>OZ004710.1:16709821-17438257 GCA_963924515.1 Vespertilio murinus
GTACCAGTGGCCTCTGCTCAAGAATATATTCTACCCTTGTCTGCCAATTGCAACGTTGCTCTTGAATCCGGTATGTGTATACCATTGAGTGCCAAATTGTAGCTCCTTTCTCCCTCTGTTTTTCTCTATTCAAACCACTGCGGACACCTCATTTGCACCTTTCATCTTGAGTTATCCACCCAATGAGAGTATCTGGCTCCAATTCAAACACAAGCACAGGTACAACTTTAGCACTAAAATCTGTGGCAATACTTAGTTATATAGCAGCCAATATTTTAAAATATATATTTAATTGATTTTACACAGAGAGGAATTGAGAGGGATAGATAGTTAGAAACGTCGATAAGAGAGAAACATCGACCAGCTGCCTCTTGCACACTCCCCACTGGGGATGTGCCCAGAACCAAGGTACATGCCCTTGACCTGAATCGAACCTGGGACCTTTCAGTCTGCAGGCCGACGTTCTATCCACTGAGCCAAACCAGTTTCAGCACAGCCAATAGTTTTGAATCATCTCCAGAATGAAAATACAACATTTTTAAATGTCTTCTATGAACTTTTAAAACTCAGTTTAAGAAATACTGCCTTAGTTCTAGATGATTTGTCTCAGTGGATAGAGCATTGGCCTGCAGACCTAAGTTTCCCGGGCTTGATTCCATTCTAGGGCATGTACATTGGTTGCAGGCTCCTCCCCAGCCTGGGTCCTGGTCAGGGCTCATGCAGGAGGCAACCAATCCATGTGTTTCTCTCACATCAACATTTCTCTCTGTCTTTCCCTATCCCTTCCTACTCTCCCTAAAAAACAATGGAAGAATATCCTCCAGTGAGGATTAAAACAAACAAACAAACAAAAAACTGCCACAGAGTTCTAGTAGCATAAGCATGCCTCTTTTTTCATATATGCAGAAATTCATTTAGTAAGTATTTACTGAGCACCTATTCTATTTACTCACGATGCTTGGCATTGAGGAATCCATGTAAGCAACAATTGATGAGGCCTCTGTCCTTATGAATTTACTGTACATTGGATAAGTCTTTCTTTGAATGAACCAAAATTACAATGAAGCAGGTAGCTAGGAATATGGTCATATTTGTATATAAAATGGAAAGCCATATTACTGAGATGGAAGGAAGCTTTGAATCATATGCAGCTTAGAGTGAGTATATTAATTACTGAAACATTTAAAAATCTGCACATAAGGGCCTTAGTTATTTAGCAGCAGCATCACCTCATCATCATTCACCTTTGTATGCTGCAAGTGTGATTGAAAGAAGGAATATCATTCTAGAGCTTGTGACTCCTCAATAAAGCTCATGTTTTGAGAGGTAGCTACACTATGACAGAAGAGAGAGTACCAGGAGGTAGAAAAGAATAATAGGAAGAGAATTTGGAGGGCAATAAAGATAAGAATGGGCTCTATCATTTTTTTCTAGTGCAAGTGCCTGAAGATTATCTAGGTCAGTGTTTCCCAAACTTTTGACATATGTGTACCCCATCTATAATTTTCATAATGCTGAGTACCCATCGTCAAAAAAGGATGTATTTTAATAATCAAAATATATTTATTTTTTTTATTTTTTGGTACATACACAAAATAATAATAAACGACAAATAAAATTATTCATAATAAAATATAAATAAAAGTTATATTATAAATAACATTTATTTGCACACTGGACTATCTCACGCCTCATAAGACTGTCTTGACTTGACTCATAAGAACGTAGAATTAGGCACAGCTAAGCACGTGCAGTGCATATCCCCACCAAACTCTGGTACAACGTGTACCCCCACCAAACTCTTCCCGTACCCCTGGGGGTACACGGACCACACTTTCTGGCAGATGGCCAGAATGCTGATGTCTGGTGAGTTATGTTACAGTAAAACCAGGCACCAATTGAGTTGAAATATAAATAATGCAGTAGAATGATTGGATATGTTACTCAATGACATCAGTCTGATTATTTATGCTACTTGTATTCAATGTTGTTCAGAGCAAACCGTGGTACCTGTGTTCCAGATCCTAAGGGAGTGATCACCTGAGAGTGATTTATGTCACCCAGGAGAGTATGGTCTTTGAATCAGCAGCATGGACATCACATGTAGGCTTACAAAGAATGTAGAATCTTGGGTCCTACCCAGATTGAATCAGATTCTGCATTATAACAAGATCTCACGTGATATGGAAGAACATTAAAGTTTGAGAAGCATCGGCCTAGTAAACTGACTCTTAAATCTCCTTATATTACATTCTCCCAGCTTGTAATTCTACTGTGAAATAATACCTGTCTTCTTAATTTAATTTATAGAGTTATACAGATTTATTATGTCTCCATGATTCAAAGTAAGTCTTTAAGATACTTTATTCATCCTTTCATTCATTCAATAGTAATTGAGCATCTTCTATGTCAGTCACTCCTCTATGTTTTGGGGATAGAGGAATGATACCAACAAGCCATATCTATGACTTCATGAAGCTTTTAGTTTAGTGTATTTTCCATAGTGGTCCTGCTTTCAGATATTTTCTTTCCTTTCATACACAAATTGACCCTGAACTTTTGTATGAAAAGTATGCAGTATGAGAGTCCAGAGTTCATTATAGTGAGGTTGAAAAAGCAGGATGTTTTGAGTCAGACAGACCTTTGCTGTAGCCCTGAATGTTCCTGGCTTACTAGGAATATTATTTTGGGAAAGCTACTTAAATCTAATTGATTCTGTTATCTAAACTGTAGTATTATGGGTTAATTCATAGGATGAAATTAAATTACATATATTAAATGTCTAGCACATTAACTACCCTGAGAAACTCTCAACAAATTGGAGGAAGAGTCACTCTGGCTGTTACTTTTAGAGTTTATATGAGAAGCAGCATGACATTCTTTGAAGCTAGTTCATTAAATCCGAGGAAACCTCTATTACATATAATGAAATTGCACACTTTTATAAATGCACAAGAAGGTCTAAGCTTGAGTGGGTTGATGCTTTCCCAAGGGCAATAATTCTTACTCTCCCCCTGCCTTCCTCTCCTGACTGTAAGATTCCTGTGCTCATATAGAAGGGCTATTTGACAGGGTGCTATGTTTAGACTGATGCTATACTGGCCATGACTCCCATGTTTTCTGTGAAATACATCCACAAGCACAGCCTAGGCATAATACTTAAAGGGATGCCAGTATTACCCTGCCTGATTCTTCCCTGCGTGTTGCCTCTGCACAGGGCTTGCAAGCATGCATTCCTTAAAGCTCAACCTTCAAACTTCTCCTCAAACATTATTCTGAAAGAGTTCAGGAAACTGGATCCCTGCAATTGTCACAGTGACCATGACTATTATCTGTTGGCTCCTGGAGAGACCAAAGGGTCTGATGACCTGACCACACAAAATCATTAACCTGAAATGGTTTACATATCTACTATGGCTTCTCCTGCCTTTAATGAACTCCTCTAATGTGCTTTCCTATGAAATATCCGGGGACTATTTTGTGCTGCAACAATCCATAGCCTTTAGCTAAAATAAACAGTTGTTAAAAATCAGACAGCTATTTAACTAACATGTCAAGATCTTTGTATAATGATCAGTTCTCTGGCATTATACACCCTAGAGACATTCACTGTAAGCTGAAAGACACTGGACTATTAGAAACCAATGGTCCGGACAAATAGTTACTTTTACTTCAGGGTATGAGTGGGGAGGGGAGGTGGTAAGGTTGTTGTTATCTGGTGATTTAATAAAGGTGTCTCACACACAGCTGGCGTGGCTCAGTGGTTGAGCATCAACCTATGAACCAGGAGGTCAAGGTTTGATTCCTGGTCAAGGCACGCATGCCTAGGTTATAGGCTCAATCCCAAGTGTGGGTTGTATAGGAAGGAGCTGATCAAAGATTCTCTCATCAGTGATGTTTCTATATCTCTCTCCCATTCACTTCCTCTCTGAAATCAATAAAGATATATTTAAAAAGTAAAAAAAAAAAAAAAAAAAAAAAAAACTAAGTTGACTCACTACTTACAGTCTCTTGGGCAGGCCTGCTTACCACTCAAATGAACAGAAAAGAAATAGTTGAGCTTGACAAAGGCTAGGAGGGCTTCATGACTATCTATAACAAAGTCACAAATTTGTGGGGTGGACAAGTGACGAAGAAGTTTCTGTTAACATGAAGTGTAATGGGCATTACATGGCAAGAAAGGTTTCTTGGATTTCCACAAGTGCATATTCCAATAAGCTCTAAGTACAACCTAAACACTATCTCCTTCATTCTTGGGGAATTCCTGTGAATCAGCCAAAGGCCAAGTTGGGTCCTTCTGCTTAGATAATGTTGGAAAGAAGCAAAGAGAAGTTGAGTCACCAAGTAGAGGGGAGCTGAGAGTTGCCAGTATGGGGACTATCTGGTTCCCAGATGTACCTCTGCCTCTCCCTCTGTGTGCCACTCTCCTATCTCTCCACGAAGCTCGGTAGGACATGGTTTTCATAGACAATTGGCCAAACCTCCAACAATCACTAGAACCAGGCTCAGCACACCTAAGCATCTGGCCTACAAGGAGGGAGACGTACACAGCTATTTGTAAGGGTGGGCTCTGTTCCGGGCACTGTGTTATTCAGCAGTTACCAACACAGGTTGACTTAATCTTTGAGAAAACCGAAACCTAGAGGAACTCTTATTATCCCCATTTCACACAGCAGGGAACTGCTGCTCAGAGGGGACAGATGACTGACTGCCCAGGATCCCGTGGCCAGAAAGTGGTGTCCAGGGATGGCCAATCCAGGTCCTCTCATCCCAGTGTTGAAGCCGGTGAGGCAGCCTCTGACCAGCCCTGTATGATAGGCCAGGAGGCTGCAGAGGGTAGCCCTCTAGCATTTGATGAAAAGGAAAAACTGTCAAATGTGGGCCCTCATTTAGTGTTTTACAATGCTTCAGGTAACACTTATTTTTCCTTAACATGGCATATGAGAGTGTTTATAAGTATTGCATGTTCTTTTCAGTCTGTCACTTGGGACAGAATTTACATAGAATATGCTATACTTCTCAAAACATATTCAACCATTGATAATTCTGTGGTTCTCTATCAAATTTGTGATTTTTAGTTTTGAGGTGTTCTCCTGATAATGATATTGATCCTTTTGTTTGTAATGATGTACATTTATGAACAAACCTATTCATCAGTAATTAATAACAAGAACTGCTTGAATTCTGTCTTAAACCAGATAAATGGCTTATACTAGTATATAATACTAGAGACCTGGTGCATGAAATTCATGTACATCTAGGTCCCTAGGCCTGGCTGGCAATCAGGGCCTTCCTTCATTCTGTGCCACCCCCTGGTCGTCAGCGCATATCATAGTGAGCAATCTAACTCCTGGTCAAACTCTGGAGGGGACAATTTGCATAGTAGGTTTTTATATAGAGAGATTACAAGTTAATTTACCAGTGCTTATAGAGAAAACAGAACAATATACTCCACAGAAGAACCAGAACACTAGCTAATAATCCATGCTTCAAGTCCTTCTTTGGAATGAGGCAAAGAATAAGCAAATAAAAAATAAAATCAACCTGGCTATAATTACTATTTCTGAGTATTTCATTCTGGTTTCCTCATCACTCTACCATCTTCCCATAAAATACCTGCTCTATTAAGTTCAGGTCAACTGATATGACACCCTCTCATCCCCACCCCCACCCCATTGTAGTCACCTTCTAAACTTTAGACATTCCTTATTATAAATAAAACTTTGGCACTTCAGTTATGGTCTGTAGCTGCACCCCAACTACCATTCTGACACTTCAATAGAAAAAGAGGACCCCCAGCCAACATCCTGGCCTTACCAAAACTTGGTTTTCTTAAAGCTAATAAGGAAGTCTTCTCTCCCTGCTATGTAGACTAGTTCCTCCCACCAGGGCCACAAAATTACTCTCTTAAATGAGTGCCTCAAACACCCCCACACTAACCTACCTTCTATTCCTCCAATGGACATGATGTTCCTCCTGAAGAAGGTGATGTACACCACATATAGGAAACTGCAGCTTAGTTTGTTCTTGTAGTGCGGGAACAAGACAGCTTCTGACACCTATAGAAGCTCTAACATTTCCTTATTTTATCAGTCATGGTGTTTGTTAGGTTTTGCTTTGCTGAGACCTGCTTGATGTCCTGTTGGCCTGGGCATCTAAAGATACCACTGCTCATTTCTAATCAATGTATTTCATTCTCCATCCCATCTGGGAGCTGCTTTTTTGATTTCCTAAATTTAGTGTTGTCATTGGTATCACTGGGCCTTGATCAGGCTTGGGCATATAGATTTTTGAGGAAGGAACATGCTCATCCTAATCACTGAACCCTCTTTTTGAAGAAACTCTAACTTTCTACTTGATTTTAACAACATGGAAAAATAACTATGAGTTTCAAGGAAAAACATTGTATAGAGGACACCACTCTAGGTTATCTGATTCTAGCCCTGCATTTTTTCTTGAATTTATTTAAATTGCTTTGTTAGTCACAGGCTACTGATAGATATGTTCAGTGTCTTGCTCATAGAAGTACAATTGTTTCCTCCCTCACGATGTAATAAAACTAGTTTTGCCTCCACATACATGTTAATTTCAATATTCTTTATCACTATTCCAGTGTCTATTCTACAGATCCTTTTTTGTACCTCTGACAATGCCTGCCCATTCACTCATGAGTTAAATTAGAACCTTTCAACATGTGCTCAATTCACATCATGAATGTCATGATTTTATCCTGTTTGAAAAATATTTTTTAACTGGTTTGGAAGTTGCAATAGATGTTCAATAGATTCACCTGACAAAGCTGGGTAAATTTCTATGACAGAGACTTGCACTTCATATGGGGTGAAGGCCAGATATGCTTTTCTTGGCTCTTTAGGTGTATCTGAAGTACCAAGAGAACACTGTTGACTCTCTGATTTCCTAGTTTTAATTTTCCTCTCTACTAATTTTGTGTTTCTGTTTCGCTTTGGTTCATTTGCAGCCACAAAGTTATAACCCATTATGGGCAGCAGTAATTTTAAGGTCTGACAATTTGGATATCCCTCTTACAGAAATCTAATCTCTGTTAAGCAAGAGATAATCTGGTGTGTTAGTCTTCTTGTTTTTCTTTTTTTCTATTTTTGAGCTAAAATCAATGATAAAAGTCATGCTGTCTGGGAGAAAGTCTCTTTCATCTGGATGGGCAGCTTTCTGTTTCTGTGTTGACACTTGCCCCATAGTTGTTATTGTAGAATTGAAGCTAAAAGCTCTATTTTCCTGCACCTATATGTATAAGTGCTTTTAATTTAGAAATGCCTTCACTTTTGATTGTGTGGATGAATAATGTTTTCCTACCGCTGGGTGATATTAATATATTAGCTTATAAAGTCTCTTAAATTAGAGGAGCTCTGTTCTCATTAGCAAGTAAAAATACTTACTTATATAAAGTGAATTTTCCTAAAATTCCTTGAAAAACAAGGAAATTGAACTACTGATATTTTAAGTGTACTGGATTAAAAATGTACATTCTCGCCCTAACCAGTTTTGCTCAGTGGGTAGAGTATCGGCCTGTAGACTCAAGGGCCCCAGGTTTGATTCTGGTCAAGGGCATGTACCTTGGTTGTGGGCATATCCCCAGGAATGGGTGTGCAGGAGGCAGCTGATCAATGTTTCTCTCTCATCGATGTTTCTAACTCTATATCCTTCTCCCTTCCTCTCTGTAAAATATCAATAAAATATATTTTTAAATGTATATTATCCACCAATCCACTCTGAACCAATATATGAATTTAAATTCATAGCCCTAGATGGTTTTGCTCAGTGGGTAGAGAATTGGCCTATGGACTGAAGGGTCCCAGGTTTGATAATTACCATTTTGATAAGGGTCAGGAACACATGCCTGGGTTGTGTGCTCTCTAACTAGTAGAGGGCATGAAGTTTCTAGCTCTCTCTCCCTCTCCCTTACTCTGAAATCAATGAAATATACTAAAAGAAAAGAATGCAAATTTATATAACATAGGTAAATAATTGGCAAAGGGCTAGTTTAATCTTTAGTGTTTAACAAAAGTATCATATCTTCTCTTATTTCTCAATTTAAAGTGTTAAATATTATATAAGCACACTTTATTATCGTATTTCATAAGTCTGTTTTTTTTCTAAATGCATACAGGTTGACTAATCTCATAAACTAACATTACTTTTAGTTATTGTTATGAAATACATAAATTTATTTTTGACCAAATTGAATCATTGTTTTGACGATCTTATTTCCACGACAATTATGCTTAGGAATATGTCAGCTTGAAGAGAATTTTTAAGATGCTTAGATAACCTTTGGACAGATATTATATTGAATTCATTGATGGCCATTTGTTAGATGCCTAGACCATTCCTATATAAGATAGAATTCTGGAGTATTGATTATTAAGCATAATTTTAAGTTTACATTTCTTATTCCTTATTTTTGCTACATAGAAGCTATATATTTGGGTTTATCATTGAACATGTTCATTTCTGCCATGTTGAAAAATTGTATAAGTGAATTGTGCTTCTGTGCAAAGCTGGATTGATTGTGTGTATTCTGAGGTGTGCTAGCCCACCAAAATGACTATTCCCAGTTATCAAACATATATTTTTCTTTGCAAAACAGAGGCAACTTTGCATAAAAGTTATACTTAATATATGTGAATGAGACTCTACTGTGAGTCTCAAGATAATAAAGCATGATTTTGTTGATTAAGGGAAAAAAAAAGATTATTATGCCTTAAAGTGAAATGCCTTTTTAAAACAAAACAAAACAAAACATATTGATTGATTTCAGAGAGGAAGGGAGAGGGAGAGAGATAGAAACACCAATGATAAGAATCATTGATAGGCTGCCTCCTGCAGTGCCCACACAGGAGATTGAGCCAGCAACCCAGGCATGTGCCCTTGACCAGAATCAAACCCAGGACTCTTCAGTCTGCATGCTGATGCTCTATGCACTGAGCCAAAACAACCAGGGCTAAAGTGAAATGACTTTTATTCCAGAATAAAATACAGTATGGTGAAGAACAACAGTGAGCATATTGATAGATCTGTAGGATATTTATGGAAAAAGAATCTGAAAAGGAGAATACATTTGTCTTAAAATTTTGCCAATCCTAGACCAATATTGATGGCTTTATTCACAAGACTTTCAAAAAGAGCTGTGGCTCCTTTAGAAGCACATATTTTAATGATGCAAACCTAGGATTTCACTTTCTCTCTGTGACAATGACAATTTCCTTGGAATGATTGCCTGCTCTTAATAAGAGGCAGAGAAATTTGCTTTTCACCTTGGAGGCTAATTTGCCCAAAAAGCAGACATTCTATTTCTCACCAGAATGACATTCTGTTTCTGACTTTGCCATGCCCTTGATTATTATCCTTAAATAAAAGAAACAAATGTTTTTCCTTCTAAAAGTGTTAAGGGGTTATGTTTATTTAAATATTACGTTGTCACTTTGATTAATAGATAGCCCAGTCACAGCCATTCAAACACTCAGGCACCCTGATCCCATTTGAAGTGCTCAATCTCCTGGCAAATTTTTATTTTTGTCTTCCCCAAATCAAATCCTGTGGGAAAACGGAAACAAAAATATGAAACTTTTGCAATCTCTTTCACTCCTGAACCTCTCTTTAAGATTTCTTAGGGGGCCCCTAGAAAGATAGAAATTTGTTCTTTTGCCTTCTGGAAAGAGACATTATGGAAATAACAAGGTTTATGTGTTATATTATTGCTAGAGGCCCAGTGCATGAAATCAGTGCAAGAATAGGTCTTTGTAGCCACGGTGGCTGCCTTGATCCTGCAGTTGCAGCCCTGGCTCCGTCCAGGTGGTCCAGAAGGTCATCTGGAGGGTTGTTCCACTATTCGACCATTCGGTTGATTTCCATATTACCCTTTTATTATTATAGATTGTTATAGATTGATGAGATTCATTGCTGTCACATCAAAAGAGGTGCTTCTTAGTACTTTTAAAAAGTATTCTGAATTTACCTGTCATATAATTACCATTTGTGAATGAGAAAGCTTATTTTTTATAATTGATTATAATGTTTTTAATGAAATTGAGATACTATAGTTAATTCGTTGTTTCCTAATGTTTATTAAATATATTCTAAATAGCAATTTGATTCTTTTTAATGTGTTATTTATAGAGATTTTATTTTGCCCAGAATTTTGGGAGTGAAGAATCACAAATGAATGTGATAGCTGAACTTGAGAAACGATGATAGGTATTTCAAGCATATTTTCCAACGTACAGATCTTAGTATTGAAATTTGACTAGTCAGTTTTCATTTTTCCTGAAATAAACCAATTGTTCTTACATTGATTGCATTATTTTTATATTTTCCACGAAACTTAGAAATCTTTTATAGAGTTATTTTTTAACAGATTTTGAATTATTTCCAATTTTTAAAAATGTGTATGTATGGGAGTTTTAAAAGACGACACTGATTGTTTTTGGCACAAAATATCATAATAATGGAAACATGCCATTTTACAAATGTTCTCTCTATCATAAAGTGTATTTTTAAAGTTACATACTCATTCTTATACTTGGAAGAGCAAACTGTGTGCCATATATTTATTGATTAAATATATTCTAGTAAGATTACTAAAAGACAAGATGGCAAGTTTGTTTTTTAAAATATATTTTATTGATTTTAGAGAGGAAGGGAGAGAGAGAGAGAGAGAGAGAGAGAGAGAGAGAGAGAGAGAAGAAAAACATCAATGATGATAGAGAATCATTGATCAGCTGCCTCCAGCATGCCCCACACTGGGGACTGAGCCAGAAATTTGGGCATGTGCCCTCACCAGGAATGAAACCGTGACCTCCTGGTTCATTGGTTGACGCTCAACCACTGAGCTACACCTGCTAGGCAAGGTAACATTTTGAACATCCACGTTTTTTCATAAAAAGAAAAAAATTATACATAAATGTATATGTAAATTTAACTCTTTGAAGTACTTTGAAATGAAATAATCAATAAACTTCCATGTGGTCTAAGATAATTTAATGATTACACTGCATTTTATTGCAGAATATTGTAAAGATTTCCCTATTTAGGTTAATAAAATCTGTAAGTCCCTTTATCTAGACAGTATCTCAAAATATGATGAAGATACACAGAGGCTGTGGGCAACATGATCAACCCCTTCCCTCTTTCAGACTTAAATTTTTCTTTTCGGATAGTTGGTATAATGTGTCTTTTCAATATCTGACATGGACTGAATAAGGACCAAGGTTAATCTATATATGAAATATGAGTAAATCTTTAATTTTTGAATAAAAATGAATTTTAAAAGTTTTCAAATATATTACTGTTATACTCTAATAGATGGATTAGTGTGCCTCATATTTGGAAGTCAGTGGGATAAATTATTACTTTCATATACATACCCTCTTTTCATTTCATAGTGGTCACAAATTAATGAATATGAGTTTTTGATGCAATAAGGAATGTGAAGTATATGTCAATTAAAAAATATTTTAGCAACCTAAACACACCCAACAGCAAACCCAAACTAGGATTGAAAGTGACTTTTGAATATTCAAAGTCATATGGATTCTTATAAAAGATACAGCTGGCCAAAACCGGTTTGGCTCAGTGGATAGAGCGTAGGTCTGTGGACTGAAAGGTCCCAGGTTCCATTCTGGTCAGGGGCATGTACATTGGCTGCGGGCACATCCCGGTGGAGGTTGTGTAGGAGGCAGCTGGTCAATGTTTCTCTCTCATTGATGTTTCTAGCTCTCTGTCCCTCTCTCTTCCTCTCTGTAAAAATTCAATTATATTCAATTATATATATATATATATATATATATATATATATATTTATAAAGATGTGGCTGGTTGCCTATCACCTCTCTCAGCTTTCTCAGTTGTGTTTGTGTTTTTAATACAACTCTTATTTTGGACGAGATCCACTCTCTTCTCATGGCTCAATACTATACTGACTCTACTACCCACCCAGACCAACATGGCCAGGGGTGGGCAAACTTTTTGCAGGGAAAGGCAGTTGGAGGGGACCCAAGCCTGCAGGGAAGGGCAGTTAGGGATGACCAGGCCTGCAGGGGAGGGTTGTTAGGGGCAATCAGGCTGGCAGGGGAGCAGTTAGACATCAATAGGCTGGCACAGGAGTGGTTAGGGCAGGGGTGGGCAAACTTTTTGACTCGAGGGCCACAATGGGTTCTTAAACTGGACCAGGGCCGGAACAAAAGCAACCTGACCATGCTGGCACTCTCATCTTGGGCTGCTGGTGAAGGAGCAGAGGGGAGAGCAAGAGAACCCTCCGTTCTTTCGGCTCTGCGGGCCAGATAGAAAAGAAGAAGAGGTCAGATCCGGCCCATGGGCCGTAGTTTGCCCACGGCTGGTCTAAACCAACCATGGAATACCAGTTCCTGTGCCTGTGATTTATTTTGGAATGGGAACATATTATAATATGAACAATGAGTTGAGAAACACAGACTTTGTAGGGGGATACTTCTGTGCAGAAATGTCCTAAGTCTTGAAAAAAAATATATAGGGAAAAGAAGGTTCTTTTATACTCATTTGTGTGTTATCAAAGGTCATGATGCTTGAAGATACAGTACTCTTCATCTGGTAGGCAAGCTAACAGGTAAATGAAGGCTATAGATGGCTGACTGGACTTATAGTTATATGTGTTAATAATGTCCCCTCAGTCTTTTAAGTGGTTAAATTGGAGTTTCTCTTCCTTCTAATTTATAACCTGCCAATAGATACCTATGTATACATGAATTACATACCTTTATATGTTAGGTATTCACTTATTGTTATTGAATACTATTTGACAATACACTGAGTGGCCAGATTATTATGACCACTCCATTGTTGGGTCACCTTTTGCCTTCAATACTGTGGCTATTCTTCTTGGCATTGACTCCACGAGATGTTGAAAAGTGATGTGAGGAATCTGGCACCATGCCTGATGAATAACTCTGTCCAGTTATGGGAGATCTGATGGTGGTGGAATCAGCTCTTTTAACTTCGTCCCACAAATGTTCAATGGGATTGAGATCGGGTCATTGTGGGGGCCACCTAAGCAAGTTAAAGTCTCCCTAAGGTCTTGAAAACACTCCTGCACAATAGGAGCCACTGTGGCATGGCGCATTGTCTTGTTGGAAGAAGCCATCTCCATTGGGATACGCCACCAACATGATAGGATGAACTTGATCAGCAATGATACTTAGGTATGCTGTGCTATTCAAATGCTGTTCCACACTAATTAAAGGGTCCAAATCATGCCAGGAAAACATGCCCCAAACCATAACACTGCCCCCACCAGCTTGAAGGTTTGTACTCATGCATGTGGGGTGCATGCTTTCATGCTGTTTCAGCTAAATTCTCACTCTGCCATCTGCATGATGCAACTGGAAACATGATTCCTCAGACCACATGACTTTTTTCCACTGCTCGACTGCCCAATCCTTGTGTTCCTGTGTGAATTGGAGACATTTTATATTGGCAACTGCAGACAGAAAAGATGTTCAAACAGGCCTTCAGCTTCCATATCCCATACGATGCAGTGTACGGCTACTTTGCCTACAAATGTCAGGTGGTCATAATAATCTGGCCACTCAGTGTATATTTTTTTAACAAGTTTGCTTGTCCAGTTTTCCCATACTTAGCACTTTGAAACCAGAAAAATTGTAGACATTAACATTAGGTAGAGGCAAGCAAATGACAGCAGGAGATGTGAAAGCTGACAGGGTACCTTTGAAAGGAGAGGCTAAAAAGGCAAAGGGCTGGGAGACATAGAATTATACCAAAATACACAAAATGGATGATTACTATGATGATCTTGAGACATCAATAGAAAATTTAAATTATATATTCTATGTAAAGACTGAGAAGCCTATATTTTAAAAGACTTCCTTCAAAAAATCTTAAAATGTATTAAATGTATAATGTTATTCAAAGGAAAAAGTTATACCGAATGTTTATTGACAAAATTTTCTTTATTTCTTAAATCCTAGCACAGAGAAAGGCATAGAAGAGATAAATGATTCTCAAATGAATAAGTACATTTATTTGGAGGACATATGTTATATAGTTGTAATCCAGTTCTATTTTTTCGAAATTCCATGTCATCCGACATCTAAATGACTGCCTCTAAATATTTTTATCCTCTTAATTTTCCGTAAACTCTACCCCCCAATTTATTTATTTGTGTGTTTGTTTGTTTGTTTATTCATTTATTTATTATTTAAGGAAACTATTGCAAAAGTGTTTGGGGGGTTTACACTCCAACTTATGCATATATAGCAAGGTGGGATTCCAGGGTCAAAATTAAAGATTAACAAATTTTTTAAAAAGTTAAATAAATTCATATAAGAGATGGTTGGGGTGGGAAGTAATGGTTTTCCATACTCCTAATGGGCATATAATAAGGTAGTGAAGTGTCTGTAGAACAACTTAGAAACAATAAGAAAATTGACTAGAATTTGCTCTACGTTTTGTTATCACATATACCAGAAATTCTAAACAATTGTCTAGATGAAATATTTCTTTTCACCAAAATATTTTGTAGGTCTAATTGTTAAACAATTTATGTGGTTACTATTGAGTTTAATATTTATGTAAGTTTTAAATGTATACATGTTTATTACTTACTTACCCTTGAATAAACAATTCTATATTGCAGTTAACTCAAACACATTTCCATTATACATACTTGGCTACAATGCATTTATTTCTAGAGTAAATTCATAATAGTTTGAAATTATCTGAGCTGACAATGGTAAAATTTGTTCCTCAACCCATTGGTAATTGGTATTTTTTATTTAATTAGGAGATTTGATATAAAAACGATGGTCCTAAGAATGCACATATTTAGTAAACCTGCCCTTGATTTAGTTCAGTTTTGGCATTGTATATAACCCCTTAGAGTTTTGTTTATTTATGTTTAAAATTTAAAACAGTGAAACAGAGTGGGAACTACAGAGGGTAATATTGTTTTTAATTTTTATTAAATTATTATATGTGTACATATCTTACCAATGCCCCCTCACCCCCATATATGCCCTCCCTCCCCAGAGTTTTGTGTCCATTATTTATACTTATATGCTTGCATACAAATCCTTTGGTTGATCTCTTATCTCCCCCATATCTCCCTATCCTCCCGCTATAATTTGACAGTCTGCTTGTTGCTTTACTGTCTCTATGTCTATCTTTTGGTTCATCAGTTTATAATGTTCTCTATTATCCATAAATGAGTGAGGTCAAGTGGTGTTTCTTTTCCATTGACTGGCTTATTTCACTCAGCATGATGTTATCAACTTCCATCCAGGTTGCTGTAAATTATAAAGATTCCTTCTTTTTATGGCAGCATAGTATTCCATTGTGTAGATGTACCATAGTTTTTTGATCCAATCATCTGCTGACGGGCAGAAAACTAAACAACACTGAAAAAAGAGATAGAGGAATATTTAAACAGATGGAAGAACATACCATGTTCATGGATTTCTAGAATCAACATCATCAAAATGTCCATACTTCCCAAAGCAATTTATAGGTTCATTGCACTCCCTATTAAAATACCAAAGGCATATTTCACTGACCTAGAAAGAATTCTCCAAAAATTCATCTGGAACAAAAAAGACCCCGAATAGCCACATCAATCCTGAGAAAGAAGAGTAAAGTAGGAGGGATCTCAATACCAGTTTTCAAGCTGTATTATAAAGCCACTGTTCTCAAAACTGCCTGGTACTGGCACAAGAACAGACATATAGATCAATGGAATAGAATAGAGAATCCAGATATCAACCCAAATCACTATGTTCAATAATATCTGACACAGGAGACACGAACATACAATGGAGTCAAGACAGTCTCTTCAGTAAATGGTGTTGGGAAAATTGGACAAAGAGTAATATTTTTGTTTGAAAGAGTTTTGATACATGAAATATGTTACTGAATATGAAAAAAATATCTTTAAGTTGAAATTGATGTTTTACTTTTATTGTTATATCATTAGTTTATTTAAAACTAAAGACATCCAGTAAATAATGATTTATTGTCATTACATAATTTTTAGTGAGACTGATTTTATTATTTAGAATAAGAGACTGTTGTAATATAATCCACTTTTAGAGTCGAATATCCTAGTTATTCCACTTGGTTATGTAATGTGAATGCTCCATGTAATGTGAATGTTCATGTGGCATGAGTTATACCAAATAAACCAGTGTTATAATCTTCTAATCTCCTGGGATCTGTTTGGGAGCTAGCAAAGTGATCACAATGAGCCTCACAATATATAGACAATCTTCCCATTAATCATGCCCCTGCAATTAAATTGAAACTGTAAATCGCTCTTCTAATTCATGCTCTCTCTTGAAATGATTGTGTTCAAGATCAAATATGAGCAAGCACTCTGAGAAGACGAAATGGGTATGACATGGATACATTAATGACATGACACAAAATATGCCGTTCTTGAATAAATTGATTCTCCAAATGGAGGCATTTTTCATTCTCTTATAAACTGTATCCTGTCATATGTCTTGGCAACAGTCATCACAGTGGTCTGTATCTTGTCATATGGCTTGGCAGCACTCATCATGGGATCTTTTTCTGGGCCTTTATAATTCCACTGTTTCCATTTTTCTAGTTTTTCTTGTCTATCTCTGGACTCATATTTATCTTACTGTTTTTTTTTCCCTATGAGACTTTATTTTGCACATTAAAGTAATAATACAGATTCTCTATTGCCTGCATAATACAGTGCATTTTCATTTTCATTACCACCATCCTTCTCCGTTCCTTTTCTACCTTTGATTCTGAGGTATTATGAAAATCTCATAACTGTCCACCCTGGATCCAATCTTGTACTTCATTAAGCTATTTTCCACATTAAAGTAATAATACAGATTCTCTGTTGCCTGCACAATACAGTCCAAACATCTTAGAGTGACAATGAGTGTCCTCTTCAAATTGCTGCTCCAATATTATTTCTACCTTTCTCATAGACAAACTCTTCCTTAGTGGACAAAGGAATATTTTTGCTTCTTGTAATTAGTCAAGTTGTTGTCTATGTGAATCATTCTTCCATTGTATCAGTTTTCCCCAATTCTATATTTTTGTGCGTGATTCTTGGCTCAAGTCCCATCTCTCACCTTTCTGGACCACCCTAGTTCTCAATCATACTCTCAGTCATCAGTTTATCAGATGATACAATTATCTGTATTTAATGTTTTCTGAGACAACAGTGATGGAGTCTAACTTAGAAAGCAAGGAACCTTAATGCTAGTAAGAAAAGTGGTAGTGATTTTATTGGGATGGTTGGAGGTGGAAGCGGAGGATTAACTTAAAAGATGTTAGGGAACTACTTTTACAAATTTTTCATCATGACCAGAATTACTTCCAAAGCGACTTCATTTCCAATAGGCAAAAAAAAATGATTGCCATTCAAACAGTTTTATAACTGTTAAATTGGTTTTGTCTTTTTAAGACCATTTTACAGTGTTCTAAAGTACTGACTGGGCCATCTGGATCTCTAGGGAAATTCTTGAGAACCAAACCTCTTGGGTGAAACACAGAAAACGATTCAGTGCTTTCCAGCCAAAGGCTTACTTTCCTTAATGTTGAAACAAATGCAAGATGTCATTATTTTACTGTCACCCTGGTCCTATTCAGTCTTGCAACAGAGCCGTGTCTGGGTAATTTGTTCTAGTAAAGGGGCTCCTTTGAGATACTAATGACAGCCAAAGCATTCTCTCCCCTAAACATACATTTGCACAAATATACACAATTTTAGAGCACTTATATGTCCCTGAAGCCTATCTATGGATGTCATATTTAGGACCTCTTTATTTAAAAAATGTATATTAAACCCACAAAAGGGCACGGGAGAAGGGATAACTGTCTTTCCTGGGAATAAGCACTCTTTACTTTGGGTCATATTTCTCTAAGTTATCTCCTCACCAAGGCTCTGTTCCATCCTTACATTTTATGGCCGCAGATTTCACTAAAATGGGACCAGAACATTGATCTCCGACTCTGTCACCCCTCCATTCATTTCCCTTCTGTAGTATGTGTTTAAACCGAATGTCTCTAGTAAGTTACCGAGACTTGTTCCTAATTATGTGTTCTCTTAATATAGCAATGAGTAGGAACAAATCCCTGTCCTCAGAGAGATCCTAGTCTGAGCAATCCCAAAGAAGGAGATCTGCCTTAGAGCATGTGGGAGCACATAGCAATAACTCATTAGTATCTGATTATCACTCTTTTAGTGATGTCCAGATTGATCAGTAACAACCTGATCCCAGTATTCAGCCTAGAGTTCCTATGATTTAAAGATTCTGGATAATGGTTTCTTGAGAGAACTTATTCACTTTTTCCTTCCATTTTTTTTTCACAGAGCAAACATTTATTCATCTTATCCTATATAACAAAAGGATAATATGCAACTCGACCAAATGGCGTAATAACTGGTTGCTATGATGTGCACTGACCACCAGGGGTCAGATGATCAGTGCAGGAGCTGCCCCTCTGGTGGTCAGTGCACTCCCACAGGGGGAGCACTGCTCAGCCGGAAGCCAGGATCATGGCTGGAGAGTGCAGCAGTGGTGGTGGGAGTCTCTTCCCACATCCCCAGCAGCACTAAGGATGCCTGACTGATGGCTTAGGCCCACTCCCGCAGACATCTCCCAATGGCTCCTTTACTGCAAGAGGGCTCAGGTGGGGCTGTGCACCTCTCTCGAGTGCACAAATTTTGTGTACCAGACTTCTAGTTTTAAATATTAGGCACTGTGTGTGTGTGCTACAAATACAAAAATAGATAAACCAAGATGCATCTGGAGGAGACAGAGAAATGACTAACTTCAGTGCAATATGAAAAATGTGCAGGGCTAAATGCAAACTTCTGGGAACACAGAGGATGCAAGGTCCCTAATGATGGCAGTAAATTTAGGTCAGGAGCCATTGGTTATCATGAATTAAGCAGCTACTAAAACCCATATGGACATCTTGGATTCTTGCATTTCAAAGCCAGTCACCAATTAAACTTTGATAAGAGGCCTGATGCATCAGACTTTCTGGATTCATTCTGCTGGCACCATCTATTTATTTTATTTTTTTAGCTAAAGCTCACATATCTGTACTGGACAACACTGCTTCAGCCTCCTGAAAAATGAGCCAGTATGCTCTATGATTGTACATCACCGGGTTTATTTCTTTAGAGTTCCTACAGTTGTTTGCATCAGGAACTTAAGGAAAAATATTCCAGGTAGTCTACTTCACCCCTGGGTCCCCACTAATACAACATTTTTAGTTGAAGAATTGTCATCTCTTGCCTACTTTACTTCTCCCAACATTGAGGTTTGAGTGAAGGAAGCTAGCTTTCAAATAAGAATTATGTTGGCTGCCCAGCTGGCATGGCTCAGTGGTTGAGCATTGACCTATGAATGTGGAGGTCACAGTTCAATTCTCAGTCAGAGAACATGTCCAGGTTGCCAGCTGGATCCCCAGTGTGGGGCATGCAGGAGACAACCTATCAACGTGTCTCTCTCATTGTTGATGTTTCTGACTCTTTATCCTCTCTTTCTCTCTGAAATCAATAAAATAAATATCTTTAAAAATGGTGTTGCCTGCTATTGGGTTAGCTGCATTGTAAAGCACCGATTATGCAAATTACAAATAAGATCTAATCATTCCCTGAAACCGGTTTGGCTCAGTGGATAGAGCATTGGCCTGCAGACTGAAAGGTCCCGGGTTCGATTCAGGTCAAGGGCATGTAAATTAGTTGTGGGCACATCCCCAGTGGGGAGTGTGCAGGAGGCAGCTGATGGATGATTCTCTCTCATCGATGTTTCTAACTCTATCCCTCTCTCTTCCTCTCTGTAAAAAATCAATAAAATATATTTTTTGAAAAGATATAATCATTTAAGCAAGAGAGGAGCAGGAAGCCCTATTTTCCTTTAGGTCTTATATTCTACAGCCAGTCATTTATGAAAAATACAATAAAATAACACTTTTTTATTTTAAAATATATTTTATTGATATTTTACACAGAGAAAGGGAGATAGAGAGCTAGAAACATCGATGAGAGAGAATCATCCATCAGCTGCCTCTTGCACACTTGCACACCCCCCACCGGGGATGTGCCCGCAACCAATGCACATGCCCCTGACCTGAATCGAACCCGGGACCTTTCAGTCCGCAGACCGACGCTCTACCACTGAGCCAAACCGGTTTTGGCAAACACTTTAAATGTTATCTAAAATATAACAAGAGGAGCATACAGAACTCATAATAAGCCCTGAGATTACTCTTTTAGGATTTTAATATTATATTTAAAAATGCAGATTAGCCTTTAAATTTCAGTCCCTCTATTCCCTCTCCCCAGCAATCAGCAATTGATTGCCTTGTTTCCTTTCCTCTCCTCCTGCCCCCAGCAATCAGAAGTAGAATGAATGGCTTATAAAAAAAATATTTCTAACAATTTTGGAGGCTGATAATCCTAGATTAGGGGTGCCATGATGGTTGGATGAGGGCCCTCTTCCATGTCACATACCACTTGTTGTGTCCCCATATGGTAAAGAGGATTAGGGAGTTCTCTGGGCTTCTTTTATAAAGGAATTAATCTCATTTATGAAGGTTCTACCCTCATGACCTAATGATCTCTTAAATATCTCATCTCCTAAAACTATAACATTTAGGCATTAAGATTTTAACATCTGAATTTGGCAAGGTGCAGGGGAACAAATATTCAGACCAAAGCACTAAGTAAGTATCCTATGGCATATGACACTTTAAAATATTTTACTTTTGGTAAAGATAACATGGGTATGTTATCCTAGATTGACTAGGTTCTTGTGGTTTCTCTTACAAATTACTAGACTTCTTGATACATTTATTCTCTTTCAGTTCAGGAGGTCAGAAATCCAAAAAGTTTCACTAGACAAAAAGCAAGGTGTTAGTGGGGCTATCCTTCCTCTGGAAGTTTTAGGGAAGGATCAGTTTCCTTACCTTTTTTAACTTCCAGAGCTTCATTCTTTGTATTTAGCTCTTTCTTTCATCTTAAAAACAAGTAACATAGCATCTTGCTTTTAGTATATCCACTGACTTCTGTCTTTGCAGTCAAATTTCTCTCTGCCTCCCTCTTTTTTTTTAAATCTTCACCCAACAATATATTTTTATGAATTTAAAGCAAAAGGAAGATCAAGATATGGATGTGAGAGAGAAACATCAATTGTTTCCCATATGACCCCGAACCAGGGGTGGAACACAAAACCCAGGTAGGCGCCTTGAATAGAATCAAATCCAAAACCCTTTGTTGTATAGGATGACAATCCAATCAACTGATACAACCTGCCAGGGCTTTGCCTCCCTTTTAAAAGTAGTTTGTTATTAAATTTAGGGGCAAGTTCCAGGGATTAAGATTTGGGTATCTTTGGGGGACATTATTCAATTTATCACACTAGGTATTTAATATGGACATACTTTCAACAATAAGGATTTATTTTGTAAAAAAGCTTATTCTAATCTGAAGTAGCCATTTTCTCATATAATCCAGCCCCTTTTATCTACTCAGGTTGTTTGAAACTTTTTTTCTCAAGTACATTAGCTGCCAAACATAAATTATTGCTAATGGAATCATTATAGATCTGTAATACCCTGCCTGTTGAGCTTTGGTAAACAGAATCACCTTTAGATTTTAATCACTGTTTGACATACAAAATGATCAATAGAAGAATGTTTCAGTGAGTTTTCTAAAACCCTATTCTATATTCAAAATGTGATTTATTATGTTGTTGAGCATTTCTTCTAAAAAAAAGTCATGATTTAAAATAAATGTCTGCTCCTTAGGTTTAGAACTTGGATTTGTCCATACTTATGAACTAATATACTACTAGAGCTATAGAACTCATTCTGATTTTTAAAAATTTGTCTTGATTTCCAGGAAGTGCGTGGTAAATTTAGTATATAATTAAAGTAATGTCATATAATTATACGGTAGTTCTTCAACCTACCCCCAATAACCTTTTATTTTTTTATTTCATAGAGGAAAAGAGAGGGAGAGTAAGATAGAAACATCAGTGATGAAAGAGAATCATTGATTCGCTGCCTCCTGCATGCCCCCTACTGGGGGATCAAGCCCATAGCCCAGGCATGTGCCCTTGACTGGAATTGAACACAGGATTCTTTAGTCCAAAGGCAATCCTCTATCCACTTAGCCAAACCTGCTAGGACAATAAGCATTTCTTATACTCCTTGCTATGATGCTTTTGGTAATTTATCTTCTTTTTAACAGCCTATTGCTTGGGCCTTTTATTGCAATCTACCTCAAAATCCTTTTTTAAAGCAGCAGACATAAATAAAGCAAACAAATAAACAAATCTGGAAGATATATAAACCCCATGAATTATGGCCCATCTGCATCTTTTTTTGAGTGCCAAAGGCATAAATTCAGCTATGAATGCATTCTGCTACTACAAAATCATTTTAAAATTGTGTTACCGTATATTATAGGGCTTATTGGAATATATAGATAGGTAACTTCAGATGTCAAGGATATGCTGATTAATGCCACTATAGCCTGTAGCTTTCTTGATTTCATTCAATACTTTCCAGTTTTAATAATGTACACCTGGTATCAATGAAGCTAACAAAATTTAAAATGGAAATGTATATGAGCTGTTTTTGGTAATACTTCCTGAATTAAAGAAACATAAACACAGTTTTGAAATCATAAGTATATTTTCTGAAGTGTTTCCACAGGATAAAACCTTCATTTTGGATCTATTTTTTTATCAAGTTCTGATACAAATGATAAACACATGAGCTAAATAATTTGTGTGTATCAGAGGCCAAGCATATTGGTTATTGTGGAAACTTTAAAATCCTATCCTAGTAGGAAATAACAGAAAAAAATAAATGCAAAGGTCAAAAATTAGTGGTCTGCATTTTCATTTATTCTGTTACTCTACTTTCAGTTAGTCATTATGTCAGGATTTCTCATTGCATATTCAAAATTGCATCTCTAATAAATCTAAATGATGATTAACTTTTAGAAATGGTTTATATTAAGCCTTAACTCAAGTGCAGCAAAATAAATATGTTTGAATGGAATTTAAGATTTGCTTAGAAAAAAAATGCGTTGATATAAAAAGTAATTTGGCTTAGGAAAATAAGCATTAAATTGTAACTCAGAAATTGTGAGTTCAAATTCCATATTCACTGCCTCATCTATCACTTTGAGATATCTGTATTTAAATATATATAATTAACAATGTAAGTGATTACGCAGACCCAATTCTGTGATTTTAAAGCTATAGTTGTCAAAATAACCTAATGTAATGTTTCCCAATATTTTCAATTAATGAGCTCTTTCTTAATTTTAAAAATGTGAAATACTTCAAACAGATAAAATGGTAAATACTAATATAAAGTTGTACCTTCAAAACATTTTTACTATAATGCAGAGTATAAAAATTATATCATTTCATGGACATACATAAATATGCATATAGCAGAAGCCAACTACAAAATGTGGATTAGATGTACTGCATTTACACTATTTTATTCTGTTTTACTATATTCTATTATTTTAAAAATATTAGTTACAAGTTGTTTTTTAATATACTTGTATTGATTTCAGAGAGGAGGGAGAGGGAGATAGATACATCAATGATGAGTGTCATTGATTGGCTGCCTACTGGAGATTGAACCCACAACCTTGGCATATGCCCTGACTGGGAATTGAACCTGGGACCCTGCAGTCCACAGACCAATGCTCTATCCACTGAGCCAAAACAGCCAGGGGGTTAGTTAAAAGTTCTCTAAGTGATTTCATACCCACAATTTGGTTCTTGCACCACATTTTTAAAAACAGTGACATTCCATGAATATTTATGGCTCCATCTTTCAATCAACTTTATAAGACCTTAACATTTTGCTTTATTTGCTTTAAATAAAAAGAAAATAAGACATTAGACAAATTTATGTTTGTGTACCCTTTCTTTTCTCTTTTCCTACTTTCTCCACAGAAGTAACTGCTATTTTAAATTTGATTTTTATTTTCATACATGGTTAACAGTTTTAAACTCCTTTATATGTATCTATTAAAAGAAATAGCATACTTTTACATATTTTAAATTTTACATAACTGTTATGTTCACCTATACTTCTGAATTTTTTCAAGTTTTTTTTTATGTTGTTCATCATTATGTCTTGATATTTATCAAGTTTGGTCCCAATAGCTCAAGTTTATCCATTTTAACTGCTCTGTAGTAGACTACTGAATTAATATATCTCATTTTTTTATTAATCAACCTACTGTGGTTTGTAACTTAGATCTTGTTGTGGTAATGAAAAGTCATACTGTAACATTTATGTACATACAGTTTTCTGCTCAGGAATAAGTGTTTCACTAGGGTTTATAACTAACAGTGGAAGCATGAAACAATAACACTTGCATATTATTTACTTTCTTACATATTTCCAAATTGTTCTCCAAAGTAGTTGTTCTGATTTATATATGCAACAGCACTGTATAAGAGCTTCTGTGTCTCTATATCATTGCCATGTCTACGAGTGATAAAAAATAATGTGAATGAAATCTTTTCTTACTTTAATTTGTATTTTATTGAGTAGTAGTGAGTTTGAAGTTTTTCATGATTTTGGTCATTTGAGTTTCCTCCTCTATAAAATTTCCCATTTCCTAATGGCATATATATTTGATGCATGTATGCTAGAAGTCTTTTCCTCATTTTCTATCTTTGAGAGTGTGGCCAGGTCTATATTATCAATATGACAGTGAAAATGAAAATAATTACCAAATGAACAACAACAACAAAAAGGCCTCACACTTTCTGTCCCTGCTTACAATCAAAGTGTAGTCTTCTGGTTGGTTCCTCTATAAAAACAGCATTTCAGGTGGGTTTGAGGCTTTAGTTGAACTTATTTAAGTTCATAATAATAGCTCTCCACTTGGAGAGGTACATAGCACATGCCTAATTGTGTTCTTTTATTTCTCACTAGAGGCCCAGTGCACAAAATTTGTGCACATGGTGTATGTGTGTGGGTCCACTTAGCCAGGCCTGCACCCTTTAGCAGTCCAGAAGCCTTCAGGGATGTTTAGCATTCCAGAAGCCCTCAGGGATGATTACTGTGTGAAGTGGGTCTCAGCCACATTCTGACATCCTTAGCGCTGCCACAGAGACAGGAGAGGCTCCTACCACTGCCTCTGTGCTCACCAGCAACCAGTCCAGCTTGTGGCTGAGCAGTGCTCCTGCTGTGGGAGCACTGACTACCAGGGGACAAGTTCTGCATTGAGTGTTTGCCTCCTGATGGTCAGTGTGCATCATAGCGACCAGTCATTCCACCATTCAGTCTATTTGCATATTACCCTTTTTTATATAGGTTTTGTCAAAACTGAAACTATGGATTAAATCGCTGTGATTTAGTTAATTTGCCTCGGACAATTTATTGTTTCCTCTGATTTTAAGTAATATATTCTTAATTTTCTCTCAATTCAAATTTTTGGGAAAGTATGCGCCCATGCGTGCACACACACACACACACACACACACACACACACACACAGAGTGGCCAGATTATTATACATTCAGAGATCATAATAATCTGGCCACTCAGTGTACACCTGCTATGTGCAGTATATTTTAGTGGAAGGATGTTTAGATGTAGATATAGCTATGGAGCTATGACTTAAATTAAGAATATCTAACTTTAATCAGAATATGATTTAATTGGCGCCCTAACCAATCTGTAT
Source organism: Vespertilio murinus (assembly GCA_963924515.1). Taxonomy (NCBI): domain Eukaryota; kingdom Metazoa; phylum Chordata; class Mammalia; order Chiroptera; family Vespertilionidae; genus Vespertilio; species Vespertilio murinus. The sequence goes on from OZ004710.1 coordinate 16,735,578, forward strand.
ACATGTGCAAACTATATGTTAGATTAGATCTGAATCTGGGGCTTCAGGTTCAGCAACATTCCTTGATGGATATGTTAACTTAGCCTGTCCGTTCCCTATAGCTTCTCAACACTTAGGTAACCCAAGACTACTTCTAAATTGTTATTATTTAAAAAAATGAGCCCGGCTGGCATGGCTCAGTGGTTGAGTATTGACTTAAGAACCGGGAGATCACAGTTCATTTCCTGGTCAGGGTACATGCCCAATTGTTGGCTCAATCCCCAGTGTGGGACATGCAGGAGGCAGCCAATCAATGATTTTCTCTCATCACTGATGTTTCTATCTCTCTCTTCCTCTCCCTTCTTTTCTGAAATCAATAAAAATACATTTTAAAAATAATGATATGCCAAATCAACATCACACATTTATATGTTCCTGTGTTACTTATTAACTCCTTTACCCTGAAATGATATATAGCGTAACATTCACAAGATAATGGTGAGATTTACTTTTGAAAATACCAATTAATAGTACCACGTGGTTAGTATGGATTTGCAATTGAACATAAGTATAAAAATATGCATATATTTTTAATCATATCCGTAGCTCTTTAAGTGAGCACATAAATTCATTTGATAAATTAAGTATAAACTTAAGTAATTGAATCTGAGGCATGAGCCAAGGAGTATATTGCCCCTCATCTTTCCCCAAATACCATGGAATTGGCTCTGATCTCACCTCAGTTGACTCATTCCTCATAAGTTGTAAAATGATTTGTAAGATCCCATCCACATCAAGCAGCCCATTGTTTTACAGGCATTGTCTTGCTTCTTTGTGATGTTACATACATAGGATTGGATTGTTTGGTGAAAAGTCTTTCTTGAACTTGAAATGCTATTTGACATTTTGGAAAGACGTCAAGCTGTTTCTTGATAGTAAAGTCTCAGAGAAAACAGATTCCAACCTTATCCCAAGCTCTAAAATGAAGGGCTATCAATATTATTAAATATTCAAGAAGCTAAGATTGTATGTGTTTTGGTGCCAAGAAATTGTCTTGTGGTAAAAGCAACACCTGCTTTTCAAAGACATGAAATAAGTATTGGCATCCTATACATCCTACAAATGTGAATTCATTACAGAGGAATTCCACTGCAATGCATCTGAGCTGCAACTTCTGTGAGCTAAAAGAACTATAATAATGCCTTAGAAGTGTTTAGGAAATATGCAAAATACAAAACAATTGTCCATGCTGCAAAAGCAGAGTCAATGTTTAATCCTTTTTTAACCCCAATGGTTAGCTGGAGTGTACCTCACAGTAGGAGATCTATAAAAATATTCATGAATTGGAGTATAACTCATTAATTTTCAAACTTACATCATCTGAATAATAATGCATTTTATTCCATTTTTTCTCAACTAGGTATATGTGTGGCCCATAAGTTTATTACCTTTGTTTTATGTTCCTTTAGACTGGGGAGCTATGACATAAGCTAAAGCATATTTTAGGGAAGGTGATTTCTAAAATATTTTTGTTACTATTTCAAATATGCAATGACAGTTTGAGGATCATCAGGCCATAGGTAATTTCTGCAACACCCATGTTTTATAGTAACATTCATTGCTTCCATTTCACGTCCTGCCTGTAAGATTTTTTTTTCTCTATATGAAAAATATAAGTAAATCACTATTTAAAAAAAAACTATAGGTGATTGGAATCTTCTCTATGACTAGAAAAGCTCGCCTATTTTTATTACTAGATACTTATGTTCATGTTATATGCAATATAATCTGTAATAATAAAAGCATAATGTGCTACTTAGACCAGACATCCTTCCAAATGACCTTCCAGATGAAGCCATGGCTGAGAGGGCCTAGGCAGAAGTAGTCGTGGTGGGGGGTTGAGCCCCTTTACAAATTTAGTGCATTGGGCCTCTAGTATTTTATAATGAAACAGTTTTAAAATAATTAAGGTACATTACTTTATACTCATGCAATAACTATTAATGATACAAAGGTGGCCATTTGAAAACAAGTCCTAAGACAGGGATCCACAAACTTTTCCCAAGTGATCAGATAGTACATTCATGAATATTTTTTAGTCTCATAGTATATACAGTTTCATGAATATTTTTTTAGTCTCATAGTATATACAATTTCAGTCACAACTGCTTAACACTGCCTTTACAGTGCAAAAACAGCCATAGACAGTGCATGAAAAAACAGACATGGATGTGTTACAATAAAATGTTATTTATAAATACAGGCATGGATTGCCTGTCCCTGCTCTAAAAATACACTGATAGAATACCATTTTAATAATTAGAAAATTTTAATAAAAATGTGTTATTTTTAATATAATTTGTAAGAGCACAAATTCTTAAAAATACTTATTTAATGAATCTGAAAAATAACCTTAATAAATGTTATTTTCATTACCTGAATTAAAATGTGATTTTTCATTTGATTATAAATTCATTAAGCTAAAACTATCTGCACGTACCACTAGACTAGCTGATATTAAAGATATTTAGGCAGTAACATTTTTAGATTAGATGCCTTAAAGAGTACTTGAATCTTTGACAGATGTCTCATTATTGAACTTTATGTTTCGTGTCTATAAAAATAAAGATATTTTCTAAGATATCTTAAAACTATATAATTCTATATTTCTGAGTGTCATTTGTCAGTAAGAACAATGTCTTTGTTTATGGAGACTTTTAAAATTCTCTTTTTATTGAAGTCATTGGGGGTAATGTCATATTTCCAAGAGATCTTATTATCTTTGAAAGTCACTTCTAGTTTCTATATGAACAAAATGTGTTTTTTTAATCAATACCAGTGAAAGTCAATCAGTGATAGAATGATTACAGGATACCTTGCTTATCATTGGAAAGCTAAGATAATTATCTCTGTGATTATCCTTGCATCTGACTTGAAAGGACAGAGCAGCAAATTTTTCTGGCTATAACACTCCTAATTTGTGAAATGTCCCCATCATAACCACTTTGTAAGATGTCAGCCTGCTTTTATTGCCACATTCTAAAGAGATTAGTCAATATTATGGCCAAATGCTAGGATATCACTAGCCCTACTCCAATCTTAAATTTATCATAGATTCAACATATTCTTAAGGAGAATAATTCTAAAATCCTCTTATATACCATCTCATTATATTATTATACACTAGAGGCCTGATGCATGAAATTCGTGCAAGGAGCTCTGCCCTTTCAGCCCCTCATAGCCTAGGCCGGCCCTTGCAGTCCCAGCTTCGTCCAGAAGGTCACCTGGAGGTCGTTCAGCTGTTTGGTCTAATTAGCATATTAGTGCTTTATTATATTGGATAAGAGAAAATAGTTTCAAAGTGTAGAGAAGAATAGATTGCATCAGACACCTGCTTCCCAAATGTTAAAATTATGTTTCCATTGCCTTCATTGTACTGTTTCCCACTGAATGGCAGAAATTACTCATATTGACATACAAGGATTTCTCCTCACCAAGTGTTCAATGCCTGCTATTTTTTAGCCCATAATAAGAAGTCATTGAAAAGGTGTCGATGCAGGTAGAAGTTACCAAGTTTATTCTTCATGCATTCCTCTGCATGCCCATATTTCTGAGAACTGGCTTTTCCTTCTACTGCATCATTTTGAATGCTTACTGAGGGAGCATCCATATTATTTACAAGGTAATCTCCCCTGCCCCATTTGTCCCAGTGAAGCCAGAGGTTGCATCCAGGCTGAGCTGATCCAAGTTGATTATCAGGATTTGGGGGTTGGAACTGGGAAATGATCACCCAATGAAACTCCGAGCTGTTAAGAGAAAATAATACAAAACTCACAAGATGTTGGCAGGAACTATTTTTTTAAAATATACCTGATTTATTTCATAGAGGAAGGAAGAGTGAGAGAGAGAGAAAGAACATCAATGATGACAGGGAATCATTAATCGGCTGTCTCCTGCACACCCACCACTTGGGATGGAGCCCATAACCCAAGCATGCGCCCTGACTGGAAATTGAACTGTGACCTCATGGTTCATAGGCTGATGTTCAACCACTGAACCATGCCAGCTGGGTGACAGGAACTATTTTCTGACATGTGGTTTTAGAAATAGAAAAAGCCATTCTTCAGAGAGATAGATTAAACAAAGAATGAAACAAATATATGGAGAGAGGAAGAGTTAGCATTGGAAGAGCAGCTTCTGGCTTCTCTATCGATTTTGGATCAGGTTCTACTTCACCTCACCTCTCAGCTGCATCCCTATCCTTGGGGTCTGAGCATTTGAATAAACTCCCTTCTGCTAAAACTAATTTAATTTTTTTCATAACTTAAAACCAAAAGAACTAATTGTGAATTTTATTTTATATGTTATAAAATAAAGAATATAAATATAATGCTTATAAAATGTTATTTTATGATGCCAAGTTATTATTAAACATAATTAATTATCTAAGATATGTGCCCCAGAAAATAGACCACAACATTTTATGTATGTGTGTTTTCAAAAAATAAGATTTGAATACTTCTGTGAACCAAGCAACAGTGTTAGGTAGGTAACAATGAGCAAATACAAAACCGAGTGTCTGTTTTATTGGAGGAAAGATGTATTAACCAAATAATTACAGAAATTAGTAATTGATAAAAAATGTGGAAAATGCTACGAAGGAGAGGTAAGGGGCAGGGTGCAGGGGAGAGGAAGCAATTTTTATTAAGGTGGTGTAGCTAATTCAAAGAATTCCAGTGTCACTAATTATAAGAACTTCTTTCATAAAGCCATTTATTAATTAGGTCCTAAAATATTGTTTTTGTATTCTGATTACCATATTTAGCTTTCATGTAGGAAGAACATTTCTGTTTGTGTTGCAGATTTATTTCTCAAATAATTTAAACCCCATTTCCTTAATATTATTCTAAATTGGCTTGTGGTATGCTATGTTATTTGCACTGGCAAACTACTCAGCAAATTCTCTTTGTAGTCAGGGGGGAAAATAAATTTATAATCATGGTCTTATTGTGGATTAGTGCAAGAATTAGTGATTGCATTAGTGAAGTTCTACTTTGAGCAGTTAGATTGTGGGAATGTCCCAACACATTATTCCAGGACATTCTCAGCTCCATCTCACCCAAGTAGGCCACAAAGGCATGTGAGCCCAGAGTTAATAGGAAAAGACACTATCTTTAGTGAGCTATTCTTGGGGGAGCAGAATCAAGTGTTCTCTTGGGCTAGCATTCCTCTGTTTGTAACCCACAACCAATGCTACTGAAACACTTCAGTGATATTCTAACAATTGCTGTCAAGGATATGAGAGAACACTTAGACAAGTACTGAGGGATGTGTGAACTACATAACTGTGTGCGCAAAGAACTGTACATTTAGTTGCTATGACACTGCTTATCTGTTGTCTTTACAGGGAACAAAATTGTCCTTTAACTACTGTGTCTCATCCCCTGAGGTAACATTGAGAAAATTGCCTTTGTTAAAGTTGAACCAGAATGCTTCAATTGGCACAGTTTTTTTTGTTGTTGTTGTGTTTTGTGTGTTTTTTTTTTGTGTGTGTGTGTGTGTGTGTTTTGTGTGTGTGTGTGTGCGCGCGCGCTTTTCTTGTTAATGAAAAGATACTTGTTCATAAACTCAGGCTTAACTGCTCTTCTCAATCATTGATAGCTTTGAGAAATGGTAACAAGTTATGATTCTAACTGTAAAAATTCACACATAATATATGCACAACAAATCAGATGGCCATCAGGGAAATGGTGTTTTCTTAACATGTGTTACATCCAAACATTGATGACTGGAGGCATTAATGCCCCCTAGCATTATTTTTTATTTCAGAGAGAGAGGAAGAGGGAGAATGAGATAGAAACTTCTCATTCAGAGAGAGCATCGTAGATAGGCTGCATCTTGCACATCCCCTGCTGGGGATAGATACTGCAACCTGGGTATGTGTCCTGACTGGGAATCAAACCAGTGACCTCCTGGTTCATAGGCCAATGCTCAACCACTGAGCTACATTGGGTGTCCCCCCCCCCCCCCCGTGGCATTATTGATGAGGGACGACCAAATATCTGCTGGATAGTCTACCCTTAAGAAGAAATCTTCAGTGCTCTTCAGCATATGGTCAAGTGAGAGTCCAGTGAATGTTAGGTGTGTGGGTTTAAGAATCTCTCCATCATGATGCACTTTATTGATAGAAAGGATGAATGATTTTAGGGCAAATGAGAATCCATGTGTATACTTAGATGTGTGATACCCTATAAGACCTCCTCTGTATTCCCATAGCACTGTGTCCATAGTTCCATTATGATCCTTTTCATTTTTCTTTATAATTAATTTTCTTTCTATGTCATTGTGTTATTAGCTTTTGAAGTAGAATATGCCATTAGTATTATATTGTTATTATCATTCTTGACTATGAAGGTTGCTATATTATTATCAGAGTCTACTTTCAGAAATCCATGTTCATTAAGCTTTAACATTATGGAGTTGATACAAAGAAATTAAGTCTGAGAACCAGTGAATTACTGAGTGTCCATGACTGATTTTCTTCTAGAGAAATTCTCTGGGTTGAGCTTGGCCTGATAATAATAACTGATTTCACCTTATCCAGAGAAGAATTGGGTAAAACAGTCTAGGACTGAGAAAGCTCTTTTTCCTTTTTATAAAATAATTGATGCCTTTGACAAGTTTTAGAATCATAAAACTGTCCTTTGGAGGTCATAACCCAAGGACACAGACAGTGGGTGGTGAAGGCTAGAGGGGAGGAGGAGAGGGAAATGGGGGGAAAATGGACGCATGTAGTACTTTAAATAATAAAGATTTATTTTTAAAGAAGAATAGACCACAAAGAAATAACAAAATATTTCCTGTACCTGGCATATTTCTGAGCAAAACAAACATTCCACATCCCAACAAAATAAATGAGGCAAAATTTTAATCACTAATCTTACTTTTGCACTAAAAAGTCCTAAGACAGAAATTTAGTTGACAATGATGAGACAAAAAAAAAGTTGTGCAAAATCAACACTGAAAAGACAAAAGTAACAAAATGTAGAATTAAAAAGTGTGCATATTTTATGTTCAGTGATATTTTCTTTTAAATAAATAGAACTCATAAAACAAACCCCACTATAATTACTGTAGGTCATTCAAAAATTTTGTGAAACTTGAATATGATAGTGTTAAAGAGATTACAAATTTTATATTGTGAGACTTTATTTTTTAAACTAATATTAGAAAATTACTGTTCATTTTATCAGATATAGTATTATGATTATTTTTCCCAGTCTTATTGAGTTATCATTGACATATTATACTATATTCATCTAAGGTATACAACGTAATGACTCAATATATGTATATATATATATATATATATATATATATATATATAGTGTAATAATTATCCCAATACATTTTGTGAACATCCATCACTTCACATAGTTACAACTTTTTTCTTGTGATGAGAACTTTTAAGTTCTACTCTCTTAGTAACTTTCAGATTTACAATACATTATTGTTAACTGTAGTCACCAAGATGTACATCTGCAGAACTGATTTTTCTTATAACTACAAGTGTGATTATGTTGGCAAACCACATCTTAATCTGCTATAGATACATATTAAACTATTTGGGAGTGAAATAATAAGAGAATTGCTTTAATCTTCGACACTCCACTCCTCCTTTTTAAAAGGCATTTTCTTTTTAAAAATAAATTATTTTTGAAAATATTACATATGTTCCTTTTTCTCTCTCTCAATACCTTCTTTCCCCCTTAACTCCCCAAGCCTTCAAAACCCTATTGTCTGTGACTATGGTTATGCATGTACAATATTGTTCATTAGATTTCCCATATGGGTGAGATCTTGTGATACTTATCTTTCTCTGACTGGCTTATTTTGCTTAGCATAATACTTTCTAGGTCCATCCATGCTGTTGCACATGGTAAGAGGTTTTTTTTTTATTTTTTTCCCAGCAGTGTAGTATTCCATTGTAGAGATTTATCGCAGTTTTTTAATCCATTCATCTGCTGATGGGCACCTAGGCTGTTTCCAAATCTTAGCAATTGTAAATTGCACTGCTATTACCATAGGGGTGCATATATTCTTTCTGATGGGCATTTATGAAGTCTTGGGATATAGTCTTAGAAATGGGATCATTGTGTTAAATGGGAGTTTTAATATTTTTGAGGAAACTCCAAAGAGTTCTCCACAGTGGCTGTACCAGTCTGCATTCCCACCAGCAGTGCAGGAGGGTTCCTTTTCTCAACATCCTCACCAGCACTTGTCATTTGTTGATTTGTTGATGATAGCCATTCTGACAGGTGTGAGGTGGTACCTCCCTGTCATTTTGATTTGTATTTCTGGGGTGATTAGTAACTTCGAGCATTTTTTCGTATAGCTTTTGGCCTTCTGTATGTCCATTGTGGAGAATTGTCTATTTAGGTTCTTTGCCCATTTTTAATTGGATTGTTTATCTTTTATTTTTTTTGGTGAAGTTATATGAGTTCCATATCGTAAGATTTTTAAATCGATGCTTCATTGATATAGAAATGAGTATTGAAATCTCAATGTTATTCTAGATATTAGTGCTATAAATGATAGGAAAATGTATTTATAAAATTAGATTAAAAATACAAGTATTATAGACTCAACCACACAAGTATTATCTTAGTTTAAAAAAGTACTACTGTTGCATACTTTAATGATTAGCTTTCTAAAGAAATGGATTTAGTTCCTATTCTTCCATGATAACCTCTATGTTATCCTAGCTAATTATTTCTGATAGAATGTTATCTGTTTTAGTTTATTCGATCCAAACTAATTTTTATTTTTGAAAAAATACCAATTCCTTTTCTGTACTAGCCTAGTGACTCCTGCCAAGTTTGGTGGCTATCCCAAAGTCATTTTTGCATCTTCTTTTACCAGAGGCCTGGGATGTTCATCCTGAATGCGTTCAAACCTGTTTGTATTTTATCAAAATTCAGTATATTGGGGGGGGGGGTCCACATCCTTTCTTAAGAAATCTTTATATATCTAAGTTATTGTATAATAAGACTCCATTAATTGAGTTCATTTGGAAAGAAGGTGATCTGAATTTTTTGAAAAGGAGATTATTGTTGTAAATGTCACATATAACTCAAGCCAAGTTTTGTTTTGTTTTGTTTTTTAACTTGGAGTGAAATCTAAAGTTAATAGCTGTGAAATGACTTTCCATTAGAGAGTCTTCCTGTTTGATAAGTACAATGGTGGTATTTGTATGCTAAGGACCTGTCATACCATTGAAATTTTTTGCTGCCCTTAGAAAGTTGAGCATTCTCTGAAATCTTGTTTACATTTCCTAAAGTCATATTACATTTATTAATAGGAAAGAACATGGCATAAATAACCTTCCTATTTTTAAGATTCAAGAAAAACACTAATTTTCTGACTTGATAATCTTGTTGATAAGGAGTTTAAGCAGAATAATATTGATACCCTGAATGGCAAGCTGGGACTCTTATTGCAGGGTTGTTATCCTACGAAGTTTGAAGAATGAAATTCGCAGACTAAACGATTTTAAGTAACTATATGCAACTGTATTGCAAGTGTATACAAATTCCCCCAAATGGGAAAAACATGCTCTCTCTCGCTCTCTCTCTCTCTCTCTTTTAAATGGAAAAACAAAAACAAAAACAAAAAAACAAAACAAAAATAGTCCTGTGAGTCTCTTTGTCTATAGGTTTATAACTGCTGGAAACTTCTTTGTCTGTTCATGACACTTCCTAATTGGATCCTTGCTTGTTTTATGCCCCCATGCTTTCCTAATTGGCTACGTTCCCCCTTTTTCCTGCATGGGATCAGTTTCAAAGTTTCAAATCTCACAGGGTGCCCCTCTATCATTCTTCCCCTTATTTTGTAACATTCTTGTAAACAATCTGGCAGCTTGAAGCCATCTCTGCATCTCCTCACATCATATGTGCATTTCGCTCCATGGACCCCTCCCCTTCCCCTATCTGCCTCTCCTGTCTCTAAAATCATTTCACATCATATGGGAAACTTATATAGACATACTATTTCATCAAAATCTTAAAAATCACCAATACACCTGTACAACTACTCTCCTCTTATTCAGCCGGCCCTGGTTACCTGAGCCTCAGGTAACCCTGGGTGCCTGAGCAGCCACCTTCTCAGGCTTGCCTGCACTTTGGGCAGGCCCTGGGAAGCTAGGGGGCTGAGGGGACTGGGAGATTCAAGAGGCAGGCATGCAGCAAAGCCAGGCCCACCCCGGGCCCAGCCTTGCCACGCACCTGCTGCTGAGGGGATTAGACTCCACCATCTTGTGGCTGTGGGAACAGCCATCTTTGAGAGTGGGGCTGTCAATTTAACATACCCCCTCCTTATTGGCTGTGGGTGCGGCCATATTTGAGGGTGGGGCAGTCAATTAGTATATTCCCTCCTTATTGCTTGTGGGTGCCACCATTTTTGTGATGGTGTGAGGGCCAATTACCATATTCTCAAATACATTAAAGAAGCAATTTATAGCATCCAGGATGTTATAAAAATAGACATTCAGGGAAATCATAAGAATTCTTGAGAGATTAAAATATAGCACAAATGCCCCAAAACATGGGACAAATTATCAAAGAATTTTTTTCCCAAAAAAAGTGATCCACACAGAAGGTCTAATTGAAATTTGAAAGAGCTGGAAAAAGTGGAGAAAATATATAGAGTAAATTATCAAAAAAAATAACGCAAGAAAGTTTTCTTTACTTGATTACTTCAAATATCTATATTTAAAGGGTTCAAAATGTTACCAGTAAAAGGAATTCAAGATGACGCACATCAAGGCACATCAGCCAGAAATTTTAGAAACCAAGATTAAAGATTCTAGCCACACCCCTCACTCAGCTCTGGTCTGCTTAGAGTGAATGGTGAATTGCGTTGCCTGAACTCATAGCCAAACATGGTGGGGACAGTAATAAAAAGTAACCAAACCTGACTGGTTTGGCTTAGTGGATAGAGCGTCGGCCTGTGGACTTAAGGGTCCCAGGTTTGATTCCAGTCAAGGGCATGTACCTTGGTTGCAGGCACATCCCCAGTAAGGGGTGTGCAGGAGGCAGCTGATCAATGTTTCTAATTCTCTATCCTTCTCCCTTCCTCTCTATAAAAAACCAATTATATATATATATATATATATATATATATATAGTTACTATATATATATATATATATATAGTAACCATTTCTAAAGGAGGTAAAAGATACAGCGTAGCACTGGACTTATCAAGGGCAACATTTGAAGCAAAATTTAACTGTCTTCATAATTTTGAGGAAAAATTACTAATTGCTTTCTACTTATAATTCTGTATCTAACTAACCAATCAATTAACATGTGAGAACATATTTTCATTTTTCAAATGTTATGATTTTCTTTGCACAATGGACCAATGTTTTTTTCCAACTTCTACTGATATATTTTCAGAATGAATTTCTAATAAATATGAAAATACAGTGTTTTATGTTTATATGTTTCTTAGCATGTTGAAGATGCTCTAGATCCAATTGTCACAGTAAATCTAGGCCCGCGTGATTAATAGGACCAGTTCAATTTCCTTTCTCTCATAGATATATAGTCTTTGTCTTAATGCTGAGTTCTAGAACCTTGAGTGAACTGTACAGATCCTCTGAGTTACTCATTTGTTTCACTTTAGCTCTATCTGACATTTTAGCTATGTTAATTTCTGCTTACCCATGCCAATTAACAGTCTTTGAACATCTACTGGGTCCACAGCAGAGTGTCAGTTACCCACTGCTCATTTAGAGTTTATTTATTAGGCAAAACTTGACAACAATATGGCATTGTCTTTGCTTTTTTTATTTCAAGTTTCATGGTTTCAGTTGTTCTACTTTCATAAATAGAATATATGCTTTTACTTTTTTCAAAGTTAACAGAGTTTGCTCAGTTGAACAATGCCCAAGATAAAAATGAATATTTTTCAAAAAACACATGGTGGATATCTATGTATATAAAACCTTAAGCAACCAGTCAACTGCTGGACTGGTCGACAGTTTGACTGATCACTATGGTGTACACTGACCACTAAGGGGCAGATACTCAATGCAGGAGCTGCCCCCGGGTGGTCAGTGTGCTCCCACAGCGGGAACACAGCTCAGCTGTCCAAGAGGCGCCAGACACCTGGCTCACAGCTGGGGAGCCCAGCTGTGGCTGTGCAAACCTCTCCTGCCTCTACAGCAGTGCTACTGAGTGGCTGCAACAGCAGCAGGTGCAGTGGGACCAGGATGAGCCAAAGCAGCACGGTGCCCGATCTGGGCTTGGGCTCCTCCCTGGCCATCTGCCACTTCTGGCACTACTGCATCCCTCAGGGGATATCAGACTGCTGGTTTTAGCCCAATCTCCAAGGGTCCCAGATTGTGAGAGGGAAGAGGCTAGGCTGAGGGACCCCACCAGTGCACAAATCCATGCACCAGGCCTCTAGTACTAGTATAAGTACATATGTGAATTTGTTTGGCTTCAATGGGGACTTATTAAACATATCAAGTTATCATTTGTGAAAAGAACTGTGAGTAACTGAGGACATCAAGGGTGCTTGCTGTTACATACATATAGTGCTACATTTAGCTTTTAAAGGTACTTTTTTTTTTTGCTTGCTACTTATACCAAAAGGTTGACTTTATTCATGAAAGTAAATGTGTTATTTAATAATATTTTCATAATTTTTAAAAGATTCTTTTGTGGTGTTATTTCCAGTTTTATCTGCTGTTTCAGAGGTCGGACATACATTACCACACTGCAGTTGGCCCCTCGATGATCATTATCCAAATTTCCTTTGAAACAATACTTTGAATGGAGTGTGTTTTCTTAAGTCAGTTGATTTCTGTGATTGCTAGGCTCTATTCACTGTATAGCGTGCCTCACAATTAGATCTGACTTGTTATCCTGGGACTTTGAAAGTGTTGTTTTCAGGTATACTTTTACACATGCACACAAAAGATGTGCTGATGATAGCACCAAATTTTCAGAGAGATCTTTTCACCATAATTAGCGTTAAAAACTCCCTGAGTTGAAATTTCCAATCCCCCTCCTCTTGGATGCTTCTGTAGTTAAGAGGCAGGAACAGCCTTAGGGAGTACTTGCTGACTTGGCACCATGAAGCAAGTCGCATGTGCCTCTTGATGAGCGGAAATGCAAGCTGGTTTTTTTCTTATTATATATTTTTTTCATTTTATTTCCACCTTACTACTATATGGACTGGCTTATCAGTTACCTGCTCATGTTTCAAAGCTAATCCTTAAAGATTATCTGGTTAAAATTGAAGACCTTATATCCAAAGTTTGAGATACACATCTGAGATAGCCAAGATTTTAAGGCAGGAGATTTATTTCTTTTTAAATATATTTGTATTGATTTCAGAGAGGAAGGGAGAGGGAGAGAGGGATAGAACCATCAATGATGAGAGAGAATCATTGATCAGCTGCCTGGTGTACACCCCCCCCCCATGGGGATGGTGCCCGAAACCTTCCCTGACTGGGTATCGAACAGTGATCTTGTGGTTTATAGGTTGACTCTCAACCAGTGACCATGCCGGCAAGCAAAGTAGATTTATAATGGCATTTTGCAGGCTCTTATGAGCACTGTGCTAGGCATTTCGGTATCACAAGGGTTTTTGAAATCATGCTCAGCACCTGGCACCTTCCATCCCTCTCTAGATCTCTAGTCCAGCTGTTCTATTAAAAGAAATGAAGCTGAAGAGGCATCATTGTGGCTACAGTTGATGCTATGGAGGTTGACGTTATGGTATTAGATAATGCATACATTATTTTTACTGGGAAGCTGCTTTGCTATATATTTCTAAGACTGTCCGAAAGATTGATTCCTGAAATATTGTGGGGGGAAAATGCTAAGTACCAGCTACTTTGGGTACTTACCCAGGGGCATTGCTGCTGCCTGGCATTACCATGTGGCAGCTGAGCAGAAATCATTATTTCTCAGATTTGTTTGTGCCTTTGTCAGCATTTGAGAGGAGGGAGGTTCAAGCTAATATTGGGGCCCTCACACCCCAGTGATCTCATGCATCCCAGGTTTGAAATACTTTCTGAGTTTCTAAGGACTACCAAATTTATATCTCTGGCCCCAATATCACCGCTGTATCCCAGACATATCTCCAGCTGTCTCCAAACAGCTCAGATTTGAGGTCTAAGAAGTGTCTCAAACTTAAAATGAGCAAAACCAAACTCCTGGTCTGTCGACCTGTATGCACCCCAACCACTCCTCCTACCATCTTCCTTCCTTAGAGTGGCTCCAGCCAGAGCCTTGCAGTCATCCTTGATCCCTCCCTTTCTTGACCTTGTGTCCAGCTTCCCAAGGATCCACCTCGAAAGTCGATTCAGTATGCGCACGCTTCTCTGCCAGTGCTGGCTTAATGCAAGCTGACAACAAATCTCATCTGGACTTTTGTAAGTGCCTCCTAACATGTCAGCCTGCTTTCCAACAGTATTTTCCCACAGAAGCAAAAGTGAGTCCAAAAACACAAATTAGATCATGTTATTCTCTTCTCAGAGAATCACCAATGACCTTCAACCTCAAGGTCCAAATCCAATGTGCCAAGCCATAGGTGATCTGGCTCTCTGATATTTTTCTAACTTCATATCCTTCTGCTCTTTCTTAGCTTATTTTCTCAACTCAATCACCTGGATACAGTGACCTCTTCAGTGCAACTGGCATATTTCAGGCACAGTCCCCACCAAGCACTTTTTAAAAACGAATTTTTATTGGTTTCAGAGAGGAAGAGAGAGGGAAAGAGAGATAGAAGCATCAATGATGACAGAGAATCATCCATCGGCTGCCTCCTGCATGACCAGCACTGGGGATCAAGCCCACAACCCAGACATGTGCCCTGACCAGGAATCAAACTGTGACCTCCTGATTCACAGGGCGATACTCATCCACTGAGCCAGGGTGGCTGGGCCCGCCTAAGCATTTTTTAGCTTTGTCTTCTCTTTGCCTGTGATTTTCTTCTGATAGATATGTGCATGGCTTATTTCTTCACTTCTGTTAGGTTTCTACTCAGATGTATCTTTATTAGTAAGATCTTCCCCCAGCAACCTTTATAAAATAAATATAGCACTGCTTTTAATGGATCTTACCTTGCTCTATTTTCTTAATGGCCTCCCTGTATTTGTCTCCTGCATGCAGGCTTTATTTTGCTCACTGCCAATGCTCCAGCGCTAAGAACACTGCCTGGTGCACAGAGATCTCTCATGAGCATTTGTGAAAAGCACACCCACTTTACTTTTCTTTTTATCTTAATCCCCATCAGCTATGAAATGGTACTTAGAATACTGGGTTGTTTTATTTTTAACGATAATAGCTCTGTGTTATCTTTAGCTCTTTTGTATAAAATCCCATTAAAACCTTGACTCAGGGAGGTCATTTTCCCATCTCTGATTTGACCCGTCCATGAAACACATGCTTTTGTAAAATGGGGCTATGTAACATAGGTCTTAATACATCTTGCATTTCTTGGATGGCCTAGCACTTGGTGCCATAGCCATAGTGCCTGAAAAACAAAGATTTTTTCAATGTTTAAAATCATTGTAAAGAAAAGTCATTTCCACCCTGGCCAGTTTGGCTCAGTAAATAGAGTGTTGACCCTCGGACTGAAGGATCCTGGGTTTGGTTCCATTCAGGGGTCCGTACCTTGGTTACAGGCTCCAGCCTGACCCTGGTTGAGTCCTGTGCAGTAGAGGACCAATCTATATGTCTCTCACATCGATGTTTTTATCTCTGTGTGTCTCTCCCTCCCTTCTACTAAAAAAAATGATGGAAAAAATATACTCTGGTAAGGTTTAACAAAAAAAGCAAAAGGAAGGAAGGAAGGAGGGAAGGAAGGAAGGAAGGAAGGAAGGAAGGAAGGAAGGAAGGAAGGAAGGAAGGAAATTTTCTAAATCTTGGGAGAAAACTTAAAAGTCTTCATTTTTTAGATTTGCCTTTTGTGTCCACCCACTTTGCAAATAGCTGCAATGTTCTGTGTCCACCTCTCCTCTTCTTCCTGTATTCTTATTTAAGAGAGAAAGAAGTAAAATATATTACTCTCTTGTTCTATTGGGTTTTTTTTTTCTTTTTGTTTTTGGTGCTTTGTTGTGCTTTTGTTTGTTTGTTTGTTTGTTGTCTTAAAAACATGTCCCAAGACCTCTGACATTCTGTTTTATGATATATATATATATATATATATATATATATATATATATATATATATATTTTAATTTCAGAAGTGAAATAGCTTTATTCTACATTGCCAGTGAGTTTGCTAGGTCTTTGGGGAGCAGGAACCATGAAATTCAATACCAGTGTTTGCTATAAAATTCAGCAAAAGACTTACCTGTGGTACATAACCAATGATATCTGCTTTTTTTCAAATATATTTTACGTTATAATTATCTGTTCTTTTAATTGGAAATGCAAACCTAATTAGTAATTGTTTTTATCTTTTCTTCAAATTTTTATTGTGTTAAAATAAGTATAACATAAAATTCACCATGCTAACTAAGCATTTTTTATTGTTGACAGTATTACAGATGTCTCCTACCCCCCCCCCTCCCCGCCCCGCTCTTTTGCATCCCTCCACTCAGCCCTTGCTGCACTCCAGGCTTTCACTGCACTATTGTCTGTGGCCATGGGCTATGCATATATGCATATAAATTATTTGGATAATCTCTTCCTGCTCCCCCTCCTCTCTGAGATCAGTCAGTCTATTCTATACATCCATGCCTCTGGACCTATTTTATTTGACAGTTTATTTTGTAATTTTTCAAGAGGATAAGCCACTACACTTCCATGAAGTATTGGACTGGATATCAACTAAGACACAACGGATATGCAGTGACACATGGGTTATACTCTAGATGGATATTAGGAGTGCTAAAGTAATAACTCCTCTAAGCCCTTGGGGACAGCTGGAGCCCCTCTTAGACCAAACCATTCACCCATTCACCTCTGACCACAAGATTGTTTACCCCACAGTGCCGTGTGTGTGTGTGTGTGTGTGTGTGTGTGTGTGTGTGTGTGTGTTATGCAAAGTGTCTCCTCAGGAATTTGACTGGGAGTTTGATTGCTTACTATGATGTGCACTGACAACCAGGGGGCCCTATGGAATGAAGGAAAGCCCTGCTGGCAATTGGCAGCTGGGGAAGGAAAGCCCTGACCAGCAGCTGGAAGGCCTCAATCAGACCTGTTTGCTGGCCAGGCCTAAAGTCTCTACCGGTGCACAAATTTTGTGCACCAGGCCCCTAGTACAAACATAATTTCTAATACATCATGGCATGAAAAAAGTTTAAAAAAACAAGTCCAGCACTGCCTACTATAACTTTTTGTAGTGATAGAAATGCCCCAGACCTATGTGTTCAACAAGGTAATCAAAATACATGTGCTTAATGTGCTCTTGAAATGTGACTTCTGTGACTAAGCTAGCAGCTACATATTGGATAGCACAGCTCAAGTTTAAAGTCTATACTATATATCAGGAGCCAAAGATGACAAAGAAACACATGTTAGCAATTTATCAAGACAAAAAATATTAATTTGAAGTGTTAACAAGCATAGTTGGACCAGAAGACACAAATTTAATTAATAGAAGAGTAACTTGAGAATACTGGCATCAAAGCATACCTAATATTTTAATGCTGACCTGAGGGTACTTTTTTAATGGGTGTTAAAGATTGAGGAAGGGGGAGAGAGATAAACATCATTGCGAGATAGAAACAATCAGTTGCCTTCCATACATGCCCTCCCTGGGGATTGAACCTACAACCTCGTTATGTGCCCTAACAGGGTATCGAACCCGCAACTTTTTCATGCTTGGGATGACAGTCCAACCAACTGAGACACCTGAACAGAACCAGACCTGATTTTTTAACGTGCCAAATGTAGTTGGATATTTCAGGCTGACTTTAGCTGTGTTCTCTTTCTCTCTTGCCTTCTTTTTGTTTGGTGATGTGGCAAACTGCAGTGCTGTTGCCGGAAAGTGGCTTCAAAGTGAGACCTGCAGGCTGTACCTTATTCAGTTCAGGTGAATTGTGATACCTAAATTGCTCTTCTAATGGGGCATGGGATAATCAAATACTGCGCCTTTGGGTCCTGCAGACCATGCAGTGTTTACCACTCACCTCTCCATCTTAAATGACTTGACAATCTTTGGTGAGGCCAGTGCTCTGTGTTTAGCAGCTCTCTTTCTCTTTTTTTAAAGTATGATTTTATTGATTTTAGAGAGGAAGGGATAGGGATATACCCTGTTTCCCCTAAAATAAGACAGTGTCTTATATTAATTTTTGCTCCCAAAGACGCACTAGGTCTTATTTTCAGGGGATGTCTTATTTTTCCATGAAGTAGAATACAGTACACATTTATTGTTAAATGAAAATAAAGGAAATTTATTACCTGTATACGGTATGGTAGTATGGTAGTTGTCAACACAAACCAGCCAAACTGTGAATCCTACAGTATCAAGAATTTACTCATTTATTCAATGACAATCATGTCATCATCTTCTGGAACGTCATCATAACAATCCAATTCCTCAATTTCCTGGTGAATTTCTTGTGACTCCATTTCTTTCAGAATCAGTGGACCAAATCTCTCATGTTTAGCAATAGCACTGTCTTTAAATGAGTACTTCTTGTCAAAGTAGCCTGCTCGCAGTGCATTTGCAATGCAACTGTCAGTGATTTTCTCCCATGAATTCTTCACCCAAGTCACAATTTCTTTCAGTTTAGGTTTCACAAAGTGTCCATGCTGATTTCTCTCCATTCACACAGCAGTGACATCAGGACTCCGCATAATGTCACTGGTTGCTAGACGCCAGTCGGGGCGGCCCTAGCGACCAGTTTATGGTAAATTAATTTTCATTCTGAGACAGAGCCTGAGGGCCTTATTTTTGGGGGGATGCCTTATATTTCACTAAAAGGAAACCTGAAAGTAGGTCTTATTTTTGGAGGATGTCTTATTTTCAGGGAAACAAGGTAGATATTGAAACATCAATGAGAGATATTTATCAGTTGCTTCTTGCATTCCCCTACGGGGAATGAGCCCACAACCTGGGCATTAAGCTTACAACCCAGGCATGTATCCTGACCTGGAATTGAACCATGATCTTCTGGTTCATAAATCAACCACTGAGCCATGTCAGCTCGGCAGTAGTTCACTTTTAATATATATGATTCCTCTCTGAAATATATATATATATATATTTCATATATATATATATATATATATATATATATATATATATATATTTCAGAGAGGAATGGAGAGGGGAAGAGAGAGATAGAAACATCAATGATGAGAATCATTGATCAGCTTCCTAATGCACACCCCCACTGGGGATCAAGCCCACAACCCAGGCATGTGCCCTTGACCAGGATCAAACCTGAGGCCCTTCAGTCTCCAGGCCGATGCTCTAACCACTGAGTGAACCACCTAGGGCTAGCAGCTCTTTTATACTAAGTTAATCAGTATGGAATTAACTATAGCTCACAGCTATTGTTGTTTTTTAAATATATTTTTATTGATTTCAGAAATGAAGGGAGAAGGAGAGAGAGATAAAAACATCAATGATGAGAAAGAATCATTGATCAGCTGCCTCCTGTATACCCCACATTGGGGACCCAGCCTGCAACCTGGGCATGTGCCCTGACCAGGAATTGAACCATGACCTCCTGGTTCATAGGTAGATGCTCAAACACAGCCATGCCGGCTGGCCATCACAGCCATGTTTTTAAATCTAAACTAGAGCATTCTGGAATGTAAATTTGTGTATTGAAATTCACTACCTATTTCTAATTCAAAATGAGAAAAAACAGATTAGACAACTTATTGTTTATGAATTAGCCCTAAGATATGATTAATATCTGACTACCACCTCATGGGTCTTATATATTTGTAATTCTTTCAATAAAAATATTTTGGGAGATGTTTATTTGCCTATATTCTCAGTGTGTCCCACTGTCTCATTAACCTTTTGGTTTATATAAGATATAGTATATATAATACATAATATCTAGTCCAGCTCTATTTCTTTGTTAATGCAGCTACTCCCTTTTTTGGAATGACCAATCCTTTTTCTCTTCTCAGGTACATTTTAGCCTTGCTTCTAGAGGCATTCAGATCCCTAATACTAATCGTAATGCACAGTAGCATGTATGTACATTTGCTTTGCTGGGCATAATACTAGCTAGCATTACAATGTAGCTCATTTAAACGTTCAAACAAGCCTTTCAAATTTCAATTCTTTTTAATAAACATATTTTATAAGCACTTACAGCTAAGGAAAATGAATTTCAAACATGCGAAACCATTTTCTTAAAACACTTTTGTAATGAGGCAGAGCCAAAGTTTGAACCTAGGACTTCCTGACCCCAAAGCCTTTGATTTTTCACAGGAGACAAAGAGGTCTGTCTGTTAAAGGAGTATCATAGAGAGGTCTAAGCAAATATGACCTTATGGCTTCCTTACTTGCCTTCTTGATTTTCAAGTCTTGTGCTGTTATCTTACTTCCTGCCCCATAGTGCATTCCCATACCAATAGAAAACCAATTATTTGGCAAGTGTTTGAGTCAGACAATGGTGGACCCAGAAAGTCTTGGTCCTTCCTGAGTAACCTGGTTCAGGCGCAATTATCTGCTGCACCTATTACATTTTGCTCATTTATGAATCTCTCTCTGGTTGATATCCTATCTTTCCCATCCTTTAACTTAGAACTGTGGAATCACCCATAGCCAGGACTACATAATTCACCTTGTTATTAAACAGTGTCTTTCACTTGTTGTTGAATTATTATTCATGTCTCTTCAGGGAGAATGTAAATCACTTGTGAATGAGTGTATTGTTTTGTACTTATTTGGCCTTGCCCTAGGTGCCAGCCCAGAAGGCTAAGCTAACCACTGGCAGTTTTTACATATTGCTGATTGAGAGATCAATTACCTTCATCTTTACATTATAAGTGGACAAAACGAGAAAATGAAAAATTAAAAGTTATTCCCCAGAGATAAGTAATATAGCTGGATATACTAACTCCTGGTCATAAATCACTTGAAGGAAGATGACATCTTTCTCATGTAACTGTACAAATAGCTGGTACTTAATGTTTTTCAGAGGGCATTAATAATTGTTTTCTGGATGCATGTAGTGTATTTTCTAGATGAGTTAAGTTTCCTAAATTACCTGAAGCTTATCTCATTAGCGATCCAAACTGTATTTTTAATGAACAGGTTTTATTGCAAATCTTTAGAAGGAAGGAACATACAACTACTGCCTTATAAAATAGAATGCATAAAATAAGATTAAATCTTTCCTTGACTAGTCATTCCACAAAAAATTTAAACATTCACTATCTTCCCTGTTAAAGAAAAACACTAAAAACATGGAGAACAAGAATGTTAAAATTAAGAAAAGAAAACACACACCATATCATTCTTATTCTCAGTGAGTTTATAATCTCCAGATGAAGTCATATTGTACCAGACAATCAATGTGTCTGTGCTGCCTGTCCCTACTTGAGCCAATTCAGCAGAGACAGGTTTGAATCATATATGAGTGTTTATTCCAATACTTCCAGCAGTATGGGAGAACATCAGGTCATCCACAAAAATCTGCTCTGCCCTCCACCATAAGCCAAATGCTTATATTGGGTAGAAGGACAAAGATTGTATGGGGAAGTAGGCAAAAGGGTATGCCAAATGGGCAGTTGACAGGTAATGCGGGCTGGAGATTTGCAAAAGACTTCTGGTATGCAAAGGGCTGGGGGTCTTCAAAGGGCTGGTGATATGCAGAGGGCTGGAGACTCTGGTTTCTGCAACAAGGTATCCATGATAATAGGCAGCTCCTGAATGGAGAGGATGGGTCACATTTCCAGGTGAGCTCCCAGGTCCCACCTGCAACTCCCCGCCAGGTTAGACTCTCTTCTTTAATCAGTAAAAAAGCCCAATCATGATTAACTGAGTATGATTAATATTTCTTACCATTATAGCTGGCCCCCAATATTCTATTTCTGCCCCTATCAATATGTACAGAAGAAAAAGACACAACCTAGCCTCTTAAAGGCTGGACCAGAGGTAAGGAGGTTGTGTTTGGGGTCCCCATCAGGAGTCAGGAAAGTTTGCTTATGAACGACATCTGTGGCAGTTATGGAAGACGAGTCAGGGTTTGAGAAGATGTGGCATGGTATTCCTGAAAGAGCAAAGGAGACACTTCCCAAAACAATCCAAGAGAATAGTGAGCTGTGGAAATGGTAAAGTTTTCATTGTGCTTGATGCATAGCAGCCTAAGGATAGTTCCAGACTTTAAAGAAGCATAAAATATTCACATTGGACCTTGCTACTTCCCTGCTTACAAACATCTATTGATCTATTATTGGGTGCTGAATGAAAGTGTTAGCTGGCTAAAGGCTAAGAAATGTAAACAAGCTTAGCCCAGATGAGCAAAGCCACACATTTGACCTGTTGTTGACCATTGATGCACGAGTGAGCTGAGTGAGTGAGTTGAGCTGATAATTCAAGCCTGAACTGGATGAGCTGGCATAGATGCCATTCAGTTTCATTTAATTTCTTGTTATAAACTTGGCTTGAGATTTATTATTTATGCTTTCCTTTATGGACATATGTAGATGTATGCACATATTCACACTATATGTAACGCCAAAAAAATTTTACCAAAGCCTGAAGCTTTCATATCTGTGATGTAAAAAAGCAACTATTTTTTTTTATTTTAAGCAATTTCAGGCATAATAGACACAAAAAGAGAGAGAATAGCAAATTTAATTCCATGTATCCATTACTGTTGTTGCTTGTAACAGGCTTTTGTTTTCTTTTCCTTTCTCCTGAGGCTATCAGTGGTGTTTAATGCAACCAAAAATGAATTTTGAGTTTGTTCCTGAAGTGCTGAAAAGAAAATTCTTAAAATGACTAACTACCATTTGTCGCCAACTTACTCTTGGCTATGCATTTATAGCAAAAGTAACAACAACATTCATAGCATAATTAGATTTGAATAACAAGTTTTATTTAAAGAGTGCCTGATATTATCACACATAGCTATGCTTTTCTTTTTGTTTGTTTGTGGGTGTTTTTGGTAGTAATCACATTTTTAATGACTTGTAATAGTCTTTCATTTTATGAAACAATAGAATACTTCCATGGGAACTCTTTAGTAAGCTTTTAAACTTTGTTGAAGCTGCTTAAAGTCTTTTTAGGGAAGTGGCTATTATTTGTTAAATAATCATTTTTTAATAAAATGACTTCTGCAGAAAAGATAATTCCCAAGAGCTTTACTTAGATGAATGATAATAATCTAATCAGGAAAAAGTGATGATGTAGGCAAGTAAATTATAGCTGCTCCATTTGTTGAATAAATGAATGAATGTAAATTTATTGTTCTATTATTTCACTGTATGCAGAATAGAGAAAACAAAATTATTTCCCTTTAGTTTGCTTTCCAGATATATTTCTTAGGAAGGAAAGATGAAATGAAAGGAGGGAGAGATGGAGGTAGGAAGGGAGAGGAGAAGTAAAAAAAAAAGAAGGACAATATGCATAGCCAATGGACACAGACAATAGTGTGGTGAAGGCCTGGGAGGGGTGGGTGTGTGGCAGAGGCGGTCAATGGGGAAAAGGGGGGACATGTGTAATAATTTCAACAATAAAGATAAGTTTAAAGAAGAAAAGAGCTGAAACCAGTTTGGCTCAGTGGATAGAGCATCAGCCTGTGGATTGAAAGGTCCCAGGTTTGATTCCGGTCAGGGGCATGTACCATGGTTGCGGGCACATCCCCGGTGGGGGGTGTGCAGGAGGCAGCTGATCGATGATTCTCTCTCATCAATGTTTACAGCTCTCTATCCCTCTCTCTTCCTCTCTGTTAAAATATATATATATATATATATATATATATATATATATATATATATATATGAAAAGAATGAGGGAAAGGAAGATTAGAGGAAAGGAGAATAAAAAGAAAAAAAGGAAGAAAAAGAAAGAGAAGGTAGGGAGGGAGGAAGAGACAGAGGCTAATTATTTGGAGACATGTTTCTTAATGCAGTAGTGTCATTAAATATTACAGTCAGCCTGTAATTTACCACAATATTTATATTACTACTACAGCCCAGTGCATGAATTTGTGCACATTGAAAGTAAATTAGAAGAAATATTTTAGAGGCTGGGGAGGGACTGTGGGAGGTTAGCAGGCCTGGGAGGGACCATGGAAGTGCTTCAGGGTGTATCTGGCCCATCTGGCCAGTCTCCATCATTTGGAGCCCAGCAGCAAGCTAACCTACCAGTTGGATCATCTGACCCCTGGTGGTCAGTGTGCATCATAGTGACTGCTCAAATGGTCACCTAAATGGTCAACTGATTGGACAGGCGCTTAGCATATTAGTATATATATATATATATATATATATATATATATATATATATATATATATTGGAATTTTAGGGTTAAGTTTGCTTTCAGTTATAGAATGTCAAAGGAATGGTGCTATCACCTATTACATCCTCATTATTGACAGAGGTCAGGAAAGTGAAAGCAAGTACAAAAGTTGAATATATTAATATTTGATCAATCTATTATTGTTCCATAAGAAGCTGACCACTGATGAAATTTAATTCATCTAGAAGAACACAATGGAGTCGGACTATACTTATGTGATTGTTTTTTACAGGATTTGGGTTGATTAAAATGTCACTGGCAAACATTTTAAAAAATAGTCTATATTCATAAACCTTGAACTTCAATGGAAATCATGCTTATTGAAGTTCATTTTCTCTTTAGTAACAATTTTAATGGGACTTCTAAAATGTTTACATTTGGGGGCCCACTTCCATAATAAGAACATCAAATTATATGTCATCATCAAGTCCTGCAGTCATTAAAAGGTTCAGCTTATGAGAGCCAATGGAAGATATACTCCTCCTTTTCATTCTTGAGAGCACTATGAGACATTCAAAGTCTACAATAAAAATGTACTATTATCTAATATAGTTTAGTCCTAATGAAGTCCATTGAAATTACAGACTTTTCCATCTCTCTATCTCCAAACCCTGTCATAAGAACGTTTCCCCCTGTCTGCCCCAAATAATCAGGCATTCCAGAGAAAACAAAATGTCTAGTAGAAAGTACATTAGAAATCCCAAATGTTGAAAAGCAGTCTACCAAAATGGAAGCATGTGACCATTAAAATCAGGCAAGGTGGATTCTAATGTTGGCTTCTATCCTCACTGGCTGTTCATTTTGGGAGAAGGTTCTAGATCTTTTTATTGTAAGAAATTGATAGCTAAGTGAAATAATGTAGCTACACAGGCCAAAATATGATGTGTTAATTTTTCTATACATATGCTTATTTGTGATCTTATATTTATGTTCTTGTGTCTCAAAAGCTGAAGATTTATGCTGAGGTTTCCAATTGACATGTCAACATAAAGCAGAGTGTGCTTTGTTAAATTTTAATGGTAAATTTATGTATTACTTAGGATACTTTCTTTTAATTCCTGGCTAGCTCTTTTGAATAGTTACTGCCACACGCTTAAAAAATAATTTTAGGCTATCATCTTTTGGTAAAGATGTGTTTAGTGATTAAAAACCACTTCCATATTAGCTTAAGCATAATAGTATTAGGAAGATTTTGTTAAAAATAATTCCATGCTATTTTAACAGCTAAATGTTTTTAAATGTATTAGAATTACTTCTGCAGCTCAGGAATGCCTCTGCTATTCTGCATTACTAGTATATGGATTGTTCTATGTCTTTAGAGAAGAACCTCTTATTTTTAGATGTTTGGGTGGGAACAATAGGCCTTGCTGGCGATTATTATTCCTATGGGTCTTTGGAAGGAGGAAGAGGTTACTCATTCTTTATATGAACTATTACCCAATTCTTTTCATTTTGGCATCTCATATCTCCCCTGCAACCTGCCATATGTGGCTTTTCTGGGTATTAAGCCTACACAGATTTAATGGACCCTCATGTCTTCCTTCATAGCTCCAGTCCATTCTACAATTTCAAGCCTATGTTTTCAATAAGTTTCAGTCTACCATAAAATTGAAGTCTTTTGTCCAAATAAGGCTTGAAATATAGGTAACTAAGCCCCTTTTAATATATGGTTATCTTAGGGCAGGGTTTCTCAACCTCAGCACTATTGAAATCTGGGACCGGATCATTCTTCTGTGGAGCTTTTCTGTGCATTATAGTTAAGCACCATCCTTGTCAGGTAGCACCCACCTATATACCAGCTATGGCAACTCCAATTGAAAACCACTATCAGAGAGCCATACCAGTAATTGTGCAATATTCTGTACTATGAAGAAAAAGTCAGGATGTTTAAATATCTTTTATATCAAAGTACTATATTAATAAACCAACTCACTATAATCAGGAAGGCCATTAAAGTACCTTGCAAAATACCATGGTAGTGCAAAGACTTACTGTGATATTCCAAGCCAAGTAGAGAATTAAAAAACAAAACTGTGACTTTCAGCAGTAACATGGTAACTTTTGTCTATTCCACAATTTATCTTTAACAAGCATTTCCAAATACTCTGGGATTTGGCATTTTCATTTCTTAAAGAGCTTTTATCTATTAATAGAAAAAGAAAAATGAAGTGCCATGATAATGTTTCTTACGTTCTTATTGCTACGGAAGAGATACTTCCCTTCACAAGACATACAATTTCTCGGAATTGACTGTTGTCCCTAGAAGCCAGCTGGTGACCATTAATTTTTTTCCTTGCCTGTCAATGGAAGTGAAAACAGTAGCTGGCACGTTCACCTACATGATTATAGCTATTATATCAATCAGCATGCTTTTCCTAGGGTTCATCATTATTTATCTAGATAATTAGGCATTGTTTCATTGATCTTGCCATTTGTTTTACTAAAAATTTATTTATATGTTTGAAATCAGTCATACAGCCAGTTATCCTTCATCCCCACAACATTTATGCAAAATCCACTGTATCAATAGCTTAAAAATAAAAAAAATTAAAAATATTAAGTCATCATATCAATTGACACAGGAAAACCATTCAACAAAATCCAACATCCTTTTTTAGGAATAAACTTAACCAAGGAGGGAAAAGAACAGGATGGTGAAAAAAGAGATAGAAGAAGGTATAACAAGTGGAAGAATATACTGTGTTCATGGACTGATAATATCAACATCATTAAAATAGTCATACTACCCAAAGCAATCTATAGATTTAGTGCAATCCTAATGGCATATTTCACAGATCTCAAAAGAAGACTCCAAATATATGTTCAACAACTACAAAAAAGACCTGTAATAGCCTCAGCAATCTTGAGAAAGAAAAAGTTGGAGGAATCACAATAGCAGATATCAAGTTATACTACAAAGCCACTGTAATCAAAACAGTCTGGTACTGGCACAAAAATAGGGATATAGATAAATAGAACAGAACAGAGAACCCATAAATCACCCTAAGCCAGTACACTCAATTAATACTTAACAAAGGAGGCAAGAGCAATCAATGGGGTCAAGACAGTCTCTTTAATAAATGGTGTTGGGAAAATTGGACAGATACATGGAAAAAAATGAAACTAGACCACCAACTTATAGTATACATAAGAATAAACTAAAAATGGGTGAAATACTTAAATGTAATTTGTGAAACCATAAAAATCTTAGAAGAAACCTTAGGCAACAAGATCTCAGATCTCTCTTATAGCAATATGTTTGGCAATACATCTCCGAGGGCAGTGGTCAGCAAACTCATTAGTCAACAGAGCTAAATATCAACAGTACAATGATTGAAATTTCTTTTGAGGGCCAAATTTTTTAAACTTAAACTTCTTCTAATGTCACTTCCTCAAAATAAACTCGCCCAGGCCATGGTATTTTGTGGAAGAGCCACACTCAAGGGGTCAAAGAGCCGCATGTGGCTCTCGAGTCTCAGTTTGCAGACCATGGCCCTAGGGCAAGGGAACTGAAGGAGAAAATAAACAAATGGGACCACATCAAATTGAAAAGCTTCTGCATAGCAAAAGAAACCACCAACAAAATGAAAAGGGAGCCCATTGTATGGTAGAACATATTTGTCAATAATCCTCTGACAAGGGGTTAATTTCCAAAATATATAAGGAACTAATACAACTTTAACAAAAAAGAAGACAAGCAATCTCATTTAAAAATGGGCAAAGGACCTAAATAGACACTTTTCCAAAGTGGGCATACAGAAGGCCAAGAGACATATGAAAAAACTAGAGGCTCGATGCACAAAATTTGTGTAAGAATAGGCCTTCCTTCCCCCTGCTGCTGGCACTGGATTCCCTTGGACACAACCAGGACCTGGGCTTCCCTTGCAGCCTGGCTTCATCTGGAAGGATAACCAATCTAATTAGCATATTATGCTTTTATTATTATAGATGCTCAAAGTCACTAATCATCATAGAGATGCAAATTAAAATGACAATGAGGTATTACCTCACACTTATCCGAATGGTTATCATCAATGCATCAACAAAAGACAAGTTTGTGGAGAAAAGGGGACCCTAGTTCTCTGCTGGTTGGGATATAGACTGGTACAGCCACTATGGAAAACAGTATGGAGTTCTCAAAAAAAAAAAAATGGAATTGCCATTTGATCCCGTGATTCCACCTCTAGAAATATTCCTAAGAAATTCTAAATACAAATCAGAAAGAATATATGCTCCCCTATGTTCATGGCAACACAATTTACAATAGCTAAGATCTCACTTGTATGTGGAATCTAATGAACAAAATAAACTGATGAAGAAAATAGATCCAGAGACATAGAAACAGGGAACAGACTGATAAATATCAGAGGGAAGGCTGGGATGAGGGGTGGGGGCAGAGGATGTTAATTGGAGAACTTATCTACATATATGCATGGCCCATTGACACATACAATAGTGTGGTGAAGGCCTGGGGGGAGATATGGGTGTACATGGAAGGGGTCATCTGTAATACTTTCAACAATAGTACTACAGCCACCTGATGCTATTGTATGCATGTGCTCATTTACATGTATATTTTTCCATCACCTTTTTAAAAATGCAGACCTCCTGAGAGGAGGAATTTTGTCTCATTCTCTGTTATACTCTCTAGTAACTAGAAAATTGATAAGCAAAGACATGCTTTAAAAATATTTGTTTAATGAGTGAATATGTTTGATTTATTTATAGTATAAGCAACACACCAATCTATATGAACAAAATGTAAACAAAGCTAGTTGATTTTCCTGAATACATGTATTTTGATAGATAGAGTAACAGTTTTGTCCTTAGGAGCATTTGCTCTGTCACTTTGACATTACTCTTACAGATCAAGGTTATCTTGTATATGATGTTAATTGTTAATTTGTTCATAAACTGCTCTTCTCCCTCTACTTCTCTACTCAGTTTCTGTGCCTCTCCCCTCTTTCTTTGAACCTTCTGAGACTTCATGACTATTCTGTGAGTCACTCTAATTATTTGAAACAGAAAGAAGAAACTTTTCCTATCCCAGTGCATTAGAGATAAGTGAAAAATAAAGTACCCTTTCCCCCCCAAATGGATTCACTTAATATATGTTGATATTTTATCCTGTCCTTTCAATTTTTCTCTCAAGAACCATGAGATTGTGTCTATTTGCTATAGCTCTCACAAGTTCCGTGCTCCAATATTAAAAAATTAATGTCCAAACATTCCAGGCCAGAGAAAGCAGAACTAAAATCCCATTCTGAGTCATTGAAGCTCTGTGCTTAATCCACATTCCCTTGACTAACTAGGAAAATAGGCAGTTGTTTATCAACTCATTTAAATTAAACAAAAATACTCACAGATGACAAAAGAAAACAAAAACATTACAAAATGGAGTGTGTTAGTAGGATTACCACAAATCACATTTTTATCAACTGTATAAATCAGTAATACTGTTTTGTGATGAGATTTAGATGATAGATTTCAGTGGGATCATAATGAAATTATTGCTGAGTATAGTTCTTATTACAATGCATCATATACATTATATGCTTTTATTTTACATAGTCATATTCAAACTCCATGTCTTATTCATCTTTTTACTTCTGACATAGTGTACTATTTGTAAGTACTTCATAAATGCTCTTGAAATTGAATGATCCTATATAATAAAAAGCTAATATGCAGAGTGACCAGTTGCTATGATGTGTACTGACCACCAGGGGGCAGACACTCAACACAGGAGCTTCCCCCCAGTGCTCAGTATGTTCCCTCAGCGGGAGCACAGCTCAGCCAGAAGCCAGGATCACAGCTGGTGAGCACAACGACGGTGATGGGAGCCTCTCCTGCCCCCACTGCAATGCTAAGGATGTAAAACTGATGGCTCCCAGACTGTGAGAGGGTTCAGGCAAGGCTGAGGGACCCCACAAGTGCATAAATTTTGTGCACTGGCCCTTTAGTGGAGTTATAATTACCTAGGTTTTAAACTCTATGCGTGTTTAAAAGCTGTTTTTTATTTCTCTTTAAGTCCTTTACTATCTTAGTACATGGCTTATATATCTAAATATCTTCAAAATGTTTTCGTTTAATTGTGTTCTTGAAGATAGATCACTTCTCCTGCTGTGGAATCTAATGTTGGAAATATTAATGATTCTTAAATTCAGGAGCTAAATGCCTTTGGACCCTTAGTTAAATATTCAGTTCATTATATAATGAGCAACACTATTTTTCTTATCAGGCTGTGTAAAATGCTAAATGATATTGTGCCAAACTCTGATGGGTATAATTAGAACAGATTTATTTTTCACTTACTATATCCAGGCACTTAATCTCTTATCCTATTTAATCCTTACACCAAGCCATAAGGGAAAACTACTTATGTCACATTTTATATATAAGGAGACTGAGACTTTAAACTCCTGAGAGTTTAAATAATTTCTACAACTTGCCAAACCAATAAGGCAGAGACAAGAAATATTACACTCATATCTCCATGAAAGCTAAGTGTATGATTTTCTTTACTATATAATGCTTCTAAGACACAATGCAGAGAAAGTACTACTTAAAATACATTTTGAAAGGTACCTATGATATTAAAAGAATAAATTTTGTGGTGGGATGACTACAGGTATCCAAGAAGCATTGAGTATTCTCAATAGTATTTGTGGGCTTAGTATTTAAGGGACTAAAATTAAATTATAGAGGGGTAATTAATCAACAGAAAAATGTATTTTCATTTTGAATATGTAATATTTCTCTCCTTCTTAAAAATATTAGAAAACTTCAATACTACTGGCCCCATGACCCTGGTCTATTGTCACTTGTTTTTGGAAGGTGGGATCCCATTTTTCAGTTTCATAACCCAAGTACAGCTGGAATGAGGGAAAAAGTAAAGACTATATACCTTTATGATTAGCCTAGGAATTTAAAATAAAGAAGCAGTCCTACCCAGCCTGCATTGCTCAATGGTTGTGTGTTGACCTATGAACTAGGAGGTCACAGTTTGATTCTGTGGGGCATGCAAGAGGCAGCCAATCAATTATTCCCTCTCATCATTGATGTTTTTATCTTGCTCTCTCCTTCCTCTCTGAAATAAATAAAAATATATTTTAAAAAATAATCAGTCCTATACACAATTGTATGTATACCCACTTCTAGATGTTTCTCTTACTGGTAGCTGTAATCCCCCTTTTCCTCTGAAGAATGGTTTTGTCAATTGGGCTATATTAGTAATTCTGTAATAAAGGTCTGATTTTATTTTAAATGAATATATGAGTTTTACTGTTGTCAATAGGATGTTCTGAAGAATAAAGTGAGACCTTGGAAAATGCTTTTGATGGTGGATACATTGAAGTATTTTAACGTATACTTAGCAAGAGAAACATCTCTATTATAATTGTGGGGTTTTTTTCTTGTTAGGATAAAAACTAGATCAGGATTTAAAATCAACCTGTGCTCCATGTCATTACTGTGGGATTTTCTGTAGTTTTTCAATGATTTCAGTCTAGTCAGTTAGTATCTATGTGTGTCTCTGTGTTTGTGTGTGCCAGAGAAGAAGAGGGATAGGGAGAATGAGAAGTAGAGGTAGAGTGAGAGGGAGAGGGAGAGGGAAGTGTGGTGGTGTTTTCTTTTGCTTTTCTTTTGATATAAAATGTCAGTTGGTCTAGTCATGGTCTGATGCTAATTATTATTATTATTATTTTTTTTTTTTACTGTAAGTTCTTTGCTGGAATTTCCTTCCAGATCCATCTTTGCCCATCCTATGTAATAAAGAGCTAATATGCTAATTAGACCAGACTACAGCGTGACCTCCTGGAATTACCTTCTGGAATGAACAGTGGGCAGGGGGTGGGGCCAGCAAGCCTGCACTGCTAGGCCAGCCATTGTGGTCCCAGCTACCTGCTTCTGCAGTGGCAGTGGGAGAGGGGACTGTGCAGTCTTGGTCCTGGTGCTGCGCTTTTCACAGAGGCAGCCGCAGAGGTGACTAGAGAGGGGGCAGCACGGAGGGGTGCCTCCGTAGAGGTGGGACAGGGCACAACCATGGCACTTCAACCTCCCATGGTCCCTTTCCTGTCTGGCCAGGCCCCTATTGTCCCCCTTCCACCAGGGGGCGGGGCCGGCGCTAAGGAGCAGGGAGCCCAGCTTCTGATTGAACTGTGCTACCCCTGGCAGGCAGACATCCCCCAAGGGGTTCAAGATTGTGAGAGGTCACAGGCCAGGCTGAAGGACAGCCCCCAACTGCAGTGCACGGATTTTGTGCACTGGGCCTCTAGTGAAGAAAATAAAGGGGGCTTTGTGTTTGTGTGTGTGTGTTGACTTTGTCTGATCATTACCATTTCTATATTTGTTTTCCAGTTGTTGCCTATAAATTTGATTCAACTCATATTTATTTAACACCATAAAGTGTCAGCAGCACTAAAATAATGGATAATTCAGCACATGCTCTTTACTTTGTGGCAGCAAAATTTCTCATCCTCAATTGACTATAGAGCTGAGCTACATCTTAGCTTTAATGGTCACTGCTTTTCACAGTCATTTTGCCAGTGTGTCAGATCTGTAATTCAGCTGTCATGCTGTGAGTTTCCTTTCACTTTTATCAAGCACAGGTGAATCATACTAGAAACATACCTAACTGGTCCCCATCATAGCATATCAAAATGTGACATTTGTAGATGATATATTGCACAGTATGTGTACTCTTCTATAGGTTATGGTTGCTTAGTTAACAGATTGACAGAATTTTGGAGGAGTAGGTAAGAAAGAATTGGGAGGCAAAGATCTAGCAAGCCTTCTAGCTTGAATTTGCTGTTACATTTGACCATCCAGTTGTTCTAGTTGCACCTGAAATTCTTCATCTCTAAAACAAGGGAGTTTAATATGTACAGCATATTTTAATATTTTTAGTATTATTATTACTTTTGATAACTTTAAATCAGGCATAAGGGCAGAAACCAAGCTATTGAAACCTCCATCACAATGCCTAGCACACTATAGTGTTCAATATACATCAGTTGAATTGATCTTTTTATTAAAGTATAGTTGGCATACTATATTATATTAGGTTCAGCAGTACAACATAGTGGTTGATATATATATATTTTTATTATTAAATTTATTGAGGTGACATTGGTTACAATATAGTGGTTTGATATTTATATATCTTATGATGTGATCACCACATAAGTTTAATAACCATCTGTCATCATATATGTTATCACAATATTATTGGCTATATTTCCCTTCTCCTCTTCACCCATGTCTCCACCCTCCTTCTCTCTGGCAACCAAAGGTTGCTTTCTTTTTATGAGTCTCTTTTTTTGTTCACTTGTTTTGATTTTTAAAAACAAATTAATGAAATCATGTGGTATTTTTCTTTCTCTGTCTGAATTATTTCACTTAGCATAATATCTTTGAGGTTTATCCATATTGTCACAATTTTCAAGATTTTATTTTTTTACTAGAGGCCCAGTACACAGATTCATGCACTGGTGAGGTCCCTCGGCCTGGTCTACACACACTCATAATCCAGGATCCCTCAGGGGATGTCAGAGAGCTGCTTTTGGCCAGATCCCAGCAGGCTAGGCCTAGGGACCCCACCAGTGCACGAATCTGTGCACTGAGTTTCTAGTATGCATATAAGCTCTTTGGTTGATCTCTTCCCACCCTCTCCCTCCCTCCTTCCCTCAGAGATTCATCAGTCTGTTCCATGTTTCCATGCCTGTGGTTTCCGGTCCTGCGTTGAGCATCTGTCCCCTGGTGGTCAGTGCACGCCATAACTACCAGCTAGTCGATTGGTTGGTTGGCTATTTAGGCTTTTATATATAAAAGTGTTGTTCCATTATATATACCACATTTTTTATTACTGCATCCATAGATATAAGAATTAATTCATTTCATTAAAATCTCGGGTGAAATATTCATGTATAACAAAGGCAAAGGTACTTTTGTCAGAGAGGGATGGGTTATATGACAAGGCATGGAGATAAGCCCCATTGAACACCACTTATCTCTATCTTTACTTCATCTGTCCAGAGTGTCACTGGAAATCAGGGCTTAGGGACCAGTTGACCAGTCACTATGACATGCACTAACCACCAGGGGCCAGATGCTCAATTCAGGAGCTGCTCTCTGGTAGTCAGGGGGATCACCACTCAGCCAGAAGCCAGGCTCACAGGAAGTAGGCTGAAGCCATCAGTTGGACATTCACTAAGGGCTCCCTGACTGCAAGAGGGCACAGGCCAGAATGAGGGACCCCCTCCCCTTGAGTTCACAAATTTTATGCACCAGGCCTCTAGTTTTAAAATAAAACAATTTAATAAGTATATAATTTTCTCTGTCTCCAACATTCTACAATTCCTATGCTGCTTGGAGTTGCTGCATGAGAATAATATGAAGTTTCTTAAGGATGTAACATTATGTCATGTGCATGGGGGGTGGGTTGGGGTGGAGAAGCCACATGAGCATTTTATACTTTTGAATGAATGTGTTCCAAAAATGAATGAATAATGCATTCAATTAGTTATGAAAAATGACAATTGATCCTATGTATGGCTGGTCTCCCAAACAGGGACTCTTAAAACTCACCTTGTGTTTTCTATTAAAGAGAAATGAGGGTGAGTTGCTGAAGTATATTGAATTCTTGAATCCTCTGATAATGAGGACATGTGGCCAACTTCTGGCACTGCTAGATCAGCCTACCAGTTATCAACCAAACTGGCATGTCCTGGCAAGGAAGTTTGAAAGCTCTCAAAATAGAAACATTTAGCTCAGCATCCCTAAATTGATCATTTCTGTACTTGCTAAAGTTGGAAGTTGCAATGACAGACTTCAAGGGACCTGGGCAATTCAATCTTCTAGGGTGGGGAGGGAGGCTTAATGAAGGTGAACTGGCAATTTGTCTAAAGTTCAGATGGTCTAATTTAGCTGGGAATGCAGTATTCATTAGGAAACCTGTCTTCAAGATGCTCAATAGTAAACTATTAGTTCTGTATGAATTGATGAGCACACATAGTATAAAGGTATAGAAACGTAAAATTCAAAGAGAGTATTTCATAAAAATTATTAATAAATACTATAAAATGTAATAGATCATGGTAGTAAGGGGTTTTAACTAAATGGGAAGTATCTTTTAAAAATATGATCTTGGTGAATACCTGTATGCATGCTTTCTTATCCAGCTTGTGCTAGTACTAATTTAATCCCACATTGCTACCCTAGTTATAGAGTATGTGGGTAAGAAATACTAAATCTAATTATTAAGTTATGTGTTTGAGGCAATGTGATCCAGGTATGAAAACTAAGGATTTTGATTAAGAGTAATGAGGAAACTTTATGTGAAAAGAAATCATTGAAATGTCTGATATATATCTTTAATTAATGCAGTAAATGTAAAATACGCAAAAACCACATGCAAATTGAAAAGATTTGCTGAAACAGTCATATGTTCTTAAAGAATGACCAATCATGATGCAGTCCTTAAATACTAGTAGTCTCATGTGATTGTCAATTTGGGAGTGTGATATTTGATTCATATACAATCTAATAGCTCTTTAGTTCAAAGACACTGGCTGCAATATGTAAGTCATTATGTGGTAGAATGCTCTGACACTATTCTGATAATGAAGATTATTTAAGAAAATAAACTTTGTTATTTTCTTCAGTTCATATAGCATAACTACAGTCAGTATTATTATTATTATTGTTTTTCAGCTCCTCTGACTGATAAGCCACCCAAACTTTTGTATCCTGTGGAAAGTAAACTGACCATTCAGGAGGCCCAGCTGGGTGAGTGATTCCTTAATTCCAATTATTACACTTTTCTCAATACATTCTGACAGTCAATAAGCCTATATTATAAACTGATTTAACACTCTGAGCTAATCCCATGTATATGTAAAGGGAGGCAAATTAGAAAATACCAGCAAACATAGACCATTCCACCCTCTACATCCATTAAGACCAAGCTGGGTCTATGGATGTGAAATCTCATGTGTCATTTAGATGGCCATTGGGAAATAAGATGGGCTGAAGGTTTTACTGATGGTGTTATATTGTCACTTTATATGGAACTATTTGACTTACCTATTGTTACACTAAAATACAGTTTTTGAAAATTGAGAAAAAAGGTATAGACTCATAAAAATCAATGTTACTAATAGAGTTAAAATAAATTTTAATTAATCAAATATAATGGACATTGTGCTAGTTAAGTTATGGATAATATATTAATAAAACATGAGCAATTGGCTTTTGGTTAAAGGACTAATAGGGTTGGGACATGACATAAGAACATTGACAGTTTATGATTTGATAAATATATCCAGTTGTCTATAAATCAGAATACTAACATAATTACTTTAGAGTTTGTCTAAAATTTCTGAGTCTGGTTGAACTATATTCAGTTATAATGAATTATGAAAACTTTCCCATCTTAATTATAAATATGTGTAGTACATTTAATGATATTATTTTAGTTTGTATTTATATTTGAAATATTGCATGCATGCCTATATAATCAACATTAAAAGAAAATTATTTGTTTTTAGTGGTTTGATATAAAGGATTGGTAGTAGGTGAATTGAACCATACATTTTTGTTTGTTAAGGAATGTTTTCTTACATTAGCCATTGAGAGTAGAAACCCATTTATTTTATACAACTAAAAAGGAATTGGTAGCCCATCTCTGAAAGTTACCAATGTTATTTTTGTTCTTGGAGTGATAATTTGTATTAAAATTGTAAATGATCTTCAAGATGAAGATTACAGATATAATAATATTTACCAATAGCATATCCAAACTAATATTGCAAAAATATATGATGATGGTTTTAGAATTTGTACAAGTATTTTGGTCATTGGATTTCTAATATTGGAAATCCATAATCCATATATTTACTAATGTTGAGGGAAGAAGATGTGTGGAATTTATACAAGTCATGGTATTAACATGCTTCTTTGATGGTAAACTCAAACCTTTGAATTAATCTCATATATATGCAAGTATAATTATCTTTATTTTGAAATGAAAGATTACCAGCAGCATTAAAGTGGTACTAGATATGAAACAAACAAATAGTTTAAAATTGTATCACACTCTTTACTCATGCTATGGTATATTGCGGTACACTAGTATTAGATTTGATTGTTATGTTCTAAAAATATGTTTCAATATAAATTATCATAAGTGGCCATGCTTATGCAGACCCTTTACAACCTCCTAGGAAGATGCACTTCTAAGGATTAATGCAAAATTATAAAATCTTGGGCCCAAAATGAGTTGTTTATGGTACCAGTTGTCAGTAATGGACATAGTGAAAATGAAATTAATTGTATCTCTTTACTTGACAATATAATTAAAATAATTTCATGATTGATGGCTGCCCATTGGGTTTTCTTATATTTTCCCTGAAATGGGAATAAATCATATTATTCTCTTCTTCCCACTAAAATGTTTTACAAGATGAAATAATTTGTTAAGCTTTCCTTTTAAAAATTACTTTTTCTTGCACAATAACTAATCAAATTAATTTTAAAATATGAAAATTATTATGCAAATGTGAAGAGTTAACTATATTCATTTGAAGAAACATGGGAATGGCTGTCATCAAAATGCTCCAGGAAATACTCTAATTCCTTTATATTGTCACAGGAGCAGGAACATAACTTCTCTTTAAACAGCAATTAAACTTGAGATATGAACCTGGAATTTGGATTCTATCATACAACTTTTGTTTTATTTTCTGAATCTAGTTCTCAGTGCCAATGATAAAATAACCTTAATCACTGGATTTTTGAGTAATAATTGATTTGAAGTAATTCCTTTATAATGTTACTGCAGTAGTGTTGGAATAGGTAAACAGATGATCACAAAGAATAAGTGAAACTAAGAAATAATAGTAAGGCCAGAAAAGAGTCAAAATTCCTAAAATATATTTGTTTTCTACCATAAATACTTTGATTTTCCCCTCCTTGGAGAGTTAATTTATGCTCTTTGCAGACTTAAAGAAGATATATATTTCAACAGGCTTAAAATGTGATCCCATATAATAAGAAAGGGGGAGTCAGTGAAGAATCATGGGGTGGAAGTAAAGATGGTGGCCAGGATCAGTGACAGGGAACCTGTAAGGGATACCTACTCTTATGAGAAGGTGAGAATCTCCAAATGAAGTTTATTGGCCAAGCACTAAGGGGTCTGACTCAGACTTACCCTAAACGGAGTCAATATTGACTTCCGAGGATAAAAAACAACTACCATATGAGTTATAAGAACAATCATCAGAACTTACACAAAGTTCAGTTGGTACATGTCTATTGACCAAACATGAGCATCCTGACTAACTTACACACACATCCACGTCACCTTGATAATTGCAAATCCAGCAGTTCTCCAGTTTGTCTGAAAATATATAAAACTCATTAATAATGACTGACAAAATCGTGAGATGCATGGATTTGTCTTCACTTCCAAATTCTCCTTTCTCTGCCATTTGCTGGCCATGCTTACTCTTTCTCCATCCCGTGTGTCTTCTTTTTCTTGCAATTCCTTCACCTTCTCAAAAGATGGTGATCATTTAAACTTTCCCAAAAGACAGAAAAATCAAACTACTTAGAGAGAAAAAAATAGTAACTCAATTCATATAAAATACGCAAAAAGATGGGTTTGAATATCAATCAACCTGTGGTCACAGAATAGTATTTCTAAGTGGCAACTGTGTGTTCTAATGTGGAAAAAAATTAATTTTATCTTTTTAAATAATGTTTGGGCATCAGAAAATGTATGGACAGCACTTTCTTGAGCAAAAGGCCCAGAAATCACACTGTACAATTCTGAAGTTCAGTCCAGGAGGTTATCTCGACTTAGTCCTTTCAGGCATCTGAACCTTAAGGGAATCATAAGACAGATACCATTGCCTTGCTGAGTGTGAGCCATGAGAATGTCAATCA
Organism: Vespertilio murinus; assembly: GCA_963924515.1. Lineage (NCBI taxonomy): Eukaryota > Metazoa > Chordata > Mammalia > Chiroptera > Vespertilionidae > Vespertilio > Vespertilio murinus. Next base: position 16,774,974 of record OZ004710.1, read on the forward strand.
GAAATGTGTCCTTCTTGGTATGGTCAGGAGCCCATTTTCAGAACCTTCCAGAATAGAGGGTATTTTATTCATCATTACCAGACTTTTAGAGAGTAGAAATCCACTTCACCCTTGACCTAGTGATACACATTAATAAAAATTATTATTACTCATCTAGATATGGATATCACTATTTAAATTTTGGTTTTGCTTTAAAAAATAATTATGCCGGTTAATAGTAGAAATTTTGGGAAATACAGAAAATACTTGTTTCTTACACTTCACATTGTATAAACATTTCACTACAATTAAATATTCTCAGAAAATATCCTTTTAATGGATAACTGCTATCCATGTGAATGTCCTATAAGTACATAAATAGTTGAAATTTTGATTTTTCAATTTTTATTATGAATAATGGTTTAGTGATCTTTATCTATACATTTTCCTGTGACTATGATTAATTTAACATAATAGATTCCTGAAAAAAAATACTAGGTAAACAAAATAATTTTGTTTAACTTTCTTGCTATATATTACTAAAATTCTTAGTAGAGATGTGGTAAAATCTCACAGAAATATACAATGTATGTGATAACTCTTTAATCTATATATAAAAGGCTAATATGCAAAGTGCCCCTCCAACTATTCAATCCATCACTATGACGCACACTGACCACCAGGGGGCTGATGCTCAATGCAGGAGCTACCATGACATGCTCTGGCCATTTATAAATAAATGGCACCGTGGACCTGGCATTAACAAAGCACCACTTGGCTCTCCCCAAGTGGGACACAGGCCCTGCCACCACCTTGGAGCCACAGCCCACCAAATCTCAGCCAATGGTGCCAAGACCCCATGGTACAAAATCAACCCAGAGCCCAACCCAACCAAGAAATGGTGGCTGCGGGCTTCAGATAATGACATCACATAGCAATGCCCAGGTTCCTCTTCCTAGCACCTAGCTTCCTTGGAGTTTCTTCTGCCCAGGAACACAACTTGCTTTATAGCCAGGTGCAAACATTTTACAGTTTAACCAAATGTCTGTGAAGGATTTTCACATGCCTCATCTCATTTGATGCTCACAAAAGTTCTGGAGTAGGTAGATAGGAGACTTGGTAGGACCCTATTTTATTTTCATTAGCCAGAAAACAGAAATTTAGAAAGTTTAGAAACTTGGCCCGACTGAAAAGAAGTAAGAAATGGTGGAACTGGAAAATGACTTCTGTTTTTCTCACTGCTCAGAATATAGTCAAACACTGCTGCAGTTAAACATTTCACCCTTTGTTCTCCCTGTGTGATCTACAATAATAATATGCTTCATGTTGATATATACTGCTGTGTTGCTGACAATTACCTGAAAGACAAGTTGGGTTAGAAAAAGTTTAGCTAAATCAGAAAGCAGGTCTAATTAAGCAAGTTTATCTATGTATATGAAGCTCTTGCTGGCACCATGCGCACATGTGTGTTTCCATCTCCCATTGTCAATTGTGAATTTGGTTGACACTTTTATTATAGAGTAAGGGTGAATAGCAATATTAAAATAATCCTTCTTGTTAATTTCTTTTAATGTGCATGAATTTGTGCACTAGGCCTCTAGTCTTTAATAAAATTGAGAAAATAAAATGTTTCTCCGAAACCGGTTTGACTCAGTGGATAGAGCATTGGCCTGCGGACTGAAAGGTCCCAGGTCCGATTCCAATCAAGGGCATGTACCTTGGTTGCAGGCACATCCCCAGTGTGGGGTGTGCAAGAGGCAGCTGATCGATGTTTCTCTCTCATTGATGTTTCTAGCTCTCTGTCCCTCTCTCTTCCTCTCTGTAAAAAATCAACAAAATATATTTTTAAAAGAAAATAATATATTTGTACCATAGAACTCTTGAAGGAAAAGTGATTTTTCTTTGATATCAAAATTACTTCTGCCTCCCCTGTTATTTCTTTTTCTATCTCTTCACTCATTGATTATAAGTGGTCTCTCTCTTCTTTTTTTTCCAGGGTTTATCTACATTTGAAGGGTTTCATATAAACCTAGTCCATTTAGATAAATGTTTATAGTTGATGAGATATAAACATTTAATCAAATGTCTATAGTATTCATCCATTTTCTTCTTTTAGGTATTTTAATGCTCAACAGAGAACTTCCTGTAGATTCTGGTTCATAATAAAATACACAGTAATTTTGTGATGTACTTTGAGCACAGGGAATGTCAATAAATCCTAATTTATGATGAGGTGTACATTCAACAAAAGGCACACATTTCCAAATTTTCTGCAAGAGAAAATAATGAAACCGAACTGAATAGACTTCCAGGCAGTACTCATCATTTTCTTTAGTATTTACTTTTGTTTGCTAAGTTTGTTAAAAAGCAAACACTTCTGTAACCAAGAAAGTTACAGGGATTCACCAGATTTTAACATGCAGAGGAAAGTGGTTGATGATGTTATTGAAACCTCAAATGTTTAAACATTCAACCTGGTAAAGGGTCACATATACATGTAACTTTATCCAATTTAACTACAGTCTAGTTAAAATAAAATGTCACACTAGAACTTAACTAATATACCCTGCCCTGTATTATCATTTGCAAAATTTAAGTTCCCTAAGGGGAAAATGTTCATCCACTATATACTAGAGTCTGATCCATATTTTGATAGAAAAATGTCTTGTCATATAATTATATTTTTAATTCACTGTGTTGTTAAAATAATTAGGTATTGAAGCACTGTTTTGATGCTGTATATGTTCTGGAACTGTGTATATGCATATATTGTACATGGAATGTGTTTTATTATAAATATGCTAGTTGAGGTTTTAATCCAAGGAGACTGTCTAAGTAGTTATTTTATGAAGTGAAATATAGCTCTGTAACATTTGCTATCTAGGTCTATATTTTCATAGTTTCTATTTTCTTGGGGGGGAAAACGCACCTTTTACTGAATAGTGACTATCTTACTCAAATTGGGAAGCCTATTTGGGTAAAGAAGCAGTTAATATCAATACGCTAGAAACAGACCAATTAAAGCATTGAGTTTGATACCTAATTCTGAAAGTACCATGCAGTACTACTGGTGCTAAAATGCACTTTATTGTTGAGGTTTGCAATTGGTACAAATCTGACTTTCCTTTGCAGAAGTAGGGAAGTCAGCTTTGACTAGATTTTTCCATCCACAATTACTCTGGTTGCTGTGAGCAAATGTAATGCTATTGACTTTGGTTTTACTGTACTACATGGAATATAGAAGACATATTTTCACTAATGAACTATATATATATATATATATATATATATATATATATATATATCTGCATTTTTACTCTGTATACAAATATTTGTATCCAAAGTCCAAGTTTTAGATTAAAAGTGATGTAATTTTTGCCTACTTTAGGAAGATATGCAGAGCAGCATTAGTTCTATTGCCTGAAATAAAGCTTATTAGATATAAAGGAGAGCTTCTGGATAAATGTGTGCCATAATTTAATCATGTAAAGGCAAATACACACTGCTATTATAATTATATAAACTGATGGTGCTTAGTTCTCCTCAGTCCAAATTTATCATGCCATGATAAATGAAAATAATAAATCTTGATAGCTGTTGTGGTCTGATATCTTACTTTTGAAACCACAATCACCTTAAAAAGTATAAGTCTAACCTGAAGAGGAATGTTTTTCATATTAGTATTTGGTTAATATTTCATATCCTTTAATAAATGATAATTTAATTAATGTGAGCTATTAGTATTCTTAGACCAGTTTATTACCTAACATATGAATTCCACAGTTTCTCAAAATCCAAGCCTTTTTTTAGTGCTAGAGAGGAGGAACTGGTTGGAAGGAAATGCAATTTTGCATGTTTGTTTTAAAAATTGCCATCTAAGTATAAGTTGAAGTTTCTTTTACTAGTAAGTATAAAGTGTTTATGGCCAACTGCTAGGAAAGGCTTAAAACCCAAAGAAAGATAGAAATGGAGGTTAGAACAATTACTGAAGGTCTTTGATATCTGACAGTTTGGAAACCAGTTGGAACACTTGTTAAAATTAATTAAAACCAGAATAGAGACAATGGAAGTGAGTCTACTTATTCTTACCTTAGAAAAACTGTATGCACAAAGGCATAACCCATGGATATGTACAATGGAGTGGTGAAGGCCTGGAGGGTATGGGATCGAGGTAGAAGAGGTTAATGATTGGGGAAAGGAAGACATATGTAATACTTTCAGCAATCTTTTTTTTTAATAAAGGGCCAGAAGTGTGAGAAGATGGGAAAAACAAAAAGACCCAGGAAAGAGTGTTGTCACAAAACCAGTGCTACAAGACCATTGTAATCTCCAACTCCTGGTCTAATTCTAGTCTAACTTGTTGAGCATTGATGTGACTCGTGCACTTGCTCTTTTACTATAGCACTAAGACTATTATTTTGTTATTGACCAGTTAAGAAATTAGATATATGTAACCCTTCATGAGCCTATAATGAAGAACTTTAGGGAATGGAGGGGTTTTGGGTAGTTATCAAGTCAAATATGTCTCTTTAACTGATGAGAAAGTGGAACAAAATTGGCTACATGCTTTTATATCACAAAATGTATAAAAACAAACTTATTTATTATTATTATTATTATCTTAGTTACAATAAAGACGCAGCATATAACTGTGGTTCCAAGTTCAAACCATTCTATCAGACAGATCTGGGTGACAGTCCAGCTGTGTCACATACTCTACTGGTGCAACCTTGAACAAACAGCCCTTATTTTCCTAATCAATAGAAAAATAAACCACACAAGAATAATATATGCATCTATGGAGTTAGTGTGAGTATTTAATGAAATAATGCATGTAAAGATTAGTATATTGACTGGTATATATTAAATAGTCAATACATGCTTGCTGCTAGTAGTTAAGCTATTTTCATGGTCTTTCTAAAATGCTGCATATAGAAGGTTCCTGAAATGCATTTTGAATGCCAATGATAGATCATGCTTATATTCTTTCTAGAGTATCATACTTTAGTAGCTGACATGGCTTCATTATAGGACGGATACTATTTTAGTCAGTAATGTCCATCTCCCCTCTAAGAGCACACTAACCATATTAAATTTTATACTTAAATGAAACTTCATCTTAAATAAATTACTTATTTTAGATTGCTTAATTCTTCCACAAGTATATCCAAATGCATTCTGCAAATATATATTTGTAAAAGAAGAAAATGATTCCCATCCTTTAAAAAATGACCATGTAATTGACGCTATACCACACAGATTTATAAATGACCATCAAGAAGAAAGTAAGAGTGAAAATTATTATTCTAAATCAAGGAAATTCAGATATAATATTTCTCAAAAAAGGAACATGGAAATACTTTTACAAAATAAAGCATAAAACCTCTATGCCTCTCAAGTTTTTTGTGAAGGTTTGGCAATACTCATATTCATTTTATAGGAAAACTAGAGGCCTGTGGCATGAAATTCATGCACTTGGGAGGAGGTCCCCTCAGCCAGGCTTACACCCTCTCACAGTTCTGGAGTCCTCCGGGATGTCCTACTGATGGCTTAAGCCTGCTTCTGCCACCACTGTTGTGCTTGCCAGCTGTGGGCCCAGCTTCTGGCTGAGTGGCATGCCCCCTGTGGTAGCACAATGACCACCATGGAACAGCTATTGCGTTGAGCAGGATATAGCCTAAATTGGCTCTCCAACATCCCCTGAGGGGTCCCAGAGTATGAGAGGGTGCAGGCCAGGCCAAGAGACCCCACCAGTGCACAATTGGAGCCAGGGAGGGACACAGGACTTTGGCCCGATGGGGAGGGATTGTGGAAGGGCTTTAGGGCATGTCTGGCCTGTCTTGCTCAATCCAATCAGCTGGACCCCAGCAGAAAGCTAACCTTCTGGTCTGAGTGTCTGCCCTCTGGTGATCAGTGTACATCATAGCAAGGGATTGAGTGGCCTTAGCATATTATTAGCATATTATGCTTTGATTGGTTGAATGGACAACCTGACAACCAGATGACCAGACACTTAGCATATTAGGCTTTTATTATATGGGATACTGCTTTTTCTCTGATAAGCACTGTCATCACAAAGCTTTCTGAGTCTTTATGATTAAAGTTTACTAGCATAGAATAACACAATGAGTGTTATCCTATATGAACAAGAACTCCTTCTGAATTTGCAAAGTAAATGTCAATTTATCAGAAATAAACCTATCAAAGAATGTTATGATGTAGAATATTGAAAGAGTTTCAGAATAATAGTATGTGCCACATGACTGATGTTCATTAAAACAGAAGCTATAAAGACTCACATCATTTAAAATTTGAATATAAAGAGAGTTCTTCATCCATAAATTTTCTCTTGAATTTTGGCCAAATAATGAGCATTCCAAAAGTATGGTCTTTTCATGAAAAATAACTTGTGCCTGAATATATTAGGCAAATAGGATAACCGTGTTTTATAGTTTAATACTAAAACACGTAACATTTTAACCATACCTTAGTCTATTAACTTAGAGTGCTCCTATAGATTTGTGGGTATATTGAATGATCATAATTTTAGAGAAGTGTTTCTTTAATCTTTAGTTAGTAGTAGCTTAACACATCAATTTTAAGAGAATCTGTACCCCAGTGTCTCTTAAGCAGCTAATGATCAATGAAAGATTTATGCTCACGAGGGAAATATGCTATTTAAAGAAACTCTGTGGTGAATAATTTTATATAAGAATTCTTTATAATTGAATAATCATCCCTATAATGTTTCTCTATGGTAGTGCAGATTTTTACATTTTCATAAGATGAGGTTCCTTGACATGAAACTGCAAGTGGTGTTTCTAACTAACCCAGAGGAATGATCATTCATCCATCACATCATATGACTTCCCCTTGACTATCAGAGGAAACTGATGTCCTTATAGTGACTTTTTGCCCCCACTGAGGAAATATTAATTTTATTCACCAGCTTCAGAATCACCATATAAATCTAGTTCTTCAAAAATTTATTTGGTAGGATGGAATATTTGAGGAACTAAAATAACTCATATTCAATTTTGACAAAAGAGTTTATTTTCATAAGGGAGACACTTTGAAGGCAATGCTTTTGTTGAAAGCTATCTTACTACAATGACTGCCCATGGAGCCATTTGTTTTTCCATAGCTATAACTGTGATGAGAGTTCTTATTTCCAAATTGAAAGGGGGCATTTTGAAATTTGATTCTTCTCAAATTTATATGGCCTTTCTTATTATATCAGTCTGCAGACCACTTATTTTTTCTTAATGTATTCAAATGTCCTAATAACCCTATCTAATAAAAGAGTAATATGCAGATTGGCCATCACTCCAACACACAAGATGGCTGCCCCCATATGGTTAAAGATCCTGCTCCTATGTGGACACAAGGTGGCCAGCAGGGGAGGGCAGTTGGGAGGGAACAGGCCTGCAAGGGAGGGTAGTTGGGGGTGACCAGAGCGGCAGAGGAAGGAAGTTGTGGGCAAAAAAGACTGGCAGGGGAGCAGTTAGACATCAATCAGGCTGGCATGTGAGTGGTTAGGGGGTGATCAGGCTGGCAGGCAAAAGCGGTTAGGGGAAATCAGGAAGGCAGACAGGCGAGCAGTTGGGAGCCAGCAGTCGTGGATTGTGAGAGGGATGTCAGACTGCCCATTTGTCTAAACAGGCAGTTGAACATCCCTTGAGGAGTCACAGATTGGAGAGGGTGCAGGCTGAGCTGAGAGACAACCCACCCCAACCCTGTGTATGAATTTCCACCCCATGCACGAATTTCATGCACCGGGCCTCTAGTATTTAATAATTATTTTCTTTCTTGTTTTGTTTTGTTTTGCTTTTCTTTGCTTTGTTTTTACTCTCTAAATGCAGAACACAGGACTTTCAGTTTCAGCCACTTACCAGTTGGAAATTTTGGTGCAGGGAGGGAGTTCCAGAGGATAGGCAGGAGAGGGAAATGGCAGGGAGGTATGGAAAAGCAGTAGCCAGGAATCCTACATTGGGGCGTTCATATGCTTCCAACCCTCAAACACTATTTCTCTTCAGAAGACAATTATTTTCTTTTTAATATCAAAGTATATGTAATAAAATTTTATTTTCTACTTTATGAATGCCTAAACATCCACCTTTTCAGATGTGCACAAACATATGCTCCAAAACATGCCAGATAAAGCCAATGCATAGAGTGTCCAGAAGGTTTTCAAGCCTGAGCCTCACAGCAAACTCTCTAGAAGTGGCCTCTTCCCAAATTCCCCACACACAAGATCAATGTTACTTTCTCAGAAACACTAAGGATTTATTTTTATTTTAGCTAAAATTTGTAAAATCTAGTTATAATATATATGATGCCATTGAATAATGAAAAAAAAATTGATAAAGAATGTTATTTTCTAAAATTCATCTGCATTGAAATAAGTCTTTGGTAAATAGTCTGGTCAGAAAAATACCTCCTAATTCTACATCTGGAACCGCAATGAGCATGAGAGAAAGGCTTAAGTTCCTTAGGATTCCAAAAGAGTCAGTAATGTCCTCTCCTCTCTCACTTCCGCAAAATGTTCTTCTCTTCAAACTTACATGCAGGCTGCAGGCGTTCTCTCTCTGAGAGAGTTTTTGTTTGCCCTATCTGATAAAAGAGTAATATGTAGATTGACCATTACTCCAATACACAAGATAGCTGCTCCCATGTGGTCAAAGATCCTGCCCCCATGTGAACTCAATATGGCCAGCAGAGGAGGTCACTTGAGAGGGACCAGCCCTGCAAGGAGGGTCAGTTGGGAGGGACCCATGCCTTCAGGGGAGAACAGTTTCTGGGGACCAGGCCTGCAGGGGAGGGCAGTTAGGGGTAAAGGGGAGGGCAATTAGGCGCTGCAATCAGGAAGGCAGGCAGGCAAGCAGTTGGGAAGCCAGCAAACCTGGATTGTGAGAGGGATGTCCAATTGTCTGTTTAGTCCCGATCCCTTGAGGGGTCCCAGATTGGAGAGGGTGCAGGCTGGGATGAGGGACACCCCCCTCCTATGCACGAATTTGGTGCACTGGGCCTGTAGTAGTTTAATAAAAGTGGGACGCTGACCTCAGATTTTCCTGAATAATTGTACTTATCAAAACTTGGCAGTTATTTGAGTAGGAAAAGAACAAAGGAAAATGCATTACTTTTCTTAAAAAATAATATGAATGCATCCTGTCACATCAAACCATCGCTAGAAATAGGATACTTAGAAAATGATGAGTTCTAAGAAAATTTGAGATTATTACCCCAAAAACTCAGTAAGAAGCCATTATGTAAAATAGCTTAGGGAAAGTTCAGTAAAAGTGCTTTTATTTGCTATACTTAAAGGAAAAATGTCAGTGTTTCTGAGTACCATATATTTGTGATTTGTTGTCAATTATCTTGGCAACTTTACGACTTTTAATTCATTGATTAAAAAAATTTAAGGCTTTCTGAATAATGTACCTAATGTTCACTAATTTTATTTGGAATCCAATTAGACTAGTATGCACTCTACTTATTCTGCACAGCATGTTTATAAGTAGTATGAATATTTGCTTCATATTTTTATATTACTACATATCATATTTAAAAAGAGGTTACTCAAATGTTGTTTTATTAAATATACTTGAGGCCTGGTGCACAAAATTTGTGCATGGGTAGAGTCCCTAGGCATGGCTGGTCACCCTCTGTGCGGTGACCATTGGGGTGATTGGGGGTCCCTACTGGCACCCTCCTTGGCTAGCCTGGGACCTGCGGGGTGGGGGAAGCTCCTGCGTTTTAGTGACTGCCCCCTGGTGGTCATTATGCATCATAGCAACCAGTAGTTCCAGGAGTGGTTCCAATGTTTGGTCTATTTGCATATTGGGCTTTTATTATATAGAGAATATGTAAAGGGAAATGATGAATTTTTTTGAAAAAATCTTTCCTGTGAATAAATCTATTTTCACTTTAATGCTGTTTATTAGGATTTGCTACTAATTAGAGTGAAAGTAACATTTTTATGTAATGGGAGATAAATGAAGTAGGTGATTCTTATATTAGATGAATCATTATTTATTAGCTTCAGGTGAAGTTAAGTGTCACAGAGTTACTTTGTAGGAAAGAAGTGTTAAATCAAGAAAGAATTCTACTGTTGACAGATTTCAGGACAGACAGACCTTTATTTTCTTTCATGGATGAAATATAGAGAATTGAGTCAAGTAGGTAAACAATTTAGAGGGAAGATAATGCAAAAATATTTTGTGTGTGTGTGTTTTTTTTCATCTCTAATAGATGTCCATTTCAAGCAAAAGTTAATTTAAGTATTTATTTTGGAGCAAATTTTGGGCCTAGACAACTTACATTTGCAAAACCACAGTTCTGATATTTCATTGCCAGGGCTCTAATCACAAGTGACAAATCACTTAAAAGGCAAGAGTGGTGCTGGCCTCAAGGATGACTAGAATGATGTTAGAATTTTCTCTGTCTCCTTTTCTGTTTCTCTCTGAATGCCATCATATATTATGGATGTGGAGCATGATAGGGGCTGGGGGAGCATACACAGGGAGGGGAGCAGTTTGCTCAATTCTTCTCACTCTGAGACAAAGTGGAGTTTGGAACTCTAGCTGGAGTTAGACATTCCTTGAGGAGGAATCCGGATTGGCTTTTCTTAGGTCACTGACCTAAAATTTCAGCATATTACTGTAGCATCAGAAGTGAGATGTCTTGACTCAGTGACTATAGTATGCTCTTTCTCCTATGGTGAGGAAACCTGGATGTTTGTGTGAGTACATGAGTGTGTGTATGGTGGAGGGATGGGGATTATACCAGCAAAGGTGGGAATGCAGCAGTAGTTATTACAGAGGCTATGCATTCATATTCAGTATTTGTTTTCTTTGAAGTCCATGGTTAATCCATATCTTATTAACTTAACTGCCATCTTTATTATGTTTTTTCATTATCTTATGGGGGAAGAATTAACCAGCCTGATGCCTTTGAATGCAGACTCTCAGACTGAAAACTCTTCTTTGCCCCTCTTTTCAACCAATACTGATATCCCCTCTGTGTCTGAAGTGTATAATTCTTAGCTCCACCTGCATTCATCTCATCATTGTCTCTATCTGTTCTCTCTCAACCTTGAACTTGTCAACTGCAAATCAAATATGAGATTCTCGGCTGTTTAAGATATTGTCACATAAAAGATATATTTTTGAAAAGATAGAAATACTACAGCATGGGTTATAAAGTCAAGTTCATATAATATAAATGAGTAAAGCATGTCCAAGGATAATGCAATAAGAGTGGTAGGCGTGGGGGGCAATGGAGGAAGAAAGACACATATGTAATACCTTAATCAATAAAAAAAGAAGAGTGGTAGGGACCATGGTCAAGTGGGAAACACATGTCCTACTTAAATATATATATATATATATATATATATATATATATATATATATATATATTGATTTCAGAGAGGAAGGGAGAGAGAGATAGCAACTTCAGTGATGAGAGAGAATCATTGATTGGCTGCCTCCTGCATGCCCCACACTGGGGATAAAGCTGGCAACCCAGGCATGTGCCCTGACTGGGAATCGAACTCTGACTTCTTGGTTCATAAGTTGATTATTCTTGCCTTATTAACGAGAGCCTACAGGTAGTGGCTTTTGTGAGTTCAATGCAATCATCACTCTTATATGTAATTGTCAGAGTCAAGAGTTAGGGCAAGCCGAAACCGGTTTGGCTCAGTGGATAGAGCATCTGCCTGCAGACTGAAAGATCCCAGGTTCTCTTCTGGTCAAGGGCACGTACCTTGGTTGTGGGCACATCCTCAGTGGGAAGTGTACAGGAGGCAGCTGGTCAAAGTTTCTCTCTCATTGATATTTCTAACTCTCTATATTTCTCCCTTCCTCTCTATAAAAAATCAATATTTTTTTAAAAAAAGAGTTAGGACAACCTCCTATAATGGGCATTAGAGTTTTTATTCCATGCACCAAAAATCAAAGCAGAGTCTCTTTGTCAGAGTCTCATTTTATTTTGGTAAGAAAATTATCTTTGTAAAATTGAAATAATGCTAGATTCGCTGCTTTAAAATAGTATGTTTGCCTGTTGCCTCTAAGATAAAGGCCAATCCCTTGCTGATCTCACCCCATTTTGTCTTCATTGTTTCATTTATCCTCCTACTAAGCTTACACCATGGACCAGACACTCTTGATCATACCGTGGAATTTCACAACTCTATCCTTTGCACATGGAATACCTGCCCTCTGGAATTCCTTCTCCTGCTCTATCCTTTGTGGCAATCTACTGAAATTTCAAGTCATACCTCATTGTCACCTTTATGAAGTCTTCGCTAATTTCACTCCCATTAGGCAGAATTAAATAACATTTCTCAAGTGTTAGCGAGTCTCTTTTTATTCTTTTATTAGAGCCTTTCTCTCCTCATTTGGTGTGCATATCATGTGTGTCAAAATTTCCTTACTGCACTTGCAAATCTTAAGGAGAAGACTACAGTGAACAAATTGTGTAGCATTTACTCAGCTTTAATATTCATAAATATTATGAATATTTATGACATTTATGACTCACCGTTTTTCAGTAGCTGTGTACTGAAGAGTAACGGAATAAACCACACTAAAACTGTTGGTTTTCATTTGATTGCCTGGTATGATCAAAGATCCTCCTTTATGGATGAAGGAGATAGATAAAGAAGGGCCCAGGAGACTGGCTGAGCCATGATGATCTAACCTAGAAGCTTGGCAATAAATCAAATCCTGATCAGATGTCTACTGAAGGTCAAAAGAGCAGTTGGTTGAGTTTAGAGAAATAAATAGAGGTTAAAAGAACAGTAACATGGATGGAGAACATCCAAGATGGCGGCCTAGGCAGTCTCCTAAGCTGCCGCCTCATCAACAATTTAATTAGAAAAACAACTAAAATAAAAAAGGACTTCACCAAAACGTCAGGAAAGCTGGCGGAGTGGAATAGCTACAACTAGAAAGAAAGAGAGAGGCTCACGGATCGGACTGGGAGCCGAAAAGCACTGAGGTAGGGAGACGCTCGCGCACGCGGCCGCCAAATACCTGCCTGGCGGTGGGAGGGGAGGAATCCCCGATTGCACTGAACCCTTTCCGACTGTACTGAACCCAACCCCGGCTGAAATTCTGTGGTCCCAGGCTCATACGGGTGGAGTCTGGACTGCAGAGAAAGGCACCCAGAGACTCAGAGCCTCGGAGACTGGGAGACCGGGGACCGGGAGCCGCAGCCGGCAGGGTCTACAGACGCGCGCGCGCGAGCAAGTACGCGCTGAGGTCTGACCGCCGCCTCTCCGCAGCGGAAGGAGTCAGAAGCTCCAGGTCTGACCGCGGAGGCTGCCGCCGCCTCTCTGTACAAGGTGGCGGCCTCTCCGTAGCGGAAGGAGTCAGAAGCTCCAGGTCTGACCGCGGAGGCTGCCGCCGCCTCTCTGTACAAGGTGGCAGCCTCTCCGTAGCGGAAGGAGTCAGAAGCTCCAGGTCTGACCGCGGAGGCTGCCGCCGCCTCTCTGTACAAGGTGGCGGCCTCTCTGTAGCGGAAGGAGTCAGAAGCTCCAGGTCTGACCGAGAAGGCTGCCGCTGCCTCGCTGTACAAGGTGGCGGCCTCTCTGTAGCGGAAGGAGTCAGAAGCTCCAGACTACAGAGACCAGCCCAAGTCCGGGTGAGCCCCTGGGGCACCCACGCTCTTGCTCTGAGACTCCGCCCCATCCAAGCTGAGCAGAGGCTTCTGCAGTTTTTCAAGTCTGATCCTATAAGACTGTGTCCAATACAGAAGTTATCCCAGAGTAGACACAGCTGATACCCACATCCAATTGGCCTGAAGGTCAATTCACAACAATAGAGACTTAGCTACAACAAGGCTGTGCACACAGTCCACAAAGGGGATCACCAAGAGTGTCTACCTCAGGTAACTGAGGAGGCTGACCCACTGGGCCATATAGGACACCAAACACACAAAGCCATCCTACCAACTCTGAAAAATAGTGATAATGCCGAGACAAGGAAATAGATCTCAAACAAAAGAGATGGAGGATATAGAGTTCAGAACTACGGTTCTAAGGTTATGCAACAATATCCTAGAAAAGCTCGATAAAATTCATGAGACCCAACTAAAAAGTATAGATAAACTGACTAAATTGGAAAATATTATGCAGAGATCCAACAGCAGAATGGAAGAACACAAGAATCAGGTCAAAGAGCCAAAAGACACTCCTTTGGAGAAGGAAGAAGAAAAGAGGATCCAGAAAGTTGAAGATAGTGTAAGGAGCCTCTGGGACAACTGCAAGCGCACCAACATCAGAATTATGGGGGTGCCAGAAGAAGAGGGAGTGCAAAATACTGAAAACATATTTGAAGAAATAATATCAGAAAACTTCCCTCACCTGGTGAAAGAAATAGACTTACAAGTACAGGAAGCCTACAGAACCCCAAACAAGAGGATTCCAAAGAAAAATTCTTCTCGACACATCATCATCAATATGCCAAGGGTAAAAGACAAAAAGAGGATCTTACAAGCAGCAAGAGAAAAGCAGTTGGTTACCTATAAGGGAGCACCCATACGACTATCAGCTGATTTCTCAACAGAAACCATGCAGGCCAGAAGGGAGTGGCAAGAAATATTCAAAGTGATGAATAGGGAGAACCTTCAACCAAGATTACTGTATCCAGCAAAGTTATCATTCAGAATTGAAGGGCAGATAAAGAGCTTCACAGATAAGAAAAAGCTAAAGGAGTTCATCACCACCAAACCAGTATTATATGAAATGCTGAAAGGTATTACTTAAGAAGAGGAAGAAGGTCAAGTGAATTAAAAATCTCAGGAATAGAATAAACTGGTGAATATAATAGAATTAGGAGCAAAGAAAGGGAGTGGATAGATAATTATCAGGGTGAAAGGGGTGTGGGGTGCAGAGACTGGATTAAAATTGTATAACCTATGGATGAAGACAATAGTGGGGGGAGGGGGAGAGGGCAGAGGGTGGGGTGGGAATCAGGTGGAAGGGAGCTATGGGGGAGAAAAAGGAGAAACAATTGTAATAATCTGAGCAATAAAGATTTATTTAAAATAAAAAATAAAAAAAAGTTAAAAAAAAAAAAAAAAAAAAAAAAAAAAAAAAAAGAACAGTAACATGTGTCTCTTGCCCTTCTGTATATCCACTTTGGAGAAGTGTCTATTTAGGCCCTTAGCCCATTTTTTAATTAAATTGTTTGTCTTCAATTTGTTAAGTTATATGAGTCACATTTTTTTTGGACATTAATCCCTTTTC
This sequence comes from Vespertilio murinus, assembly GCA_963924515.1. Lineage (NCBI taxonomy): Eukaryota > Metazoa > Chordata > Mammalia > Chiroptera > Vespertilionidae > Vespertilio > Vespertilio murinus. The sequence continues at coordinate 16,790,206 of OZ004710.1, forward strand.
AGATGTATCATTTGAAAATATATTCCCCCATGCAGTGGGATCCCTTTTCATTTTGCTGATGGTTTCTTTTGCTGTGCAGAAGCTTTTTATTTTGATGTAGTTCTACTTGTTTATTTTCTCCTTCATTTCCCTTGCCCTAGGAGATGTTTCACCAAACATATTGCTAGGTGAGATGTCTGAGATTTTACCACCTATGGTTTCTTCTAAGATTTTTATGGTTTCACGAGTTGCATTTAAGTCTATTACCCATTCTGAGTTTATTTTTTTGTGTATTGTGTAAGTTGGTGATATAGTTCCATTACTTTTCATGTACCTGTCCAATTTTCCCAACACCATTTATTTAAGAGACTGTATGATCTTGCCTCCTTTCTCAAATATTAATTTTGTGTAATGTCTTGGGTCAGTTAATGGGGTCTTTGTTCTATTCCACTGATCTATATGTCACTTCTTATGCCAGTACCAGGCAATTTTGAATATAGTGGCTTTGTAGTGTAACTTGATATCTGGTATTGTGATTCATTCAAGTTTGTTCTTTCTGAAGATTGCTGTGGCTATTTAAGGTCTTCTTTGATTCCATATAAATTTTGGAAGTGTGTGTTCTAGATCTGTGAAATATGCCTTGTTATTTTAATAAGGATTTCAATGAATTTATACATTGCTTTGGGTGGTATGTACATATTAATAATGTTGATCCTACCAATCCATGAACACAGTACATTCTTCCACTCTAATCATCTGAAAGATGCAAATAATAATGATCATGATGTATTACCCCACACTTGTCAGAATGGCTATCATCAACAATTTAAACCATAAAAAATGACAAGTGCTGGGAAGGATGTGGAAAAAAGAGAACCCTAGTACATTGCTGGTGGGAATGCAGACTGGTGCAGCCACTGTGGAAAATAGTATAGAGTTTCTTCAAAAATTAAAAATGGAACTTCCATTTGACCCAGTGAACCCACTTTAGGAATAAATCATAAGAACTGTGAAACACCAATCAGAAATAATATATGCACCCCTATGTTCATAGCACAATTTACAATATCTTAGATATGGAAACAGCCCAAGTGCCCATCAGTAGATGAGTGGATACAAAAGCTCTGGTACAGTTAATCATAGGATACTATGCAGTAGCAAAAAAGAAGGATATCTTACCTTTTGAGATAGCTTGAGGGAGCTGGAGAGTATTGTGCTGAGCAAAATAAGCTAGTCAGAGAAAGATAACTATCATATGATCTTATTTATAAGTGGAATCTAATGAACAAAATAAACTGATGAACAAAATAGATCTAGAATCCTAGAATCAATCATGGAACAGACTGAGGAATCTCAGAGGGAAAGTAGGCATGGTGGAATAGGTGGGAAGAGATGGACTGGGGATCTTATATGCATATATGCATCATCGCCCATGGACACAGAAAATGTGGGAGGGGCAAGTGAGTGGTGGAGGGGTCATTTGGAAAAAAAGAGGGACATCTGCAATACTTTCAACAATAAAGATACATTCAAAAAATAACAATTACATGCCACAGTTCAGCCAGAAAACTGGTCAAGATTATAGTGTTAACTGGCATCTTGAATTTAAGGAAGGTCTCTAAAATGTAGTCAAGTAGACTCCACAAACTTTTCTATGTAGAATGAGAAATGGGTTCACTAGTTCCATTTACTACTTTGTTATTGAGTATTTACTGTGCATAATATTTGCTAAAAGATAGATGATAGATAGATAGGAAGATAAGTAGATAGATAGATAGATGATAGATAGATAGATAGATAGATAGATAGATAGATAGATAGATAGAGATAATTGATATATGCTTGTCTACAAAGACTTTGCATTGCAATCATTGTTAACCTCAGGGATAATTCTTGTTCCTTAAAAAGAGACCAAGACTTTTTGTCCTTGTTTATAGTTTCAGCCATAAGAGAATGTCAGCTCTCATTCAAATGAGCTCTTTAATCAACCAGAAAGTCAAGGCTGTGTAGGTGTAGTTTTCCTTGATTAATTATCATTATCTGTCTTTGCTGTTGGAGTGTCTTGCATTTGCAAAGCATTTTCATGTTGTCTCATTTCATCTATTCAACAGTCTATCATATTTATATTCTTCCTCCATTTTATAGACTATGGCTAAACTTATATGCTGTACTTCTTGTGACACTTCTATACACTAGTGTTGTGGCTATTGTTTCCTTCTCCACTCTTTTGTTAAATTCTAATTAATGGTCTCATCATTATTGACTACTTCATTTTTGTTTTATTCCTCTGTTAACAGATTCTGTGTCATAATAAATAGAATATCCAGTCATAGCTGAAACCGGTTTGGCTCAGTGGATAGAGTGTCAGCCTGCGGACTGAGGGGTCCTGGGTTCGATTCCGGTCAAGGGCATGTACATTGGTTGAGGGCACATCCCTGGTGGGGGGTGTGCAAGAGGCAGCTGGTTGTTTCACTCTCATCGATGTTTCTAGCTTTCTATCTCTCTCCCTTCCTCTCTGCAAAAAGTCAATAAAATATATTTTTTAAAAGAATATCCAGTCATAATACAATTAAATATAAACTTGTACTTGACATGTTTATCAGGGTCTCCCCCCCCCATTTGATTGCATGTCTCATGGATCTGTTTCTGTTCATCTTTGCTTCCTATTTTATCATTTCACTTTTTTTGTACTTCTCAAATACATTTTAATAGACACTTCTCTTGTTTCACTAATTTTAAAGCATGAAAATTCTTTTCAAGGCACTTAAGAAAATGGAAGTACTTAGCACATTCATGAGCAGAATGTTCCATGAGCTGCAAAAATTAATGTGAGAGAAGTAGATAGAAGAGTCAGCTAGTTTATCAGTTTTTACTCTTTAAAAAGCAGCGAGTTATAATCCTATCTTAAAGAGAAAGCAAAAAGCAAGTGGTCTCATTTCACTTCTTAAAATAAAGTGAAACTAATAATTGACTTGTCAATTTACTGTGACTATTATTTCCCTGCACACAAGTTGGCTTTTGTTAATTTAGGATTCACATTCTCCCTTTATATAGATGAGGAGTTTAAAGCCAGCTAATGATTGTTTGATAATTTAAAGTAAAAAACCATGTAGACATTAATAAATTATTCATTTAGAAAACCTGTAACCATTGGATCAAAATTAATGTTAATCCAGAAGTTAAATTGGACTAATGGTATTTTATGACATTTATAGTGCATCTTGCACATGACTTGTAAATATATGTTAACATTAAAAAACTTAAGGTTTTCACAGCACTAGAAATACTTTTATAAAATAAATGTCTGCTATATTAACTTAATAAACTAATTGGCAATTTTTCTGATGGGCTAACATTTACTAGCCATAAACCCTAATATCAGAAACCTTCCACCAATTGTCAAAGTGATTATTAGAATGAAGGTAGCATAGTAACTAAGGGAACACTCTTAAACATCAATAACTAACAGAACCTGAACATTAATTTATATTAGTTTCATAATAGCATAATATTTAAAAGAAGGTGGAAATTGACTTTATCCTAGCTTATAAGAACAGTTTCTCAATGGGGAGAGATTATCATCCTCTAAGTTTATTTAAATAATCATCAATTGTTAATTGCAAAAGAATTTTGTATTCAGTTTGATAATTGAGAACAAATGTATTTTAATTATTGCAATATTGCACTTTGACATTTTCACTTTTAGTTTTGTTTTGTTTTTTTAAACCTCAAAATAAAGAGGTTTGTGTAATGATAGTAGACTGATGCAAGCCATTGGGTCAGCCCTTATTACATGAGAATCTCAGTGGCCTAAGGCTCTTCATCTCCAACTGTCAGAAGCAATGGTTTCTACTAGGAGTGGACATCATAAGCACCAGTAGAACTTTCACAAAATACATGCACCCAGTTTCATAACACGCCTGCTTCTCTCATACCTGAAATGTAAATTTATCAGATCTGGAATGGAGGCTGAGAATCAATGTTCTCTGTCCTGATGAGATCTTTAAGGTATGCAAAAAGAAAATATTTATAGTCATATATCTACAGCTACCCTGTTTCCCCGAAAATAAGACAGTGTCTTATATTAATTTTTGCTCCCAAAGATGCACTACGTCTTATTTTCAGGGGATGTATTATGTTTCCATGAAGTAGGTCTTATTTTCGGAGAAACACTGTATATATCTGCATCTATATGTACATCTGTATATCTTCTGACCTAGTGAGTCTGATGCTTTCTTAGTCAGAACCATGATCTCTAGACTTTCTAGAGCTTTTGCTCTGTATGTGAGGGGACTAACAGACATAGACACATCTGGGTTATTTCATCAGTCAGGCTGTTACTGACAAGAAAGGGAGACTGTATAACTCAGGCACAGATAATACAAATGAGATCTGAATGCCTTTCAAAGTGGAGCTATACATTGTGCTGGGGAATGAACATGGCATTGAAACGGGGAAAGAAGTTACTTCTCAAAACATAGTGGAAATTCATCAACAGTTTGAGACACTCACCTTACAAGAAAACGTATCTTGATATCTTCATTAGTTTTTGTGGCTGCTTTAATTACAACAAACTTGATGGCTTAAAACATGGGTGCATAGGGTCTGTGGGCCATATAAGGGCCACGGAATCATTTGGTCTTGCCCTGCCAAAGAATTAGGGCTGAGTTAATTAAACGTTTGACCAAATATAGCAGATATATTTTTAACTTGATAATTTTAACATGATTGATATTACAAATACCCAAATGGCCCTTGGCAGAAAGAAAGTTCCCCACCTGTGGCTTAAAACAAAAGAAGTTTATTGTCGCTCAGTTCTGGAGGTCACAAGTCTGAAATCAAGGATTACATTGCCCCTGGAGGCTCTAGTGGAAAATTTTTTGACTCATCTAACATTTGGAGGCTGTCAGCATTTCTTGGCTTGTGGTCACATCACTCCAGTCTCTGCCTCTGTGGTCAACATTGCCCTTGCTCTCTTCTCCGAGTTTTTTTTTTTTTTTCTTCTCTTCGGTCTCAAATTTCTCTCTGCCTTCCATTATAAAACATTGGTCATAGGATTTAAAGTCCACATGGAAAGTTGGGGATGACATCATCATAGGAGCTTTAATTTAATTACACATGTGAAAACCCTTTTTATTTTTAAATGTTTATTATTGAGAGTATTATAGATGTCCCCAATGTTTCTTCCCCTTACCCCCAATTACCCAGTCTCCACCCTGTCCCAGGCCCTTACCACCCTATTGTTTATTCATGGAAAATGCATATAAATTCTCTGGTAAATCTCTTACTGCCCCTCTCTCCCCTTCCCTCTGAGATTGGCCAGTCTATTCCATGTTTCCATACCTATTATTCAATTGTATTCATCAGTTGTTGTAGTTTTTTTGGATTTCAGATATAAATGAGATGATGTGATTTTGTTTTTCTCTGGCTAGATTATTTTGCCTAGTATAATCATCTCCAGGTACATCCATGATGTCTCAAATGGCAATAAATCTTTTTTATAGCTGCATAGTATTCCATTGTGTGAATGTGCCATGGGTTTTTGTTTTTCCCCCCATTATTATGCTGATGGGCACTAGGGTTGTCTCCAGATATGAGCTATTATAAATAATACTACTATGAAAATAGGGCGAATGTATTCTTTCTTTTTTTGGGGGGGGGTGGTATACTTAGGATATATTCCTAGAAATGGGATCACTGGGTCAAATGGCAATTCCATTTTTAATTTTTTAAGGAAACTCCACACTGTTTTTCATAGTGGCTACACCAGTCTACATTCTCATCAGCAATGTACTAGGGTTCCTTTTTCTTCATATGCTCATTAGCCTTTATTGTTTGTTGATTTATTGACTGTAGCCATTTTGGCAGGGTATATTCTTCCACCTGTTTTCCTCTATCTCTTTTTTCAAATTCCTATAGTCTTCTGGGAGCAAGTCTTTTACCTCTTTGGTTAAGCTTATCACTAAGTATATTAATTTATTTGTTGCAATTGTAAATGGCATTGCTTTTTAGTTTCTCTTTTGGAGAATTCATTATTAGTGTAAAAAATGCCATTGATTTTTGGGTGTTAATTTTGTTTATTGCTGCAGAGCCAAATTCATTTATTAAACCTAGTCATTTTTTTTGTGGAGTCTTCTATTAGAAAATAGAGTTTTCTATTTGTAATATATTGTCAGCTGCAAATAAGGACAGTTTTACAACTTCCTTTCCAATTTATATGCCTTTCATATTTTCTTCTTGTCTGATCACTGTGGCTAGGACTATAAGGGAGAACATATTTGCCAATGATACATCAGCTAAGGAGTTGATTTCCAAACACCATTTTTTTTCAAAATAATGTAACATTTAAAGAATTCTGAGATTAGGATATGGACATGTTTGGTGAGGGAGGCATCATTCAACCCACTACAGTATCTGTCATATGCTTTATTAGATTCAAAAGGCTGTGATATTGAGTAAAGTTCACAAGATGAATGAACTGTGAACTTTCTACAAGAGTCCTCATTCAATAATTGTCAAGACATGTTACCATGTGTGTGCACGAAGCATACATAAGTGTGTGCACCTGTGTATAATGTGTTTTGTAGACTTATTTTTAAACCCAAAGACTAATTTTTCATGTAGCCATTGAGGTCACCCGTTGGGAAGACATCATTAGAAGTTGTCCATAGCACCAGGGTTTTCAAGTGCTCAATTAATAAAGCAAAGTTACATCCCTTTAACTGTTTTTCAAGAAGATAAAACATGATAACCCTGGTAGTTATGAAAGAGCAAAGAGAGTTAGATCCTAACTCTTCAGAGGTAAATTTGGCAATATTCACTTGTTCTTTTACATTTGGTAAGAGTTGATTCATCTGCAATAGAAAAGAATGCCTGCTTATAAGTGGACGGGTGATCATATCTACTAATTAAAATTGGTGTGTATTGTTCCTAAACAAAGTCTTCACAAATTAAACATTTGAAATAATATGCATTTCTCCATTTGTAGACATCTGGTATTAAGGCATAATGATTATAGGCATAAACCTCCAAAACTATAGAGATAGTCACCTTGTTTATCATTTCAGGTCTTGGGATTCCTGTGGAGAATTATTAAAAATATTAAAGCACTAGCCAAAACCGGTTTGGCTCAGTGGTAGAGCGTCGGTCTGCGGACTTAAAGGTCCTGGGTTCGATTCTGGTCAAGGGCATGTACATTGGTTGTGGGCACATCCCCGGTAGGGGGTGTGCAGGAGGCAGCTGGTCGATGTTTCTCTCTCATTGACATTTCTAGCTCTCTATCTCTCTCCCTTCCTCTCTGTAAAATATCAATAAAATATATTTTTAAAAATATTAAAGCACTAATAATAAATTTTCCATTTAATTAAGCTCTTATGGAATATTTGCCATATGTCCAGAACAGTGTTAGGCAATATGTAAGGAAAACCAGAAAGAACTTATTGTGTGAGTTTATCGAGGAAGAGCTGATTTCAAAGCAGGATGAAGTAGAAAGGCCAAATTTTGGAGAGGCACAGAAATAATAATAAGAATGTAAGAAAGAGTAGCAATATATATTGAGGGGGGAAATATATTGAGTTCCAGGATTGTGGTGCATTTTGGCAAGGATCTCCCAATTAGAAATGCTAACAAAGCATGGGTGAGATGTTTGGGCTGGACAAGCTTTGAGAGATCCTCCTGGAGATGAAGTTAAACTATTATTGGACTGAGAGATACCTTTTTTTTCCTTACTCTGTCTCAAATCATTATTGGAATAATTAAGTATACTAAGTTCTGAATGTCTTATTTTCCTCTTGAGGACAGGAGTCCTATTTTATTTATCTCTGAGTAACCAACGGATATGTTGTGTTCAATAGTTCTTGTTTAATGACTGAAATTTAGTTGCAATGTTCCCCAAAATATCTTGTTTTTCCAAGTATAATGGAAATTGTTTTATACTTACTAGAGTGTAAGCATTTTTTGGGGATTTTTGCTGTAATCATATTACCATATCATTGTATAATCTTTCAAGTACTTTTTAATTTTCAAATTTATTTAAAAGCATAACAACTTGTAACTAAGAAAACTGCTCATTATGTCTACAATTGAGTTATATTCCTTTCAAACTCACTCATCCACAAATATGTATTATCATGTTAATATCCTGGTAGAGACATCATGAATTTATGCTTTTTCTTTTCCTTACTGCTTTATTTCCTTTTCCTTCTATCCAGAAAAGGAAGATACTATCTAAACATGTTGTTAAAATATTTAGTAACTGAATAACTCAAACATAGTTTTAAATGACTGAGGATATGGTGAGAAATAAAAAGAGTTAATTGAGCCAACTTTTCAACAGTTTATTTAAAATATATAGAAATATATTTGATTAGCATTGATTTGGAACGATGTCTATTCGCATTTGAATTCCTGTGACCTGCTTACCACTTTTAAATTTTGTATTGTTTTCTTCTTCCTTTGTCTATCTTTTCATGCTATATTGATTTCTGAGTGTTTGAGAGACTTCCATTTTCCAGTTCATTTAAGTGCATTTCCTCCTGCTGTGTTGGTCATCAGCAACTCACACAAAAAAATGCTACACAAATGGCCATATAACAAACACAATGTGATTTGAAACAAAGGGGAGATGCACTGGTCACAGGCATGGGGTTTTTATCCTGAGTTGTTCAATACACTTAGAAAGTAAAGAGTTATCAGATTGATTTTTTTTTCATAAAAGTAATGAGAATTTTGGATGTCATTTAGAGCAGTGGTTCTAAACATTTAGATTTCAGGAACCAGTTGAACTATTTGAAGGAAGGGAGGGAGTGAGGGAGACCTTTATAAACTTAGCAATTTATTTAGTTTGCCAAATAATGTTATTGCAAAAATAAAGAAAGTAACCTCTGCTATCAACATAATTTTTAATTTCTTAAAAAGGCCATTTAACATGCAAAATTGGAAGGTTTCTCCGAGAAAAGACCAGTCATTTGTGGTTTTTTTATTTGTTTTCTTTGTTGATTATGGTATTACATATGTGTCCTTATCTCGCATTGCCCCTCCACCTCCTCACTCATGCCCTCACCACCCTGGTGTCTGTGTCCATTGGTTAGGCTTATATGCATGCATACAAGTCCTTTGGTTGCCATTTGAATTGAACACATCCAATTTCATATTTATTTTAAAAGCTCACTATAAGTTTCTCTCCCCAACAACATACCCAAATTCTGCATCTAATAATTATCTCAAGACTTTTGCTGATCATGTCCCGCCTCCAGGAAAGACTATTATCATAATACCTTTCATTTTTATGTATTAAAAGATTTGATGGTGAAAACTAAAGTGTACACTTGCATTCCTCCTATCTATTTTGGAATGGAGTGTCTTCGTTGATATGTATCTATGCATTTCATTTACAATGCAAAGGAAGCTATTGTCATCATAGTTGCATGTGGAGTCATGTTGTGAAAGCCAGCTCACATAAAATCTAAGCACCTCCTCTCTCTCCTCACACACAGAGAGTGTTACCCCACTTCCCAGAGGTAACCATGTGCATATGTCATTGAATTTGTTATTTCCTTCACATCTTCAATAATATGGCAACTTGTATGGCAACTTCTTTTGGTTTTCTATTGCTTTATTGAGATTTATTTATTGATTTCATCTATTGACTTTCTGTTATTGTAGATGAAGATTATAGATCTCTTTAAAAGTCTCAGTCTCACTACACAATTGTGCATCTCCTGCCCAAGAATCCCTTTTTATGGTAATTTTGGCTCCATTCCACCTACTGATTGCTTATGACTATGAAAACTCTAATGGAAGTTGAGCCATCTAGTGTACTAATTTTCCATCTCTTTCTCTTTTTGCTTTACTTTATGGGATATTTCCTAAACTTTACATATTCCAACCCTCTTAATAATGTTTTTTTCTAGTACATACTTTAATATTGTTTTTCTATATACATATATCTTTTTCTATAGTAGCCTATTCTTGTCATGTAGAGGCAATATCATCTCTTCTCTCTGATGGCATTTAAGTTAGTTCTTTTGTTCTGTTTCAGAGGAGGTTGCTTTTCTCTCTACATATTCTTTATTCTCCCCAAGTTCTTATTGTCTATTTATTTGCATGTTTGGTCCCCCTCATGTTTAAGGGTTCCCTCAATTTTTTGGTGGTCCTTAGTTATCCACACATTATGGAATGTAGGGCAGTAAAATGATGCTGGGGGGAAATTTTACAGCCTGTTGAGAGTGGGCTCTATGGTTCAATTATCTGGCTAGTTGGGAAACCACTGCTGTTAGTATCTTTGTGTCTTCTGTTTTGCACTGGGCATATTCGCAGAGAAGAATCCTTCAGTATCCTGCTTATCTTTCTGCTTCTGAGAAATGAGTGGGAGCTCAGCAGGTGGGGCTCAGAGGTTGAGCTTTGACCTATGAACCAGGAGATTACCATTCAATTTCTGGTTAGGGCACATGCCTGGGTTGCAGGCTGGATTCTCCAGTGGGGGGGCATGCAGGAGGCAGCTGATAGATGGTACTCTCTCATGATTGATGTTTCTATCTCTCTGTCCCTCTCCCTTCTTCTCTGAAATCAATTAACAATATATTTTTAAAGGATTGTATATTTAGCATAAAATCACACCTTCAGTTGTGCAGAGACTCTCTAACCCTCTCCAGAGAATCAGCTTCTAGTCTGCCTAGTAGAAAAGGAAATCAGTTTCTAACTGGTTCTTAAGATTTTGAGCAGTCATCTTACTTTTGCCCCATTTTCATCCTTCTTTCCATATGTATCTGGTATCATGAATTTCTTAGCTTATGAGGGCTTTTGCTTTGGTAATCATATTATCGCTCAGCATCAACTTCTGTTTTGTGAGGGTTCAGCTTTTTCAGGTCTTCTGAGTTTCTGCTTGTTCATAAATTGCCCAGCTTCCAATATTCTGTTGGTGTGGTCCCTTCCCTGTTTCCTTTCTCATTACAGGTTTATGTCTCATTTAAAGGTTCTTTATTTATATTCCTATGTATTTTCAGAGGGGATGTGGGGGAAAGCCCTATATTTCCAAGGGAAATCCACCATCATTACCTGATAGTCTGCATGTGATTTTAGGAAATTGCTTCTTGACATTTTATAAGGCTACAACATAAAAATTAATTGTCAACAAGTCTTCATAGAGGATTTATGAGCTTGAGCAATAATTATAATACTCTCTATTAGCTAATCTGACACAACTCTAAATTAAAATGAACCCAGTCGTGTTAACTATTATTGATGTACTATGAACAATGTGAGTGACGGTCATTTTTAATTAGTCCATGCATAATTACAGTCATGTACCTAAATCCTATTAGTGGCCACTTTTTAACATATGTAACATGGGAGTACTGAATCCTCTCTTCTTTTATCTTTTTCTTTTTGTAATGTGGTGGAGAAGGTCAACTATGTTTTGTAGGTCAGAATTATTGATAACATACTTGTATTTGGCTTAGCATTTTCATATCTTTTTTGTTTAACTGTCCGCTGTGAGACTAAGCCTATTAGTGTCATGGAGAATTTGTTAGAAGCACTAGTCACATCTAAAATCCAACTCGTGGAGTGATTTATCCTCATTTCAGGAAAGCCCATACAATAGATATAATAAGAAGCTAGTCTTCTTTTTGACCTTTTAATATATATTCTAGACAGTGGAATACAAACTTAATCTGTTGTGCTATCTCTTTAAAATCCAGACACCTTTTATACACTTGGAGAAAGTGTATCCCAAAACTAACTATAAATGGATCCTGCTGAGTTCTGTTTTTTCTCCATCATCTTATTCTGTCAAACACCAGACTTTCCCCCTCTTCTTTAATTTTTAACCTGTAAAGATTTCATTTCAGATTGCAAATTCAATTTTACCCTTTATTACTGGAGCAAGAGATTCCCCAGTATTGATCCAGTTTCCACATATATGGGGGGGGGGGGGCTAGTGTGCCTGCCATATACATATAGATGTCAATCAGGGAGCATGTCACTCCAGCAAGGGAAGCTGATGTTTGTGTGTATAGATATATATGAAGGATAATATAGTGTGAAGGATATATAGAGATCTTTAGGGTATGTTATGGGTAGAGAGCTTTAATGACACTATAGTTGGGAAGTTTATGTCAACTCAGAAGGGTGGCACAAGATCATTTCAGGAAAGTAGTGCTGGCTTAGAGACTTAAAGATGACCAAAAACTAGTAGTAGCAAAGGCTTATGAGTGGCAATAAATCTGAGTGGCTACAATAGGAATTGCTGTGGAATATAATTAATGAAAATTCACCTTTAGGTCTATTACAATACTCACATTTACAGAGCATTTCTTTGTGTCAGATACCATGATAAGAATTTTTCCTAAACAATCTCACTAAAAACACAAAGTAGAATATGAGTAACATGTTACAGCAAAGGAACTTGCAGTACCGGTAGGTTTCCCAAGTTGACATAGTTACTAGTGAAAATGAGATTTAAACCCAAACAATATGATGCTAAGACTCATGGTATTCATGGCTATGCTAACAACAACTGACAAAATATAACCTTCTGTCACCTATAATTCTTATTTAGCCTGCAATGTTATCACTTGAGGGTATGGAGCACCCAAAGAAACCTCAGAAGTGGGATTGTTGTTGATGGTGGTGGTAAAGATGCTTCAACTCATGCCCTTCTTGTTTTTAAATAATAACCACTCTTTATACTTTAGTGGAAAACTTCACTATAGATGAAAATGCTTATCTTCAAAGTAAAAATAAATAAAATCTGCTTTGGTAATTTTAAATCCCTACTAGACAAGTGGGTAACTTATGGAATACCTTTCCCTATGGATACAAATTTAAAGTGAAGTGAGGTCTTAGAACAGGGTTTCTCAATCTTGGCACTGTTGGCATTTTGGGCTAAATAATTTAAAATATATATATATATTTTATTGATTTTAAAAAGAGGAAGGGAGAGGGGTAGAGAGTTAGAAACATCGATGAGAGAGAGACATCGATCAGCTGCCTCCTGCACACCCCCCACTGGGGATGTGCCCGCAACTAATGTACATGCCCTTGACCAGAATCGAACCTGGGACCTTTTAGTCCACAGACCGACGCTCTATCCACTGAGCCAAACCAGTTTCGGCTAAATAATTTTTATATGTGTGAGATGGGTGTTCTGTAAAATATTTAGCAGCATTTATGGCACCTATTTACTAGATGCCAGTAGCACTCACCCAGTTGTGACAAACAAAAACACCTTCAGACATTGCCATATAAACCCTGGAAGGCAAAAAAAATATCCTACTACTCAGCTTGAGAATCCCAAAATCTAATGTGATTCCCTCAAATTTACACATGAAGATAAATACTATACTGAAGGTCATAGAACTAAATAGTGATGGAATTTTTATAGATATCAGGTATCCTAATCCCAAATCCGTATTTCACATATAAGAACCTGCCTAATGCAGTATCTTCTATTTAAAGCAATGCCTCCACAACATATGGTTTAAAAGGTGCTCGCACACCATCCATAACAACTCAGTAAGAAGATAGGTCATATGGGTGGTGTATATCCAATGTTATCAATGAAAATGCATGATGAGAAAGTTTATGATTTGTCCAAGGTCACATACTTATCAGGGACTTAAGATGGCAAGTCTGCTGTCCAGCCAGTGTTGCTCAGTGGTTGAGTGTTGACACATGAACCAGGAGGTCACTTTTCGATTCCTGGTTGGGGCACGTGCCTGGATTGCACTCTCTATCTCCAGTAAGGGGCATGTGGGAGGCAACTGGTCCATGCTTCTCATCATTGATGATTCTATCTCTCTTTTCTTCTCCCTTCCTCTCTCAAAATCAATAAAAATACAGATATTTTTATAGATGGCAACTGTTATTTTTTTCAAAATTAATGCTTGCCCCAATTGGTTGGAATGGGCCCTCATTTGAAGGACTAACGGAAGAACTGTTTCTATATCATGGTTTTCTTTTTCAGAACTCCGGTCTTCTATATTTTTACATGCAGAATAAATAATATCAATAACCTTTTAAAATTGGTAGGGAGAGAGTGTTTATAATACCTGCATTTGCTATTTACTAGCTTGTGTCTAGCTATAAATTTTGCTTATACATGTAGGATTAAAAACAAATACTGATTACAAGAGGACAAGGGGGGTGGTGGAGGTGGAGGAGATTATAGGAGGCATAAATTGTGATGGAAAGAGATGACTTAGGTTGGTGAACACCCAAATACAATATACAGGTAATGTATTATAGAATTGTAGAACTGAAACCTGTATACTTTTATTAATCAATGCCACCCCAATAAATTCAATTAAAATACATAGAAATATGTTCCAAAGATTTGGCTGTTTCAGATTTTGTTATAGGTCTTGGAACATTATATCACTCATAACTCCATAAGTCTTTGGAAATTAGTAGTAGGTCACTTTAGTTGAGGCATCCACATATATAATTATTTTATTTTTCCTGGTTTTGAGGCCATTTGTTCTTTTATTTGTTATTATTGTTTCTATGTATTTTAATTTTTCCCATGCCTACATTTTTACTCATTGTTCAGTTCTAAGCTTAAATACACCTCCTCTAGGAATCTTTCCCCGATTCCCTCTCTTAGTTCCTTATTTCCTTTCATTGTAACAACAATCTCATGTAACTCTGGAATTGTGTGTAAAATGTCTGTCTCTCCAGGTAGACACTAAACTTCGAAATGGCCGAGGTCTAAGTAAGTTTTTGCCCACAGTACATCACTAGTGGCTAGCACAGTGCCCAGCATATAGTAGGCAGGTCATAAGAGATGGCTGGATAGATCAAGAAAGAAGTTCTAACCGGTTTTGCTCAGTGGATAGAGCGTCAGCCTGTGGACTGAAAGGTCCCAGGTTAGATTCCGGTCAAGGGCATGTACATTGGTTGCAAGCACATCCCCAGCAAGAGGTGTGCAGAAGGCAGCTGATTGATGTTATCAATGTTTCTAACTCTCTATTCCTCTCCCTTCTTCTCTATAAAAAAATCAATAAAATATATTAAAAAAAAGGAAATAAGGAGGAGGGAGGGTGGCAGGAGAGTGAGAGTAAAATAATTAACAGTGGGCCTGTCTTTAGTAGTCTAACTCTAAACTTCTTTAATTTTTATGGCTTTCTCCACACAGATCTCAGACCTATATACAATTAGCATTCCTAACTTGATAACTGAAATAACTTTCAGAAATAGGCCAGTAGTTTTAAGTTTTGAAGCATAGAGTTAAAGTAAATATTATGTATACATATATAACATATAAAATAGTCAAATTTAATATTAAGTATAGAGTTTCTGTATTTTATTTGATTTTTAGGATGTAATAATCTTTATTAAATAGGTAATTCTTTTGCTGGAGCATCATTCAGAAGTTGTGGAATGGCATAAAATAAAAAGTTACAACCCCAGCTATCCAATTCTTCTCCTGAAAAGCAACCAAGGATTCCAATTGCATGAAAAACTTTGATTTTGATTTCACGGTTTCTGAATTGGCTTACTGTTTGGTTTCCTTTTATTTTGCTTTGTTATTCTCAGGTTTGGCTGGTCTCAACACCGACATAGTTGCCTTATTGCTCGTTATTATTACATAACTCATGTCAGTGTAATATGTATGGATATGAATATATTCCAGAATACTGCATTCTATTACACAATTATTTAATTTTCAAAGATTTCTCTCTCTTGTGAAACAGTTATTTATCAAATGACCTTGCTTTTACAGCCAAACAGAGATAATTATTTGACTTCAAAAACACTATTGCAATGATTGCTCAAGTTCTTTGCAGAAAATTTTCAAGGTTTTATTCCAAAGACTCTATTCTTTTTAGAAAGCCCAGCTAGAAATCCTATTTCATAAGTCTTGTCATAACAAATTAGGTCTCAACTTTCTGAACTCAGTAAGAAGTGACTCTCTAATCAAGACATTTTTCACATGTTTTGATTGGACTGACCTTTTGGAGTTGACTAAATGGTAGTGATTTTTAAAATGCTTACCACAGATTCCCTGTGATTGTCTATATCCAGAGTGGCCCAAAAGGAAAAGATGGCTTCACGCAAACATTTATGGAATGAGAATACTAATAAGTCGGCTGTTTTCTTTATAATTTGAATTTATAAGATACAAACATTGTGATGCAACTTGCTGCATTGTTTTTTTCCTACTGGGGATTGTGAGCATGGTGGAGAGTGTTCAGGATCGGGAAATCAAGAAACATGTTTCTTGTCCCTATTTGGTATATCTCTGTGTGATCTTGTGTTATCCAGCTGACCACTTATTGTCTCTGTTTTTACTTTTTTAAAAAAAAGAAAGGCATCAATAAGAAATGCCCAGGTCTAAAATAATCCATTGAATGAAAAAATGAAATGAAAGAAATAAAATACAAAGAATTTAATTAATTTGAGGCCCAAGACTGGTTTGCTCCTTTGGTATTCGATGCAAAATGTACATCATTCAATTTATACTTCTATCTCATTAGGGGCTATCAGAAATCACAATATCACATCATGTAAAACATAATATATTAGTTCATAAATTATAGGATGTTTTGGATATTTGTGCATGCATGTGGCACACTGAATAAGTATTTTGTATTAGAAGCCATTTATTTCCAAAAACAAGATTCCAATTATAGATTTAATTTTCAATTCAGAAGGTTCTCACATTTAAACCTACTTGCTTCACTTATTCTGGCATATACTAAACACCTATTCTTGTTATTATTAATCTCTTGTTTTCCCCCGTCTGTCTCATTATATGCTCAAGTGATGTAAAAAATGAAGGTGTCAAGAAGTGTTACAATCTTTGAATAATCTTTAAAATTATTAACTTTTTTGGAAAAGTTTTCACAGGCATTTTACTAAATTTTATTTTTTTTCTGTCTCAGTAGAGTAATAATATTACATCTCTGTAAGAAATTTATTTTGTAAGAAAAATGATAAATTCTCACATAGCATATTTGTAAAAAAAGAAGAATATGTTTACAATTTTTTTTTGTGTGTGACACATCAGGAGTTGTTAGGGATTGAGCCATAGGCAATTATTGTCTGATTACCTAAAATTACCATTTGAAAGTGTTCACTTAAAAAAAATCAAAGAAAAATCAGTTTGTAGACTCATATCAGGCGACATTGTACTCTAGTATAAAAATAGCTGAACTTTTAGCAAAATGGAAAGTTCCATGATTTGCCATAAATGTACATTTATCTCTAAAGTGTAATGATATTTTGATATAGTCAAAACTCTTTCTATAGTATGTTGAATAAAAGAAACTTTCAGGAATATTGATTTATTTTAAAAAATCACCAAAGAAAAGAGAACTGAAATTTCATGTTAAAAATTGTTCTATCCACATATTCAACCCACTGTTACAGTAAGCCACACATAAGATCACTTTTATATCTTATACTTGAAAGAAAATAAGCATCCTTTGATTCATCTAGAGGCATATTATCAGATTGGTGGGGAAGATGGACACTGGAACCAAACCTGGTTTCAAAATCTGCTAGTGTGTCTTAAAAAATGAACATACTACTGGGATTCAATTCATCCATCTCAATGAAAACTAAACATTCATGTCTAGTTTATAGCATCGTTGATAGGCTAATATGAATAAAGATGGAAGAACCAGGACAGGCAAAAAGCAGAGCTCAAAAAACACTACTTGTTGTGGTTGCTGCTGTTGCTACTAGTATTTAATAGGATGTGAAATTTGAAATTTTTCCTCAAGTGGCAATATATGGCAATAGTCAGATGCCCAAGTGAGTGTGAGACAGAATACCCTGGAGGAATCCTCAAAGAAGATAAATTTTAAAAAGTTTCCATGACACTTTTCTTGAAACCTTCACCCACTTTAAGAACAACAAAGAATATAGAATAGAGAGACAGAGGGGAAGGAGCTGGCAAGATTTCTGTAGAGAGCTGCTGGGTGTCTCATCTTCATCTGAGTGAGTGGATGCCTTCTTTGTAGGAATTTTGAAGGGTGAAAATTTGGTAGAGATCAGCCAATGAACTTGTATGCATATGCGCATAACCTGTGGACACAGATAGCCAGTGGTGAGGTCTGGGGGAGAGAAGATGGGGCTGGAAGAGGTGAATGGGGGGGGGGAGGAGGACCTATGAAATACTTTCAACAATAAAGATTAAAAAAAAAACTTTAATGGGACCACTTAGAGAGGTTAATGTGTGTGTTTTCTGGAGTAGGGAGAAGCAGTGTACTTATGCCTCATTCACACCTGTGAACGTTAAAGCATATATGCTGTGACAGGAGCTGGTGGGAGAGAGAAAAGCAGGGAATGAATAAAAGGGAATGAGAGGGGAGGAGAAAGGACCACAAAATGATACTTCTGTGGGGCGGGGTAGTGGTGAGGAGGACATGTAGGAAGGCATGAGTGTTTCCCATGAAACAGATTTGGAACACATGGAAGAGTAAGCTTATATGGAGAGGTTTTAAGCCCTGACGTCAGAGATGCTTGTTTTGAGAGGATATTGACCAAGTTAAAGATTGAGCGGAAACCGGTTTGGCTCAGTGGATAGAGCATTGGCCTGCGGACTGAAAGGCTCGATTCCTATCAAGGGCATGTACCTGGGTTGCGGGCACATCGCCAGTAGGGGGTGTGCAAGAGGCAGCTGATCGATGTTTCTCTCTCATCGATGTTTCTAACTCTCTATCCCTCTCTCTTCCTCTCTGTAAAAAATCAATAAAATATATATTTTAAAAAAAAAAAGATTGAGCTAAACACATTTGCCATCAAATAAGAAGACTTCTGGTCATTTTGTTTCTTTACTTCTTCCTGATCTTTCAAGTTTGGTGGTTCTGACTTAAGGAGTAAATTAAACTTAATATGGTCCCATGTAACAGTATCTATATTTGCCAAATCAAATTTGCAATAACCTCTTCTAATTTTATCAATAAGTTATCTGAAAATTAAGATATCAGGAAATAGTCATTTAGATACATGAATAAAATGAGTTGAATATATTTGTAAATACTGGAGCTCAAAGGAACGAAGCCATATACAACTGGCATACTAAATAATAAATATTTTTAAATCGGACAATACTTGGAGAATAGTATCAAGAATCAAAAATGGCTCAGTGGTTGAGCATTGACCTATGAGCCAGGAGGTCATAGTTTGATTCCTGGTCAGGGAACATGCCAGGGTTGTAAGCTCCATCCCCAGTGTGTGTGTGTGTGTGGGGGGGGGGGGGTTGCAGGAGGCAGCAGTTCCATGATTCCCATCATTGATCTCTCTCTCTCTCTCTTTCCCTTCCTCTCTGAAATCAATACACACACACACACACACACACACACACATATATATATATATATATATATATATATATATATATATATAATAGTTTAATAGATCATAATAAAGACTTAAATCTAATAAAGTAGAAATATAATAGGTCTAAATATGAAGTTATCCATTCAAGTTAAACAATTCTATTATATAAATGTGTATATAAATGTGTATTAATATTTTAGGAGTTAGTTTATGGCAGCCATATATTAATGCTATATGATTCTAGATTTTAATCTATAATTAAATATTTACCAAAGCCATTTAAGTCCTAAATTTTATAATAAACTTTTGATAATTACAACAATATTACATATATTACATAGCGTTGAGTGTATTCTTAGTTTACAGTTCTGTACCAAGTAAAATACTAACAGGAGAAAACAGCACTTAATTCATGGATTCAGCACTTGTATTAATTTGTCCAGAGCAGTGGCTATTCTTAGGAGGGATGAGAAAAGTGATCTGATGAAGGGCAGTTAAAGAGAAACAAAGAATGGAGCGCAAATGTCCCAACGTGCTGCCCTTGGAGCAGCCTCATAAGCATCACCTGGGAACTTGTTAAAAATCCGTATTCCTGGATCCCACTCCAGACCTCTCAAATCCGAAACTCTGAGAGTGGATTCCAGCAAGCTGTGATTTAACAAGCCCTCCGGGTAATTGTAATTCATGCTCAATTTGAGAACCACAGTGTAGACGGCTGGCGTGATTTGATTTGGAAGGCAATTCATGGCCACTGCACATCAGTGGAAATAAAGGATTCCGAGATCCCATAGCTTGCAGTAGGGATATGATTTATTGGCTAACTGCTACATGCATAACCCGTGGAGCACCTAAAAGAGCTGGTGTTGAAACTCTTGCTTTGAAAAAAATGATAGGTTTTTTTTTTTAATCTAATATCTATCATTTCAAATGATAAAGCTGGGCAGAGATGTCTGCCAGAAACGGGGCCTATATACTTTGATTCACAGATAATGAATTCTTTCTTCCTCTAAAACAGTGTTGGGTAATGTTCCAAAAGAGTAATTACAGGCCAGTTAGTAAATATATGCTGAGACAGTAGAGTGCCAAATAGCAACAGTTATTAATCAGCTAGAGAACAGACTTTTTTTTTTTTTGTACTTAATATGGGCTAGGGACTCCATTAAGGAAAGAATCACCATCTTAGTTACTAAACATGTTTCTCCATTATTTTCAGCTTCATAGATATATCTTTTCTGTTCTTTTGTTGTCTAATAGAATGATAATCAGGGCTGCATATTTTTATAAATTGCTCCTGCACTTCCTGTTGTCCTCTTTTATTCAAATAGGCTTGTCAGGTTTGAAGGAGATTATGCGAAAGTTTTGGAAGTTCGGAATCACAGCCATTTCATTCTCATTTTCATATAAACTGAACAGTAAATTGTTATATTGTAACAGTGTATCACTTTGGACCTAAATTACAGCAAAGTAGTTTGTGAATCTCATAACAAAGATAGAATAAGCTCATTTATGCATGCGCGTTTCTTTAAGTTTGCTATATAACTCTCAACTCTAGCACATTCCATATAGCATTTTAATATATTGGTTTGGAAGGATATAGTCATAATCTGCTGGGCTTTATGATTTTCTTTAGCTCTAACTTTCATTGCTGAAGCTGGTGAGAAACCCCTTTTAGGATCAGCAGCTTTATATTCTAGGATTATTCCTGTTTTAGGTCAATGGAAACCTAAGAAACACTGTGTCTGGAATTGGGAGAGTCACATCACTCAGTCTACCTTGTTGCTCTTCCTTCTTTATGCTGTACTTCTATCCAATCATTAGATCCTTGCCATGGCACTAACAGTCAGAACTATGCCTCATGCTCAATAATTGGTCTAGAGTTCTATTTTGATTCTCAGCCTTGCCCTCTGTCTTGTTAAAAACATTAAGGGAAGTTCTTGCCATAATTTGCAACCTCATTACCTCCCAAGACACTGAGTATTCATTCATCCACTCAACAGGTTTTAGATCATTCTCTTTCAAAGTGCCCCAATTTGATTGACACACATTTCAAACAACCTTGCTTAGTGATCAAAAGAATTTATGTGAATGTCTTTTTTTATTAGCTGTTAGAACATTTCTTGATTATCACATATAGTGAGTGCTATTGGTACTCCACCTAGATGTTCTTATCCTGTAAGTACACCCATTCTCCATCTGCCCGGAGTGTTGAATTTTAACTCACAGCTATCATCATCACCATCACCCTTCTCTGAAGAATTTCCTTAGGCTACTGGTTCTCAAACTCTAGCTTGCTTTTGAGTCATCTAGAAAGCTTGTTAAAACAGATGGCTGGGCATAGTTCTCAGAGTTTCTGATTCAGTAGGGTCTAGGATTGGACCTGAGAATTTGTATTTCTAACAAGTTCCCAATGATGCTGATGCTGTTGGTCTAGATAACTATCTTTGAGAGTAACTGGTCTAGTCTGAAAGTAGGAGATTCTTGTCCGGCCAACATGGCTCAGTGGTTGAGTGTCGACCTGTGAACCAGGTCATAGTTCAGTTCTCCGTCAGGACAAATGACTGGGTTCTGGGCTCCATCCCCAGGAGAGGGCGTGCAGGAGGCAGCCAATTGCTGATTTTCTCTCATTGATCTCTTTCTCTCTTTCTCTCTCTCTCTCTCTCTCTCTCTCTATATATATATATATATATATATATATATATATATATACACACACACACATACACACACATGGTAGAATATTATCTCTCTCATATTATACACACAAACACACACACACATAGTAGGAGCTTCTCTCTCTATACACACACACACACACACACACACACACACACAGTAGGAGCTTCTTTGTCCCTGGAGTCTATGTGTCCCATTTCCTTTCCTCAGGGCAGACAATGCTCAATGACTGATTGTCATAAGCTTATAAAAGTCAGGCTCTCTTGCCTCAAATTGGAAATATTTGTGTATCATTTATGCCTCAGACATGACTGGTGGGATCAGAATTAGTCACCATCAGAAACCACATTCTGGCTTTACTTCCTCCCTTCCCATTTATCATTTCATTCTCCTTCTCTCAAAAGCTCTTTTTCAATAAATAACCTGAAAAAAACCTCCATCTCAGACCATACTTGTAGGCGACAAGACCAGAACATTGCACCTGTGAGTTTCTGGTTTCTAGTCTCTTTATTCCAATTTACTCAGCCACCTTGTATTGAATGTCTTTGAATGATCTGAAAAGAATATGGCATATGGGAAATATGAAGATCCAATCTTACTCTCAAGCTTCCCACCATTTAGTGAAAGGGTGGTTAAGTAATGTACAAATACAACACAGTGTAGATGATGCTATACTATATAAGTGCTGAGAATCTGAGGCCACAGTAGCTTTTATCTGGGCCACGGAGGTTGTCATAAGCTGCATCATTTAGAGAAAGAGACTCTGAGATGGAGATTTGTGGCTATGAGGTTTATTGAGGCGTATTCTTGGGAATACCCATAAGATCACGAGGGAAGCATAATTGTGCAGATGGAGAGATTGAGTGAGGCGTCAGGGAAAGGCATGGGGAACTCTGGAGATGTTTAGAATTAAGGAAAGGGATCAGTCACGAGATGCAGGCTGCCCACTGAGAGGGGCATAACATTGGTAGAAGCAACACTCTTTGGCTGAGGGATGCTGGATGACAGATTCGCTCATAAAGTGTCATTAGCCAGTTCTTCCACCTTCTCAGGGAGTAGATGCCTCAGTCCTATGGTAGGGATCTGGGTGGGGAATACAACATCCAGTACAGGGAGCCAATGGATACAAGAAGAGATTGGTCCTCAGCCTTTTCATCCCAGGACCATGCAAAACAAGTTGGGCCTTATGAGAAAAATTCTGGGGATCCAGCATATAAACACACACACACACACACACACACAGGTTCCTGGAGACTTGGTATTGTGATCAGCTCAGTAATATATCCTGGCCTCCTGCCAGACAGCCATCAATCATAGTCCACCCACCGAGAATTTTAATTGAGTTTATTCTTAAGCACTAAATTTCTCAAGTATTGCAAATGCTAAATGAAAGGTAAACCTGAGAGTTCCTGAAAATATATCTCATAGACAGACCTGAAAGAGTTTAAAACCTTGTTGAAATGACTCCAAGGAGTCATGCAGCAGGTAACAAATCTACCGACAAGCAGCAATCTTCAGAATAAACATACGTGGGCCCCGAGTTCAGAGGCTAAAGCCGATTTAATGAGAAAGCTGTCGCTATTCTTTTTTTATGTGAAATAAATGTATTCCAAGTACTGAAGTCACAGCCTAACAGTAAATAAACTGGCTGTAGGGCTGAGCATTTGTTTTACACTGTTCTCGGGGTCACTTGAAGATGGATGGGAGTTACCTGGATTGAACAGAATTCTACCCAGTGTGTTCTAATGTGTAGTGATAAAATTAGAGAAGCTAATTACAGAAAACGGATTGGAATGCAAAATTGTTTATTTTGCAGTACATCTCTGCCAAACATTGACATCTTCTATTGCAATAATAGCAGCATGTCATCAGTAAAGAGGAATAGAAAATCTTAGTGAATAAAGACCAGGCTATTAAAAAGTCCTCGTGAAGTTAATTGTATACTGTTAAGACAACAGAAGGAAGACTCAAGAAACCTCATACTTAAGTATCCAGAGAAGCGTCACACAGATTCCCAAGTTTTATTTTACAAATTTAGTGCCAGAGATCCAGTCCCCCCCCCCCCCCCCCCACACACACACAATAAAATAGGTCTACCTCTCTCCTTGCAGTAGCTGGAATCTGTCCTGATGGAATGGCCTCTGGCAATAGTATGAATCAGCACAAAATAATCATAGAATCATAGACCTGGCCTCTAGATACTGTCTCCCCTCTGAAATGCATGTTTAATATACCTCATGGCAAGGCCAGTGACACTCAAGGATTGAATATGAGGTTAGAAAAATAAAATGTTTCTCCTCTTCAGGGGAGTCTTTTGCCTGATTAGCATTATGTGAACATTTTGCCCAAGAAAGAGTAGGACCAAACTTCAGTAGCCAAATTATTATAGAACAACAAACCACTTCTATGCTTTCGGAGGCATAAAAGTTCAAGGGTTAGCCAACTGGCCTTTAGGCCAAATCCAGTCCAACACTTTTTTACGCTTTTCTTTTTATCTTCTTTTTTAAAACATATTTTTACTGAGTTAAGATAGGAAGGGAGTGGGAGAGAAAGAAACATCAATGATGACAGAGAATCGCTAATCAGCTGCCTCCTGCATGCCCCACACTGGGGATCCAGCCCACAACACAGTTGTGTGCCCTGACCGGGAATCGAACCATGACCTCCTGGTTTAGACATCAACGCTTAACCACTGAGCCATGTGAGTGGAGCCCTGCCACTCTTTTCTTTAAATGCAGTTTTATTGGAACCTAGCTATGCTCATTTGCTACTGTCTATAGCTATTTTTGCACCACGATGGCAGTTGAGTAGTGCAAAAGGAACCATATGACTCATAAGTCCTAAAATAGTTATGGTCTAACCCTTTCCATAAAATGCTTACTGACCTCTACTTTACTCTGTTCTAGTTCAGTGTATTCCAGGTTTACTGGTGCTAAGAATCACTTGGTGTACTTGTTAAACCTATAGCTTCTCAAACCCCTTCTTTGAAGATTCTGATTCAGTGAGACTGAATGTGACACAGAAATGTGTATCTTTAACAGGTAGTACTAGAACTTTGGAGAAGTATCGGTTGAGTTATTTTACTATCCAGTTCCCCTGCATACCATTTTTACGCTAATCAAGTCAGCATTCTTTTCTTAAAATTTCTTTATTGATTAAGGTATTACATATGTGTCCTTATCCTCCCATTACTCCCCACCCCCCAACCCCCACTCATGTCGTCACCTCCTGTTGTCTGTGTCCATTGGTTAGGCTCCATGCATACAAGTCCTTTTGTTGATCTCTTCCCATACCCCCACCCTCCCCTACCTTCCCTCTGAGGTTTGATGGTCTGATCAATGTTTCTCTGTCTCTGGATCTGATTTTGTTCATCAGTTTATGTTTTCCATCATATTCCACAAATGAGTGAGATCACATGGTATTTTTCTTTCATTGTCTGGCTTATTTCACTTAGCATAATGCTCTCCAGGTTCATCCATGCTGTTGCAAATGGTAAGAAGTCCTTTTTTACCGCAGTGTAGTATTTCATTGTGTAAATGTACCACAGTTTTTTAATACATTCATCTGCTGGTGGGCACTTAGGCTGTTTCCAAATCTTTTGCTATGGTTAATCGTGCTGCTATGAACATAGGGGTGCATATATCCTGTTTGATGTTTCTAGTTTCTTGGGATATATTCTTAGAAGTGGGATCACTGGGTCAAATGGGAGTTCCAATTTTAGTTATTTGAGGAAACTCCATATTGTCCTCTGCACCAGTCTTCATTCCAACCAGTGGTGCAGGAGGGTTACTTTTTCTCCACATCCTCACCAGCACTTGTCATTTGTTGATTTGTTGGTGATAGCTATTCTGACAGATGTGAGACGGTACAGCATTGTTATTTTGATTTGCATCTCTCGGATGCATTATTTTCTTTAAAATTTTCACATCTCTCCACATGCACCTCGTGGCATTTCCATGGGTGGGATTTACTAGAAGCAAAGCTTATGACAAGGATATGGGTGGATGCGGTTTTTTCAGGGGACATTATCAAGAGTAAGGAAGTTGTGGAAGCATGGTAGAGTAAGGGAGAAAAACCAAGGATGTGATCTTACTTGGAGACATACTTCAATATCATCTCACAGTGACCTCCGCTACATGAATTGCCCCACAGAGTTAATCCCAACTCAAGGCAAGAGTGCTGGCCTTGTGTACACTGTCCATTCAGTCTTTGGATGTAGGGTGTTTTGAACAGGGGACAGTTGAGAGCAATGAACATCAGTAACTGGGGCACATGCACACCTCTATTAAAGGAGGATGGGAGGAGATGCACAGCATTCACTACAGGAGTTAAACCCCCAAAAGAATAAGATTTATATAGACCCATATTGTGCCCACCATAAAGTCATACCTGAGCAAGTCTTTAAAAGATCATTTGAAATGAATTTTTAAATGGGTAAATCTTTTTGGAAGTACTAAATGCATATGCTAGAATGGGCATCTCAAGTCGTCTACCATCTTTCAAAAGTAAGAGGAAAATATGTGTCAGAGAGAAATGACTTTTTCACTAAATAATTATTGTTTTGTTGACCAGTGCCATTGACTCAGTAAGATCTTTGAGTTATGTTAACCCTGGTAGGATGACAGGAGGTTCATCTGAATTTAAATGTATTGCAAACATTGCAGAGGCCCACTTAGAATAAAACTTTTCAGATAACTATTTTCGTGTGTGTGTGTGTGTGTGTGTGTGTGTGTGTGTAGTTATGTGTATAAATATATATGTATATGTTTGTGTGTGGGAGTATATATATATATTCATAATAATGTGGCCACTCAGTATATACTGAATGCATAATAATCTAGCCACTCAGTGTATATCCTATATAATAAAAGGCTAATATGCAAATTGTCCCCTCGACCAGGAGTTCGACCAGCAGGCAGGCTGGCTAACCACCCATGTCCTCTACCCCTGGAGATCATAGTAATCTGGCCACTCAGTGTATCCTATCAAATAAAAAAGTAATGTGCAAATTAACCATCACCCCACCACACCCATAAGCCATGCCCATCAGCCAATCAGGAGCAAGTATGTCAATTAGCCCAACCAAGATGGCTGTGGCCACAGAGAGAGCAAGAGAAAGGCTTGGGTTTACCTGGCAAGGGGGGAAGCCAAGCTTTCCAGACACCCGGGCCAGCCCAGGTCTCCATTTAAGGCTACAAAGTTTTAATTATAGAAGATAAATAAATCCCAACAGAAATGGCTGCCTCCATGGAGCAAGCAAAAGGATTGGCTCTGCTCCAGGCTACAAAGTTTCAATTGTAGAAGATAAATAAATCCCAGATATCAGGGCGTCTGCTTGGGTTGCTGGGGGGGGGGCATGTGGCCAGCCTGAAAACCGCCACAGGACCCTCGCCTAGGCTGCCCGACACCCCAAGGGAATCCCCACCCTGCTTTGGGACACCCTTAGTGCAAACCAGCTGGCCCCCACCCATGCACCAGACCTCTATCCTATCTAATAAAAGAGTGATATGCAGATTCACCATCACTCCAACACACAAGATGGCTGCCCCCTTATGGTCAAAGACCCTGCCCTCATTTGGACACAAGATGATCACCATAAGATGGCCAGCAGGGGAGGGCAGTTGGGAGGGACCAGGTCTGCAAGGGAGGGCAGTTGGGTCAACCAGGCCTGCATGGAGGGCAGTTAGAGTCAAACAGGCTTGCAGAGAAGCAGTTAGGCACCAACCAGGCCAGCAGGGGAGTGGTTAGGGGGTGATCAGGTTGGCAGACAGAAGAGGTTAGGAGCAATCAAGAAGGCAGGCAGGTGAGCAGTTGGGATCCAAAAGTCCTGGATTGGGCCTAAGCAGGCAGTCAGACATCCCTCAAGGTGTCCCAGATTGGAGAGGTTGCAGGCTGGGCTGAGGGACACCCCCCATGCATAAATTTAGTGCACCGGGCCTCTACTATCCTAGATAATAAAAGCCTAATATGCAAATTTCCCCCTCAACCAGGTGTTTAACCACTTACTATGATGTGCACTGACCACTAGGGGGTGGCACAGAACATGGTAGGCATTGGGGACCAGTGGTGAGGGCAGGGGTGAGGTGCACCACCTGGCTTCTAGTCACTGAGGAATCAGGTAGGGGCCTGATGACTCAGGTGGAGGGGAGCGTGTCGGGGCCTGAGTATTTGTTTTACACTGTTCTCAGGGTCACTTGAAGATGAATGGGAATCACCTGCCTTGAACAGGGACCAGTCCTTCCATGCCATATGCTCAAACTTCCATCTCTAGCCAGGCCTGGGGACTGCTCCTGTGCATTAATTTCATGCACCAGGCCTCTGTCAATGGACACTTAGGTTGTTTTCATGTCTTCACTATTAGAAATAGTGATTTAATTTCCTTTGGATAAAAGTTTTATTTTTATAGGTTATATTAGTATTGGTTAATGAATTTACATTAATGTTTATGTATATTTAATTTCTAAATTTCATTTTGCCTAATTTTTTATTAATATGCTCCTTCTTTTATACTTATTTATAAAAATGCTTTCTATGTCAGTGGTATTTATTACCCATTACAAACTATTTGCTTTGCCTTAAAAGTTTACTTTAAAAATGGATTAAATTTATATTTTTTTGATAAATTCTGCCTTTGAATATGTGTTTAGAAAACTTGTTTTTATCTCAAGTTGAGAGAAATAATCACCTGTATTTTCTTTTAGTGCTTTTCAAATTAACTTTTATATATCTGAATATTTTATTACCAGATTATTTTACCCATATGCATGACAGTTTTTTAACCCACTATTTGATTGTTAAATTAATTTCCCTGTGATGTGAGGTGCTCTCTATAGTGTGTAATAAGCTCCTACACTATGCTTGGCCGTTTCTGGAGTTTTTCTTCTGTTTAGCATCTCTGCTCTTGCATCACCAGCATATCAGGCACATTTATTTAATTACTATAGTCTTGATTTACATATTGAAATCTGCTGCTTCAAGCATATCACAACTTTCTTGGCTATTCTTGCACATTTAATTTGTCCAGACTATTTTGGCAAGAGTTTAAAAACGCCATTTGGATTTTTGTTGAGATTGCATTTAAATATTTTGATTAAATTAAAAACAATTGGCAGTTTTACCATATTAACTTTCCATCCAGAACATATGCTTTCTCTAGTTTCCAAGTCTTTTTTTAATATATATTTTTATTAATTTCAGAGAGGAAAGGGAGAGAGAGGTAGAAACATCGATGATGAGAATCATTGATCAGCTGCCTCCCGCATGCCCGACACTGGGGATGCAGCCTGCAACTGAGGCCTGAGTCATTGGCTGGAATTGAACCTGGGACCCCTAAGTCTGCAGGCTAACTCTCTATCCACTGAGCCAAACCAACCAGGGCTATTTTCCAAGTCTTTAAAACAATTTCTCACTGCACATTGTTAGTGTTTTCTTAGTGTGGGTCTTGCACATTTCTTAAGTTTATTCATATTCATTTTATAACTACTACTACTATTGTAAATTAAAGTTTTTGAATTATATTCTGAAATTTATTCCTGGGTATATAAGGAAGCTATAACTTTGTGTACATATTTATTTTTATTTTTATTTATTTTTAAAATATATTTTATTGATATTTTACAGAGAGGAAGGGAGAGAGATAGAGAGCTAGAAACGTCAATGTGAGAGAAACATTGAGCAGCTGCCACTTGCACAACCCCCACCGGAAATGTGCCCACAATCAATGTACATGCCCTTGACCCGATCGAACCTGGGACCTTTCAGTCCGCAGACCAACGCTCTACCACTGAGCCAAATTGGTTTTGGCCATATTTATTTTTAAATGCTTCATCAAGTGTGATGGAATTAGGATCTTGCCAATTTTATTTATTTTATTTTTTAAATATATTTTATTGATTTTTTACAGAGAGGAAGAGAAAGGGATAGAGAGTTAGAAACATTGATGAGAGAGAATCATCAATCAGCTGCCTCTTGCACACCCCCTTCCGGGGATGTGCCCACAACCAATGTACATGCCCTTGACCGGAATTGGACCTGGGACCTTCCAGTCTGCAGACCAACACTCTACCACTGAGCCAAACAGGTTTCAGCAATCTTGCCAATTTTAATATGGCCATAGTAGAACATTGGCATACTTTCACATTCCCAAGGATTTCTAACCAATCTTTCCTTTGATATAAGTTAGTCCTGAGGCTTGTACATATAACTCTCCATTTCTTTTTGTCAATATTTTAAGGAACCTTCCATCTGAACAAAGGAAAAATGAAAAGCGATGTGATTAATGCTAGGATTGACCATTAGGTTTTAGGAGACTATATTGCTTCCAAATGAGATAATTTATGTTTTCCACATAATTTAGCAAACAAGTGGGAAATAATAAGCCTTATTTTTATTATGTTGATATTTCAAGTTTTCTGAGTCAACCAAGCAGTACAATATGCATTTACTATTAATACAAAATATATTGATATGCTTAAGTGACATCATCCTTGGAGTTGAAATAGGAGTTATAAACCAAACACAGCACTGTTTGTTCCCAGTCCACTTCTTTGTACCCATGCTCACCCATGTTCAAATCCCCCCCAACCCAGCAGCTATCTGAGGGCCACTGACCACTCTCTCAGGAAATTTGTGGAGCTACATATGCACCAGACATCAACAGGAATTCATTGTAAGCTATTCTTCCAACTCTCTCATTTGACTTTCCAGCCTAATTGCATGAGATGAAATTGAGGAAGATCAGAATTACCCAGATGGCCAGACTAGAATCATTACAAAGCAATATGTTGATAAGTGCAAAGCCAGCATGCTCCTGGGAGTAAAACAGAACCTCCTCTGTCTCATCAGAGTATCAGATGGGGACAAGAATAAGTTCTCTACCTGCTTCACACTCTTCTCCATTCGTTTTAAAATATTGTCACTTTTATCTTTGCTAATTTCCCAATTGTTTTAAAGTAGAAATGAATATTATGTACTTATTAAAGAAAACAGTCTATTATTTAGAGAGTGAATTTCTCAAGAACTGTTTTCTGCCCTAACCAGTTTGGCTCAGTGGATAGAGTGTTGGCCTATTGACTGGAAGGTCCCAGGTTCGATTCAGGTCAAGGGCATGTACCTTGGTTGTAGGCACATCCAGAATGCAGCTGATTGGTGTTTTTCTCTCATCGATGTTTCTAACTCTCTATCTCTCTCCCTTCCTCTCTGTAAAAGAAATCAATAAGATATATTTAAAAAACTGTTTTTCTGGAAATTAATTTTTTAAAGAATTTTCATAAAAATCTTCTCTAGAGTGAAGAAAATAGTCAATTGTAAAGATAGATATTATTTACTGAAAACACAATTCATTCCTATGATATAAGAGGTGCTGAGAAAATGTTGCTTTTTTAGTTTATCTAAAATTGATTTGGTCTCCTTCATGAGCCTTCCTCCATTGTGTAATAGAGAAAAAATAAATTATCTTCCTGGTTCAGGCTTTTTTATTTAGGGCTGCATCTCTTATAAGTAGGAAGGCGCAGTCTCACATTCAGCCTCCCTCTGCCTCTTCTTGTTGCAAATAAGATATTGCTCAGATATGTTGGGTAAATGGGATACATCCCCAGCCCTCATGGTTGTAAGGAAGAAGTCCTTGGGAGTCATGACCCCTGTTCTCTAGCCATTGATGTATGTGTTGGCTAGTAGAATGCCTAGTTAGCCTCCTAACTGGATAGTAATTGTACAACATTGCTTTGTGGTTGACCTGCATTCTCCTTGAATTGGAATGTCTTCAGGACCCCAATTCTCTGCTCTATTTTCTGTGCAGCCTACTGGCCAGTGTTCTATCTGTAACCTGTAACCTCCTCCATTGAACCAACTACTTCTGTCATAGCATACCCACAACAAGCCCCTTGGCAGTGTCTAGCAAGAGTTCATAGTTCTTATAGATGTGTGTGTGTGTGTGTGTGTGTGTGTGTGTGTGTGTGTGTGTATCCATTGTTACTCATATATATGTCTATACACTAGACTGTCTCACAAAATTTTATATGGTAAATTTTGAGCTAGGGTAGGTTATTAAATATTCCAAAATAGAGAGTATGTCTCACTTATTTTTGGTTCTCCAGTGCTACATCTGATACCAAGCCTATAACTAATCAATATGCAATCTCTTCATGATTGAGAACATTACTCCAATCTCACTGATGTGACCACTGAACACACACATGATATTGGTGTAAATGCATACAATATTGAAACAACAGCATAAAAAGGAAAGAGACAACATTGAGTGACATGCTAGGATAACAATACATTTTGGAAGGGTTCCCTCGTTACTGTTTGACCCAGCTTCTGAATTTATAATGTAAAATTGGCATTTGTACTCAATGAATTTCTCTACTTTCTAGAATCCTTGTACTGACACTGGACGAAAATTCAAACAAACATGCTTAGACTTGCGTAGTCTCCTCTTTTTTCTCTAGTCATTTTCATGTAGCGCTAAACATATAAATGGTGCTTTACAAAGCACAAGAAAGGGATCAAAACCCTGATCACAAATACATGGAAAAGCTTTAAAGAGGTTTTTCATGTTTCCGTAAAAAGCTCCATTGAGAAGGGTGTGCGTGGAGGAGGAGGGAGAAAATAACAACAAGGAATTCAGAGGCCACTTGACATTTTGAGATTAAACTGAAACAATGCCCTTTATTGCAGTGAGCACTTCTGATGTCTGCGGAAGGTGGGACAGAGTCACTGACAATGCCTGCATTATCTCTGGCTCTGGGTTCACAGTGCTTTGCAGTGCTATTATTTAAAACTAAGTAAGTGTTGCCACTGCTCTATAATTTGTCTGTGGGATATCTGGTTACTTTCAGACCAAAGAAAATGTCTCATGATAATGGGGTTTTGTATGAGTGTGCTCTTTCTTCCAGAAAAAAAAACCCACACAAAACCTTATTTAAGGATTTATATATGCTCACATTGAGGAAGAAAAGAAGCTTTAAAAAGTTTTACTACTCTCTCCCTATAGCACTTCTAGTCTGGCTTTCCATCAGGGGAAAATATTACCTTCAACATATAAAATGTTGCCTTCTGCATATAAAAAGGACAATGCCAGATGCTTTAAATGGTCATAATTGAGAAGGATATGGGAGAGGCAGCATCTTCCCACTGTTCCATTTAAATGTGGAGGAAGAAAAATACGTATTTGCCGGCGTATAAGACGACTGGGCATATAAGACGACCCCCTAACATTTCCACTAAAAATACAGAGTTTGATATATACTCGCCGTATAAGACTACCCCCCACTTGGAAGCATATTTTTCAGGGCCAAAGGGTCGTCTTATACGCTGGCAAATACGGTATATTAAAAATAAAAGAGCCCAACTGGAGTAGTTCAGTGGTTGAGCATTGACCTATGAACCGGGAGGTCACGGTTTGATTCCTGGTAGGGATATATGGCCGGGTTGCAGGCTGGATCCTGGTGTGGGGCATGCAGGAGGCAGCTGATCAATGATTCTCTTTCATCATTGATGTTTCTGTCTCCCTCTTCTTCTCCCTCTCCCTTTCTCTCTAAAGTCAGTAAAAGATATATTTAAATGTGGAAGAGGAAAGCCCTTTGGATAAATTAACACTTGGAGGACTGGCCAAAATGAATGAACTCTGACAGAGGCCTCTACATATCTATTTGATGATCTAGCAAGTCTTGTTTCTGGTCTACCCTGCTTTCTAATGTCATGGAATCATTAAAATGTGAGACGGATTCTCCAGAAGAGAAAAACCAGATGAATCTTGACTTGCAGACAGTTTGTCTTGCTAAATAGCATTAGCTTCTACTGGCCATACCTTTCCCTTGGTGCAAAATTTCTCTCCCACACACTCATCTGAAAAATCAAAGAGCTGAGTGAATTTCAGCTGCCAAAACCAAAGATCTGCTGGGAAGGCTCTTTACAAGTGATGAGCAAGTGTGCTCTCAAAAACTGAATATAGAGGTGATTTTGAATTATGAATTGGTATTCAAGGTGAGCCTCTAGTGTGTCATAAGAATAAGGAAAGGAGAAATAAAGGCAGAAGCTTGTTGTTGCTACATTAAGAAAAATAATATGTGTATGAGTCCGCTATCCCTTATATAGAATTCCAATTTTTTTTCCTTAAAAAAAAAAAAAAAAAAAAAGCTCTGAAAATCAAATGTCTTTGTGGTAACTCATTCTACTTAACTTGGATAGATTTGGTGCCTGAGCTTTACCTGACCTACAGTGAATTATTTTTCTTTATTTATCTCTCCCCATGTAACATTTCTTATGCTTCATTGCAAAAATATCAGTGTATGTGATCACAAGGCTGTCACAGACCCTGTCTAGGGTCCTATAGTATATATATAGCATTATGTTTACAAATTGGACAAAAGTCTGAATTTCAGAACAGAAAATTCTGAATATTGGAACTTCCGTGTGAGGTATTGTGCTAACTGCTTTATAAACTTCTTTTCCTGGAAGCCTCACAACTTCGCTTGGAGATGGACACTGCTATGATGTCCAGTTTATAGATGTGGACAAAAAGGGGCCACATGCTAAACTTACTAACTCGGGGAAAGCTGCATGGCAGCCTTGAAAACTCAAAGACCCAAAGGAACCACAAAGGATGGTCTGAAATTAAATCTTCAATTAAAAAAAAAAAACAGTCTGTGGTGGGTAGTCATATCCTAGGATACTATCTTCCCTGACAAAGATCAACTTGATCTTTACTGAACCTATTGTCTTTTTACATCTAAGATAACATGCCTGTGGAATGTCAGGGGAACTTGTAACTTCCCTTTTCCTGGACCCTTCAGGGCACAACCTATGTGCCAGGGTGCCAGAAAGGAGATCACAAATTTCTTCATTGTTATTGCTATCATGTTAATTGTTGACTGTTACCTACGCCCACCTTAAAAAAAAGTATGTGTCTATCATTTTACTTTTTATCCAATCCCAGAGGTTTCCCTGCTTTGCTTTCTCCCTCCTCCCTAATCTATTACCAATGAATTTCATGTAACCCACTTACATCTCCCCCTTTGATTGTAATGTATAAAACAAGGTAACACACACACACACACACACACACACACACACACACACACACACACACACCATTCTCCAGAGGAGCACTATCTTGATACATCGAAATTCTGCTTCCCGGCAATTGTCAACAGTTTGGCTCAAATAAACTCACAAAAATTATTTACAGGTATGATTTTTTATGTTAACATAGATGAGGAAATTAAGGATTGGAGAGGTGGAATACATTGTTCAAAATTCACTCTTTCAGTTATGTATTGCTGCATACTAAACACCCCTGAAATGCAGTGCCTGAAAACAATGCTTTATTGTTATCTTGCACAATTCTGTGGTTTGGCTGGGACTCAGCGGGGCGGTTCTCACATGTGACTGCTGTCAGGTAGGAGCCAGGGATGGAATCATCTGGAGGTCTCTTTACTCACATTATCTGTACCTCACTCGGAATGCCTAGGAGCTGGTCAGGCATCTCTCTCTGCATGTCGCGTCTCTGCATGGCTACATTGCTCCTACCAGCATGGTGGCCTCAGCATAATCAGACCTCTGACATGCTGACTGGCATCCCGTAGACTAGAGCAAGTGTTCCAAGAAACAAGAAGTGGGACTAGCCAGTTTATTACATGCTGGGCTCAGAAACCGGCAGGTTATTGCTCCTACTTTTTTCCAGTGGGCGAAAACAGTCAGAGAGATCACCCAAAGAGGATATGGAATCCAGCCCAGTCTATATGAATGGAGGCTACACAGCTTCTAAGTGAACATCTAGGTCTACCTAATGCCAAAATCTATTCAAAATGCAGAAGCTCTCTTGTTCTTTTGCATAACATTCCTCCCCCCCCGCCCCCCCCCCTAGCATTTTCCTGTAATCTTCTGATACTAACAGACTATACTGTAAGAAGGATATTCTATGGACACACACACAAAAAGAGACTTGTGGTATATTTAATGGAATGGATAATGAGAATTTGTTCTCTTTATCTTGCTCTTGCCTCATTGATCCTGAATTTATCCCCATTTAAAAAATCCTCGACTCCATAGCAGAAAACTTAGAAGAAAATAAAAAAAAAAAACAGCCCTAGCTGGTTTGGTTCAGTGGATAGAGCATTGGCCTGCCGACTGAAAGGTCCCGGGTTCAATTCCGGTCAAGGGCATGTACCTTGGTTGCGGGCACATCCCCGGTGGGGGGTGTGCAGGATGCGGCTGATCGATGTTTCTCTCTCATCGATGTTTCTAACTGTCTATCCCTCTCTCTTCCTCTCTGTAAAAAATCAATAAAATATATACTAAAAAAAACAAAAAAAGCAAGACTCAAAGAAGTGTTAATGTGAGGAATGGACAGGAGAAAAAGGGGAGAGTGTGCATTCTGGAGCATTCCTACGACATGAGCATCTTTACTCCTCCCTCTACCTCTCTCTACCCCAAAACTCTAATGTATCTCTCCCACTAAAATATTAAACTTTCCATGTCTTTTTAAAAATATATATTTTTACTGGTTTCAGAGAGAAAGGGAGGAGAGAGGTAGAAACATCAATGATGAGAGAGAATCATTGGTTGGCTGCCTCTTGCATGCCCCCTACTAGGGATCGAGCCCACAACCTGGCCATGTGCCTTTGACTGGAACTGAACCCAGAACCCTTCAGTCCACAGGCCGGTACTCTATCCACTGAGCCAAGCTGGATATGGTGATTCATGTTTATTTTTGCAAACATTTACCCCAGCTCCTAGCACAGTGACTGGTATGTATCAGTTCCCATGTCGTGGAAAAAATGATGTATGAAGCTCTGTAGATCAGTGGAATTGCTTCTCAGACATCTCACTCATTACCTGTCTCTAGGTCACCCTCTGTTCAAGGAAAAGTAGGAATAACTAGCTGGCTCATGCTCATTAGCCAACAAGGTTTTAGTTGGGGCTACAATGAGACCTTGAGCTGTTCTTGCCCTTGTGAGTTGAATTAAGCTTTGGAGTCTAGTCAACTTGGAGACAAATAGAGGAGGCCTTGAGAATTGGAGTTACATACTGATTTATGCAGGAATAATCACAGTGCTGTTCAAATGGAGAGTTGATGCACTGGTAGACAATGGGATTTATTAACTGGCAGTCATGATTTTGGGACCTATCCTCATTTGGACAAACCTATCACATATGTCAATATAGCATGGTTTCTTCAGGGGGCTTTTGAGGGTGAGACCCACAGCAGGCAGTTATGCTGATAAAATCTAACTGAACAGCAGTACTGCATTCCTCATTCTCATTCTCCCTCAGGCATTTGCTTTCCAAGTGCTTTATCTCCTCACCTTATCTCCTGGATGTTGAACATACAAGCATCCTCCTGTGCACTACCTTCCACTACCTCCCAATAACTACACAAATTCTTATTTCTTCAGCAGACTCCATGGTTTCCTGGCTCCTCTCATTTTTTTTTCTTGTCAAGTGAAAACAATTGATGGTTCCTTCCTACAAAAACAAATGTCACTGCCTGGAGCATCCCTGAATTTGAGGTCATTAGCACAGGGTGAAAATATGAAGGACGGCTTTTTATGATTTACCCCTCTTGTTTGCGTGAAGATGCTGTAGTGGTTGAGAACATTTTCTAAGAGAGAATAATGAGCCACAGGGCCATGAAAGTAGTTAAGCCCAACAGTTCAGGTTGCTATGCTACAAGCATCAGGAGAGAATTTGCTGCCTTCTCAGTGGTAGAATTGATACATATCAACATGGGGTGCGGGAGGGGGTAGGGGCTTTCAGATTTATTTATCCAATTGCGTCATTTTTCCTATTAGGAAATTGGGAACCAGCTAGGTAAAACCATCTTCCCATAGACCTGCAATAATACGTTGAGACTATATAACCCCACTCTCCTAATCCCTCCTAGCTCAGTGACCATACCACAATGCTGTATTCAGATCAGAACTTTTTTCCTTTGTCCATCATATATTCTATGTGATTAACTGTGCCCCACACTTGAACACCACTGTGACTTATACTCCAGACACCTCAAAACCATTTTTAAGTTCCTAGATCTCCTTTATAGGGTGGGCGCTTGGTCAAGAGAACTTGCCTTGTTCTTGGTTCATTTGCTACCAACATGTACATTCCTGCCCTCTGCTCATATTGAGTAATTGTGCCCATGTTGCCAGGGAAAATAGCAAGCCTTTTGGCCAAAAGATGGATAAGAATAAGATCGGGTCTGCTGATCATCACGTAACCTTCCCTTTAGTCTCACCACGCCTGGCTGATGGAAGAGATTTGCCCTCTCAGTAAAGATTGTAACTCCAGCAAACAGTGGATTGTATTACCTGATCTATACTAGCTCATGATGAGCCCATCCAATGAAGAAGGGCCCCGACATGCAGGGTAGCCCTCTGTGGAACCTATGGCAGAATCCCACATTTGAAGCATGTGTCAAAGATGTCTGATGTGAAGATTTACTCCTCACTCAGCATCTGAAAGGCAGTGACTGGTCCAGGTGTCTCCAGGGAGGTCTTAGTGAAAGACCCCCCAGGAAGCAAACAGTACAGGGGGGAAGGGTGATGCCTCTGCCTTTGACCTTTCAGCTCAATCTACAAAACAAAGGAACCTTTCTCAGGAAAAGAGCTTGGAGCTGCCATTTGGTTTTTGGCAACTGGGGTCTGAGATTGGGCAGCTAGTCATGGGCTCTGACAGCCAAACTAGTATTTCATATGTCAGGCAGAGGGAAAGGAACCGTGGCATGTCCAGAAAGGAATCTCCTCAAAGGGTCTTAAAACAGAACCTGGACTTGCTAGATCTGGGACATAAACTCTTTTTCTCAGCGAAGAGGCCTCATTCTGCTAGTCAGTAGCGGCTCCTGTACTATCGTCCACCAGCTCATGAACCACAAAAGCAGGTATATTTAGTATTGACTCTTGACACCAGGGGATTTTCTTTTCCTTGGGCTTCTAAATTTGAATGGCATATCCTTTTAAAATATGGATATTTAGCCGTACCCGGTTTGTCTAAGTGGATAGAGCATCAACCTGCTAACTGAAAGGTCCCAGGTTTGATTCTGGGCAAGGGCACATGCCTGGGTTGTGGGCTCGATCTCCAGTGCAGGGGGCTTGCTGGAGGCATCCGATCTATGCTTCTCATCATGGGTGTTTCCATCTCTCTCCCCCTCTTCCTTCCTCTCTGAAATCAATAAAAATATATTTAAAATATGGATATTTACTTTCCTCGAAATGGACTGGAAAATTGGCAGTATAAGGAGCAAGATAAGATCTCCATAGGCCTAATTAACAAATCATACTGTGTGATGGAAAGACAGGTGCGGAATTAATCTTTCTTGGAAATAATATATGAGAAGATTTTGTTAATTGTCATAGTGTTTCCTCTACTCACCCGCCTCTCATTCATAACTGTTATGGTAGCTGGAACCAGGCAATATAGGATAAAATACTTTATTTGATGTTAACTTTACTGGTTTTTCCATTTTTATCTCAAAATTTTCCAGAAGATCAAGCTCCATTTGTAGCTCCACCCCTCTCACGTTGTGATCTCAATCTTCCTCTCAAGCATAAACTCATTGCACTTCCCTCCCCATCTACCAACCCTTCTATGCCCTAACTTCACCGAACTAACTGAAAAAAAATGCAGAGGACCTTTAAGCCACGGCACATACTCCTTCTTTTAGTAGAATGTATATCTCCTTTTCTTCTACCAGATATACTGTAACTTGTCCTATAAGTTCCATCTGAGTTACTTAGCCTTCTGCAAGGATCTTGTTATGCATGTACCGTATCTTCTTTATTAATACACCTTGGAGAATGTCTCCTTGGCTGATCTGTAGCTCAAGGCAGTTTTACTTCTCCCAAATGATCAGTTTATATTTATCAATGTTGACTAGTGGCTCCCATCAGGTTTTCCTTTTAACAATGGTTGCCAGAACTTTCACAGCCAAAATTGTAGCCCATGTGCAATCAAGGCTATGAATTTTCCCAATTACATTCCTGGCCATATTTTATGAATGGACCCTGGCTTTTCTTTTACTTTAAAATTTGATATCTTGTCTTTTATGTATCATTTTATGGAAGTTCTTTATGGAACAAGTTGGCCAATAAAGAAAGGAAGAAAGGTAGAAAGGGAGAGAGGAAAAGGCACTAGGGGAAGAGGGGAGGAAGAATTCAAACTCAAAAGCTACTTTATGATTCTGTAACCTAGAAAAATTAATTTTCACTCATGATCTCCAAGCACTTTGAAGAAGTTTCTATCATAGCATTTGTATAACGTAATGTCAGTTCTTCTTTTCTTGGGCTTTTATTCTTGTACCTGACTGCAAATTCTTTAAAAAACAAAGACAGCTTCTTACTTGGTATTCCCAGCTTATGGCTCAGTTCCTGACTCAATTAACTGCTCAATATGTGTTTATTGAGTGAGCAGTAGCTGAAAAGTATCTCTAAAGTTCTAATCAAATCACATAAATTGATTTAACTAATTGGGGTTCTGTTCGATGTTGAGACTCATTCTCTAGATCAGACTTCTGACCTTCAGAACTTCATATGTGACTAGTCACAGTCATATTTTTCACTGTACTTGTCTCCAACTGAATTTTAGCAAATAACCTGTAGCTTTATTTTATACAAATCAGATCATATTAAATATAATTTAAACTATTTTCATGAAATACGATAAGATCCTATTGGGGCACAGCAAAACCCAATTATACCTTCATGGCATATGCTCCTTTTAAGCAAATCCATTTGTGTACATTAAACTCTAACAATCGTTTCTCAAACTTGGCATCATCTTATAAATAGTGCCAATACCAAATAGGAATTAAAAAACCATTATATCTTCTCTATCCTGGATTATTTCTCTAAGTAGAATCATCAACATTGATACACACCAGGACTTTATTTGAAGTTAATGGGAAATCGGTGACATCAGCATAACAGATAATTATATTCATGCTCTTTAATAGATGATGAAACCCTACAATATGTACATCCCAGTGAGCACAGGCATGTTCAAACTTCCTTCCTTTGCAAGTTGAAACAAGTTTGACCACTACATTTATTTATGTAGGTCTTCCAGGTCATTGCTAGGGCAATTGCCTGAAATGTCATTTGAAACATTAAAATAGAAATAGAATAGCATGAATAAATTATAATTGCTTCTGATTTTCTCTTTGTTATTCAGAGAAGTCACAGGCACAGGAAGAAAGAATGTGTTGTTAACTAGAGAATGGATAACCTTACATGTTGTGTTTCAAATTGGAAGAATAGGAGGATTTGACAGTTTCTTCACAGTGTTGGGCACATTGTCATTTAAATAAAGGAACAATCAAAAGTGAATTAACCATTAACACAGATGTGTGTCTTATACACATGCATTCACATGCATAAGCACAAGCACTGGGGGTCGGAGCTGCCTCTGGATAAATTATAATGATGTCACAGCAGTCGCCAAAAGAGACCGGACACCAGAACAGAGTGTTAAATGGAACTGTCTAATAAGCAAGTGCAGGCTCCCCACCTCTCCAGCATGCTCCCTCACTGAGTTTCAGTAAAAAAAGATGAAAATTAATCAATATTTGCACCAGATGGTGTCTGGAGGAAATTTACTTCCGAACCTAGTCAATAATTGTACTTCTGTCAAAGATGCAGTTTCCTTGACAATGTATCTCACCAGTGACTTAACCATTTGGAAATGCCTCCTTTCACTGCTCCGTGTTCTCAAAATAACAGCAGTTTCAGCCAGATTGGGGCCACCACTCCTTTTTATTTCCCTTCTTCCTTGGTCTCAGCATCATCAAAAACTGAAGGGCGGCCATAGTCAGATGGCTTAGTAGGTTGCAGTGTCATCTCATGCACCAAAAGGTTGCAGGTTCAATCCCTGCTCAGGGCACATATAAGAGGCAACTGATGTTTCTTTCTCCAATCTCTCTCTCTCTCTCTCTCTCTCTCTCTCTCTCTCTCTCTCTCTCTCTCTCTCTCCCTCTCACCCCCCTTTCTCTCTCTCAAAATCAATAAAAATATATCCACATATTCTCAGGTGAGGATTACAAAGAAGAGAGAACTGGAGGGCAGGGTAGAAATTATAATGTAAGAAGAGAAATCTAAGGTTGAGTGATAGACATGGCCTTTTAGTCCCCCAGATTTCTAAGGGAAAACACCTATCTTATAAGCCTTTCACAAGGAGCCTCCTTTAGGTTGCATTCTTATTTTCTCTTCATTCTTCTAATGTGAGTATTTTTACTAAGGCTCCTATGGTAGTTTACTATTAATGCTGTAACAGTTACCACAGACTTAGTTCTTTAAAACAATACCAATATATTAGT
Source organism: Vespertilio murinus (assembly GCA_963924515.1). Classification (NCBI taxonomy): domain Eukaryota; kingdom Metazoa; phylum Chordata; class Mammalia; order Chiroptera; family Vespertilionidae; genus Vespertilio; species Vespertilio murinus. The sequence continues at coordinate 16,832,459 of OZ004710.1, forward strand.
TTCCAGTTCTGAAGCTCAGAAGTCAGGAATAGATCCCACTAGGCTAAGATTAAGGTATTGACATGACTGTATTCCTTTCTGGAGAGTGCAGGACAGAACTGGTTTCTTTGCCTTTTCCAGATTATAGAGGCTGCCCAATATCCTGGCTCCTCTATTCAAAGCCAGCAATGGCCAGCTGAGTCTTTCTTGTGCTGCATTCCTCTCACAATATTTCTCCTGCCTTCTTCTTTCTCTTCTAAGAACACTTTTAATTACACTAGAGGCCCAGTGCATGAATTCCTGCTTGGGTAGAGTCCAGCTGGCCCTCCCCGATTGGGGTGGGGAGGCTGATTAGGGGCGGGGCTGACCAGGAGAGGGGCCGAGGGTAGTTGGATGGCAAGCCCCACCCCTAATTAGGGTGAGAGTGCTGATTGGGGCCCCAGTGCACATCAAAGCAACTGGTCATTCTGGTCATTCAGTCACTTGGCTTTTATATATATAGATTGGGCCCACTCGGATAATCCAGGATAATTTCCATTTTTTAAGGTCAGCTGAATGCCATCTGATACCTTAATTTTTCCTTAACATGTAGCATAATATACTCATAGATTCCACAGATTAGGACATGGGCACATTTTTTTGGAGGGGTGCAGCATTATTCTACCTAACACAGCATCTTTCTGGAAGCCTAGTCTTCTACTCAAATGGACTCAGCTTCCCATTTCTGAATTTCTTAAATTGGAGTCCTTCACTCATTCTAGACAGTGGCATTTCAGGATGCTAAAAGGCTGCTGCTATTATAAGCTTGGCAAATGAGGAGTGTGTAAGGGCTTAATATCTTTGTCTCTTCAGGCCTAAGACCCTAATCAGGGATGTCATTTATAAAGTTCTGTCAGATGTCTTCATGTTCTTGACATTTTGGAGGTAACTTTGGAATCATTGTCAGTTACATGTTTGCGCTCAATGGAAAATTAGTTCTTAGATACAAAGACTGCAGTCATCAAGCCAGTTGTTTTAAAAGAAGAATAAAAATAGTATAAGACTACAGAGATATTGCAGACAGTGTCAGACTAAATCTGGCTATTAGGTTAAATTGGTAGGTGTTTGACAACTCTGCTACAAAACCAGTGAAAGCATTGTTAGCAGTTAGATCACCAAGAATGGAAACTGGTGAGAGCATTGACACAACACTGTGTCTACAAAAAATTGATTCTAAGTCATCCCCAAGATGACTCCATATAACCCATTGGATAGTGGGAAGACAATGTAAGCATTTCTATATTCGTTATCTCTATTTTAAATAAGAACTTAATTGTTATTAATATTTAAAATACAGATGGACACTGTCATGATCATTTGGTTTATTCTTCAGCTACTCACATATCACACAGGTAAATTAAAGCCTTTATTTGAGACAAAGTAGGAATCTCACCCTGCAGACTAGGTCTCCTCACTCATATGCTCTCAACTGAGCATGACTAATTGCAATACTCATGGAACCACTAAGTGGGTTGATTGTTATATTATCTAGTTTTAATATAACAAAATGGATAAGTGGTTTAAAAATAGACAAGTGTTCAGAGATTCTTACAAGAAACTATGGATGGAGATAATACTAATAAGATGAGCATAGGTAAACACCAAGCCAATGAAAGAAATGACTTTTATCCAACCTCCATTACTGTCTTCATCAGTCACAAAAAAACCCCAATATGATCATATCTGATACATTCAATTTTGAGAAGAAAAGTATTTATTTTATTTTATTTATTATTATTTTTATTGTTTAAAATATTACATATATTACTATATATATCTCCATTTCCCTCCATTGACTTCCTCTAAATATATATAATCAGGAATATATCCCAAGAAAACAGAAATACCCCTATGTTCATAGTAATTTTTATTTTAAATGAACATGATAAAAATAAAATTATTTTGTATTCATACTTTCTTTAGCTCTGTTTACATTTCCACATAATGTTTGCAATACATTATCAAAATAGTCTATATTTATACTTTATAAATACACATATACATATTCTGATTATATATATTTATATTTGTTTTATGGATAAGGTTGTATCATTTTATTGCTTGTAGACTGCTATTCTAGAGGACAGAGCTTTCGTAAGGATGCAGCAAAGACCAAAGAAAAGTTTGGACACACACACACAAAAAAGGTGAAAAAGTCATCAAAAGAGGGAATATAAGGGAACTCTAGTTTAGGCCACAGGACATGTTACACTAAGTTGGATCTAGAATTGTCAGATCTAACTTAGTTTATCATGTCCTGTGGACCTCTATATACTGCTTCTATCCTATTATAGGGTCCATGACATATTTTATAAAGTAACCCATAAATGTCTCAGTAAGATCATTAAAATTATAAATTTTCCACTTTTTTAGTTTTTATTGATTTCAGAGAAGAAGGGAAAGGGAGATAGAAACATCAATTATAAGAGAGAATAATTGACCAGTTGCCTCCTGCATGCCCCTCACCTGGGACTGAGCCCATAAACCAGGCATGTGCCCTGACTGGTAGTCAAACAATGATCTCCTAGTTCATAGGTTGATGATCTACCATTGAGCCATGCCAGCTGGGCTCCAGTTTGTCTTCAATGCTAAAAATATAAAGTAAAATGCCACCAAGATTACAGAAATATGTATTTTCCTATTACTTAGAGCCATGAAGCATTTCAGAAATATATTCATTCCAACATTAAAATATCAAATAACATTTTATACAAACTGAATTTAATTGGCCATTTAAGCTGCAGCTAGCATACAGTGAGTCCACCTCATAATTAGTGAGTATCCTTTCTGGACACAGTGATCTTACATTTGGCTACTCTTTATTGACTTAAAAAATTAATAATATGCATTTTAAAGGAAATAACTGGAGAATTTAAGCTACAAAGTGCTCCATCCTATGAAGGTTGGTTATTTTGTGAGCTAGGAGTTTTTCATAACTTCTATTCCAACATAATACAGAAGCATCCTTCAAAATGTTACCTTTAAGATCACTGAAGCTAAGAGATTTAAAGGTCAAAGTGCATGTTATTCATTTTCTGGTCATTTTTAACTTACAGGAAAGCCCTCTGATGCCCTCATTTTTTGTTTGTTTGTTTATTTTGTTTTGTTTTGTTTTCACTTTTTCAGTTGCTTTAGGAATTATTTCAAATCACAAAGGAAGGACAGAAAAACATTTTTCTTCCTGCTGCTTTAAGCTCACCTTCACTGACAAGATTTTTATCTGCATTTTATCTGCACTGACCCAGTACTAGTAACCTACACATAGCAGTGACTTCTGAGATGCTAAGTGGAATGTGGAAATGTCCTTAATGACTGGTGAAAGCCAGCAGGAAATCCACAGATAATTGTAAAGGATTTTTGCTCAGAATGGCCCTACAAGCCTTTTTTGTAAGCCCATGTCATTTCATTACCATTAACAGTTTCCCCCAGCTCTCCCTCCCGATGCAAAGAATCATGGGAATTTGACCCAGCCTCACATGTACAGTTGCATATTGTGTATGCAGGGATAGAAAGATAAACTCTTCTTCCCTGGTAAGATGCCCTAGCAGAAGTGCTTACAGGTGTCTCCTCCAGAAGACCTCACATTAGTACTTGCTTAAGTACTAGAGCAAAGTATTTAGCCAGATAATCTAATAAGGATTTGAACTTTTGCCCGGCTGATGTAGTTAAATAGTTGAGTGTCAACCTATCAATCAGGAGGTCACGGTTCAATTCCCAGTCAGGGCACATGGCCAGGTTGTGGGCTCCATCCCCAGGGTGCGGTGTGCAGGAGGCAGCTGATCAATGATTCTCTGTGGTTATTGATGTTTCTATCTCTCTCTCCCTTCCTCTCTGAAATCAATAAAGATATTTTTTGAAAAAGAATTATAACACTCAATCTATCTCATGCCATCGTCAGATCACAGAAATCCAATTAAGTAGTATTTTCCCACTTCATAGACCTCATAGACCAGGGAAAGGAATTTCTGAAAGGTTAATTGATGTACTGAAGGGCACAGAGTAGAGTGCCCTGCTCAGTCCCACATGCCTTTTCATTGTTCTACATTATGCTGTTCCTTCTCAATGGATTATTAGGTCAATATTGTTATTATTAATTCTGCCCAATAATGAATGTCATCATACATTTAGAATGTTGTTCTGTATCTTTATTCTATCATCTGTAATTGAAATTGTTCAGAAATGTTTGATAATCCATTTTTTTTGAAAACTTAACGATTCCTCCCATATATTTTTTCTTTGGTATTTTTTTCATTGAATATTTTTTCCTTTAGCTTTGACAGTCTTCCAGATCGATTCTCTCTGCCCAAGTCGTAACTCTCTTTCTTTTAACTAGCAGTCACCATGCAAATGCTGGTGCATCCTCTCATACTTCTTTAAATGTGATTTCAATAAATACAGGGAGTGTATTTATTCAATGATTTAATTGTTAAAATGACGGAGCTGTGCTTGTCTTTAAAACATCTTCTCATAGCTCTGTGGTCATAGCTGCATAAGATGCCAACCTTCCTTACATTCCCGTGCTTACAAAATGACACGTGGCAAAGTTAGAGCACCTTGCTCTGAGCCCGTTGTATATATTAACTCCATAGCAAAATATTCTTAGCCTGTACAGACACATCATGCATCAAACCATAAACCTTGTCCCAGTGCACTTTACACATTGAAAGTCCATTGTCAAATATTAAGTACTTTGTACTTTGGAGATCTGATATGACCTTAGAATTTAATATTTCACCTTTATACATTCACTCTTAAATCAGATTCAAATACAAGGGCAACTGTATAGGACTTAAGTTCCTCATCTCTGGTTTTCTAGTAGAAATATCTAACCTCCAATTCAATTTGTCTAAGTCAAACTCATTCCTCTCACCATACTCAGAACTTCCTTATCTCACCCTCCAAACTGGACATTCTCTTAGTTACTTGGGCTTGAATGTGTCATGCTTTAGTCTTTTCCCCCTATTATTTCATGCCCCATTCTGTATTTGTAATAGCCTTTCGATTTCCATTGCCACCTTCTTACCTTGCTGGGACTATACCATAGACCTTAACCAGTCTCCTTCTACCCTCTCTCTTCCTCTCTGCCTTTCAAAATACTCCAAGATTGATCTCTCTTAATCAATATTTTGCATTTACCCTTTACCTCCTCAAAACATGCATTTTATTTTAATTTTTTTAAAATTTTATTAAAGTATTATTTGTGTACATAGCTTACCATTGCCCCCCCGCCTCCATTCATGCCCTCCCTCCCCAGAGTTCTGTGTTCATTGGTTGTACTTATATGCATGCATACCAGTCCTTCGGTTGTTCACTTATCTCCCCCCAGGTCTCTTTCCCCTCCCCACTGTCATTTGACAATCTCCTTGTTTTATGGTGACTATCTCATGACCACATGAATAGAATCCGCTCCTCATTTGGCAGTCTGCTTGTTTTATGGTGACTATCTCAGGACCACACGAATAGAATCCGCTCCTCCTCTGGTTCACACCACCCCTCCCCCCGGGTCCCACTGCTTCCCCGGGGCACACAGCTCTCCCAGGACACCTGGCCCCCCTGGGGCAGATGGCTCACCTGGTGCACACGGCCCCCTGAGACACGTGGCTCACCCGGGGCACACATGCATTTTTAAATCCTAATATGAGGATATGTTTTTATTGATTTTATTAAGAGAGAGAGAGAAACATTGATGCAAGAAAAAAATATTGATCGGTTATCTCCTGTAGGTGCCACTACCGAGTATCAAACCCCAAACCTAGCTGTTTGCCCTGCCCTGGAATCAAACCTTTTGGTATAGGAGATGATGCTCCAACCGAGCTACCTGGCCTGGGAAAAAAACATGTATTTCTTCTAAAACTAAATCCAGAGAGACCACCATTCAACTGTTTTTACTTAAAGCTCAAAACCATCACTCCAACATCTACACTGTCCCTTAACATGATAGAAGCAGAGCCAAACTCCTTGTCCACATGCTATTTTCATTTCCATTCTGGTTCTTCACTTATGACTTATACATTGATGGCACCATATTTTCTGTTATTGGTGATACACAATGACAAGTCAGCCCTCTATCCCAAGTAGTTCCATGGCTCTTTGAGGGGGTGGGGGGATACATAAATAGTCTAAAGAAAAGAAGAAACAAACATTCTAAACATTGGTCTTCTTAGATCTGTTGTATGGATTGAGTACACACCTGGTCCTATGCCCATCATTTTAAGCAATGCCTGGTAGGTTTAATGAAATAGTTTTTCCCCTCCAGCTGTTATAAAAGTAAAGAAGGGATCTAGGATCTGGCATATGAATATTATAGGTGAGGGAATCTTAGGTGAGCGTAACTCTGGAAGCTTCCCACATCTTAGGGACTATCTGCAGTCATAGGTCTGAGGAGAAAATCTCAATATCTCTTTGCTTACCACATGCAATCTTGCATAACATCGTTGCATTTCAGCCATCTCACAAAACTGCATTTCTATTATTCTGAAATCATTTTGTCTTTCCCAGAGAGACTGATAGATGAAACAGATTCCTGTGTTCATCCCCCAGTGCTTGTGTGTTAAGAAGCTAGTAGGAATCATAGTGTCATACAAGAGCTATAAACATTATTTGGGGAAGAGGAAAAGTCTGGGTGTGCTAAGACAAAATAATGCTTCTGACAGCTCTATCTGATGTGTCTTAACCAAATTATAGTGAAAACTTGGGTCATTGAATTTGTAATGACTGGGAAAAAATGAAACAGGGATATAGGTGAATATGTTCTGAATTCATTTTCAAGTAATTTCAAAGAACATGTGAACTAATACAATTGGTGGCCAAACTATGGTGTAAATGGAGCGAATGTCAAATTTAGGTTCTATTTGGGGCTGAAGAAAGACCTGCCTAATAGGGCCATTGGTTGTACTCCTAAAAGTGATTTGCCAACTCTTGTGTGTAACAATGTGTATAATGAAAAAACACAGGAAACTAAAACAACAGATTACTTCATAAAACTCTAGATATCAAAACACAAGTCTTACAATAGTTGGGTTTGTTACAACAGCTTCCTACAAAACAAAGCACAATCGGGGGGGAAAAACAAAATCATGCATGAACCAATGAAACATACAGATTGACTCGGTAGTGCACTCAGACATCATCCGAACAAAAAACATTTTCGTGTTTGTTGTTGTTTTTTATTATTAGTAATAGTAAACACAGAGTCATCATGCTTAAATATGAATAGTCTGGGATTACTAATGTATAAAATCAACCTGCATCTCCATCTCTTGTCTGGATTTGACAGGAAAAGTGTCTGTGGCGCAAAGGATTAGAGGTCTTAGAGAACCTCAGATTTAGGCTCCTGTTCTAGTCCTACTTTTTCCTAGTTATGTGTCTTTGATCAAATCAAATAACCCCTAGGATCCTATCCCTTCATCTGAAAGTGTGGAAAAATTACACTTTATAAATGATCATTTTATAAATATACTGGAGGTCCAATGCACGAAATTCATGCAAAGGGCTCAGCCCTCACAGCCCTGGCTTGGTGCAGAGGGTTGTCTGGAAGGACATCCAGAGGTCACTCAGCTGTCTGGTCTAATTAGCATATTATACTTTTATTATTATAAAGTAGAGACCTGGTGCATGAAATTCACCAGGAGTATCCCTCAGCCCAGCCTGCATGCTCTCTAATCCAAGACTGGTGGCTCCTAACCACTCACCTACCTGCCTGCCTGATCACCCCCTAACCACTCCCCTGCCAATCTGATCGATGCCTAACTGCTCCCCTGCCAACATGATTGCCCCTAAATGCCCCTCCTGCCAGCCTGGTTATCCTTAAGTGTCCTCCCCTGCTGACCAGGTCATCCCTAACTGCCCTCCCTTGCCAGCCTGGCCACCCCTAACTGCCCTCCCCTGCTGGCCTGATTACCCACAACTGCCCTCCCTGCTGGCCTTCTCGTGGCGGCCAACTTTGAGCACATGGAGGCGGCTATCTTGTGTGTTGGAGTGATGGTCAATTTTCATATTGCCTCTTTATTTTAAAGGATGATACATACATAATACATATGTGATATAAATATTTAAGATAAAAATATTTGCATATTCTATATTAATGCTATATAATGTATTCATAGTATATTAAAATAAGCCTGCATATTAATTTAAAATTTATATTATAATATGTATTAAGTATAGATATTATGTAAGTACTAAATATATATGACGGCAGTACTCTTCTATGACCCAACAACATAACAAAGCATGTACATACATATTTAGGGGCATAGAAGTGTACTCTAATTAAAAAGCTTCTTAATATTATTAGACTATTGGTACATATAATGCTTCTGGCTTCCAATGTAATTTACTTTAGCCATTGATGAAATTATGGCTCTTTATGTTTTTAACTTTCTTTACCTGGCTTGACTTTTATGCCATTATATTAGGTGAGTGTTCATTTTCCATTGGAACAGATTGCCAACAAGCACACACATACAAATAGTGCACTGAGAAGGATGGTGCTGGTGCTTAAGTTTTTTTTCTGTAATGCAACAGAGCTTTTCTCATTACTGCAAATGCATGAATGAATGAACAACTTTGCAAGCATAGACGTTCCATGCATTTTCTCATCAAACAGCCCCATTGCTTCCTCAGTACTTTTTTTTCTGTTCAGCATTATTGATTTTTCCAATAATTGAGTTTGTTTGCAATAAGCTGAACCGAAGCATAACCTTTCACTAATTAGAAAAAATGTATGGGTATTAGCTTGAGGAAGCAAGAGCACTCCTTGTGTGTTTTCCAGCACAAATGCAAGATGATGTTTTGTGTGATTGCTATTGTTTCTTTTTTCCCTTGTGACAATGTTAAGTCTGATGCCAAAAAAAGAAAAAAGTCTGAGAACCTTTTGAATAATTCCTGCCCATTCTAGGAAATAAAAAACCTACCGAGGTCAGTTGCGAATGGATGTGAAACTAGGGCCTTAGAATACAAATCTGCACCATTACTCTCTCTTAGTTCTAAGCCTCTGACATTATTTACAATTGTTTTTACACTCTATTACACATTAAAAGCAAGCACCTTAATTATTTTCTTTGTTTTAACTACATAATTAAGTTATTTAAAAATCATATTTATATTTCCAGGTAATTAGCACTATGAGATATGTTGAGGTAAGAACTAGGAAAGGTATATTTTTGTTTTGCTGTTAGTTTTTTACCATATCTGGTCAGATAGATTGAATTAGCCAATGCAGATTCTTAAACTCAGCAAAATTTAATCTGTAATTACATTTATATAATACATAAAAATGCTTAAGCATCTATTTCTGGTGCATGGTGATTAAAAATGACTCATTTTTCTTAAATCCTGAAATCTGATAGTATTCTTTGAATGAAGTAATTTATGGCAGAAATAAATTGAGAATGAGGACAGCAGTGGTCACTTAGGTGCAAATAAATGCCACAGAATAAAAGGTAAAATGTAACTTGGAATTATTAAGCAGAAATCAAGATGCCTGTAAAAATATAAACCAGACATTGTTAGGGAAATCTCTATTAGAAGAGGAAGCCAGAAATCATCACATTAATATTACCATAAGTCATCATTCTATTTTTTTAACTTAATCATGAGACCATCCTGACTCCACAATTCATAAGGAGACTAAGCAGAAAATGGTCTTGAACCCATATCCATAACAGTATAGGTATTTGTAGATGCATCCTTGACTGAACAAAACCCAGCATGATAGATAGAGTGCTATCCCTAAAAAACAGAAATGCTAAATTCTAAGAATAAATTAATTCCTTCAAACTCCATTCTCTGAGTTAGCTTGTTCTCTGAAGATCTTTGTCATAAAGGGGGTACCATATGTGAAAGCTGAAAGGAAGCATGTTAGTTGGACAACTCCCTTCTCTGTCTCCTCTGATTTTTAAATAGCTTTTTGTAAGGTTTTGCACTCTTACAGGGCTATCTGCTGACTCCTGATAAGGAGTACTCACCCCCATTTAAAATGTATTAATAAAACAAAGGTCTCTGCTCTGCACCATGCCACTGTGGATTTTGGTCACCATCAAGTCACTTGAGTGCTCAGGGAATAGAACTACCATATCCTACATAATTTCTTCCTTTTAACAAACTGCCATTATAAAGACACACATTATTTTTGGACATCAAAATTCCTGCTCTATTACTTTATATCAAACTAGAGGCCCAGTTCACAAAATTTGTGAACTCAGCCTGGCCTGCACCTTCTCGTAGTCCAGGAGCCTTTGGGGGATGACCAACTGAGAGCCTCGGGTAGGGAGTGGGCCTAAGCTGGCAGTCAGACATCCTTTGCGCTGCCATAGAAGTGGGAGAGGCTCCCACCCTGCAGCTATGCTCGCCAGCCATGAACCTGGGTCAGGGCTTCTGGCTGAGCAGTGCTCCCCCTGTGGGAGCGCACTGACCACCAGGGAGCAGCTCCTACATTAAGCGTCTGCCCCCTGGTGGTCAGTGCAAGACATAGTGACCAGTCGTTGGCCTTTCGGTCAATCTGCATATTTGCCTTTTATTATATAAGATTATCACAATGTCAAAAAACAAATTTATGCTTCTTGATTTACTTTTTCTCTTTTTAAAAATGCCAGTTCCAAGGTAAAAAAAAAATAATAATAAGGGCAGCATGTTTTGACACTTGTGAAACTAATTAGCTGTATGCAAATTTCCAAATAGCACATTGTTCAAATACTATCTTTCAAATCCAAATAACTTTGTAAGAAGTTATAATATATTTAAGACATTTTTTCTCAAAGCAGAGAGAATGTCAAAAGATTAATACGTTAGCAAACCACATCATTTAGAAAAATAATTTTATTGTAAGAAAATAACTTAAAATTTTGACAGTAAGCATAATTTAATGAATAATTTTCTGTGGCAAGCCATCATTTCCTTACAAAAAAAAATTCCCTGCTTACATGGATAGAACAAGTTTCTGTAAAATAATCCAAAATTTATAAGAAAAAGAAGTTAAAGTACTACCCCAAAATATTCCTAAGTTCTTTGAAGTTTCATATGATATTTGATATTGTATTGAACGCCTCTTGGTGAAATATTTAATAGCAGAGAGTGCAGGTGAAATATTATTTATTAAACATGAACTCTACTTTTAAAAATAAACAATAACTCATTAGGTTGGTTTTATAAAATGCCATATACATAAAATACCATAGCATTTTGGGGAACATAATAGGCCCTCAATAAATAGTTGTTGAAATAGCCAAATGATTAGACTCCATGCCGAAAGACTGACGTGTATTAAGGTAATTCAAGTGACCTTAATTATGTGTCTATTCCAGAATTGAAAAGGAGTGAGGGGACACAAACAGCTTGATGCTCTGGCCACAGGGCTATTTGGTAAGCCATGGGCTTTTTTGCTGTAACTCCACTGTGAATTTTTGGAGGAAGACAGCCTAATTAGACATGGAGCAGATATGATAATTAGACAAGGAACAGTTATTATAAAATATTGTTATGGTGAATGCAAGTGTTTCCAATAGCAATAATGTTTCAGAGCAATTAACAGTAATGTCCAAATACTATGCCAATAAAAGGTGAAGTAACATCATTCCATTGGCTTGTCTGTGAAGGCGTAACTAATGCATACTTACTTATTTACCTAGGGGGGTTCTTATTAAACACAGTGAGCTGTCTATCAGTTATCTCCCTTGTGTAGTATGCCAACTCATTAGGAAGATTCCATGAAGCAACAATGTAGTCACTCTGAAATGACTTCATTTCGACACAGATCCTGTGTAAAAAGATTTTTGGTAAGCAATCTTGCCCCCTGGATTTTAGGATATCTTTTAGGAATTGGAAATGAGCACTTCAAAAATATAAGAACACTTTGGTTTTTATAATAATTTCTTAATTGCTTCTCATTTTAATAGTGGCTTTAAGAAAAATAGTAAATTAAATTAATTCTCAAATTATTTATATGCTGTAGAAGACAATTAAAGGATAATTATCTAGTTATCTTATGTAAAGCATTCATTCCCTATTTGACTTCACTGGCAAATGTGACAATTTACAACAAAAATTGGGCCACTTCAGATGTTAGTGCTGCAGAGTTTGTTTTTCCCTCATCATAAGAGACTTCATGAATATTTTAATGTCAGATTTTACAATTTAACCTGTCAAGATAAGATTACTAAAGATTGACCATTCTTGTCTCTGCTACCTCTCAGATTTCATTACTGTCATGCATTCTTGGGACACTTCTAAAGCCATAAACAACAACTATAACATAATATGGAGTGCTACATGTCATTAGTTTCACTACTCATGATATCAAGCATGTTCCAAAGTCTATGTTGACTACCAGCATGTTTCCAACCTTCATGAAGATATATTTTTCTTTCATTTTCTTTAAAAGATATATCCATGGAAACTAGCATAATAGACAGATAATTCAATAAATACATTTGATCAGCAAATATATTTCAGGCACCCAAATCCTTTGGGAACACATATCAGAGTTTATATCTACCAAAAAGGGCCAGACATGACCACATCTAACTATAATCCATTAAAATGTGCAGTGATAAAACTATGCAATTAGCATATTGGAACACAGTTGATGACACCATTAATTTCCTTGGGGAAGTAATAAATATAACAGCTAATATTAACTGAGTCATTACCATGGGTCATATTTTCTTTTAAGTACTTTACATGCACTAATAGAAGTAAGAGGGAATGGGTGTTATCTCCATATTTTTAGACTCTAAGTGATAATACATCTTGCCCAAGACCATGGAAGTACTAGAAAAAGGGACTAGGATTTGAACTCAGTAAATATGGTTCTAAAGCCAATGCTTTTGGTCCCAGACCACAGCGCCTCTCTCCTTCCCTCTGGAGTAATCTGGGAAAGATTCAGAGATAAATTCATACTTGAGTTAAAAGCCAAACAATAATCAACAATGATGTCTTTATTCATTATAGAAATATATATTTATATATATATATATATATATATATATATATATATATATATAATATAGAATATATTTATATACATTTTATATAATTATATATACTTATTACATATAATTTATTATATATATTTATTATATATAATTTATTATATAAGATGTATATGTGTATGTATATGTATATGTATATGTATATGTATATGTATATGTATCGGGCATGTGCCTTTTACTGGAATCGAGCACAGACCCTTCAGCCCACAGACTGACGCTCTATCCACTGAGCCAAACCAGCTAGGGCAAGACAACTTTTTAAGCAAAGGAAATAAAATGAGCAAAATCTGAACAAAATGAAAGACATGAAACACAGATGGGAAATTGTCCAAAGTCAGTTGCTAGATTGGAGGGCATGGGGGCAGGGTGGGGGGAGACAGCAGGGAGAATGAGATTGTAAAGGCAGAAGGAGCCCTGACTGAGAGTGGCCTTTCAAGCTGTGCGTTAGGATTTGGGCCTTAATCTATAGGATACCATCTGGGAGATTGTTATGCTTGCTCTAAAAATTATACTGACTTTCTAGCCAGCCGTAGGCAAACTAAGGCCTGCGGGCCAGATCCGGCCAGTTCGGCTGTTCTATCTGGCCCACGGAGCCAAAAGAGCGGAGGGTTCTCTTGCTCTCCCCTCCGCTCCTTCACCAGCAGCCCAAGATGAGAGTGCCAGCATGGTCAGGTTGCTTTTGTTCCGGCCCTCCGGTCCAGTTTAAGAACCCATTGTGGCCCTTGAGTCAAAAAGTTTGCCCACCCCTGTAGCCACTTCAATGTACCTTCAAGCTGTCAGTGAAAAGTACACACTTCAACTTGAAGCAATCAGCCACATAATACAATAGACAGAAGAAAATATTTTACTCCAAATATTCTTAAGCTGTTTGAATAATGATCTACATATATATCTTTCACATAATTTATGTAAACTTTCTTTGAAATGAAGTATTGAATAATTCTTTTGTTTAAAATTTCAGCATTTTTAAAAATTAAAATGCTGTTACTGAAGCACCCAAATCACACATACTGGATATAATATTTTGTGTTGGAAATTCCTTGGAAAAAAGAAAACAAACAAACAAACAAACAACAACAAAAAAAAAACCCACACACACACCACAACCACCACCAGTGACATCAAAATCTCACTTGGATTGGAACATTTAGCATGAAATTTGATACAGCTCCCCGATTGTCAGATCTTCCTCATTAAAAGCATCCAATACACTGTTTAGAAAGTGTTTTTGAAGAACAGAAAACACCAACAGCTAATATTAAGTTTGAAAATTGCATATGGTGGCTGAGACCCAGCCTCTTAAAAGCTCATTATTTGTAACACCTAATCCAATTCCCTTCAAATTCATATGGTGGTACATCTTCCCATCTCCAAAGCCACTGGGCTTCTCTCCTCTTAATTATTTCCTGATGTCCTGTAGGATGACCTCTTTCCTTAACTTTAGAGTCTTTAGTTTCTTTTGTCTATAGAATGTGACTCTAGTTTCTGTGCTTCACTGGTGGCTTTGTTCAGTAAGTAGATAATTACATCTTTTCCTGAACACATTCAGAATCCTTTCAGAGGAAGCATTTACTCCATTCTTTTCTGGTGGCTCCTCCATGTCCTTTTGTTGTTGTTGTTTAAATATGTTTTTATTTATTTCAGAGAGGAAAGGAGAGGGAGAGAGGAATAGAAACATCAATGATGAGAGACAATCATTGATTGGCTGCCTTCTGCACACCTCCTACCGGAGATCAAGCCCACGTTGATCTGACCAGGAATCAAACCAGTGACCTCTTGGTTTATGGGATGATGTTGAACCACTGAACCATACCAACAGGGAAACTCCTCCATTTTCCATCCTTTCATTATGTGTGGTGCATCCCTTTCTTTATGGAAGTGTATAAAGTCTCACTTATGTATCATTTTCCTGTCAAAATTATCTTTCTATTCTTAGAACATTTGTAGCTACTTTCTATCCAAGATTTAAAAACAAACAAACAAACAAACAAACCTTGTTTCCGTGTTTCAATTTTAAGAAAAGCTGCATGCCATAACAATATCCCATGAGGAACAGACAGTCAATGTATTGAGATGAAGTAATTTGCATTTGTACCCACTGTGTTGAGCTGTTCTCCACTTTTTTTTTTTTTTCAGAAACAAGGCCATGCCTTCGCATCCAAATGTTTAGAAAACAAATAATTGAGAATAAGTAGTAACAACAATGGGTTGTATCTCAAAGTATATTTGAATGTTACATGTTAAATTAAAATATGGATGGCTATAGTGTAATTTTAAGAAAATATTTGCGTTATTTTTAGTAATTATAAATAATGTTCCATGGTCACACTAAGAGAAAAAAAATATTGTGAACCTCATAAAGGATACCTTTTTTGAACTGTTAAAAGACTGCACCTTTTTTCACTAGGACAGTTATCTTTCATTAGGTATGAGTACTTCTCTATCTGTAATGAAATGACATTTATAACTTGCTAAAATAATTGAAGCTTATTTCTGTGAATTATAATTAAATTATCCCAAGACACTTGCAGTCTAATATGTGTCCTTGTATTTTTTCAAGAAGAAGAGGGATGGAATTAGAGTCACAAGTTAGCTTATCTAGTAATGGCTATAGAATGCCATTCATCTCATGTGACTTAGTGGAAAAAAAAGGATGAGGAAAGCTGTCCATATATGTCACTAAGCATCACAGATATGCTTTGATTCAGTTCTCAAAATATGAAACAGTGGGAATCAAGTGTTTGTTGAAACATGATGGAATAATCAAATTACTCAACTTTAGTCTCTGCTTATTGCTATTGCTAAGATCAAGTCCTTACGTCATTCTAAAACTCGTGTGTGTGTGTGTGTGTGTGTGTGTGTGTGTGTGTGTGTGTGTTAAAGAAATAGAATATAAATAATATATGGTTTATAGGATTATATCAGGGCAAGTGAGAATCTTAAAACTAGATTGTATGTATAACATTTCAACACATATTAACTAAAAACCTATTGTCTGATCATAAACTCTGAATATAAATACATTCAACATAATCCCTCTCCAAAATAAAGTATTCAATCTACAGTGGATATAAGCATTAAATAAGTTATCATTCACTCAGCAAAATTAAAATATGTGCCTAGTGATATAGTTCAGCAGGGTGGGCTAAGTGAAAAATCAGGTCATTCTGGGTAAATTGACTTAATTTGCCTAAAACATTCTGGACAATTAAAATTAACTAGTAAGTAAAATTGTGGGAATCATTAAAGTTATTTTAATTGGTTGTCCAAAACATAGACTAATTTTGATACCGTTAACGCCTCATTCAATCAAGTGTTTCTCAGAGGCATTCATTCCATTGTTCATTTGTCATCATTCTAATAAACAAATACTTG
This sequence comes from Vespertilio murinus, assembly GCA_963924515.1. Taxonomy (NCBI): domain Eukaryota; kingdom Metazoa; phylum Chordata; class Mammalia; order Chiroptera; family Vespertilionidae; genus Vespertilio; species Vespertilio murinus. The sequence goes on from OZ004710.1 coordinate 16,848,841, forward strand.
AGTTTCTGTCATTTGAAAATAGTTGGCATGTCCTACAGAGACATAGGAAACTGATGTAGGCATTCACCCATCCAGCATTTAATGATCTTAATCCATCTCAATGACTTGCCTTTATATTCAAATAACCAGTTTGGGATGTAATTTTCTAAAATCAACTTCGTAGTGTTATTTCAACACGGGACAGTCTTTTGGTGACAAGCTATAATATTTAGCTATGTAATGGCCTACCTACCATGTTTCTCTCCCACTGAGAACTATTTGTTATCTAATGTCACTTATAGACTGCATGTAAATCAAATCATTATTTCCAACCCTGTATGGTGCCTGCTGATTAAAAACTTGTCAAGCTATCAGAAGAATAAGGCCATTTCCCAGCATGAAATTGTGTTATTTATTCCAGGCTCAATGATTGGTACCAGAACCAATACTTAAAAATATCTGTGACCGGAGAGGAAATAATCATTTTAAATGATCACTCTTATCACAGTCCTAAGACATAGGAATTTCTGATAATGCTTCAATGATTATGTATATTTAAGACAGTGCATAAGAATTTGGCTAATCTCTCACTGAATTCATTGAGGTCATTGAACACTATGCAGTTCCCATCACTTATGGATTCTCAAAAACATTTAACACCGTTGGCCACTGTCCTCTTGAAATGTTATTCTACCTGGGTATCACAGTCTCTTGGTTCTTGAACTTATCTATTACTTCTCAATTTCCTTGTCTGATCCCTTGGTCCTCTGGTAAATGTTGTTGATTCCTGAGATTTGTCTTGCATCTATTCTCTTTTCATTATGCTTGCTATGCGGGAAAATATTATGCCATCATGCGTGTTACTACTTCTTGTATATTCTCCAGGCAAGAGCTCTTTCTGACCTCTAGACCCATACATCAGCAGACCATAGACTGATAACTCAAATTAACTTCCATAAACTAATCTTAGTATCTTCCTTCCAAACTGTTTTTTTTCCAGTATGTGGCTCCAAGATTTATGCAGTTGTATGACCAAATTTTTAGGAATCACCCTAAACCATTTTGTGTTCACTCACATTCCAATCCATTGAAACCCGTTTAGTCAACTTCTTTTTTAAAAAATAAATATTTATTGTTCAGATTATTACAGATGTGTTCCTCTTGTTCCCCCCCCTCCACCAGGTTCCCACCCCACCCTCTGCCCTTTCCCATCCCCTCATTGTCCTCATCCATAGGTGCAGTTTTTGTTCAGTCTCTTCCCGCACCCTCCACTCCCTTTTTCCCTGAGAATCATCAGTCCACTCCCCTTCCATATATCTGATTCTATTATATTCACCAGTTAATATTGTTCATCAGATTTTTTAATTCCCTGGTTTTTAGCTTCACTTGTAGATAGTTACATATTTGTTGTTCATCATTTTTATCTTTATCTTCTTCCTCTTCCTAAATAACCCCCTTCAGCAATTCATATAATTCTGGTTTGGCAGTGATGGACTCCTTTAGCTTTTTTTTATTATTTGTGAAGCTCTTTGTCTGGCCTTCGATTCTGAGTGATAACTTTGCTAGGCAGAGTATTTTTGGCTGTAGGTTCTTGCTAGTCATCACCTTGAATATTTCTTGCCATTCCCATCTGACTTGCATGCTTTCTGTTGAGAAATCAGCTGACAATCGTATGGGTGCTCCTTTACAGGTAACTATCTGCTTTTCTCTTGCTGCTTTTACTATTCTCTCTTTGTCTTTAGCTCTTGGAATTTTAATTATGATGTGTCTTGGTGTGGTCCTCTTTGGATTCCTTTTGTTTGGGGTTCTGTGTGCTTCCTGGACTTGTAAGTCTATTTCTTTCCCCAGGTGGGGAGTGATGATTCCATTGATTCAACGGATGAAAAGGAAAATTTTCCATTGAATTTCTTAATAGTATTACTCCTTTGGGAATGCCATGTCATAAATTAAATTGAAAGTGAGCGCAATCGTCATGCTACTGAGAAATCTTAATAGCAAATGGGGTCTTTGTACTAGGATATGCAGAGGGAGAGGTTGTTCTGATTCCAAGAATTGATTTGTCCCCATCTGACACTGGCCTCCTATTTAAATTAATTTGATAACAGTTTCCCATGATGCCAGCATTTGTGATGACTATTAATAGATCACAATGACAAACTCTAGGCAGAGTAGGCATATTCCTACCTGAACCCATTTTTTGGACATGGTCAGTTATACATTGTTTTCTCTTGAATTTGAAGAGCATGTGATGTCAAAGTTAAAGTTGTAAATACTTCAACACAAGGAAAATTAGTCAAGCACTCTGAAAGTGTTTTCACTCTTAATGTGGTATAAAGGGAGATATTAGAATAAGTTTAATCACTTTATCAGTCATTGTTTTTAATCAATGATTTTATATCATTTTTTGTTGTTTTTGTATCATGTCTTTATTGTTATTTAATTTTGTTATTGTTTATTTATTAATATACTTATATATTATTTCCACATACATTTTACTAATTTCCTTTCATCTCTGACACTTATATTATAGATAAAAGGCAAATAGCAATAGTAAAATATTTCCACTAATTAATTTCATTTTAGTGTGCATGAATTTCATGCACCAGGCCACTAATATATATATTTAAATTTAACTTAATCTATCAGTGCTTTATTCTTTTTCTGGTGAGATTACTTATGTTCTTAAGATGTTTCCAAATTATTGAAAGTTATTTAAGGTTGATATCTATAATAATAAAAGTGTAATATGCAAATTGACTGAACAGCAGAACAACCATCTGGATGACCATGCTATGACATGCACTGGTGCCAGGCCAGCCCAGGTGGGTGCAATGTGATTGGTGGGGGGCCCCACCATCACCTTACAATCACACCACACAGGGAGGCCCAGGCCACTCTCTGTGGGGTGATCGATGGGGGGGCTCTGCAATTGATTGCCCCAAAGAGGGAGGTGCAGGCTACTGGGCCAATAGCGCTGTGGTGGGCGGGTGGGGTGTCACTCTGTGCAGCAATCTATCAGGGAGCTCTGGCCAGGTGGGCAGGGCCTCCCTATGCTGGGTGATCAAGCACAGAGCCCTGCCATTGATCGCCCCACAGAAGGAGGCTCAGGCCAGCCAAGTGATATCATCCCACACATGTGGCCTGCAGAGGGAGGTGACTGGTGGCAGGAGTGGGGAAGGCAGTGCCGAATAGATGGCGAGCAGTGGCAGCAGCAGGAACCGGACCAGCTGCTGGCAGCTTGTGGAAAGAAAACCATGATAGGCCCTGATTTCCAGCCAGGCCTAGGTACCCTACCAAAGGGAGAAGGCGCAGGCCGGGCTCAGGGACATCTCACTGTGCACAGATTTCATGCACCGGGCCTCTAGTTGGCCAAAGAATTCCTTGTCCTTCAATTTAAGAGATTATAAAGAATACATATAAGAAAATTATATTATAAAATATGGCAAAAATAGAAATACTGAAGGGAAGAAGGAAAGGAAGAAGGGGAGGAAAGGAAGGAAAATAGGAAACTGAAAGTAGAAATAAAATATCTATGATTCATTTACACAAATGTGGAATATTTCCTATTATCAATACAGAAAGAGAACAAGGTGTGTCATGTTCTGAAGCAGTTACTGTTACTTATTGAGAGAGTAAACTAATAATGTTTTCATTTTTTTGCTTGGGGCAATGCAAAGGTTAAACAGCCTGGGAATTACCTGTGCTATGGAAATGCACTCTGAGGTTAATAGGCACATAATATCCATCTTTGAATTATTTTAACAACTAAACCCTAGGAGCCAAAGCTAAACTAAGGGAGAGTAAAGAAATATAATTACATTGGACACTAATGTCATGAAGAGTTAATTAGGCTTCAATGGGTCATAACTATTTTGGGGCTGTGGCATTTTAGAAAACCACCTAACTCCTTTCATATTACCTTCAGATGCTAAAGGTCTAATTGTTTTTGTTATCATTTTAATCAGCGCTGTACTTTAATGGTTATATATGTGGTTGTTGTAAGGTCTTTTAAGCTGTTGGGGATTTCAGTGTTTGACATAGAACTTGAGAAAGTAATTATGACATTTTATAGATTTAATATCGCCCTTTACAGTTAATATTGCCTTTTGGAATGGTTATTATTGATAGAACACATTTTCAAATGGCTTACATATCTGAACCATATTTCTTTTTCATAGGGGTGATTAGGATGATCTAATTATACCAACATTGCCACTATATTTATTCAATATGCTTTTGGATGGTATGTATATTGCAAAATACTGAAAAGGATAAAACACTTGAAGTAGTTTCTACTTGAAAAACAATATAGTTATGATTGATGATAGGATTAATATTTTATTAACCATAGATCCTGATTTTTTTCCAAATGCTTGGTTACATATTAGGCACATGGCTTGAAATATATGAAGCACAATGAACAGAAATAGGAACAAGGAATAGGTTTTTGATTATTACATTTAAATATTTTCAAAAAGGGTTATTTTTCACCCAGAAGTAGAATAATTATACTAATAAAAGGATAATATGCTAATTAGATTGGGAGACCGTCTCGGAGACCTTCCGGACATCCTTCCAGACAAAGCCATGGTGTTAATAAAATCCTGATATGCTAAGTGCCCAGTCATCCATTCAACCAATCAAAGCATAATATGTTAATGAGATGCTAAAGCCACTCAACTGCTCCCTATGATGTGCACTGACCACCAAGGGCCAACTCTCTGAATAGTAGGTTAGCTTGCTGCTGGGGTCCAACCAATCAGGACTGAGCAAGATGGGCCAGACAAGCCCTGGTGTCTTTCTATGGTCCCTTTCTGGCTGGCCATCCTTCCATATCCCACTCTGGCCTTGATTGTGCACTGGTGGGGTTCCTCGGCCTGGCCTGTGCCCTCTCGCAATATGAGACCTCTTGGGGGATATCAGTGAGCCAGTTTAGGCCTGATGGTGGAAGGACCAGTCACTATAACATGCACTGACTACCAGATGCTCAATGTGCGAGCTGCCCCCTGGTGGTCAGTGCAATCCCACAGGGGGAGTGCTGCTCAGCCAGAAGCCAGACTCATGGCTAGTGACTGCCGCTTTGGTGGCCGGAGCTCTCCTGCCTCTGCAGCATCGCTAAGGATGTCCTATGGCTGGTTTACACCCATTTCCCATGGGGAGCGGGCCTAAGCTGGCAGTCAAACATCCCCATGAGGCTCCTGTACGATGAGAGGGCACACGTCAGGTTGAGGGACCCCTCCCCCCCCAAGTGCACGAATTTACTGCACCAGGCCTCTAGTTGATATGTAATTTAAAAAGAGGCTATGATGAAATTATTGTGAAACTCTTTATATTGAGCACAATGGTCTTTATACATTAGTGTTTGGTGGGAAAGCTATACTTTCCTTTTGGGTAATGGCTAGTTCTTTTACCACTGTAACAGCTTAAATGCCTCTCTTTTTAGATTTCCAATTAGCTGTACTTACTAAATCTCGAAAATGGCAAAGCAAACATTTCTAAGACAGAGACTTAGTGGACTGTCTTCACTTTTAGGATCTGGATTGAGTTTCAGCTTGCAAGCCTGGCTTCTTCTCTGAAACTAGGAAGGGAGGCACTGAGTGTTAAGATATGGCAGTGGCTCTTCCAGAGACTGAATGTTAGAACCACTGGGGAAGAGGGTGTGTACGCATCACCCCAGTAATTCATCTGGATCAGCAAAATGGATTTTAAAACAAACAAAAACCTCTCTAGATAATTCTAATGTTCAACCAGGACCTTAGTGATTATTAGATCAGTTGTCAAAATACAGTCTGGTTACATTGTGTCACTGTCAATATGGTTGTGTGATTGTACTATGGCTTTGTAGGAGATTATCATTTAGGGAACAAGATAAAAGGTATAGGGAATGGAATCTCTCTCACAGATGCATGTGAATCTATAATTATATTTAAGTAAGTTTAACTTAATTTTTAATAGTCTTCTGATGAACTTTATTATTCTTACCTGTGACTCTTAAAAATGCAGAAACTGGGTCTGACTGGCATAGTCAGTGGTTTAGCATTGACCTATGAACCAGGAAGTCATGGTTCAATTCCTGGTTGGGCCATATACCTGGGATTCAGGCTCAATCCCCGGTGTGGGGTGTGCAGAAAGCTGCCAAACAATGATCAATGATTCTCTCCCATCATTGATCTCACTCTCTCCCTCTCCCTTTCGCTCTGAAATCAACACACACACACACACACACACACACACACACACACACGGAGTGGCCAGATTATTATTATCTCTGAACGCATTTTAATAATAAATAATAATCTGGCCACTCAGTATATATATATATATATATATATATATATATATATATATAGCCCCAGCTAATATGAATATTTATAAATGGGGCCTAGAATCTACATTTTATCAAGCTGTCCAGGAGATTCTATTGCAAATGCAGAAACATAATTTAAGTCCTTACACTTTTAGATTTTGAGGAATACTGGGCACCTAGCCAGTCCTAGGTGAGAGGGAATGAGACAAATTGGCACTCTAAGTTTCCTCCCTCACTCAGTATTCTACTGCTATTCCCAATTCACTGGTCCACAGAAAGGGGGGCTTTGTATACTAAGGTGTTTTAATCATACTCAAGGAAACAAATAAATAAAACATAATGAATTATTCAATCATTCATTCTATGGAAGCACTTATTTTGTGCCATATACAGTTCTAGGCACTTCATTGAAAAAAATAACATTTGCAAACCATTTTACCTTAGGCATTAAAAATTTTACATGGCTTTAGCTGGTTTGCTCAGTGGTTAGAGTGCTGGCCCACAGACTGAATGGTCCCAGGTTCGATTCTGGTCAAGGGCACGTACCTCTGTTGCAGGCTTGACCCCCAACCCTCAGTCAGGTTACATTATGATTCATAACAGTAGCAAAATTACAGTTATGAAGTAGCAACAGAAATAATTTTCTGGTTGGGGGTCACCACAACATGAGGAACTGTATTAAAGGATCATGGCATTAGAAAGGTTGAGAACCACTAGGCTAGGCAGTATAGGGTGTCCCCCAAAATGTTTACATATAGTTTGAATCATTAGAAAGGCAGCATTGCCCTGACTGGTTTGGCTCAGTGGATAGGGCATTGGCCTGTGGACTGAAGGGTCCCAGGTTCGATTCCAGTCAAAAGTCATGTATCTTGGTTGCGGGCACATCCCCAGTGGGGGTTGTGCAGAGGGCAGCTGATCAATGTTCCTCTCTTTGATGTTTCTCTCTGTCCCTTTCTCTTCCTTTCTGTAAAAAAAAAAATAATAATAAAATATATTTTTTAAAAGGAAGTCAGTGTTTATTAAAATACAGTTCATTTGTAAAATTAAGCTATTGGCTGTTAAAATGTGTATACATTTTAGGGGACACCCTGCATATGATGCTTCCTTCCTAAAAAAAAAATCTCTAAGGTTAGAATTTCAGGCAAAGGATAAAGAAAACAATTTGAGAGTGGAGCCTCTTTCAGTATTCCCTAAATGACATTATGTAAGAAAGTCTGTGTGCATAAGGCAGGCCTTGATTTGGCCGCATTTATATTGAATCTGCAAGAAGGAGTTACCAGCACTACTGAATATTGGTCAAACACCCAGCTGTAGAACCAGGCTGCCCAGTTTGAAAGCCAAGACAGCCACTTGTTGGCCGAGTAAGTGGTTAAATAATTTAGCATATGTTTGCAACAGTTACTGCTCATTTGTGAAACAGACACACTCCTGTTGCCAAATGGAAGTTTGATTGTAAAGATGAAATGATTAATACATGTGAAATCCTTAGAACATTGCCCGGTACAAAGTAAGTGCCCCTACTCACTGCACCCACTCCCAGCCAAAATAGTTACTTTCCAAGTTGTCAATGTTATTGATTTCGTTTCATATACATACATCTTTCACCTCCGTTTCATGGAGTTCTTTTTTAATCTTAAACTTCAGCAGTAAACACCATGATTCACAACCTACATTTATTTTGTTGTAATTATTTCAAAAATTACACTAATACATCCTAAAATGTAAGTCGCAAGCAATTTTGGTCCTGGCAACGCCAGTCTTTGGTTCCGCAACCTTGGTTCTTCAGTTCAGCAAAAAAGAATCAGAGCCGAGAACTCTAGTGCAAGAAGTTTACTTAGCCTTTTAGAAAGAACGTGAGCAGAAGAAGTGAGCCGGTGGAGCTGTGTGGACTCAGGAAACAAGTCACAAAGGCAATGAAGGACCCTTGGAGCTTAGGAGAAAGAAAGCAAATATACAGGCCTATGAAAAGTAGGCAGAGACGTGCAAGTGGGTTCTAGAGAGAGGGAGAGAGCATATGTGCACACTGGGTCCTTTGCCTTAAGGGTTTTTATCTGCTTTCTAAAGGCAGGAATTTGGGGGAGCTCTCAGGGGAAAGATTTTTTTAAAAATATATCTTTATTGATTTTCTTACAGGGAGGAAGGGAGAGGGATAGATATTTAGAAACATCAATGAGAGAGGAACATAGATCAGCAACCTCCTGCACAGTCCCCACTGGGTATGTACCAGCAACCAAGGTACATGCCCTTGACCCGAATCGAACCCAGGACCTTTCAGTCCCCAGGCCAACGCTCTATCCACTGAGCCAAACCGGTTAGGGCAGGGAAAGATCTTAATAGAATATTCATCAGTTTTCCAGGTTTGTCTTTTAGGTTCCTGGTCTCTACTGATTGCTTGGTGCTAGGGTAGGGAAGGGGTCATTAGTCATTGCATTTGGTCCTGATGCCAGCCATGGCTTTGTCTCACCTGCCTTGCTACTTTTCTGGGCCTGGAGCTGAAACACAATTGAGGCAGTGTTATCTCTAGTTTGACCACAACTCTATCTCTGTGGTCAATAGACCTGAGGCTTTGTTCCTAAAATCGTTGAATGCGTGACCAGAACTTCATTATCCTAAGGGCTTAATACTTTAGGGAGTGGATGAGCAAGGGAGAAGGAGGCAGGTGAGGCAGGGTGCTGGATAAGGCAAGTTTGCATCAGTTATCTGCCTCAGTTGCCACTATTCCACTTGCTAAGGAATTTTCCTAACTTTTTACTATCCTGCTTCAATTTCACTTGGGATGTTCTTCGGGAACTGAACCCAGTTTTTGAGAAAATTGTAGCAGATGCCCTCATTCCCCGTCTCTAATATCTGAGCACAAAAGAAATTGCTTTCCTGAAGACTTGTTTCTATTTGTCTTCCATTTGAATAGAAAATGCCATGTTGATGACAAATCCATGAGCAATTTAAATATATAATTAATTAGAAGGACAAATTGAAATTGACCAGAACTGCTCAAATCTCTCAGAGCTTTGAAAAGACCACTTTTCAAATGGTCAAAACAATTACTTAGAATACAGGCCTGCATTTAAATGCAAGTCAGCATGCAGGGAAAATACAAAAGAGAAACCAGTCTCCCATGATATTATACATCCTAACCCTGCTCTTTAGAGCTAACTAAAGTCACTTTTTGTTATCAGTAGCTGTCTTCTAGGACAAATAGTTTGGTATTTTATAACAGGGGAAAAATACTTATCAAAAAACATTTTTATGAAATGTATATCTTTGAAAAATTACTCCTTGAATTGGAGTAATTTTTAGAAGCCAAACTATTGAGATGATTCATCGGCACAAAAGAAAAATACTATGTAAGAAGCATATTTGAAGATATGTCATTGAAAATCAAAGGTGGTTTTTAAAATAAGACTCACATGGCAAAAAAATGAAGAAGAGATAAATCAACAATTGAAGTCATAGGTGATTTAAGTTTGGAAATTAGTATCCACTTGTTATTTTATTATATTGTAAGATAGTGATGAGTAAAACAAAGGAAGAGCTTTGGTTTTTACACCAAGAAATTGAAGCATGCATGGTGCTTAGCAACTGGTATGAATTTTGTTTTGATGGTAATTATGAAACAGTGAGCAGAGTTTCCACTTCCAGATAAAGATGGGCAGTGAAGGTCAATTTCTGACCTGCCTTTTTGGATGGCCACTCCCAGCACAATTTAATTGGCATCAGGTAATTGCTCAGAAGGTTACAGTGAATGCATTATCATCCTTCAGTGTCACTCCTGCACATCTAGTTATCTGGACATTGTTTGCCAAAAACTGTCACAATGAAGTGTGTCTCACTGAGAAAAATAACCTTTATATCCTCATTCAGAGCTTCAATACTGAACTCTAACGTGGTGAGAAAAATATTTTTTTAAGCAAAGCCCTCTTTTCTCTGAATTTATTACATTGGTTCCTCCTGGTAATATGATAGAACATTTTTAATAAAATAAATTATTTAGGAAAGGCCAGGGATCTTTGTTTTTCTGGCTTTTGTGTGATTGAATTAAAATGTTCCTCTTACTCTCTTTTGGCATTGAAGAATATTATATTAGTCTTTAATGCCTTTTGCACAATACTATGCATTATGCAAATAAAAGGTATAAATGTCTTAAGGGCTATGGTACTATAAATTTTATTTTTATTGCAAAAACATGTTTTCTGAAATTTTCTTATTTTTGAAATAGAGATAAGCAGAAAATTAAAAATTATTGTGTTCATATTTATACTATTAATAAAAAATGACTGTGAGTTCTAGAAAAGCCTAATGTTATTGTCAGGGTTGAACAGTTTTCCTTCTACTCTTCTAGGCCCTTTGACTGGTCTAATAATCAAATAGGCATAAGAGAGATTAACAGGAGGAAAAGAAGCATAAGTTTAATAACTTATATACCACAGGTACATATGGGAGAGACCCAAGAATACTGCGTAATTCTTCAAAAGTGACCAAAACCATCACCTTAAATATCATCTTATGCTAAAGACAAAAGAAGATGTTGGGGTTAGGAAGTCAGTTATGGAGGTTATCAGGAATACCACAGCAAAAAAAATGGTAAGGCTATTATGCAGATTCAAGTCATTCCCTCTTCCACTGATAAAATTCTAGAAATTTAGAGACATCCCTCTCTTCCAGACACACAGAAAGAAGAACCTGACAAATGGAGATTTCTCTTATCAACAAAAATGTCTCTTACAAAAGGGTAACTGCTACTTGGTTTCCAGAGGCTTTCCTGTGTCTGAAGTTTCTTAAAAATAATCCACCTAAAATAATTCTTATGCTGAAGATACATATTTGGGGGGCACAAATTCTATCCACTATATTTCCCCAAGAAGTTTCACAGTCCAGAAGCTAAGTAGATAAATTTCTCCATTGAACCAGTTTCTTAGTCATGAGAATACATCAGTTCAGTTAAACACATGTATCTTTCACTTCTGGATGTGGTTTGCAGATGAACTCCCAAAGTTGAGCCAATAAGACCCAAGAAATCAGGTATTTAATAAGAGGCATTTCTTCAGAAACAAAAGAAAAGTAAAGGCTAATGATTCGAGCAGACTATAAACCCAATCTGAGTCTGGAGTGCAGCCAATTGATAGAAGCGAAAATTTCTAGATGTAAGGGTTGAGGCAATTGTTTGCAGTTTGAATGTCTTTAATAATGCCACCCAGTGTCCAGGTAAACTTTCTAAGTGGAACAAAGATTGTCTAAATATGAGCTCATATGGTGTTCTCTAAGGTTTATATTAAACTGTCTAGCTTCAATTTGCAGGGTATCAGAAAAAAGGGGAAGTTTTAGTTCTAGATATGTCCAGGACAAAAAAAGATGGAAGAAAATTAGTTATCTTAATTTGGAGAGTCATATCCAGATATTGGAGGAAACTAGAAGAATTCAGTATCCAGTCAAGTTTACAGCTAAAATAACCAAACCTCAAAGACAATTAGCAGAACTAGAATCTGTTATACACAAGTGTGTATTAAGTATAATTTCTATTGAAACATACTTGTTTCTTTCTAAAATACACCATTGTTTCTACCAAAGATAGCCAAATTAAGACTAATTTGTTTCCAAAATAAGTCTAGTTTCAATAAAGTTGGCCTGATTACTTATATAAGTGCAGCAAGAATAGTGATTTATCATATAACTTCTTTTTTTCCATTAAAATAATTTTGGCCATATGGGCTCTTTTAAATCTCACTTACTAGAACTTTTTTGTTTGTCAATTGTCACCCTAGGACAGTGGTCGGCAAACTCATTAGTCAGCAGAGCCAAATATCAACAGTACAACAATTTAAATTTCTTTTGAGAGCTAAGTTTTCTTAAACTTCTAATGCCACTTCTTCAAAATAGACTTACCCAGGCCATGGTATTTTGTGGAAGAGCCACACTGAAGGGGCCAAAGAGTCTCATGTGGCTCGTGAGCCACAGTTTGCCAACCATAGCCCTAGGATATTTTCCTATTGATTTTTAGAGAGAGTGGAAGAGAGGGGGAGAGACACAGAGAGATAGAGAAACATGGATGTGAGAGAGACCAATCAATTGGTTGCCTTCTGCACTTGTCCCAGGCTGCAACTGAGGTATAAGCCCTTGACTGGAATCAAACCCAGGGGCCATAAGTCTGCAGGCTGATGCTCTATCCACTGAGAAAACAAGCTAAGGCTACTGGAACTTTTTATAAGGAATCTCAGATTGGACTTTTAAAGGCTCTCAAAGCCAAGAAGCCAAGTCAAGAACTTGCCATCAGACTTTGCCTTCATACCTATAAGGATGGGTGAATTTCTTTCTTCTCAAGATACCCAAAATATCTTGAGGTTCCTACACCCCAATTTCATAAAATTTCTAGAACACTTACCAAGAAGTGACCTTCCTTACTTACCTGGTTAGGCTGTCAGGAATCCTGTAAGCAAGGCAGCAAGATGTTTTTTTCCAGGAGGCTTCATTGCCTCCATGAAATCAACTTTAGTTCCTTAAAACAGTCTGGTTATATATGATTCTGTGACCATCTCTGTCAAATGTGGCATTCCAGTCAAAGCCTTAGTAAAATAACCAATGTTTCTAATTGTGTCCTATTACAAAGAACAGATTCTTATTGAACTTATGCAAATAACTACACTGAGTGGCCAGATTATTATGATCTCTGAATGCATAATAATATGGCCACTTAGTGCATATACTATATAATAAAAAGCTAATATGCAAATTGTCCCCTCAACCAAGAATTTGACCAGTAGGCAGGCTGGCCAACCACCCATGTCCTCCTCCCCTGGCCAGGCTGGCCAAACCCCACCCATGCATGAATTCATATCCTGGGCCTCTAATACACACACACACACACACACACACACACACACACACACACATGCTGAGTGTCCCAATTATTATGCATTTTGAGATCATAATAATCTGGCCACTCAGTGTATATTGCAATGAAAATAAGAATATCTACTCACTAAGAGATTCCAAATTCTACAGGGATAGGTAGGGAGAAAAATCACTTCATTTTTATTCGCAAAGGTACACTTTACCATATCCTGTAACTCATAGTTAGGTTAAGCAAAAAAAGAAAAAAAAAGTTTTTCTTAAATCCAAAAACCAAACATTAAAGGAACAGTAATGCTTCAAACAAAAAGTTGTAAAAATCATGATCATCCTCATCAGTTATTTTATTTTCATGTTATTCTTACTCTGCTTGAATCTAGTTTTTCCATCAGTTCTGAAGATCTTATCCAGTTTAGTTTATTATCTTAACATTATTCAAAAACCTGTATGCTAGAGTACTTTCTGTGAATCTCATTGAAGATGAAACACTTTAGCAAAATCATCAGAATAAAATAGTAACTCTTGGTAAATGACAAAGACTTAAAATTATATCAGCTCATATCTGATTTCTAAGAGTTTCTTCAATTTTTTAGAACACTTGTATGAATAATATACACCCACACAAATATAATCTATGAAGGTTTAGCATCACTTATTTAACAGTTCTTCTCATTTAATTTAACATACAAAATAAGCCTAATTTGTGTACCATATCTATTTTTAATAAGGAGAGAGAGAGAGGAGAGAATTTGTTTTAAGATGTTCCAGGAGCCCTTTTAAAATGCCCAAAGTTACTTCCAGGCCAAAAGGAATTTCTTTAGAATTTAATTTTGAAGTTTCTCAAAAATATTAAAAGATTTTGACACCATGAGATATAAATCACAGATCATTATAAAACAACTATTAATTACCTATTTAATCAAAATAATAATAAAAGATTTCAAAGGCAAGTGCAAAAGGCTACATATTTGTTAGCAAAACCTATCAGTTTTAATATTGAGAAGATTTAGTTTACTTAAGTCATCAAAGACTTGATTGAGACATGAAACACAGAAAATTATTTTGATGCTACACAAAATCTTTGCTTTTCAGTCAGATTACAACAACAAAACCCTTTACAATTCTTATCAGGAGCAGACCAAAAGTCCAAGAAAATTTTGTCTTATTAACAAATAAAGTAAATGAATTCTAGCCCTACATAAATATACTACTTATTTTAAAGCTTATCTTTTAAAGCTCATATATATAAAACTTATCTTAGAAACCAGACTTATGGCCCCTGGGTTTGATTCCAGTCAAGGGCTTATACCTCAGTTGCAGCCTGGGGCAAGTGCAGAAGGCAACCAATTGATTGGTCTCTCTCACATCCATGTTTCTCTATTTCTCTGTGTCTCTCCCCCTCTCTTCCACTCTCTCTAAAAATCAATAGGAAAATATCCTAGGGCTATGGTTGGCAAACTGTGGCTCACGAGCCACATGAGACTCTTTGGCCCCTGATTTTAAAACTTATTTTAGAAACCTTTATAACATTTTGATTTTTTGCCAATCTGACTGCCCAAAGTAAAATTTTATTTCTCTTTATATTGCTTTCCAACTTTGTATTTAATTTTTCCTTTATTTTCCCCTTTGAAATAACCAGTGTTACTTTGCGAAAAAATTTATTTTCTCTATACAAAAATATATCCTTATATTTCTTATCCCAAAACATATCCTACTTTCCTTACATACAGAATTGTGATAAGCCAGTCAGAGAAAGACAAATATCTCATGATCTCACTTATATGTGGAATCTAATGAACAACATAAACTGGTTAACAAAATAGGACCAGAGGCATGGATGCATTAAATAGGCTGACCGTTCTCAGAGGGGAAGTAGGAAGGATGGACTTGAAGAAATTAACCCAGGAATTTATATGCATAGCCCATGGACACAGACAGTAATGCAGTGAAGGCCTGAGATGGGGTGGAAGCAGGGTGAAGGGGAGTAATGGGGGAAAATGGGGGACATCTGAATACTTTCACAATAAAAAAGGGAGGAGAACCCGATGCAGCTCTCTCAATGGAGCACACCAGAGCCTTTTTCCAAGTCCCTCCCCCCAGGTACTTTTTACTTGCCTCTCTCTTTCTCCTAAGTTCCTATAGGGCCTTTCTTTTGCCTCTGTAACTTGTTTCCTGAGTCCATACCTAGCTGATTCACTTTTCCTACCTCTATGACTTTCTAAATAAATGTTCTGTCATAGTTTGAGTCTTGACTCTGAAGTCTCTTAGCCAGAACATAAGTCCTTAGTGGAACTGAAGTCCAATTTGCAGGGAAAATTATGATGCCATTTTGCCACCAACAGAAGCATGTACGCTTTTTAACAGTACAATTTTTCAGTGTGGCACAAGACGTGTTGACTAATAAACTCAAATTTACCTTTAGTTTCTCTGTAGTAAGAAGCCAGAAGTAGACAGACATATGGTCAGTATCTGGTGGTTCACTATTTTATCTTATTTGGATATGATCAAGATACCCAATGAAATTTCATTAGTAATTTAATTTAGCAAAATGTTGAAGTTTCCAGTTACCAAAAGTATTTCTGACACTATTTTTCAAGTACACTTAGCATAAAATGTGATTATTATTGAAAATGTCACCTAAAATCTTCTATCCGGTTTACATACTGTATATCTAAATACCTTGCTCTTAATAATTATGCTTGGACTACCCATGAATTATTTTCCTTGCAGTTTAATTTTGTAAGTAATAACATGAACTTATTTGACTTTTATGAAACCTAGGTAAAATAAAAAGTATACTTCATTCTGTAACTCTAAAGATGTGCCTGTTTTAATTAAATCAATAAACCAAATTAGCTTTAACACTGAATATTTTCAAAGACATGTGAACCTGAAATTTATTTAGGTTCATTTTTATTATAAATATGAAATTTTAATTATAAAATGCTTTATTTTCTTTTCACCAATTAAATAGAGCTTTTGTATAAATTAATTTGGGAATAACAAGTGGAGGTAGAGAAATTATAACATATCTAGTACAAATGTAGCCATACATAAACATACAGACACAAACAGAGACCTTAGAGCTAATGTTTTAAAATCATTTCAATGAATTAGTTAAAACAATTAGGTACAGCCGAAACCGGTTTGGCTCAGCGGATAGAGCGTCGGTCTGTGGACTGAAAGGTCCTACGTTCAATTCCGGTTAAGGGCATGTCCATTGGTTGCGGGCACATCCCCAGTAAGGGGTGTGCAGGAGGAAGCTGGTCGATGTTTCTCTCTCATCGATGTTTCTGGCTCTTTATCCCTTTCCCTTCCTCTCTGTGGAAAACCAATAAAATATATTAAAAAACAATTAGGTACAATAATTAGGTACTAGTCCATGAAAAGAACAGTTGGAACAAGTTAACTTTATCTGACTAAATTTTGGGCATGGGAGCTTTTACTAGTATAGCAGTATTTTTAAAGTGTCTTTTTCCCTTTTCCTTCTGATGAGAAACATCACCCTAAATTTTTCATTTCAAATAATGGCAAGTTTTCTCCAAGATGGAGGGTTTTTTTTTTTTTTTTTTTTGGGGGGGGGGGATAAGGGCATATTTGCTTCTTTTCAGAAGTCTGTGATAATTTAAATTTATTTTTTTTCTTTTTTAAGTGTAAGACACTTCTGTTTCCAATTTCCTGATATTTTACTATATCTGCAAGCATTTTGAAATGAATAAGGGAGGTTTGAGGATTGGTAAACTTAGGTGGGATTTGAATTGCTTTTAGAGATATATATCTGATTTTGTAGAGATTTATAAGACAAAGGCAAGATTTTTAAAAAAACAATTCTTCAAGGAACTGGATTATAGCCTGAATATCAAGGGACTAACCCACCCATCCAACTAAGCCTGCTTCTTTATATGGAGGAGATTTCCATCTGAGATGCAAATAAAAAGATTTATATATTCTAGAACTTCAGTGTTGAATGCATTATGCTTCCAAATAGCTGTCTGACAAAGGTCTCTTTCTAAGTGCACAGTTTAACCTTAACCAACTCACCTGTGTGTGTGGGGGGGGGGGAGTAGGAGGAAGAGGGGCGGGGCTTTCTACTATTGCTCAGATCAGCCCCTGAATAGTAGCTTCCATCTCAGCCCTTTTATGGTCATCTGTGGGAGTGTTATCAGTAGAAGTGTATTGTTTGGGGTGCTTTGAGGACAAGAATTTTCTGAGGCTCCCACGAGAGAATGGAGTTTTGTGGAAAGCTTTAATGATTGTGTAAAATTAAGGGGGTTCCCCTCCAAGCTCCCATCTTGGTCCTTCCTACCATGGGAAAGTCCATCAACTTGGGGCAGGGCCAATACTAGAGCTACTGCCCATAGTTTCTGCTCCATATTAAAATACACTCCAGCATCCTGTGTGTGGAGTTTGTGTAGTCATGGGCCATGTGCCTGCTAAGGCCATATAGCTATGGAGTAAGAACACGAGAACCCTCAGGTGAGTGCAGGTCATGGAACAAGAGAGAGCCTTAGCAAATGAGAGAGCGCTCGGGAACTTTTTGTCTAGGGACATTCACTTTCCAAGAGTTCATGCACTTTTGATGGGGTCCTCCTGCTAGCTAATCCATTGTTCCCCAGACTAAACTGACAAGCAAGTCCTTACCTAGGTTACCTCGTTTTCACTGTGAATATGCCTATCTCCCCCTTTATTCAATTTCTTCCCCCAGAGATCTGCAGGGAATGGGCCACTGGTTCCCTGGGGATCACGAGGCTGTAGCTTCCTGGTGAAGCTGTCCAGATCCGGTGTCCTCTCTGCTCTCTTCCTATTATTAACTAGCTAATTATGAGGATCTGGGGGAAATTCTGGCCTTTCTCTGTGAGAGGGCTTTGAATGGCCACTAACCTAACTACTGTCTAAATTTGGTAGGATTTTCTGAAAGTAGAGGTAAAGAGGCTTCATAAAGGAGACTATCTGCTCCTTTAGGGGATATGAATTCCTGACGGTGGGGATCCAGGATGCATTCCCAAACAACATTACATAGGAAAGCCTAAAGCTTGCAGAACTTTATTATGGAGCTCTGAAAAGTAGAAGTTATAACGGCCAGCAAAGTAAGCCCTGCCACGTGTCCTGAGTGCTTATGTTAAGTTAACTTCCTGGCTTTTAGTATTCACATGAGTAACTTAAATACTCTGGGCCCAGAGATTGGGTTGAAGTGCTCTCTGTAAATCTTATAGGAAAACTGAAAAAAAACACCAGATAGCTGGGGCTGGATTTTGATAAAGGGAATTTATATTGCATGTGGACATTAATTTTTGTTTTAATTCCTGTTTTCCAACTTACTAAGAGTCCCTAAGGCTAGTCTTTAAACTCTTTCATATCTTCTTTTCAACTTTGTCTTTCTGTAGGCACCAACAAGACAGTTATTTAGGATGAGCACTCTCTAAAGTTTTTCTTTTAAATATAGCCAATTCAAAGGATCCCTCATCTGGCTATTGACAAGTAGGATTTTATGTTCATCTCAATAGCGACACAGGCCTTTTTATGGCCTATCCTTATCCCCAAAGAAGGTACAAAAATGCAGCCTTCACAAGATCCAGAAAGATTACTCCCAGTTAGTCTAAGGAAGCGAAGACATTCATTGTCACAGTTGGTAAGGATGGTGTAGTGCAAATGCTGTCTCCAGTTTCCCATGAGAACATGAGATGTCCCGCTAATCTGGGGCAGCAGACAGGTGCAATGGGAATGGGACATTTCCAGCATTAACAATGAAGACAATGAAGATTTCAATGACAAAGGCCCCTGAGAGCTGGCACAGTTGGAAAAAGGGATTGCTGCTCATCAAATCCACAGCCAATTCCGCTGTCCTCTAGTTGCATGCCAATGCATGCATCCTTTGGGTGGCAGGGAACAAAAAGAATATTCCAGCTGCTTACAAAGCCAAGTTCTTAGACAGAAAAACACAATGTAGACCAAAGAAAACAATGACCATCTCTGGGAGAAAAGGGATCAGTTGAAAACAAGACTACTCATAAAAAAAATATATTATCAGCCCAGTTGGCATGGCTCAGTGTTTGAGCGTTGACCTATGAACCAGGAGGCCATGGTTCCATTCCTGGTTAGGGCACATGCTTGGGTTGCAGGCTCCATCCTTGGGGAGTGGGGAGCGGGGAATGCAGGAGGCAGACAATCTCTCATCATTGATGTTTCTATCTCCTCCTCTCCTTTCTTCTCTGAAATCAACAAAAAAATTTTAAATATATATATTTTTTTTTTATCAAAGTCCCTATACCCGAGGAACTAATTATCCCAAACTAGGAGCCCAGCGCAAGATTCAAAATTGTACAGCACTGCCCACCCTCTAGTTGCTAGTCTGGCCCTGCCTCGCACCCTGGGCCCCGCAGCAGCGGTGGCCTTTGCGGGCCCTGCCTCCCTCTCCGGCCCTTGAAGCAGCCAGCTATTCCTGATCAGGCCCTCCCCCAGCGCAGGTGCACAGAGGCCCCTGCTGCTCCGCCCCCGAGGCTGCACAGGCAACCTCTTCCTGTCTGGTCATCCC
The DNA here is from genome assembly GCA_963924515.1 of Vespertilio murinus. Lineage (NCBI taxonomy): Eukaryota > Metazoa > Chordata > Mammalia > Chiroptera > Vespertilionidae > Vespertilio > Vespertilio murinus. The sequence continues at coordinate 16,868,502 of OZ004710.1, forward strand.
ATTATGGTGTCCCAGTTAATTAGCATATTTCTCTATTATATATATAAGATAGATAGATAGATAGATAGATAGATAGATAGATAGATAGATAGATAGATATTTTTCTCCTGCTAATCTGAATGTAGATAAAGAAAATGACTTTAACCACTCTCACTTCCTCAAGGAAACTGGAATGGTGACAATTCTTAACTTCTCACTTTTGCCCGAGATTCCCAAGGTCTCTCAGCTGCTAGCAGCCCTAGAGAGAGCAGCATCCAATAGTTAAAGTCCCTTTAAGTAACTGTTGGGGTGGAAAATTTTTACTTGTACCCTTCTAGCTTATTTAGCTGGTCAAATAATCAAATTGACATAGGACAGATTAAAAGGAGAAAAACAAACCAAAGTTTAATAACATGTACCTTTTGTTTATATGGGAAAGACCCAGAAAAATTGAGCAACTCTCCCAAGTGGCCAAACCTATGACCTTAAATACCATCTTTATTCAGCTAAAGACAAAAGGTATTAGGGGTCGGAGTCAATTATGGGAGGTGACCAGGAAAAGTACAGGGCAAGTGTGGAGGCAACTGATAGATGTGTCTCTCACATTCACCTCTCTCTCTCTCTCTCTCTCTCTCTCTCTGATCAATTTGAAAAGTCATATCTTTGGGTGAGAATTTAAAAAAATAATAATCCACCTAAAAATTCTTAAGTGAAATAAATATATTTTGGGGTGGTAAATTCTGCTCTTCCACATCATCAAAATAAAAATACTCATAATAACAGTGATTATGTATATGAGGAATTAATCTTATTTATAATAATTACAATGCTGAATGTTGTCTGAATTGACACTTAAATTTTATTGACATCTAACTAGGTCTTCTACCTATTGATATGAGAATTCAATGAACAGTTAATAATAAGTATAAGATTTCTAGTATATTCAGCCTAGGCAATGAATCAAAAATTTCTGCTACATTTATGCCTCAGGACATGGTATCAAGACAATTTCTGATTTTTTAAAATGAAAGGACAAAAAAGCCACCAATTTCACCTTTTTCAGAATAATAATATATAACATATGTGTACTATTATATATATATATATATATATATATATATATATATAATAAACTTTACACAAATATTTTTTTAACTTTACACAAATATTGAAATGACAATGGAGAAATTTTTTAAATGGCAAGTTTACTGATACTATATATAATAGCCTTAATTCTGAAAGAAAATACATTTCTTAATGCATCCTTAATGAATACATGAGAAGAAGGAATAAAAAATTAAATCAGTCCCTACAAATAACATGAATTATGTAAATTACACTTTTAAAATATAAAGACCTTCACTATGTTATGACTAAAGTAGAAACAAATTAAACTTTGTTAGTATTAAAAAATTCTTTGCCCAGGTGAAGTTTCAGGGATTTTCATTGACACAAATTTTGGAAAAGCAACACATAAGGAGCCACATGCATAAAACAATAAGATTGCTTTTAAACGGGCTTAACATCTTCAAGTGTTACTTGCATTTTTATATTTGAAGAAGATAAGATATGGGTGTAGCTATGAGAGAGAATGGGATATGCAGAGGATTGCTTTGTCTTTGTCTCTGTGTAGCGGACATGAGAGTGGTTTTAAGGCGAAGGAGACCTTACTGAGGCAATTATCTGCCTTGCTTTTAGTAGGAGACAGACTTTCCAGCTTGCAATAAGGTGCAGGTTGTAAAATTCAAACGACTCTGATGAGATGCCATCTTTCTTCACTTAATTTGAATTGTTATCGACTCTTTTTTTAATGATCACTCTACGGGGAGAGCAATAAGGCAGAGGGATTACCAATCTTTCAGCATGAGTTAGAGCTGCGGAGCACAAAAAGGGAGCTTGAAAGCGCCAGGCACACCTATTTTTTCTTTAATCATTTTGCCTGGGTTAAAGAAATGCATTTGCTCTGTCCAAGTCGCAAAGTCACGTGGCGTATCCCACATTCAGCTGTAGTATGCATATGGAAAAACCCGTTTTAGCAAGCAGGCCTCTGCTCTGGGCTGGACCTCATGGTAAGAGCACACATGTATTTAGCACTCAGAGGCCTGGCAACATGGGGCGTCTGTTTTATGGTCCTTCTATCAAGAAGTGCATTTTCTGTGCCTGGCCAGGTCAGCTGCGGCCTGTGAACAGAGCTCTCCAGCCTGCTGGAGAATGAGACACTAAACTAGGACAAGAGCATCTGCTGCAAAGCTCATGGCCAGTATCTAGTGCAACCTAATTAAAATTACTATTAGAATCAATGAATCCTCCACTCATTCAAGTGACAGGAAAGTGAAAAAAAAAAGTATGCTTTGTGCTTCATCAATGGGTTATATGGCACATTCATTATATTCTTTGTCCTCAAGTGGAACAAAACAAGCATGTGAAGAGTTTTCTCGCTTGGCTTAGAAGTGGTTTTCCTTTTTTAACAGGTACAACTCAGCTCTCAATTGCTTTTAGGTGTGAGGTAAAAGCACAGGTTCTATGCCTTTTTTATTTTTTTTATCAATGGTTCCTTAATTGTCATCTGGGTTATTAACATGTGAATGCAGAAATTGTATTCTCCCAGATGCTAGGCCACTAAAGCACTGTCAGTGGTATAATTTATAACATGTCTAATTAAAATGAATTTGCTTGCAGTAACATTCCGTGTGCTGTTTGTGGGAAAGATGTTATTAAAATATTCAGTACAGCAACAGTGAACTTGAATGCAAAGTAATAATAATCATACATTTTTAATTACATGTTTAATACCCATTTGGCTAATATAAAATTATTCTGAAAATTACTTAGGCTCAGCATAATGTTGTTTGTGCTTAGTAGTATCAAAGGCATCTTTCTGAATGGGCTTAGCATATATGCTGTCATTGAGATATAGCCGTTTGATAATTAACATGCAGTATGTTTCTGTGATACTTTGTGTAAGGAGTAGGTATTATCAATACAAGTTTATTTTACTTATTGCAGACATATCCTAGATAATAAAAGGCTAATATGCAAATCGAACAGTGGAATGACCAGTCGTTATGATGCACACTCACCACCAGGGGGCAGACTCTCAATGCTGGAGCTGCTCCCTGGTGGTCAGTACGCTCCCACAGAGGGAGCACCATTGAGCCAGAATCCAGGCTCATGACTGGTGAGCACAGAGGTAGTGGTGGGAGCCTCTCCTGCCTCCATGGGAAGCTGGCCAGGTTGAGGGTCCCCCCTCCCCCAGAGTGCCGGGCACCTAGTCTTTATATGATATTTTAAGACACAACATTTGAAATCAATCAGTTTTGCATTTTGTCTATTCTGCCTAAAATGGACCTTTCTCACTTTCACTTGTCTTCTGCATTTATTTCTCTAACTAGGATGTGCCTTGTGAAACAAATTAATACAAGCTTTAAAAGATTCCCATTTTCCCACCAACTTTTTTGAAAATTTCTAGCCTACAAAAGCTGCAAGACGAGTACAATGAACATGAATAGCCCTTTCACCCAGAATCATTAGCTAACATTTGCCCTCCCTTCCACTCTCTGTTTCCTCCCTTTGATCTGTATACAATTTGTGTAGATAAATTGTATAGAGATATTTTATTGATTTCATATATTTATATAGATATTTTATATGTACATAACTTTTCCTGAACCATTTCAGAGTTACTGAAAAATGTCATGATACTTCATTTCTAAATACTTTAGAATGCAGTTTCTAAAAACAAAATATTCTAGCCTGGCTGGCATGGCTCAGTGGTTGAGTGTTGACCTTAGTCCTAGGAGGTCACAATTCAATTCCTGGTTAGGGCACATGCCTAGGTTACAGTTTTGAACCCTAGTGTGGGGGTGTGTAGAGGGCAGCTGATCAATGATTCTCTCTCATCATTGATATTTCTATCTCTCTCTCCCTCTCGTTTCTTGTCTGATTATATATATATATATATATATATATATATTAAAATACAAAGTATACTACTACACAAAAAAATTATAGTTATTCCATTGAGGAAATTTATGGTACTATTATCCAATATGCAGACCATATTAACATTTCACTAACTATCCCAGTAACTTCGTTTTACAGTTATTCCTCACTCCCCACCCTCCTCAGGGTTTACTCAATAATGAAGTGATATATTCAGATAACATGTCAGTTTGGTCTTCTTTAATCTAAACAGTCCCTAGCAGGGGTGGGCAAACTTTTTGACTTGAGGGCCACAATGGGTTCTTAAGTTGGACCGGAGGGCCGGAACAGAAAATCATTAATCAGCCATCTCCTGCACATCCCCTACTAGGGATCAAAACAAAATCCCAGGCATGTGCTCTGATCAGGAATCAAACTGTGACCTCCTGGTTCATGGATTGACACTCAATCATTGAACCACACTGGCCAGGAGAGGAATACTTTTTATTTTGCCTTTTTATTAAAAAATGAATGTACAATGAACCCAACTTTCTCTATAGTGTTCACTGCACAGCTCAGGGCTACAGTGCGAGCCCAATGACCTCCCCTTTGTAAGCTACCAATTAGTATTAAGTGGAGCACTTGACATTGATGATTACTAAGATACATAAACCCATGTTCAAGGCCTGCCAGGCCATATGCATGCCTAGTATATTATTGAAGATCAATAACAAAAATGATTTTTCAATCCACTGTATGTAGACTAACAAGTGCTGTCTGTGTCTTCCTTTCTATAGTACCTACTTTTGTTTAATGACTGTGTTTTTCTAGTGACAAATGTTAATAATGTATTTTCTCCAAGACAGAAAAATTCTATTGCATTTCCTTCTTACTTTGTTTTAAACTTCATTTTTAGAGTTTATACTTTTCATATTATTTAACAGGCATTCACAAGGAGCACTTAGCATGTTCAAGGCACTGCCATAAGTCCTTTAAATATTAATTAATCTGAAAGACATCAGCAAGATGCCATATATTTTTATTGTGAATTCAATAACTATCATGCTTTTAGTGCAGGCTGTTTCTCTTTATAGACCAGTTCACATGACCGCTGCTGCTGATGCTCTCATCTTCTATTACAGTATGGTGTCCAATATGGCATCCTCTCAATGAATCTCAGGACACAGGGAAAAGAAACACTGTAAATCTTAGCAATCACTTCCCATTCCCTCATCTCCCAGCTGCTAGAAGTTCTTAATCTGCTTTCTGTCTCCATGACTGTACCAATTATGGATATTTCATATAAATAGAATCATATAATAAATGGCCTTTCATGGTTGGCTTCTTTTATTTAATACTAGAGGCTCAATGAATGAAATTCATGCACAGGGATGGTGCCCCTCAGCCTGACCTGGACCCTCTCCAATCTAGGACCCCTCAGGGGGATGTCTGACTGCTGATTTAGGCCCAATCCCCGCTAAACTGATGTTAGGCATCCTTAGTGCTGCTGTGGAGGTGGGAAAGGCTCCCTCCACTGGCTCTGTGCTCACCAGCCATGAGCCCAGCTTCTGGTTGAGCGGTGCTCCCCCTGTAGGAGTGCGCTGACCACCAGGGGGCAGTTTCTGCATTATAGGGACCAGTTGTTCTGCCATTCGGTTGATTTGCATATTACTGTTTCATTAATAGAACTAGAGGCCTGGTGCACAAAATTCGTGCATGGAGAGGGCAGTCCCTCAGCCTGGCTTGCACCCTCTCCAATCTAGGAACCCTCAGGGGATGTCTGACTGCCAGTTTAGGCCCCCCAACCCAGGGACTGTTGGCTCCTAACCATTCACCTCTCTGCTTGCCAAATCACCCCTAACTACCTCTGCCTGTCAATCTGATTGCCCTTAACCACCTCTGCCTGCTGGCCTGATCGCCCCCTAACTGCTCCCCTGCTGACATGATTGCTCCCTAAATGCTCCCCTGCCAGCCTGATCGCCCCTAACTGCTCCCCACTGCTGGCCTAATCACCTCTAACTGTCCTCCCCTGCCCTGATTGCCCCTATCTATCTCTGCCTAGGCCCCTGCCACCATGGCTTTGTCCAGAAAGATGTCCAGAAGATGTCTGGACTAATTAGCATATTACCCTTTTAATAGTATAGATGAGTGGAATTGCTCGGTCATATTTTTGAGGAGCTTCAAAACTGTTTTTCAAAATAGTCACACGTTACCTTCCCAATAAACATACTTTTATGTTTCAACTGCCTGATAACATTTAAATATGCATGCCATATAAAGGCATTTTCACTTCATGTTACACCTGAAATATTTGGAAGTGGATATTCAGTAGTTAACAATAAAATCTAAAAATATGCCTTTTTATGACTGACATTATTATGCTGGATGGCAACTACATTGGTGAAGCACAATTTGAAGGATGTCAGAAATAAAACTGATGGAGGCATGGGCCATGCATCCTTCAAAAGCACAATTTGAAACTAAACAGCAGATTTTGGTCCGATGTAGAGGTTGAAACTGAAATTCGGTGCATCTAGCTTTTTTCTCGCCTTGCTCTATTCCAGTGTTTCCCAAAGTGTGGTACGCGTACCCCCAGGGGTACGGGAAAAGTTTGGTGAGGGTATGCATTGCACCAGGGTTTGGTGGGGATATGTACTGCACCATGCTTAGCTGCGCCTAATTCTACATTCTCATGAGACAAGTCAAGACAGTCTTGTGAGGCGTGAGATGGTCCAGTGTGCAAATAAATGTTATTTATAATATAACTTTTATTTATATTTTATTATGAATAATTCTATTTTTCGTTCATTATTATTTTGTGTATGTACCAACAAAGAAAAAAAATCAATATATTTTGATTGTTATTGAAATACATCCATTTTTTTTTGAGGAGGAGTACTCAGCATTATGAAAATTATAGAAGGGGTATGCATATATCAAAAGTTTGGGAAACACTGCTCTATTCCAATATCAAAATAAAACAACCAAAATGCTCCAAACAAGTTAGAACAAATGGCATGATGAGAAAGTTAAAGTGCATAGTAGTTTAAGAATACTGGATTTAGATATGTTTCATCGAGTATAAAACTGAAGAGTAGATTGCATTTACTGAAAGCTCATTATAAGCTGGACATTATTCTGAGTTGTTTCCATGATGAACCTAAGCCTTTGAGGTAGGTACTGCTGTTTTTCCACATTGTACAGGTAAGGACATGAAGGCATTCACAGGATAAGTGTCAGAACTAATAAGTGACAGAGCTAGAATTTAAATTTTTTAAATATGTATCTTTATTGATTTTTAGAGAGGAAGGGAGAGGGAGAGAGAGAAAAACATCAATGATGAGAAAGAATCATTGATCGGCTGCCTCCTGCATGCCCCACACTGGGGATTGAGCCTGCAACCCAGGCATGTGCCCTGACCAGGAATTGAACTGTGACCTCCTGGTTCATAGGTCACCGCTCCACTATGCCTGCCAGGCAGAGTTAGAATTGAAATCTAAGCAGGCTGGCTGCAGAGTCTGTTCTGTTATAAGGTGTCTGTTACCACCATTATCTTACTGTAAACTTCCAGTTAACTTATGTACTAACTGGCAATTTGACACCCTATAGCATTTTGTATACAAAATTAAGTAAATATCTCTAATATCTAACTTTCAGATTCAAATGTGTAGATATTCTATTGATATCTGAAGGGCACGTTGATCTACTAACAAACTATTGACTTGTGTCTTGTTTTGTGGGAGAGTAGAATTCAGTGGGAATTTCCACAGGATAGAGTCAGGATTGAGTGCTCTAAGGAAGTGGTGATTCCATTTCAACATTCATAGCTCAAGCAAATTGTTGTGTCCTGAGAATGTTCTTCAGCCTGCTACTATATGTACCTGCCATGCCTTTTTCCTGAAAAAGAATGCTGACCTCATGTGTTCTAAGATTTTATGTTATCAAGAATGTCACCTCCACGATTGACATATTTGAAGTAAAAGAATAGTGAATTTTCAGAGATAAAACTGTGTCCAAAATAAGTATCCATCTTTGATGGATGTGGGTGCGCTACAGATTAATTAATCATAAATTGTAGTATTCTGTTCATTCTTTCCTCCCAACAGTGCCTCATCATTTTTCAAAGGAAAATGTTGTTATATCATTTCAGATTTTAAAAGTTACACCGAGTGATATTTTTGTAAATAAAATGGAGGAAAGGTTATTCTTCCATAATTTGTAGATTTAAACCCTAACATTCACCGCATACCTGTACCTAAAGTCAGTCAAGGTTTTACAGTAGATAAGGTATTTGGTAGGGCTTCTCTATTGCTTGAATTCCCATCACAGGAAGAAAAGTAAGAAAAATAAAAGGAACATCTCTTTTCTCGCCTGTTCTTCAATAGTCTGGGGTCACTGTTTGGGAAATCACAAGAAACTATTATAGCTTGAATAAATAGTAGAGAGCAAAACCACTTTAACCTTTGCTATTTATATACTTGCTTCTACCATCCATTTCAGCTCTAACTTTAGGAGAAAAATGCAGCATAACATTCTTGACCATAATATTCCTGTATCAAGTTGAAGGACAATTTTTCTCCATCCTTGAAAACAAATCTTAACCCAACTTTCAAAATATAAAATTAGTTCAATATCAATTTGATTATATAATTATGGCAATGATATACCTATGGTGTGACAGAGTCTGATCAGGCAGTATCTGTTCATCCATAAAGGGAAGCATATGAATATTCTACATTAATGATTATATCACCACCATTACAAACCATTTATGGCTTTCTTTGTGCTTGTTCCTGGATGTGTATGCATTTGTATATATGCCAAGCTTTGTGAAGGATGCCAAAGTCCCGTTTAGTATTCTTCTCATCTTTTTATTGGAAGTTCTGAAGTGTGTGGTGAAAGCCAATGTCAAGGAAAGCCCTTAACTTCGTTATTGTGCTTTCTGCTAAATTCAGACAGCATTGTATTGATTTACTTGTTTTATTTCCAGTGTAGATTTTAAATGTATTTCTACATGATAGTGGTTAGAAGTTAATTTCCATTGTGCATTGGAGCGGAGGGTGGCAAGAAATGGGTTGGCAGTAAAAGCAACTAGCGATGAGTTTCCCCTCCTCTTGCTTTAGCCTTGATAAATAGGCACCTTCCACTTTCATTTATAACCCTGTCACAGACGAAAGTCTCTTCTCTTTGGGGAAGAATACTTGTGTGTCATTATCATTTCCTCATGAATTCCTTTAAAGGCTCCTGTAATAATGATATAATTGCTTTACCATTGCTACCTATTCAGTGACATTTCTAGTTTCCTAGAAAAAAAAATCATATGGGAGAGAGACTTGATAATATTACAAAAGGAAAAAAAAAGAAAGCTCAAAATGTGAGGATGTGAAGTAATGCTAGTGGAGGGAAATACAAGAAAATTAACTATTAAACCTACAACTTCACTAAAATTACAAGGCTACTTAAACAAAGAGGCTCATTCCAAAGGTTTGCCCCTAGGTTATTGTTCCTTCTGAGTTGGTTGTCTACATGCAATTAGAGATGGCACTGAGGATAAAGACACTTCTACCTTTTTTCACCTTTTTCTGTTGGTTTGCAGGAGTAACCTGGGCTAACATTGCATTACCTATTTAAGAACCTGTGTGCTGAAATACCATTGCTTCTCTCTGTTTGCATTCACATATTCGTAGCTTAAAAATTTGCTTTGGAGTTTATGTAGTAAGGAAATTTGATGTTACTCTGTGGTAGCTTTGCATAATTGCATTTAGGTTTAGAGATTAATGCTTATAACTTAACTAGAGGCCCAGTGTATGACATTTATGTACTGGGTAGGGGGGGGTGCCTCAGCCCGGCCAGTGCCCTCTTGTAGTCCAGGACCCCTAGGACATCCCCCGAGGGGTCCTTAGCTCTGCGTCGGAGGTGGGAGAGGCTCCTGCCACTGCTGCTGAACTCGCCAGCTGTAAGCCCAGCTTCTGGCTGAGCTGTGCTCCCCCTGTGAATGCAGGAGGCAGCTCCTGCATTGAGCATCTGCCTCCTGGTGGTCAGTGCCCAGCATAGCAACTGGTCGTTCTGCTGTTTGGTCTATTTTCATATTAGCTTTTTATTATATAGGATTATTAATACAACTACATAAGAAAGGTAAATTTAATATTTTAATTCAACACAGCTGAACTAATAAGTGTTCTTATTAAATTGTCTCTCATGAAATACATCCTTGTCATTACCTTGGACATCAGTGTTTTGTTTTTTTTTACAATTGCAGGCTATAGAAAAATAAAAATGCAGACCTGACTTCAGTCTGAGTTGGTCTTCAGAAAGGGCTAATGATGACATAGACATCATCACAGTTCATCTGGGTTAATAAATACCTGTGTGTGGGTGTGTTGTGGGTGTGTTTGCTTTCACTTCACTCGTGTACACATGTATGTGTCCTGCTATTCTAGGGCCTGGACAAATAACTTAATTAAAAATAAAACTGTCTCAGCCAGGTGGCTCAGTTGGTTGTTACATCTTCCCATACATGAGAAAGGTTTAGGTTTGATTCCAGGTCAACACACATACTTAGGGTGCAGGTTTGATCCCTAGTTGGGATGCATTTGGGAGATAACCTATTGGTGTTTCTTTCTCACACTGATGTTTCTCTCTCTCTCTCTCTCTCTCTCTCTCTCTCTCTCTCTCTCTCTCTCTCTCGCTTCCTCTCTATCTAAAACCAATAAACATATCCTCAGGTGAGAATTACATATGTATAAACGTGTGCCCCATGAGTACACAATGCTCATGTGTACTCATACAGTATATACGTATATAATACTTATAACAGTCTAGTGATATAGTTTTTTAAATATGAACCCTTCAGTAATACCTTTCACACTGCCTACCTTCTTCCCTTCCCTCCTTCCTTGCTTCCTTCCCTCCTGCCTCTCTTCTTCTTTCATTCTCTCTTCTTTCCTTCTTCCTTCTCTCTCTTTATCTAAAAAAAAAAGTGTTAAGTCAGGTAAATAAATTCTAAACTGTTTTTTAAAACAGTCTTTTTAATAGTGATTTTATCTAAGAATGAACTATACTTGGAGGGTTATGGGGGACTGATCTGTACATCTAAAGCTTTTTATTATCACTGGAAATAATTTGTCATCACGTGTACAACATTAGAAGCAGGAATATTTTCATGGTCTCAAATGAAAGTTTACGGAGCTTTGTGAACTAAGTTTCTTGCATAAACAACATTAAGGCAACAATAATAACCACTTAAAATATACATGAGCATCATGCTAAGGTACCATATGCTTATTTGTCTCTCTTAGTTAAAATCTTAATGTATAAGATTTTAGTGGATATAATTTTTATATGTAAAAAACCCCCACTATACAAAGAATTATTTGTTACACATTTCTCTGCCAATGATTTTGAAAAGAAAGGCATTTCTATAGAAATAATGTGGCTCAACCTTCTCCATCAAGTACTAGTGAGGTGTTTGTGTTGGGAAGACATGAAGTCTGTGGTGGGTCTGTCAACAGCCTGGCTTCACACCGAGTACCTCCTCTTTGATATATCTGGAAATAGGTCTGCATGAATGTTTTCTTTTGAAATAAAATGTTTTGATTAAAATCAGTGGTATAATTCATGGTCAAGTTTACAGTTTAAGTAGTCTTCTCTTTGCTGTATTACACATGGAGTACTGTGACTTTGTAATAAAAATAGCATTCAGCCACTGAAAGACAAAGGCTAAACGATTCCATTCATATGAGATCTCAGAAATAGTTACATTCATATAATCAGACAGTGGAATGGAACCCCAATATGTGACTGCATATAGAGAGAGGCCCTTTAAGGAGGTAAAGTGAAATGAGGTCATATGGTGGAGCCCTAATCTGATAGGACTAGTATCCTTATAAGAAGAGGAAGACACCAGATATCTGCCACTCTGGGTGCACACAAAGGAAAGGATATATGAGGACACAGAGAGAAACTGGCAGGCTGCCAAACCGGAAGAGGCTCCTCAACAGAATCTATCTCTTACAGCACCTTAACATTGGACTTCTAGCCTCCAGAACTGTTAGAATGTAACTTTCTGTTGTGGCTTTCTTTAAAAGAGTGGAATGCTGGTTGCTAGGAGCTGGGTGGGGGGAGGGGCAATGGAAAGTCACCAGTCAAAGGGCATAAAATTTTGGGTAAGCAAGATAAGAAATTTCTAGAGATTTTCCATACAACATTGTACCTATAGTCAACAATACTGTACTGTACACTTCATTTGTTAACAGGGTAGAATATTAACCACAAGGCCGAAACCGGTTTGGCTCAATGGTAGAGCATCGGTCTGTGGACTGAAGGGTCCCGGGTTCGATTCCAGCCAAGGGCATGTACATTGGTTGCGGGCACATCCCCGGTAGGAGGTGTGCAAGAGGCAGCTGGTTGATGTTTCTCTCTCATCGACATTTCTAGCTCTCTATCTCTCTCCCTTCCTCTCTGTAAAATATCAATAAAATATTTTTAAAAAAAGAATATTAACCACAAGAAAATAAAATTTAATAAAAGTGAATTAACTAGAAAAAAAAGAAAATCGAAACAGTCCCATAAAATAAGGGTAATTGAAATGTAAACAAAAGCACTAAGTAGCATGCATTGAGAACAATGCTTAAGGAAAGCTCTAATTAGGGAAAGGCAGGAGGCAGATGAAGACTTTGGTGGGAATTCTAAACAGAGTTAGGGCATTTTCAAGGGCTTTGAGTTTGAGAGAGTCATTATATCCTAATTCACTTTCCATCTCCTAATTGTTACTTTCACCACTCCTATACTTATCCATCACTGGGGTTGTTTGGGAACTTACAAGTGAGTTAAAGAGCTTGGAGCAAATGAAAGCATGGAACAGACTGAGGAATCTCAGAAGAAGGGGGAAGGAGGTATGGAAAAAATTAACCAAAGAACTTAGATGTATATATGCATTACCTGTGGACACAGACAATAGGGGGGTAAGGGCCTGGGGTGAGGCCAGAGCTGGGGGTGGGGACAATGGGAAGGAAAAGAGTGACACCTGTAATACTCTCAACAGTAAAGATTTTTAAAAATGAAAAATAAATTAAATAAATAGTTTGGAGTGAGAAATATCCTATGATGTTTAGATAAGCAAAGAAAGAAAGGAAGAAATTAGAAGAATTGTGTGCTTTTGTGGGGTGCAAATAGTTTACCCTGTTAGAAACAAAAGGGAAACACAGACAGAGCATATGCCATTGCTCACCCCTTTGAGGAAGAATTTCATCCGCATTCATTCACTTGCTGAGTTGTTACTGAGCATGTTTGTATGAACATGGTGTCCTAGGCGAAGGGCATTCACTGCAGAACAAGACCTGCCTGAAGCTTTCAGTCCAATGGGATGGCAGACATAGAATAAAGAAACAAAAATCGTAAGTGCTAAAAAAACAAAAAAATAGAGCATAAAGTGAGATCCTGTGATGAGGGCACCTCTGAGGAAATAATGTCTTAGTTGAGACCTGAATGACGCATGGGAGTTAACTTATATGCTGAGGCAGGAGGACAGTGCTCCTGATAGAGGGAATAGCCAGTATTAAGCCCAATTGTCTGCGTTGTATTTTATATATATGAACTAAGACTTACTCTTTCTTTCTCTCCCCTGAATAAAGTGATGGATTCCGCATCTTTCCAGTTACAAAGCCAAGAATTCTGACAGTCATTTTAGGCCTATTCTCGCTGCCACCCCTCGCCGCCCTTGACCCTTACTCTAATCGCCATATCCATTTAATCAACAGTTACTTCTCTTCCTGTCTCCAATTCTCTCTCGATCCCTTCATCCTCAAATTAATTGAGGTCTTAAACACTTATTGCTGAGTTGACTTCCTCTAGAATTGACTTTGAGAAATATATGGTGGGGCAACAGTAGGTTTACAATTGGGAATACCCGAAATCGGGGCTTATTCTTGCATTATGATGCATTGTATTATTTTCCAGAATAACTATAAACCTACTTTTGTCCCACCCTGTGTTTCATCATGGCATCCTCAGCATAAACTTATTGAATGTCATAGCCATGAGTATGGAATAAAGAACATAATTCTCTATATGATCTCTTTTTTAAAAAAGTATGTATTTTATTGATTTTTTACAGAGAGGAAGAGAGAGGGATAGAGAGCCAGAAACATCGATGAGAGAGAATCATCGATCAGTTGCCTCCTGCACGCCCCCCACAGGGGATATGCCCGCAACCAAGGTACATGCCCTTCACCGGAATCGAACTCAGGACCCCTCAGTCCAGAGGCCGACGCTCTATCCATTGAGCCAAACCGGCTTTGGCTCTATATGATCTCTTGATATAATCTAGATCGCTCTTCATCTCCTGAACTTTCCTTACATTTTGGCCACCTGCACCTCCTGTCTATTTTCTGAAAATAGAAGAGCATTTAAAGATGCCAGGATACTCTTCCTCCCCTAGTTACCAGTCAAAGTTCTTCAGTCCAGCCTGTTGCTTTCCTGGTCATCTTCCTCAGAATTAATCTTGCCTTCCTTCCTGTAATCCCATCACACTTACCAGCTCGCCTGCTCGTCAGCATTTACTTCACTCTGCATTACATTATAATGTGTCATTTATAATCTCTTCCACTAGATTTCAAATTCCATGAGATGAAGGAATTTGTCTTATTCATTTTTCCATCCCCTTTAATTCTTGTTCCTATAATTTTCCACAGTTGGAAGTCTAAATTTGTATTGTAGGCTTTTATCAACTTCTAGCACTGAAAAAGTGGGGCTGGGGAAGGGAAGCCATTTAAAGGATATTTGGGAAAAGTCATTTACAAAATTTTATGCTTTATATTTACTTCTTGATCAGCTCTGGGTTCCCTCAGAATGTTGGTTGTTGACAATGATCTGACATAATTCATAAAATAAAATCAATTCAGATTTTTCCTGTATGAGGCCCAAAACCCACGTTTTAAAAAATCGAACCTTTTTAGCAACCACATTTATGGTCTTTGAGAGCATGATATCTGGTGCCCAAGCAAACATGTTTAAATACTTGCTTTCAGAAATTTATAGTATAAAAATTAAAGATTAAGGATTTCAGACAAAATGTTACTCAATATAATTAATCAATTTAACAAATACTGATTGATTACTCATCGAGGATCAGGTATAGTAGACACCAAAACTCATTCTAGGCTTTGGCCAAGTTTTCTTTATTCCATTGATGATTGAGTGTGAAGGCTAGGCCTAAAGATTACCTAACCGCTATTTCAGGCTCCTTCCCTAATAACCCCAACACTAACCACGCATGGGAATCAGGCAATGGAGAGCTACCAAATTTTTGCTCATCATAGCCAAACTATTTTTATTCTGAACTAGTGCTTTGTATGAATCAAAGACATTCAGGCAGAAAAACAAATTAGAATTAAATTGAGCTTTTCAGCCAACAAGAAAATCCTATATAATAAAACCCTAATATGCAAATTGACTGAACGGCGGAACAACCAGTCACTATGACGTGCACTGACTACCAGGGGACATATGCTCAATGCAGGAGCTGCCCCTTGGAGGTCAGTGCACTCCCTCAGGAGGGGCGCTGTTCAGCCATAAGCTGGGCACACAGCTGGTAAGAGCAGAGTCAGTGCAGGCAGGTGGTAAGGAGTGAGGAGTCCTGGACTGAGAGAACCCCAGACTACAAGAGGGATAGGGCCTAAGCCAGCAGCTGGACATCCCCTGAGAGGTCCCGGACTGCGAAAGGGTGTAGGCTGGCCTGAGGGAACCCCCCCCCCACGTGCATGAATTTCTTGTACCAGGTCTCTAATAATTAAATGCATCAAAACTAAACTTAAACCTAATTATTGTGTAAGGTCTGTGCCTTGAAAGCAAGGGTACAATTGTTTACATTCATCTAAATGGAGGAAGCTTTTGTGTTGTACTTTGTCTTTGTTAATCTATGCTGATATGATATGGGGTAACTATTTTTGACTGAATATAGTTGCTCATATTTAATTGCAGACAATATTGTTTGCAAATTATACTTTTATTTTATTATTTATGAACCACATGGACATGTCAACTTGGACAATTCTTATCTGTTCCCTTTATTTTGAGTGTTTTGAAGTCTAGATATATTGGCTTAGCAAATCTATTAGAATCAGTGATAATGGAAATTGCTAACAGAGCCTGAACTTTTTTCATCCCCCCCAAAGTTTAAAATTTATAAATTATAATAGAAATGGCTATTAGAGTAATTAAAAATTTTTCAATGAAATACATACTAATGTAAGTTAGGTTTTGCTAAAAAGTATTTGTCTAGATATTCAATAAAATTAATACTGTTAAATTATACTAAGTGAAATCTAATCTGCAAAAATTAAGCAATGAACATTGTTTTGTGTGTTTTTATTTTAAGTCTTTATTGTTGAGAGTATTACAGATGTCCCTCTCCCCCCCTCCCCATTGACCCTCCTCCACCCAGTTCCTGCTGCACCTCAGCCCTTCATCACCCTATTGTCTATGTCTATAAGTAATCCATACTGTATATGTACATAAGATCTTGGGTTAATCTCTTCCTGCCCCCTCCCTTATCTCTGAGATTCATCAATCTGTTCCATGTTCCCATGCCTCTGATTCTAATTGATCCATCAGTTTCTTTTTTAAATTAGATTTAGTTCTTTAATTTTTAGATTAAATTTGTGACAGATATATAGTATTTATTGCATTCTTCTTCTTCCTTCTCCTCTTCCTCTTCTTAAAGAATACCTTTCAACATTTCATGTAATCCTGGTTTGGTTATAATAAACTCCTTTAGCTTTTTCTTATCTGTGAAGCTCTTTATCTGACCCTCAATTCCCAAATGATAGCTTTGCTGGGTAGAATAATATTTGGTTGTAGGTCCTTGCTATTAATAACTTTAAAGATTTCTTGCCACTACCTTCTGGCATGCAGAGTTTCTGTTGAGAAATCATCTGACAGTCGTATGGGCACTCCCTTGTAGGGAACTAAATGCTTTTCTCTTGCTGCTTTTAAAATTCTCTTTTTGTCTTTAACCTTTGGCATTTTAATTATGATATATCTTGATGTGGGCCTCTTTGGGTTCCTCTTGTATTGGATTCTGTTTTCTGGACTTATAAGTCTGTTTATTTCACCAGGTAGGAGAAGTTTTCTGTAATTATTTCTTTAAATAGGTTTTCAATATCTTGTTCTCTCTCTTCGCCTTCTGGCATTTCCATAATGCGAATGTTAGTATGCTTGAAGTTGTCCCAGAGGCTCCTTATGTTATCTTCATATTTTTGGATTCTTTATTCTTTTTGCTCTTCTGATTGTTTTTTTCTTCCTCATATTTCAGATTGTTGATTTGATTCTCATAATCCTATACTCTATCACTGAATCCCTATAAATTATTCTTTATTTCAGTTAGTGTATGCTTAATTTCTGACTGGTCCTTTTTCATGTCTTTGACATTCTCATTAAGACCCTTGAAAGTTGCCAAAACCGGTTTGGCTCAGTGGATAGAGCTTCGGTCTGCGGACTGAAAGGTCCGGGGTTCGATTCCGGTCAAGGGCATGTACATTGGTTGCGGGCACATCCCCGGTGGGGGGTGTGCAAGAGGCAGCTGGTCAATGATTCTCTCTCATTGACATTTCTAGCTCTCTATCTCTCTCCCTTCCTCTCTGTAAAATATCAATAAAATATATTTTTTTTAAAAAAAAGATCCTTGAAAGTCTAAGTCCCTGACACTCTCATTAATTCCCTTGAAGCTCTCATTAAGCTCCTTGAGTAACCTTATAACCACTGTTTTGAACTCTGTATCAAATAGTTTGCTTATTTCCAATTCTTTCATTTTTGACATATTTATTTGTCTGCATTTTGGCTACTTCCCTGTGTTTGTTTCTATGTATTAGGTAGAGCTGCTATGTCTTCTGGAATTGGCAGGCTGGCCTTTATTAGGTGTCTTTTTAGGCCCAATAGCTCAGTCTCTTCAGTCATTTGATCTGGGCATCCTAGGTAAGCCCCTGTGTGGGCTATGTGCACAGTCTTTTTATAGTTGAGCCTTGATTGCTGTTGGCATCATTGGGAAAAATTGATCTCCAGGCCAATTGGCTGTGAGGACCAGCTGTGTATAAAATGTAAGATCTGTTGTGTAGGAGATACCTCTATGGGAAGGTGACCAGATCATCCCGCTTTTGGCAGGACAGTCCAGATTTTCAACAATTTTTCCCGTGTCCTGCAGCTTTTTAAAAAAAGTCCCAATTTTTGGAAAGATTGGAAAGATTCTTTCCAAAAATCACGACTTTTTTAAAACACTGCAGGAAATGGGAAAAATTGTTGAAAATCTGGACTGTCCTGCCAAAAGCGGGATGATCTGGTCACCTTACTCTATGGGGCAGGACTTGCTTCAGTGGGGCTTTAGTGCTCACTGAATCTGCCCCTTGAGTGTGTTGCTTGTGAATATGTAGAGTTGTAATCTGGTATAGTCTAAATCTGTCCACGAGGTGCACTGCTGCTGGATGCCCCAGGGAGGTGCAAATCCAGCCACTGCCTGGAGCCACTTTGTAGGAGCTACAGAGTGATCTGCAGATAACTGCTACTTGTATTGCACTAGAAGGGCCCAAGTGAGGCCAACTTGTGAATCAAGGCAGGCTGGTGCTAATTCCATGTCTTAGGCCTTTATTGATAGGTTTGTGGCATGCTGACTCCAGTTGTTTCTCATTTAATATATTTTAGCCAAGTCTGAACCCTAAGCTAGGACAGGCCATTCATATGGAAAGGCAGCTGCAAACAGCTTGAGTGGGGCTTCAAGTTGAATGAGGTGAGGTCTTAGGGAATCACCATGGCAGAATGAACAGTATGAGCCATGCTGGTGGAAGCTCAGATATGGCTACCAGTCACTTCTGTGATGTGGAAGGTGCCAGCAAGGTGTGAATACCCCTGTCTGGGAGAAAGCCACCCCCTGTGAGTTCTTACTCCCATTACAGACAGTTCAGTCCCTTCCTCATATGTTCCTGGATCAAAACTGCTGCTTAGTGCTGGAGCTTAGAGTAAGCGGGACTGTTTACATTCCTGCTCTGGCCTTTTAAGATGAATACCTGGATCTCCAGCAGCATCTTTGTCACTTAGCCACAATCCCTGCTGGTTTTTACTGCTGGAAGTTACAGGGACTTCTCTTTCCAACTATGGAAACCTGGGCTGGGGGCCTGGTGGGGGGCTTGTACTCCCTATTTCCTACAAGAGGCCTTGGAGATAGCACTCCCCGTTTAAAAAAACAAAACAAAAAACTGCATATGAGTGTCTGATCACCCTGTTCTGTACCTCCGCACCTACTACTCCTCTCATTGTGCTTTCTTCTTTACTCCTCTAGTTGTAAGACTTCCATTCATCCAGCTTTCAGATGGTTGTTCTGTATTTTAGGTCTAATTTCGATGTGATTGTGAGAGGTAGTGAGTACTGCATTTACCTATGCCGCTATCTTGGTTCCTTATTCAAGAGCTCATTAAATTTCCTCATACTGCCGAAACCGGTTTGGCTCAGTGGATAGAGCGTCGGCCTGCGGACTGAAAGGTCCCGGGTTCAATTCCGGTCAAGGGCATTTACCTTGGTTGCGGGCACATCCCTAGTAGGGGGTGTGCAAGAGGCAGCTGGTCGATGCTTCTCTCTCATTGATGTTTCTAACTCTCTATCCCTTTCTCTTCCTCTCTGTAAAAAATCAATAAAAAATATTTTAAAAATAAATAAATAAATTTCCTCATACTTGAAACATTTAGTTGGTCACCAAATCAGAGGTTATATAAGTCTTTTGGTGTTTTAGAAAGTATTTTCATGCGGAGTAGAAGAACCTATCACTAGCCCATCTCCATTCTACCCTCTGCATTTTATTTCCCTGACCTATGTTAGCCTTATGAGAACAACAAATGGAAGCTTCTCCTGACACAAGTTTTAAGAGCATGTTTCTA
This sequence comes from Vespertilio murinus, assembly GCA_963924515.1. NCBI lineage: Eukaryota > Metazoa > Chordata > Mammalia > Chiroptera > Vespertilionidae > Vespertilio > Vespertilio murinus. The sequence goes on from OZ004710.1 coordinate 16,888,319, forward strand.
TGTGGAGGGCATAAAAGGCAAACCAGGCAACATAATTACTGAGATAATTAGGCTCATATAATTAAAGATCTTAAAATATCTATATTATTATTGTTATTGTTTATATCACCTGAATATTGTTTTACTAATTACCACCTCTTCATATGCTTTTTTCATATCATAGATTATTAAATAATAGCATTAGGATCATAATAATATTAAATAATATTATTTGAATATTACAGGAATCCTTAATTTTTAGGGATGCCATCTTGTTTCCATAGTGACTGTGAGTAACTAATTGCTATAGATTCTCAAACAGTACTTCCTTTTGAGAGCTGACAACATATGCTGGCATTTTAACAAGGAGTAAGTTAAATAATCTAAGGCATGCTCAGAGAATTGAAATGGTTACTAGGAAATTTTTAAAATCTTAGTGATGTGTGGGTAATGCCTAGCATTTCCTGAAACCTGTAAGTTGTTAAGAGGGCCAAGCAGGCCTCTTTTCTACTACTTTCCCTGGCAATCACACTGAGAACTTTTTACCAGACATTTAACTAGTATCCCTCTATTAAAAAGCATAAATATTCCCACACACACGAAAATGATAATACATTAGCTATTTTGTTGTCAGTTGGTTTCATTTGCCTGCTTTGATCCAATTCTGAGCTGAAGTTTGTGGACAGAGAATAGGCATCTTGCTAATAAGGAAAGAAGATAGAGCGATAGAAAAGTACATTAACACAGTACTAAAAGGGGATTATCAAAGTGTGTCAAGAAAAGGAAGGGCAACCCCCAAACAAGATTTGTAAGGGGGCTTCTCCTTCCATTACACGGGAACAAAACCCATAAATTCTGTATCAAGTGTACTGTTTCAGTTGAATAGTAGTAACTATTTTGTCTATGGAATCATGAACTTCTAAAGTGACATAAGCAAAATGAAAATTGATTTTACATCTATTAAAAGTTCTCTCAGAAGCATACTATATTGTTGGAGATGAGATGAGGGGTGGTGAAAAGAAAGATGTGAAGGATAGAATGGGTCAGCAATGATATTTGAAGAGGCTTTTAAAAAATATATATATTTTATTGATTTTTTACAGAGAGGAAGAGAGAGGGATAGAGAGTTAGAAACATCGATGAGAGAGAGAGTCATCGATCAGCTACCTCTTGCACACCCCCCACCGGGGATATGCCCGCAACCAATGTACATGCCCTTGACCGGAATCAAACCCAGGACCTTTCAGTCCGCAGGCTGACGCTCTATCCACTGAACCTAACCGGTTTCGGCTGAAGAGGCTTTTTATTCCTTCTCAGTGAGCTGGGACTCCCTGCTCACTGAGAAGGAATATGATAGACTAGAAGCCTGATGCACTTAGATTTGTGCAAGAATGGACCTTCCTTTCCCTGGCTGCTGGCACTGCCTTTGCTCTGGCTGGAGCTATCTTTCCATTTTTCCCATGCTGCCCAGAGGCCCAGCACAGTAGAGGGTGGTGCAGAAGTGCCCTGTCCCACCCCCGACTGCTTAGCACCTGCATATGCAAATTAAACCTCCATCTTTGTTGGGTTAATTTGCATACTCACTCCTAATTGGCTGGTGGGCATCACAAAGGTATGGTCAATTCACATGTTAGTCTTTTATTAGGTAGATAATAGGAAATAGTAAATGTTTATAGGGGAGATTATGAGTGATCAGAAAGCAGTATGGAGCTGTGAATACCAATGGGAACAAATGAAGTCAAGCATGTTTTTAGGGAACTTTAGGGATTGGCTAAGGAGAGTGACTATAATAACTGAAGCAACTGGCAATAGGGAAAAATCAGACGAGAAATAACTGAAAGCTATCCTTGAAGAAAATTTTCCAATTAAATGTGAGGGCTCAGAGAACAAGATGAGTTGAAAGTATGTAGCTTGAGATGCAATGAATAATTCAAACCAAAACCAAAAACATGGAAACTACGAAGAGACGTATTTTCTGTAGTCCTTGAGAAATGTATAAATTCTGTCATAAAATTTTATTCTCCATAAATATTTGTTGGGTATTTGAACCAAAAATTACTAAACACTATAATTAGTGCTGCTGCTGTTATTATTGTTATTATTAGAGATAGTATTTTGAAAATGTGAATTGCCTTATGTTGCCATGAATACTAAGAATGACACTAACAACAAACAACCACCTTGATTTAATGCAAGAGAAGCACGCATTTCTTTTACCTTGATTTTTCTTATCTATTCTATAGAATCATGAACCAATATTTGTTGTTGTTTTTGTTTTGTTTTGTTTTTTAAAAACTGTTGCCATCCTGGTGAACACATTAACTACAGAGTTACCCTGCACATAATACAATTAAGTCTGTAAGCAGCATTGGAGGATAACAGCCTTTAAAAAATAAAATAAAATAAAATAAAATAAAATAAAATAAAATAAAATAAAAACATGCTACTGAAACCTTCCCAAATCATGTATATCACATGTGCTTTATTTTAAACCACATCATTCCAGACCTATATCGAAGTTTGGTTAAAATCTATGTAACCATTGCACATAACATAGAAACTTAATTTTTATTACTTAGGTTCTCTTGCTTCTATCACATTGTTACTACTTGTCTTCCTTGTTCATGATTCCAGTTTCTCTGTAATTCTGCATTTATGTGGATGAATATCCCAGGGTTGAACCCCACTAGATAATTAAAATAGAGACAGACCCCAGGCTTCTTCTGTTCTTTGGTTGGCTCCCCAACCTAATTCCCATTATGCTAAGCAAAATAAGCCAGTCAGAGAAAGATAAGTATCATATGATCGCACTCATATGTGGAATCTAATAAACAACAAACTGTTGAACAAAATAGATCCAGAGACATGGAATTGTGGAAAATAATGTCAAATTTGAGGGAATGTGGATGTGGGTGGGAATATATCAATGGAATAACTTGTATGAATATAAGCATAATCCATGGACAACGACAATAGGGTGGTGAGACCTGGGGGGGGGCAGGGACAGGCTAAAAGGGATCAATGGGGAGGAAAGGGGGGGACATATGTAATATTTTCAACAATAAAGATTTTTTTTAAAGTGTTTAATGTAATATATTTAACTTAGTATGATACATTCCAACTTGTATGGACTCCTTATATATAGGCATATCTTGTATTCAAGGCATAATAGCATTTTTAATTTAAAAACCATACTGATTCAGATGTATTTTGTTGTAGTATTAGCAAAAATTAATATTGCACATTGAAGAATACAGTATATGTTCATATGAAGTATCATGAGTAGCTGCTCTACTTTATCAAATTCAGAATTAAAATAGGATTTGTGATTAAAAATAGAGGCATCTTCAGTTTATGGTCTTTCTTATTATCTTAAAAAAAAGAGATAGTTGGGCTTCCAGCTGAGAGGAATGGTTGCAAAAACATTTTGTTCCAGTTAGTTAATTTTTCCCTACATGTGCTATATTCATCATATCCATTTTAAAAGCAAATGAGCCATCTCTATCTCCTCTCACATTGTGGCAAACTCTTGCTGTGCCAATTTTACATTTCATGTATCTTAGGGAGAATAAGATGTTCTGATTTTGATTATAATTTTAAATTAAAAGAATGAAAATAGTTCAATATTAGGATATTGATAATATGCACTAGCCAGACTGCCTTTGTTCCTTAAAAAAGAAGCATGTGTCTAAATAGGATGGTATGTCCCTGTATTAAAATGTGTAATAAGATGCACTATACTGTGAATGCTGTAGATTTCAATTCAATCAAGTAATCAGTTCATCCAAGCTAAAAATTGTTGGTAAATGTGCTGTGTACTTGAGATTCAGACATTTTGCAAGTAGCTGCAGCAAATTTTCAATGAAATTCTTCTCAATATAAGAACAGATACTTCCCAAATGAAGACATAAGAATGAATAGTTGACACATAAAAAGATACTCAGCATTATTAGTCACCAGAGAAATGTAAATTAATGCAATTCCAATGAGATTCCACTACACACTTATTAGAGTGGCTAAAATTTAGGAGACTGACCATAACAAGTGTTGTAATGATAAGGAGCAAGTGGAACACTTAAACATTGCTGTTGGAAATGAAATAAGTAGTGCAATCACTTTAGAAAATTTGTATTGTTTCTTATAAGTTTAAACATGCATCTATTTCCCCAAAACCCCAGATTCTACTCAAGTATTTATCCAAGAGAAATTAAAATGGGTGTAACTTAAAAGACATGTTCACAGATTTTCATAGCACCTTTATTCAGAATATCCTGTACCTGGAAACAAACCTAATGTCCATCAACAGGTGAATGAATAAACAGGTATTGATAGTGATATAAGCATACAATGTTTTCCTTATTTCTAGTTGATCCCTTTTCATATCCTCATAGGTCTCATTTATTTTATTTGCCTGTTTTAGGAAATTCTTGAAAAACCTTATAACTGTAGTTTTGAACTCAATGTCCATTCTTTTCTTTTCCTCCATCACCTTCCTTTGTGTCCTGCCTCTTCTCTGCATTTTAGTTGTTTCCCTGATTTGATGGAATAGTTTTGTGTGCTAGGTGTTCTGGTAGAGACCAGTAGCATAGCCTTCCCAGTTACCTGAGTTGGACAGTCTTGGTGTAGCCCTTTGTGGGCTTTGTGTGCAATCTTGTTATTAAGCCTTGCTTATTGTTGGTATCACTGGGAAGTGTATATCTCCAAGCCAATTGGCTGTAAGGATCAGCAGTTTCTCAGCTAGGAGGGCTTCTGTACTCCGCTTGGATGGGGCAGAGTCTCAGGATGACACAGACAAGCTTTCTTTCCCTGTCAGTCTTGCCTTAGGAACGTCCTGTTCGCAGTGAGTCCCACAAGATTGGTTTCAGGCTCGCACACCTCTTTGGTAAAGGTGCAGACAAGCTTTGGTTTCTGGTCTATCCCTCCTTAGAGAAAGCCAGCCACTGGGAGAGCTTCTGCGCTCAGTTTGGATGGGGTGGAGTCTCAGGGTGGTGCAAACAAGCTTTGGGATCCTGTCAGCCCCTCCCTGAGTCTGGCAGTAATGACAACTGGCTTCACAGACCTCCGAGAGATCTCTGCCCGCTGCCTGGCAGTCCGGCCTCTCCCTGACTGGGGCCATCTATCAGAGCAATAGGGTGATTCTGTTTTCCTCCCAAATAAGAAAGCCAGCCATGCTTTAGCTGTCTTCCCTCTCTGTGTGCTTGGAGTAAGCCAGTAGTGAACTCAGTTATGTTAGAGGTGCATTACCTATTTATGTCTTTTTAAAAAGGCTCTGTTTAATATGTATATTGAAGTAGAAGGAGAGCAAGAAGTAGGGAATGCCACAATTAAAAAAAGCATGGAATCACAGTGTGAGGATCACATGAAGGGGATCAAGAGGCATAAACTTCCAGTAACAAGATATGTAAGTCATGAAGATGTAATTTACAACACAGGGAATATAGACAATTATATTGTATCAACTTTTTATGGTGACAGATGGTAACTAGACTTATTGTGGTAATCATTTCATAATGTATATATGAGTCACTCCATTGTACATGTAATACTAATATTGTATGTTAATTATAACTCAACTAGAGGCCTGATGCATGAAATTCGTGCAAGGGGATCTACCCTCTCAGCCCTAGCTTCATCCAGAAGGACTCTCTGAAGGTCATTCAGCTGTCCTTTCTAATTAGCATATTGCACTTTTATTATTAGAGACTTTCTACAAAAGAGAACAGTTAGAAGGAGATTGCAATACCCAGGTAGAAAATGAGGGTAGCTTCAATTAGAAGGCAGGTAGTAGAGAAAAAGAGAAATGGATAATTTTAAAATGTATTTTAGTGGCAGGCCAGAGGTGATTCACTAACAGGATGTGGAGGAATGAGTGATTCACCAGTCTTTGCTTAAGCCTTGTACCATTTACATAGATGAAGAAGTCTTAGTGTTTAAAGCAGGGCATCAATGTGAGAAAGTCAATGTATATCTAGTCAGAGCTTTAGCAGAAAGGAGATAGCTCTCACAAACCAGGTAAGATAAGAGAGATTATTTACAGCCCTAACTGGTTTGGCTCAGTGGATAGGGCATCAGCCTGCGGACTCACAGAGCCCGGGTTCTATTCCAGTCAAGGGCTTATCCAGGGGTAGGCAAACTTTTTGACTCAATGGGTTCTTAAACTGGACCAGAGGGCCGGAACAAAAGCAACCTGGCCATGCTGGCACTCTCATCTTGGGCTGCTGGTGAAGGAGCGGAGGGGAGAGCAAGAGAACCCTCCATTCTTTCAGCTCTGAGGACCAGATAGAACAGCCGAATGGGCCAGATCCGGCCTGTGGGCCGTAGTTTGCCCACGGCTGGCTTATACCTTGGTTACAGGCACATACCCAATAGGAAGTGTGCAGGAGGCAGCTGATTGATGTCTCTCTCTCTCTCTCTCTCTCTCTCTCTCTCTCTCTCATCCATGTTTCTCACTCTCTCCCTTCCTCTCTGTAAAAAAAATAATAAAATATATTTTTTTAAAGAGAAAGAGACTATTTGCAAAGGTATGGGAAGTGTGGAAGAACAGCAAGGATAGTGTTGGGCCCTAGAACCAGCACCAATAGGGGTTATTACTCTCCCTAGGCTATAAAAGGAAAGGGGGACAAGCAGGATTGTTTTACAGAGAGGCCTTCAGACAGGAGATGAGGTCCTCAGTAGTGGAATCCCACAAACCCACAGAAATATGGCAGGAGGTGCCTCTGTTCTTCTTATGCCTGGAGAATATTTTCATTGACCAAACCCAGCTTGGACCTAAAGGAATACAGGATGGTGGAGGGACGGGGTGGGGGAGGGTAGCAATCACCTAATACTGAGAGCACAGAGAGTACATCTGGCAGGGCATAGCAAGATATCTAGCATAATGCTCACATACTGAATTCTGCATACTTTAAAAATACACAAAACTTTCCCAAACAATCTAAACTACAGCCAACCATATTTTGCAGCAACAATAGACATTTTTATTGTGAAGAAAATGAGCTGGGCTTTTTTAGTTAGGTATTAGTTGGGTATTATTATTGATTTTAATATATATTTTTATTGACTTCAGAGAGGGAGAGAGGGAGAGAGAGAGAGAGAGAGAGAGAGAGAGAGAGAGAGAGAGAGAGAGAGAGACATCAATGATGGGAATCATTGATTGGCTGTCTCCTTCACACTCCCCATGGGGGATTGAGCCTGCAACCAGGGCTTGTGCCCTGACTGGAAATCGAATCATGAACACCTGGTTTATAGATTAATGCACAACCACTGAGCCCAGCTGGCTGGGCAAGGATTATTGTTTTAATATTGATTAGAGAAGCCATTCCCCTTACCATTTTAAAAAGTAGTCACTACTTAGTTGAAAAGAAAACGTGTATGAAAAATCATGGGATGCTCAAAACCTGAAAACAACTTTTGGGTAATAGAGGATCCTGAGAGTACTAGACAGATGGAAGTGAAGAATGCATCCGTTTCTGTACCATTAAGACCTTGCATAGGTGTTTGTGACATTTGGAGTTGGGAAAAGAAAATCAGGTTTTATTCCATATGTTCCAAGTCTTTATTATTTTTGTCACTATAACATAATCTTTTTAGATATCACATGTAATTCTGTTTCTATATTTTGCTGGAATTATCTAAGAAAGACAGCATCTTTATGTTTTATGATACAAGCTAGCCAAGGGTCACGTCAGCTACTATAAACTCTCTTCTGAAAGTTTGCTTAATAATAAAGCACTGTTGTCAAAGCATTGATATCCATCTTAATGATATTTAAAAATTACTTATTTAAAAATTAATTACTTAAAACAAATAATGCTTGCCCGACTTTTGTTGTTCTATGATATTTTATTCAATCTATCAACATGCACTGATTGATGACCCAGAGATAATAAAGGCATTGTAAATAAATAGGATTTAAATTAAATATGTATATATGCATGAGTGTGTACAATTATTCAGTGAGGCATTGGTTTGGGATTTATTCAGAACTAAGAATATTCATTGATTTTACAAATATTTATTGGGTGCCCGCTATGTTCCACCACTCTTGTAAGCACTTGGTCTTCAAAATAGACCCAGATTTCTGTTTCTGTAGATACGATAGTTCAATGAGGGAACACAAGACAATAAGCAAAACATGTAATGAAAGATAAACTAGATAGCATGTTAGAAAGTGACACATTCTATGGAAAAATTAAAGCTTGTGCAAAATAAAGGAATATTCATCAGGGTCATGAAGCAATCATAACCCTACGCTAATCTATTCTCATGGAATTTACAATAGAAACTTTTGAGGTTTTTTGTAATCAGTTCTTAAATGGAAAAGCCAAAATCTTAATTAAAACAATCCCTGATGCAGAATGTGGAGGGATTGAGCAAAAATAAGGAGAAAGAAGTCATGGACACAAACAATGATGTAGTGAAATCAGGGTGCAGGGAGATGGTGGAGGTGGAGGAGGCTATAGGGGGGATAAATCGTGATGGGGAAAAATAAAGAAAAAATAAGTTTTAAAAGCCCTTAATGCAGTCGTGCTTGGTATTAATGTTTTGGATCACTAAATAAATTTAAAATAGACCAGTCTTTCAACTTTAGTTATTATTTTTTCCATAATTAACTATGTGACAAAAAAGCAAAAATAACTTATATTACTTCATTTTATAATCAGTCAGAATATGTATATTGTGCCTTTTCATTGGTGCATTACTTGTCTCATTATTTATAGGTATGCTTAAATCAGAGAATCAGGAACATAAAGTGTTATGCATTGCTTGTTTTTTGAGGAATTTCCATGAATTTTAATCTGCAATGGTGTCTCTATTCTTGAATACAAAAAGGAGAAATTATCTTGTATGTGTGTTGGATTTGAAGAAATCATATTCATATAAGGTTTAATCCACCACAAAGTTTCATTTTTATTAAAGCTTATGGGAAATTGCTAAAGTAGCCCTAACTGGTTTGACTCAGTGAATAGAGCATTGGCCTGTGGACTAAAAGGTCCAAGGTATGATTCTGGTCAAGGGCATGTACCTTGGTTGTGGGCACATTCTCAGTAGGAGGCGTACAGGAGGCAGCTGATCAATGTTTCTCTCTCATAGATGTTTCTAACTTTCTATCCCTCTCCCTTCCTCTCTGTAAAAAAAAAATCAATCAAATATATCTTTTAAAAAAAGAAAGAAATTGCTGAAGTAAAGTTTCATGATGCCAACTCACTAAGTTCCCTAAAATTCGGAGTATCTGTTGAATAATTTTTAAAGTATTGATTCTTAAATATTTTCATCTGGTGAAACTGTCAAGTTACCTTACTCTACATGAACTCCCTTTCATAAAGCATATTCAGTGTTATAGGGCTTTTCTGCTCATTAGTAACACATTTCCTAGCAGTAGAATTTAATTTTGGTAAAATGTTCACAGGTCTTCAGGTTTATAAAACATGTTTGAACTGCCTTTAAATCAGGAGGACCAGTAAATTGACCTACCATGTGCTGTGACTTCAAGGTTTTTGGAAGCATCCAAATACGTCCTTCCACCTCCATCTACCCATCCTCATGTATGCCTGAAATCCCATGTTTAGAGTTTTATTTCTTTAGTTTACATTTAGATCCATATTAAGATAGAAACACTCATGGAAGGATTGACACTTTAAACTAGTTCAACCATTTAAGTATAAGGTCTGAGAAGGAAAAGATGCAAACATTAGAACACCAGGAAGCTAAGAGACAGACAAAAGGGAGAACCTAGTAGGAAGTTAGGGGTCACTCAGAAACCTTGGTTTGCTTGTAAGGCAGATGGGAAGTAATCTGTATTCTGGTTCTTTTCCTGGTTCTACCACTAACTATGTAAATTTGGACATGATATTCAATCTTTATGTGAAAAATTACAAGATTCAGCTGGATGATCTTTTAAAAAATATATATTTTATTGACTTCAGAGAAAAATGGAAAAAGAGAGCTTAACTGGGCGATCTTTAAACAATTCCAAGTTGCATGATTCTAGATTCAATAATTTTATTCATTATCAACCCTCTTTACTTACCATGGATAATAGAAACTATGAGAACTGATGTAATTAAAAGCCAATGTGGCTTCTATAAATACAGTAATTTGGGGTTAAAAAACAGCAACAGACCTTGAATTCAACTTTTATCTTAGGTATTTCATCTCACATATATTCAGACATGAATGTGTGTACATGTACTAGTACATACTCACATGCACATTGCCTCCTTCACTGAGAAATTACAATACCATTATCCATTCAGAGGCACTGATTCTGAGAAATGTGGAACAGAAGATACTTCTCTCTTACACAATATCCAATAAACCATTCAAATTTCTGATTTCTGATTTTCTTCATTTATATTACATCTTATGTATCATATTAGGTTGAGTCAGATTGTACAAAGCCATAGCAGGTTGAGAAGGAGATCATCTGTTTCTTTCCTCAACTCAGCATCTTTCAGATAACTCATTCTTGATTATTCTCTTTTTAATTTAATTTCCTTCCTTTTACCTATGCCCCTGATTAATCTATTAACATAGAGTTAATTGTAGGGAATCCTGGCAATGTAATAGCAATTAATCATCACTATTGCACTAACAAAAGAATATTTTTTTATTCTCAAGTAGGGTCACAATTATAGTTATTACATTATCACCCTTAATACACATCATTTATTATATTTATTACAATAGTCATGATCAAAAGAGTGGCTCACTGATTCTGACTCTCAGGAGGCACTCAATAAATATTTGAGAAGTGAATGAATAGATGCAATGTTGGAATTAAAATACAATCTCAACATTTCAACAAAACACTTCATTAAAAAACATGGGGGGTGGGAAAGCATAGGGTTGGAGGCTGTGTACTGGAACAGTTATATGTTTATCCATAGCGTGATATCCTATTCTCATTAAAATTCATATAGAGTGAAGCTATTGCTCTAGGAGGACCTGCTGTGTCCTGTTGAAATTACCCTCACCAATCCCTGGGTTTGCTAGCAGTAGGGGAGGACAGGACTGACACTTGTCTATGACTGTGTGGAAAGTGACTGCAGAAAGGAAGTTATAGGGATTTACTTTCTGCTTTTGAAAGTACAATTATATGTTTAACACAGATACAACTATATTTTTTAGTGTATTTGATCTGTGCATTATGAATGAAATGTCCAGATCATGCATTTTGGCATTTATCTTCTATTATTGTGGAATAGAAGTAAACTCATCCAATTTATAAATGCAATACAAAACTGTATTTGAAAATGAAAGAAGGCCTTAGTTTTGAAAGAATAAGTATAAAGAAATAGTCAAAACTTTAAGTGTTCAAAAATAATTTAAGCCCTGGCCAGTGTGGCTCAGGGGTTGGGCATCATCCCTTGCACCAAAAGGTTGCTGATTCTATTCCTGGCCAGAGCACATTGCTGGGATTGCAGGTTCAGTCTCTGGTCCGGGTGCACACTGGAGGCAACCCATTGCTGTTAATCTCTCTCCCTATCCCTTCCTCTCTCTCTAAAAATCAATAAAAAAAAATATTTAAAAGAAACATCATGGAGGGCCCCAGGTTCCTTTATTAAAAAGTTTAAAGACCTACTTACCTCAGTCTGCTATTTTCCCAAGTAGTTGATTTAAATGTTTTGAACCTCTGCTGTAAAAAATGAACCTAGGCCAATTTGACCATGCAGAAGTTTTCAGGTTCTTCAATTAGAATCCTACTGTTAGAGACAGGTGGATGATCCATGGCAACATACCAGGTGGCATGCTAAAATTAAAGCAAGACTTAGAGCAAGTAGACCAAATTCTGTCAAATGTGCCAACAAGATTTAGGAGCATTTTAAATAGGCACAAAACAGTTATTGAGCTTAGAACTTTTTTTAAATTAATTTTTATTGATTATGGTATTACATAATATTCCTTATCCCCCCCATTCCCATCCCAAACCCCTCCCTACATATTCCCCCACCTCCCTGTTGTCCATGGCCACCGGCTAGGCCCATGTGCATGCACACAAGTCCTTTGGTTGATCTCTTCCCCTTACCCCCACCCTCCCCTCCTTTCCCTCTGAGGTTTGAGAGTCTTATCGCTGCTTCTTTTTCTCTGGGTCTGTTTTTGTTCACCAGTCTATGTTTTTCATTATTTCCTCTAGATGTGTGAGGTCATGTGATCCAAGAAATATCCTTGTAGGAACCTAAACTGCAACAAGCCTTAATGGTTATGCTGAGAGGCAAATGAATCAGTCTATAGGGTTGCTGAAGGATGCCCAGGACCAAACCAGAGACGGGTGGACCGGCATTATCACCATTTGTCCACCAACCAGATCTGAAATATCATGGCTGACATGTACACATAAGGAACTATTTGACATTGAAATTGAGCTTAGATCTTAAAGTTATATCTCTCAATACGTGGGGACTGCCATTGCAAGAGAGGTTCTCTATGAGGAAGATCAGTGGATGGAATCTTTCATGAAATAGAAGTCAGACCACAGGGAGTTTAGAACTAGAACTAGTGCATATAGCAGAAAGTATTAGGCTCCTGGTCTTGCCAAGAGCTTATGCCTTCTTCATGGTAAGGCACACAAAATATAACAAAATTTGGTAAGGCTAGCCAAAACCAGTTTGGCTCAATAGCTAGAGTGTCGGTCTGCAGACTGAAAGGTCCCAGGTTTGACTCTGGTCCAGGGCATGTATCTTGGTTGCGGGCACATCCCCAGTGTGCAGGAGGCAGCTGATCGATGTTTTACTCTCATCGATGTTTCTAACTCTCTATCCCTCTCCCTTCCTCTCTGTAAAAACTCAATAAAATCTATATTTTTTAAAATTTGTTAAGGCTCAACACCTTGACCAATACTCACTTCACCCATGAATAATTATTTCAAGCAACCCTTTTTTGAGTTAATAAATCTTCTGGTATAGATTTTGATAATGATACTTAATATTCCTACATGACTTATTTTAAAGTGGATTTTTATTAGGGAATTTAAAATGCTAACCACCTTAAGTATATAGCAAAGTTAATTTACAGATATATGATTCAAAGGGAAGTATATTACGGTTTAAATAGATTTATTAAATATTATAACAATAGCATTAATTGGATTTATACTGTAATGTTATATCTCCACCAAGAAGATATTGACCGAAATATGTAACATGTAATAGTTATCCTACCCATGTCCTTTCATCTATATTCCTGTTCCTACTATGATAGAAGTATTTATTACGCAGGCGTATCTATTCAGATATATCTATTCAGCTCCTACTATCTTTGTAAGGACGGAATCACAGAAAATGAGGTCATTTGAGCCAATGCCTCTTATGTGTGTCAATTATTTTTATTTACTTTTTTAAATCCTCACCTGAGACTATTTTCCCATTTATTTTTAGAGAGAGAGAAAGACAGAGAAAAATATTGATGTGGGAGAATCACATTGATTGGTTGCCTCCTGCATGAGCCCTGACCAGGGCTGGGAAGGAGCCTGCAACTGTGATATGTGCCTTTCAACCAGAATCAAACCCAGGACCCTTTCAGTATGCAGGCCAACGCTCTATCCACTGAGCCAGGCCTCCATCAACTTTCACCCAGAAAGCTTTGTTTTCCACCTACTAATTCCCTTCTTCTACTGTAGCAGTGCTTCTCTGCTTAACAAAGCAACTGAATGATAATGAAAAGAAAAAAGACATCATGTTACTCCTTTCCTTAGAAGCCCCTTATAGCTTGTCATGGAATGAATACAGACTTACAATAATGGCCTACAACCCCGCACCTCCAATCTCTGGCCTCTCAGATCTCACCAGTTTCCCACTCACTCTGGCCACGTGATCTTTTGTCCTGTCCCAAAAAGAAAGCCAGGATAGCCAAGCCTCTGTTCCCTTTGCCTGGAAAGCTCTGGTTTCTGATGTCACATTTCTAGTTAGTTCCTCAGTATCTAAGTCTCAAGCCAAATGTCACGCCACTGCAAGGCCATCACTACCATCTTATCTCAGGTAGCTCAGCAGCGCCCTAAGCCAGGCACTCAACTCTGAATATAATGTCAATTCCATAGAACCAAGGATCTTGCCTCTCTTCTGCTCTACTCTATTTGCCTTAGCACATAGTAGGGGTTTGGGTGAATAAAGCAATGAGGACTCCCACCTAGCAAGCTTCTTCTTTTAAGAAAGGGAGGATCAAAGTGACCTTTTCCAATGCAGTTACGGTACTTGGTGATATGCTCACGTGGCAGACCTGTTCTGACAGCCCCTCATTAAATCCAACTCCGAAGCCACCACGTAACCAATAGGGTCCATTTCAGTCTTTCTCATTCCCACCTGGGAGCCTCGTCATCCTTCCATTTGATAAATCACTGCAGGAGGAAAAGGGGTGGCATCCTATTCAGTGACAAAGATGGCCTCTGATCATTTGCATTATCTCTGAAGAGAATTCAAAGGGACTAATTCAATCTCAGGGCCCTATGGCAGTTCTTCTCAAAGCTCCGTATCCAGGTCAGCAGCAACAGTCCCACCTGGGAACTTGTTAGGGGTGCACATTCTCAGAGCCCACTCCTGACCTGCAGAGTCAGAAACTGGAAATCTGTTAGAACAAACCCTGTGCTAAGATAAGAGAACTGCTGTGCTAGGGCCACAGTGCCCACACTTATGCTTTATAATCACCTGCTGAGATTTCACAATTTGTATCCTGAGCACCTGCATTAGAGGTTCTGATTTAGTTGGTCTGTCACAGGTCAGGGCTATATTTAATTTCAGTTCTGCTCTGTGATGCTGATGGATCTCCAAAGTTTAGGATCATTGCCCTAGTGTGAGAACAAGGTAGTTTCACGTATATCCTGGTACTTTGCAGACGTTTCTCCTACAAAGGACTATAATTTGGAATTCAAAAACTGTTCACTTCACAGTTTTACAGTCGGGGAGAAGGGAAAAGGCTTGGACTAAAGTACAGCATATGGCTATAAATGCTAGGGTTGTATAGCCCCATCCAAAGCATCGATTCATAGGGAATCACATTAAAGCGATGTAATGTTCAAAAGCAAGTTCCGTGGTAAGCAGCTGCTATAATAGAATGACTTATTCCAGAAGGAAAGTTTCATTTCAGAGGCGCTTAAACATGATATCAAATATGTTTGCAGTTAATGAAAATGCAGGAAGCACCAAGTTAATAGGGCACTTTTAAACCATAAAACCGAATTTAACTGCGCTACGAATGACAGTTCTCTGCACAAAAGGAAGTTTCACAACCTGATGGATCAAATTGAGAATTCTTAGGATGCTGTGTGGCATCTCCTTTGAAGAAGCTGAACTGACAGGGAGAAGCGGGCTTCTTTAGAGTACCGTTATTTACTTCTACTTTTTTTTTTTAAATACATTTTATTGATTTTTCACAGAGAGGAAGGGAGAGGGATAGAGAGCTAGAAACGTCGATGAGAGAGAAACATCGACCAGCTGCCTCCTGCACACCCCCTACCGGGGATGTGCCCGCAACCAAGGTACATGCCCTTGACCGGAATCGAACCCGGGACCTTTCAGTCCGCATACCGATGCTCTACCACTGAGCCAAACCGGTTTTGGCCCGTTATTTACTTCTTAATCCAACACAGAATAATTAAAAAGAGATCTCACTTTATAAGGCCACAGAACAGCTTGTTTGATAAAATTGTTATAAGCCTCCAGACTCTCATTTCTATTTTAGTAGTGATTTCTTATATTTGCTTTCAGAAATATTTCAAATAGATATTCTTTGGTTTCTATTTTTATATTTGCCTTTTTAGTTGTTAGAAATAAGATGAAGTTAGAATGGCAAGAGAAAGCGTGTTTCTTTTTACAATAAAAACTTACTTTGTATAACATTGAAGCTATCTCTTTTGATATAGGCTGCCCTGTATTTTAGCTGCTTAATTTCATATTCAATTATTTAGTTGAAAAATTAAAAGTAAATCCTAATAAAACAAAGTTACTTGTTTTTCTCATTTTATGGATGTGTTGTAAAATATAAAAAACAGCTGTTTCATTTTCTGTTTCCTGAATTAAATCACCTTAAGGGCTTTGCTGAAATTATATTTGATTAATAGCGCTTTTAAAACTTCCCCTATAAAATTTATTCATATTATTTTCTTTCCATAGAAAAGGGGATTACTACTGTGCGGTAGGCATTTTGTTAAGTCTCCTTAGTTCATTAGACCGCCATATAATGATTAGCAATACATATTAGGCCATTTCCTAAACAAAGAATATTGTAAAAAATGCCACATGCAAAGCATTGTGTTACAAGTGGTTCAACTTTCTAAATTTGAAATTAGATTGAGAGCATGATGCATTTAGAAAATGTGGCTAGTTAAACTTAAAATAATTAAAATTAAATAACATTACAAATATAGTTCTTTAGTCACACTTGGGACACTTCTAATGCTCATAGCCATATGTGGCTAATGGCTACTACATCAGACAAAAAACTTATAGAACACTTCTATCATCCCAGGAAGTTTGACTAGAGAATGGTATATAGACTAGTTTGTGAGGAAATACATATTTTTAAAAACAATGTTTTCTAGGATATTTTAGAATACTTTTAAGCATTTTATAGTAGAATGAAATTAAATATTAAATTAATAAGGAAATACGCCATCCGGAGTATTTTTTCATCTTTAATGTTGAAAAAAGTGTTTCATAGCTCCCTCTTCCCCCCATTAACCTCTCCAGCCAGCTCCTGCCCCCCAACTCACATCAGGGCCTTGCCACCCCATTATCTGTGTTCACAGGTTATGCCTATATGCATACAAGTTCATTGGTTGATCTAGTCCCATTCACCCTTCTCTGCCTTCCCTCTGAGGTTCAATAGTGGAATATTTTTTTAAAATAATCAACTCCCTAGAAGAGGAGCCTGCTAGCATAGTTGGTTGCCTAGAGCTTTTCTACGTCTCAGTTCCATAACTAGGTCATAGAGTACTGAAGGCCATATCCTCTTTTTTTATCCAATGTCTTCACAGCGCCAAAAAGTGTGACATGCATAAAGAGAGCACTCAGTGAATCTTAACTAAAAGCACTAAAGAAATTGAAGCAAGGAGAGACTCAATAAATATTGGCTTTGAACTTGAACAGTACTTTGTGACTCCTAGCTAAATCTAGCATTCTATTGCAGGGTCATTCTGAATAGTAGTAGGCCATGATCTCCTTCTGGGTCAGATGCTTCATGATAAGAGTCACAAGACCAAGTGCCCCTTTCAATCACTTTTTTGAACTATATTCTACCTACACTAACACAGAGCTTTGATTCTCCACTGTACCCTCTTTATATCTGCTCCAGGACCAACCCAAGTAAACATAGACTGGCTTTCCAGGATTCTCATAATTTAATTATTCAGCTTCAATTACTATATGACTTCTTTCAATTAAAACCCAACTCTAATTCTTTCTGTATTGTTTCTTATTGTAGACATGAATACTCCAAACTCTCTCTCTCTCTCTCTCTCTCTCTCTCTCTCTCTCTCTCTCTCTCTCTTTCACACACACACACACACACACACACACACACACACACACACACAAAAGCAGCAATGAAATCCCTCCCTGCATCAGCAACAGTGTTGTTTCGAAATATTTGCAATACATCCACTTCAAAAGGTACTCTGACCTTTAATTTAAAATGTAATTAAATAAAGATTACCGTTTTCAGAAAAAATATTTTTGAATATTAGCTTAAGACCTACAGAGCCACACACAAACACCTCCATGCCTAGATTCAAGCAAAGCAAATATTTTCAAGTATTTTTTTAAATCTCTTCATGATTGCTTAACCCAAAATACTGTATCTCCTTTCCTACTAGACTATATGTATCTAAAAGATACAGAGATTATTGAAAAAGAAGGGAGGGTAGGAAATATTAACACAACTTTGGTCTGAAAGCTTCTCTTAATCCATGCCATTTATTTTTGAGACAGATGTGTGGAGGACGTGTTTTTAGGGCAGAACCAGTACTAGTGTAAAGCTGTGTCTAGACCCCTGCTAAGCCCGTCTGTGCCAGCTGCTTATGGGAATATACACATTCCCAGGTACAACATTAAAATAGCTGCTACTTTTGGAGGTCACTTTACTAGGGTTGAGACTCACTTCCCACAACCATAAAACCGCGGTGAGATAGCATCTCCCACCTGTCAGAATGGCTATCATAAATAAATCAACAAACAAGTGTTGGCAGAGATGTGGAGAAAAGGGCACCCTTGTGCACTGCCGGTGGGAATGCAGACTGGTGCAGCCACATGGAAAGCAGTGTGAAGGTTCCTCAAATTATGAAAAATGGAACTCCCATTTGACCCAGTGATCCCACTGCTAGGAATATATCTTAATAAATCAGAAACACTCATCAGAAAGAATGTATGCACCCGTATGTTCTTAGCAGTGTTATTTACAATAGCTAAGATCTGGAAACAGCCCGAGTGCCCATCAGTAGATGAATGGATAAAAAAGCTGTGGTACATTTACACAGTGTAATACTATGCTGTAGAAAAGAAGGATTTCTTACCCTTTCCAACATCATGAATGGACCTGAAGAATATTATGCTGAGTGAAATAAGCCAATCAAAGAAAGACAAGTATCACATGATCTCACTTGTAAGTGCAATCTCATGAACATAATAAACTGATGAACAAAATAGGCCCAGAGGCATAGAATAGAATGACATATCTCGGGGGCAAGGGGTGTGTGTGTGTTGGGAGATAAGAGATTGACCAAAGAATTTATATGCATACTAAAGGTCGGATGCATGAAATTTGTGCGAGAGTAGGCCTTGCTTCCCCCAGCTGCCAGCTCTGTCTTCCCTCTGGCACCTGGGACCCAGGCTTCCCTCACAGCTCCAGTTTCATCCAGAAGGTCATATGGTCTAATTAGCATATTATGCTTTTATTATTATAGATATGCATAACCAATGGACACAGACAATAGTGTGGTGAAGTCCTAGAGGAGGGCAGGGCCTTGGAGCAGGGGAGGAAGAAGAGGGAGATTGGGGGGACATCTGTAATATAGTCAACAAAAATAAAAAAAATATTTAAAATAGAAAATCCTGCCAATGTCTGGCCTCAACACCCCCGCCCCCCTGTAGAATGTAGACTACCAAGGTACCTATCCCATGAGGACAACATATTAAGATAGTTAAATTATCACCTGGATGCAGATCTGAGTTTAAACCGGGGCTCTGCCTGTTCCCACTGAGGGATGCCTCAGTTTCTGCCTCTGGAAAGAGACATAGTTCATTTTCTGACACCCATGGGGACAGCTCTGAGACTCAGCTGCTTCCTATAATGACCCCTATTTGTTAAACACTTGCTGTGTGCCAGGCTCTGGCTGTGCCTGCTCCGTGTGCCTGTTTGCTCATCGGAGAGACAGAGCTAATACGTAGAAAGATTCCAACAGGAGAACATGCGTGGAGCTCCCTGCATGGTGCCTGGCACCCTGTCCAATGCTAGAAGCCTGGGAGCTATGGTGATTCCCTTCCTTCTGAGTCCTATTATCACAGTGGTGGCTATATAACGCATCTAGCATTGGTCTTGCACACAGCCACGCCTCAATAAATGCCCTTTTTGGAATTAAATAAACTTGGGCTATAATCCTGGCTCTAAGGCCATAGATAAGTCACTTTCTCCTCCTGAGCCTTGGTTTGCCCATCTGAGAAATGGGCTCGCCATAGGCACTGGGAAGGAGCAGCACCCAGCACCCAGCAGAGCCTAAGACCGAGTGGCCAGGATGGCAAGTGTTGGGTGTAGTGTTCTTACATAGGTTGGGTGGCACTGACCTTGCTCCCTGGCAGGTCAGTGGGACAACCTGCCCTTCACATTGTGACACCCCTCCCCCACCCATGACCTCACCCCCAGAGTGACCAGTGGAACCCTGAGGGGTTTGTGAGGTCACCCCATTCTGCTCCACAAACACTCTCGTGGGGCAGCAGCCACTGGCTGTCTCTATCCCAGGGAAGCTTCAAAGACTCTGGGACTTGGCAGCCGTGGTCACTCTGAAGCTCCAGAGAGGCACACGGAGCATTAGAAACCAAGGACACTCCAAGGGCTGACCCCAGGGAGGCCAGAACCAGGGGCAGAAGTCTCGTGCGCGTGCGGAGTGTCATTCAGCAGTTCTGGAAGGCCCACCGCCACCAGGCCACCATGGTCCTCAGATGGCTACTGCTCCTGATGATGGTTCTGCCCACATTCATGACAGGCATCAAGATGTGCATCTTCTGTGATCTGACTGACTCATTCTCAAACTGCCCTGGCATCCTCATGACCTGTGGGGACAACGAGCAGTGCTTCACTGGCCAAGGAATGATTCCCGGTCTCGGCCTTGTCACCAACAAAGGATGCATGCTGTCCACTTCATGTAGCCGCCATGTAGAGCCTGTCATCTTCCAGGGCATCACCTACAAGTTCAACTCCACCTGCTGCAATGGTGAACTGTGTAACAGGGCCCCCAACCCCAAAGGCAGCCTGAAGGCGGGGACCACCTGTCTGCCACTGGGCGTGCTACTGCTCCATCAATGACTGACCAGCCTGGAGGGCAGAGCCTGGGACTAGTTTCAGGGCTCTACTGTTCCTAGTGACCCCTGCCCCTCCCACTCCCTCATCCCTCTTCTCCCTTAAATGGCCAGAGGCCTGAGACATAAAAAATAAAATAATAATGATTATAAATCTGTACAGTACTTTTTCATGGAAATTATAGTGTGACAGTTTTTAGATATAAGTAATAGTTCTCTTGCTGTTATAGCTAAGAGGAGTGATGAGTTGAGAAAATTATCCAGATAATCTAGTATAAGAGGCCAGATTTTTTTGGACTGTGAAAGATGATTGCTTAAAAAAAATACAGGGCATGGATGGGTCAACTGCATGTAGATCTCTGGAGACTGTAAAACATTATCTAGTGGTTCTCCAACTATTAGAAATACCGGCCACATTCAGACCAATTAATTCATGATCACTGGGGGTGGGCCCCAGGCACTGATTGTCCTTTAAAGTTCCCTGAGAATCATTGGCAAAACAGAATGAAGCATTCTGTTCCAAGAATATATATATATATATATATATATATATATATATATATATATATGTAATGTTCAATCTCACTAACAATTGGGGAAATGCAAATCAAAACTACAATGAGATACCATCTCATACCTGTTAGAGTGGCTGTTATAAAGCCAAGTAATACCAAGTGTTGGAGAGATTTTGGAGAAAAGGGAACCCTCATTCAGAGCTGGTGGGAATGTAGGCTGATACAACCACCATGGACAGAAGTCTTGTTATTTCTCAAACAATTAAGAATAGAACTACCATAGGACCGACCCAGCAATCCCTCTCCTGGGTATATATCCAAAAAAAACTAAAACACATGAATTCGCAAAGATATATGCATCCTGTTGTTCCTTGCAGCATTATTCATTGTGGCCAAGGCATAGAAACAACCAAAGTGTCCTGCGATGGAGGACTGGATAAAGATGTGATACATACATACAATGGAATACTATTCAGACATATGAAAGGACGAAATAGCACCATTTGCAACAACATTTCCAACATAGATGGACCTCAAGAACATTATAAGTGAAGTGTCAGTCAGAAAAAGCTAAGAACCTTATGATTTTCCTCCTGTGTGGGATCTGAAACTGAAACTCATAAACACAAACAGCAGTGTGGTGGTTGTCAGAGATAAGGGGGTGGAGGATGAAAGGGGAGTCCTAATATATGGTGACGAGAAGATTAGACTTTGGATAATGGGCACACGGTTCAATATTTAAATCATTAAAATTGAATAGAAATAAGTATAACATGTTATAAAAAGAAAAAGAAGTATTTGCATATATGAATAAGAAGCAAGAGAATATAAAAAATGACTAAGCAGATTTTAAAATAAAAACTATAACTTTTAGAAATAAAAATATAACCATCTCTCTATATATAATCCTAATATGCAAATAGACCAAACAGCTGAACAACCGAACAACCTTAATATAGCAGATAAAAGCAACATTTTATTAGGATAGATTTATTTAATGATATTAATCTTTTTAAATTTGTAGAGTTTCAAGAAGGCCCAGTGTGGTATTAATTTTCATTAATGCTCCATATGTGTTTGAAAAGCTTTTATATTCTGAAATTATTGGATGTATTAGATCAAGTGTATTAGTTGTTTATCTCAAATGTCATATATTACACTGATTAATCGTTTTCTTTTGCCTGCTGCATCTATAAGTTGGTAGGAGGATTTTTGAAATCCTGTTACTAAGGTGTTCTATTTGTGCACTTATCTTCATAATCTGTCAAAATTTACTTTATATACTGACTAGCCAGATTATTATGATCTCTGAATGCATAATAATCTGGCCACTCAGTGTATATGCTGTAAAATAAAAGGCTAATATGCAAATTGTCCCCTCAACCAGAAGTTTGACCAGCAGGCAAGCTAACCAACTACCTATGTGCCCTCCCCCTGACCAGGCTGGCCTGACTCCACTCATGCACAAATTCATGCACCAGGCTATATAATATATATATATATATATATATATATATATATATATATATATTATATATATATATAACTTACCTAATAAAAGGGTAATATGCAAATTAACCTTCACTCCACTCCACAAGCCATGCCCACAAGCCTATCAGAGAGAGTATGCAAATAACCCAACCAAGATGGCTATAGCCACAGAGAGCAGGAGGGAGGAGTTTCCCCAGCAACGGAGGAAGACAAGCTTTCGGCCTGCCCTTGCCAGCCTAAGCCTCCACTCAAGGATGCAAAGTTTCAATTATAGATGGTAAACAAATCCAAACAGAAAGAGCTGCCACCATGGCCTGATCTTGAGGCTTGGTTCTGCTCCAGGCTACAAAGTTTCAATTGTAGAAAGTAAATATATCCCTAATACCAGGGCCTCTGCTTGGGACACTTGGGGGTGTAGCCAGCCTGCAAACCACCATAGGCCCCTTGCTCAGGCCACCCCATGCCCCAAGGGAACCCCCAACCTGATCCGGGACACCCTTCAGAGCAAACCAGCTGGACCTCACCCATGCACCAGGCCTCTATCCTATCTAGTAAAAGAGTAATATGCAGATTGACCATCACTCCAACACACAAGATGGCTGCCCCCATGTGGTCAAAGATCCTGCCCCTATATGGACACAAGATGGCCAGCAGGGGAGGGCAGTTGGGAGGGACCAGGCCTGCAAGGGAGAGCAGTTGTGGGTGATCAGGCAAATAGGAGAGGACAGTTGGGGGGCACCAGTCCTGCAAGGGAGGGCAGTTAGGGGTGACCAGGCTCGCAGAGGAGGGAAGTTGGGGGCAAATGGGCTGGCAGGGGAGTAGTTAGACATCAATCAGGCTGGCAGGCAGAAGCAGTTAGGGGCAATCAGGAAGGCAGGCAGGCAAGCAGTTGGGAGCCAGCAGTCCTGGATTGTGAGAGGGATCCCAGATTGGAGAGGGTGCAGGCTGGGCTGAGGGACAACACCCCCCACCAACCCCATGCACAAATTTTATACACTGGGCCTCTAATACACACACACACACACACACACACACACACACACACACACACACTGAGTGGCCAGATTATATGTGTTCAGAAATCATAATAATAATAATCTGGCCACTCAGTGTATATTTTGACACTGTTTTTAGATGCATGATTACATAATTACATAGTCTCAGTATGTATCACAGGTATATATTTTTGAGAACTGAAACTCTTAACATTATACTAGAGGCCCCATGCATGAATTTGTGCATGGGTGGGGTCTGGCCAGCCTGGCCCCAATTGGAGCAGGTAGGGGCTGGGCCTGTTGGGAGGAGGAGATGGCAGGAGGCTGGCCTGCCAGCCCACCCTGATAGGGCTCAATCAAGGCCAGGCCGGCTGGGGGAAGGGGCTGTGGGCAGTTGGCTGGTGGGCTCTGCCCCTGATTTGGTTTGGGGGTCCAATTAGGGGCAGGGCCAGCCATGGGGAGGGGCTGTGGGTGGTGGGCTGGCAGGCCCCACCCTTGAATGTGGTAGGGAGTGCCAATCAGGGGCCAGCAGGCTGGGGAAGGGGCCATGAGTGGTTGGCTGGCTGGTCGTGGCCCAGATTGAGGTAGGGGTGGTCAGCAGAGGGAGGGGGAGGGGCTGTGGGCTGATCAGGGTGGTGGGGGCCCATTGGGGGTGTGGCAAGCTGGGAGGAGGTGCTGTAGTAGGTTGGCTGGCCAGCCACACCCCTGGTTGGGGCTGGGAGTGTGATCAGGGCGGGTTGGCCAGGGGAAGGTGATGCATGTCATGGTGGGGTGGGCTAATCAGGGCTGGCTGAGGGGAGGGGAGGGGGTTTTGGCTGGTGGTTAGCTATTAATCAGGAGGGGGAGTCTGATCAAGGGTAGGCCAGCATGTGGGAGGGGCTACGAGGTTGGCCAGCCGGCCCCACCCCCTGATCAGGCAGTTTGCTGGCCACAGTGGGTGTCATAGCGACTGGTTATTATGGTCATTATGGCCATTATGGCTGTTATGGTCGCTGGCTATATATATATAGATGGTGGACCTCTCTATCTCTAATAATACCTTTGCTTCAAAGCCTTTTTCATGTAGTATTAATGTGGTTAAGCCAGCTTTAATTTGTTTATATTTATTGTGTATATAACTTCTAAATATAATTTGTATACTTTTAATTTATGTGTGCTTCTTATTAACACATTGCTTGATTTTTATTTTTTTATTCATCTGACAGTCTTTGTTAACTAGAACTTTTTAGTTCATTTTAATTGTAGTTAGTAGAATTAGAAATATTTCTACTATATTTTATGCTTCCTATGTACCTGACTTGTTTATGCTTAATTTTCTCTGCTTGTTTTTTCCTTCTTTTACATTGATTGAGTTTGGAAGTTTTGTACTTGATCTCTATTACTTTCATTATATTCTGGAAAAGTCGCACATATATGCTTAACTTATCAAAATGTACTTCATCTATAGTTTCATTCTCCTTTAGAACAAAATAAAGACCACAGAAGACTAGTTCTGTTCCCTTGCCTTTGGGGTCAAGTTCATAAAATGCCCCTTATGACCAAGGTCTATAAGTTTGGTAACTATATTTTCATCTATGTGATTTATTATCTCTGGAATTATATTTTTTATAAATTTTGAAATAATTTTTGTACATGGGGATAAACTTTAATCCAGTTTCATTTGTTTGCATGTGTCTTTTCGGTTTTCCCAGCACCAGTTATTGAAGAGATTATCTACTCCCTGGTGTGTTTCTGACTTCTTTGTCAAACATTATCTGTCTATATACATGTGGTTTTATAGCTGGGCTCTCTATTCTGTTCCATTGATCTGATTGTCTAAAATACCATGCTGTGCAGAAACCGGTTTGGCTCAGTGGTAGAGCATCGGTCTGCGGACTGAAAGGTCCTGAGTTTGATTCCGGTCAAGGGCATGTACATTGGTCGCCGGCACATCCCTGGTAGAGGGTGTGCAAGAGGCAGCTAGTCGATGTTTCTCTCTCATGGACGTTTCTAGCTCTCTATTTCTCTCCCTTTCTCTCTGTAAACTATCAATAAAATATATTTTTTTAAAAGACTTACTAAAATATTTTTTAAAAATAAAATAAAATACCATGCTGTTTTGATTATCACAGCTGTGTAGTACAATTTAAAGTCAGGTAAGGTGATACCCTCCCACTTTGTTCTTTTTTCTCAGAATTGCTTTGCTATTTGGGGTCTTTGTGCAAATCTGAAGATTTCTCATTGTATTGCTTAAAAAAATTACTTTAGGACTTTGGTGGAGATTGCATTAAATTTGTATACTGTTTTGGGTAATATGGATATTTTTAAAAAATGTTATTGTTGAAAATATTACATATGTCTTCATTTATCTGCCATTGACCTCTCCATGGCCACCCCCACCCTGCAGCACATGCCCTCATCTCCCTAGTGTCTGTGTGCATTGGTTGTGCTTATATACATGCTTACAAGTCCTTTGGTTGATCTCTTACCCCACCACAAACTCTTCCCTACCTTCCCTCTGAGGTGTGACGGTCTGCTCAAAGCTTCTATGTATCTAGACCTATTTTTGTTCATCAGTTTATGTTGTTCATTACATTCCACAAATGAATGAGATCATGTGATACTTCTCTTTTTCTAACTGGCTTATTTTGCTTAGCATAATGCTCTCCAGGTCCATCCATGCTGTTTAAATGGTAACAGTTCTTACTTTTTTTACAGAAGCATAGTATTCCATTTTGTAGATGTACCATAGTTTTTTAATCCATTCATCTGCTGATGGGTACTTAAACTATTTCCAAATCTTAGCTATGGTGAATTGTGATGCTGTGATTATAGGGGTGCATATATCCTTTCTGATTGGTGTTTCTGATTCCTGAAGTGGAATTACTGTATCAAATGGAAGTTCCATTTTTAATTTTTCAAACTCCATATGTTTTCCATGGTGGCTGTACCTGTCTGCATTCCCACCAGCAGTGTACAAGGGTTCCTTTTTCTCCACATCCTCACCAGCACTTGTGGTTTGTTGATTTGTTGATGCTAGCCATTCTGACAGGCATGTGATGGTATCTCATTGTCATTTTGATTTGCATGTCTCAGAGGATTAGTTACTTTGAGCATATGTCTCTTGGCCTTCTGTATGTCTACTTTTGAAAAGTGTCTACTTAGTTCCTTAGCCCATTTTTTCTTGGATTGTTTATGTTCCTTTTGTTACTTGTATGAGTTCCCTATAAATTTTGGAGATTAAACCCTTATAGGATGTAACTTTGGCATATACCTTCTCACATGCAGTGGACTCTCTTCTTGTTTTCTTTTGCTATGCAGAAAGTTTTTATTTTAATATATTCCCTTTTGTTTGTTTTCTCCTTAGTTTTCATTGTCCTAGTATATGTATCACTAAACATATTTCTATGAGATATGTCTGATATTTTCCTGTCTATGGATTCTTCTAAGATTTTTATGGTTCCCCATTTATGTCCATTTTGAGTTTATTCTTTTTAAAATATATTTTATTGATTTTTTACAGAGAGGAAGGGATATGGATAGAAAGTTAGAAACATCGATAAGACAAAAACATCAGTCAGCTGCCTCCTTAACACCCCCTACTGGATATACCCACAACCATTGTACATGCCCTTGACGAGAATCAAACCTGGGACCTTTCAGTCCACAGGCCAACACTATTCACTAAGCCACACCGGTTAGGACATTTTGAGTTTATTTTTGTGTATGGTATAAGTTGGTGGTCTAGTTTCGTTTTTTCATATATCTGTTCAGTTTTCCCAGCACCATTTATTGAAGAGACTGTCTTGACTCCGTTGTATGCTCTTGCCTCCTTTGTCAAATATTAATTGAGTAAAATGGCTTGGGTATATTTATGGGTTCTCTGTTCTGTCCCACTGGTCTATATGTCTGTTCTTGTGCCAGTACCATGCAGTTTTGAGACCAGTGGCTTTATAATATAGCTTGATATCTAGTATTGTGATCTCTTCAACTCTGTTCTTCTTTCTCAGAATTGCTGTGACTACACAGAGTCTTTTTAATTCCACATAAATTTTTGAGAGTTTGTTCAAGGTCTATAAAATAGGCCTTAGTATTTTAACAGGGAATTCATTCAATCTATAGATTACCTTGGGTAATATGGACATTTTAAAGATGTTGATACTACCAATCCTTGAACGAAGTCTATTCTTCCAATTGTATATATTTTCCTCTATCTCTTTTTTAAAAGTTCTATAGTTTTGTTTTTTTGTTTTTTTTAATACAGGTATTTTACCTCAGTAGTTAGATTTATTCCTAGGTATCTTAATTTTTTAGTGCAATGGTAAATGGGATTGTTTCTTTAGTTTCTCTTCTGTGTGTTCATTATTGTTGTATAAAAAATGCCATAGATTTCTTGGTGTTAATTTTGTATCCTGCTAAATTCCCAAATTCTTTGATTAAATAAATAGAGTCTTTAGGGTTTTCTATGTATAATGCCATATCATCTGCTAATAATGACAGTTTTACTTCTTCTTTTCTAATTTGGACACCTTTAGTTTCTACTTCTTGTATGCTCACTGTGGCTAGCACTTCCAATACTATGTCAAAGAGGAGTTGTGAAAGTGGGCATCCCTGTCTTGTTCCTGTTCATAAGGAAAATGATTTGCCCATTGAGTATGATGTTGGCTGTAGGTTTGTCTTATAAGGCTTTTATTATGTTAAGGTATGATCCTTTTATTCCCACTTTGCTGAGAGGTTTTTTTTGTGTTTTTTTTTTAATCAAAAAAGGGTATTGGATTTTGTCAGATGCTTTTTCTGTATCAATTTATATGATCATGTGCTTTTTTCTCTTTCAATTGTTTGTGATGTATCACATTTATTGATTTGCAGATATTTTACCAGCCTTGCATCCCCAAAATAAATCCCACTTGGTCATGGTGCATGATCTTTCTAATGTAATGCTAGATCCAATTTGTTAGAATTTGGTTGAAGATTTTGGTATCTATGTTCATGAGGGATATTGGCCTGTAATTCTCTTTCTTTCTAGTATCTTTATCTGGTTTTGGGATTAAGGTCATGCTGGCTTCATAGAAAGATCATGAAAGTGTTCCTTCCTCATGAATTTTGGAATAGTATGAGGAAGATAGGTGTTAGTTCTTATAATGTTTGGTAAAACTCCCCTGTGTAGCCGTCCAGCCCAGGGCTTTTGTTGCTGGATTTTTTTTTTAATCACTGTTTCCTTTTCAATGGTAGTTATCAGCCTATTCAGTTTTTCTGATTCTTCCTGATTGAGTTTTGAGAGCTCACATTTTTCTAGGAATATGTTTATTTCGTCTAGGTTATCCAGTTTGTTGGAATAGTTGTTCATAGTATATTTTTTTTACAATCCTTTATATTTATGTGGTGTTGGTTGTTACGTTACCCCTTTTATTTCTGATTTTGTTTATCTGAGTCCTCTATCTTTATTTCTTGGTGAACCTGGCTAGAGGTTCATCTATCTCATTTATACTTTCAAGGAGCCAGGTCTGTTGTTTGTTTGTTTGTTTGTTTGTTTTTGCTCTCTATGTCATTTACTTCCTCTCTGATCTCTATTATATCCCTACTTTTACTTACTCCTGTCTTTTCTTATTGCTATCTTTCTAATTCTTTAAGTTCTAGGTTTAGATAACTTTTTAGCAGTTTTTCTTGTTTTGTGAGATAGGCCTGTAGTGGTATGTTTGTCCCTCTCAAGACTATTTTCACTGTGTCCCATAGATTTTAGATTGTTGTAGTTTCATTTTCATTTGTTTCCAGAATGCTTTATATTTCTTCTTTGATATCTTTGGTAACCCATTCATTGTTTAATAGAATTCTATTTAGCCTCCACGTGTTTGATATTTTTTGATATTTTTATTGTAGTTGATTTCTAATTTAATGCCATTGTGATTTGATAAGATACTTGTTATAATTTCAATTTTCTAAATTTGTAGAGACAACAGCTTGTATCTTAGCATGTGGTCTCTATTTGAAAATGTCCCATGTGTACTTGCATAGAATATATATTTCATAGCATTGGAGTGCGATGTTCTAAAGATGTCAGTTAAGTCTATCTGATCTAGTGAGTCATTTGGGCTGACTGTTTCTTTGCTGATATTTCATTTACAGGATTTATCCAGTCATGCCAATGGAATATTAAAGTACCCTACTATGATTGTATTACTGTCAATCTGTCCCTTGATAGCTGCCAGAAGTTTCTTATTTTTTTAAATGTATTTGGGTGCTTCTTTATTGGGTGCACATATGTTTATCAGAGTTATATCCTCTTGTTGAATTGCTTCCTTTAGTATTATGAATTGGGCCTCTTTATCTCTTGTTAAGGCCTTCACTTTGATGTCTATTTTGTCTGATATAAGTATTGCTACCCCAGCCTTCTTTTTTTTTCATTTCCATTTGCCTGAGAAATTCTTCCCCATACCTCACTTTCATTTAGTATGAATCTTTTGTTCTGAGGTGGGTCTCTTGTAGAGAGCATATATATTGGTCATGTTTTCTTATCCATTCAGCTACCCCACAGCTTTTGATTGGAGCATATAATCCATTTACACTTAAGGTTATTAGTGATAGGTACTTTTTTGTTGCCATTTTGATTCTTTATAGCTATGTTTCTTCTTCCCTTTCTATTTCTTCTTTTTGCAGTAGTCCCTGTGGTATATCTTGCATTGCTGGCTTGGTGCTAATGTACTCCCTTAGCCTATTTTTGTCTGTGAAGCTCTTGACTTCACCTTCAATTTTTGATTGATAGCCTTGCTGGATAGAGTATTCGTGGATTCAGTCCCTTGCTTTGCATCATTTCATATACTCCATTCCATTCCCTTCTGGACTGATGTGTTTCTGTTGAGAAATCAGTTGATAGCCTAATAGGATATCTCTTATAGGTAACTCTCAGTATCTCTCTCACAGCCTTTAAGATTCTTACTTTATCATTGATGTTTGCCAATTTAATTAGGAGGTGTCTTGGTGTTGTTCTTTTGGGGTTCATTTTGCTTGGGACTCTGTGTGCTCCTTGGACTTGTGTGACTTTTTTCTTCTCCCAATCAGGGAAGTTCTCTGTCATTATTTCTTCAAATAGGTTTTCTATTCCTTGCTCAGTTTCCTCTCCTTCTGGCACCCTTTTATGTGGATGTTGTTTCGTGTTTTGTTGTCCCAAATCTCCCTTAGGCTCTCCTCCTGCTTTTAAGGTTTTTTTGGTGTTGTTTTTTTTCCAAGTTACTGTTCTGCCTGGGTGTTTTTACTACCTTGTCTTCTAATTTGCTGATTTGGTCCTCAGCTTCTTCTAGTCTACTGTTTAAACCAATAATAACACATCAATAAAGCAGATAAAGAAGATTTTTAAAAGGGGGTAAAAATAAAGGAAAGTGAAAAACTAAAATGGGGAAAGAGAAGAAAAACAATGAAAAAAAGGAGAAACAAGGAAGAAAAAGTGAATAAAAATTAAATAATAAAATTAAGTTAAAAATATAAAAGTGAAGTGTCATTTGCTTCAGCTGAGTTTTGATGCCCCATGGAAGCTGGGTTAGGACCCCAATCTTCTTTTCTATCCACCAATTCTGGGCTTCCTGTTAGATAGTTACTTGCTGATCACTGTCAGGCACTGTTTTTTTTTTTTTCACTTTTAGCTCCCTATTGAAGTTCCAAGCAATCCACTACTCCTCTGCTTGTGTCTGTCTCCATAGACCTTGGCTGCAAGCGGGCAGGGCCAATCTGCCAACTTTGCCTATCTACCAACTGTCAATCTTAATCATTGACAGGGCTTTAAGGTGTGGTGCAGGAATAATATGGATTTTTTTTCCCCTGACCCAGAGCTACTCCTCCACGAGTGCCCCAAACTGTTACTCTGGCCTTGGTTGGTCAGAGATCCTTGTATGGAGATGAATGGGGTTGGCTGGCAACCTGGAGTTTTTATCAGTCTGGTTCCCAGAATAGCAGGGCATACTGGCCCCTCCTCCAACCCAGTCACTGAGGGCTCTGTGGGTCTATTCAAGTCCCATAAACTTGGCCTCTGCCTTTGTTTCCTTTGTATAGCTCAAAATGCAGGCAGGATATGACAGCCTGTATTAACTGCCTTGAGGCTACTGGGAGGCGCTGGCTGTTTAGGGGATAAATGGACAGTTAGATTTGGAAGCTTTATGAATGTCCCAGTGCCAGAGTTTTGGCCATATCCCCCTGCCCTGCTTCCCTCACCAGCCTCTCCTCAGGCACCTCAAGTCTCTGCCTCTCTCCCTGTGCCGAAGTCTCAGCTGAGTCTTTGCAATTAAAAAGTCCTATGTTCTGAGTTTAGTGCATAAAAGCAAAGACAAAACAAAACCAAAAACAACCAGGAAACTGAAAGTTTCTCTCCATTCTTCCCTTTTCATCATTTCTAGATTCTTATTTTCAGTATCACCAATTCTGTCCTCTATCTAGTTGGCTTTGTTTTCTGTGTTCGGTACTTCACTCTTAATCTCCTTAATTGCATGCTTCATTTCCAGGATTTTTGATTGGTTCTTTTTAAATTTCAATCTCTTTGATAAAGTACCTGTTTTGTTCATTGATTTGTTTTCTGAGTGCTTTGAATTGCCTGTGTTGTTTTCTCGTAACTCATTGAGTATTTTCAGAACTGCAATCATGAAATTGCTGGGGGGGGGGGGGTTTCTTTATGAGTTTTATTGGTTACCAATTCAAAATACTATTGGTACAGCCATGAACTTTTCCTAACATATATTACAAATAATAGTTTAATTTAATTTATGTCTTATTTTTACCATTTTATTTTTTCTTTATTGATTAAGGTATTACATATGTGTCCTTATCCAGTCTTGCTCCCCCACCTCCCACTCATGCCCTCACCCCCTGTTGTCTGTGTACATTGGTTAGGCTTATATGCATGCATACAAGTCCTTTGGTTGTTTTCTCCCCTTTACCCCAACCTCCCCTACTGCCCCTCTTAGGTTTGAGGGTCTGATTGATGCTTCTCTGACTCTGGATCTGTTTTTATCATCAGTTTATGTTGTTCATTATATTCCACAAATGAGTGAGATCATGTGATATTTATCTTTCTCTGACTGGCTTATTTCGCTTAGCATAATGCTCTCCAGTCCCATTTAATTTCAAATTGATGATAATCCTAGGTACATGCTGATGTAACCTCCATGCATCACTGTGAGGTTTTGAATAGAACAGACATAACTCTGTTATACATTAACTCCCTCTTTATTCCCAAGATATAATCATGCATCTGAAGGAACTTGATATGGGCAGAGACCACTTGGTTGTCACAAACATAATGGAGCTATCAGCTTTCATTCTGTTGCCTTCATTTGTAACTTTCTAAAACCCAGTCTTATAAATTTTCCTCTTTTTTCCTTTTGTTTTACTTCTCAGCATTTATCTTATTAATATCCACAGGACAAAAGACTCAATTAAATTGCTTTAATACCACTGTCAATAAAACATGAATCTTATTGGCATTCCTTGCACTGGTTGTGGAGATTCCTAATGCTGCCCATTATAAATTTCTACAAGCTTTATCTATACTAATAAAAGGGTAATATGCTTATTAGACTGGCCATATTCTGGACATCCTTCTGGAAAAAGCCACGGTAGTGGGGGGGCGATGCTGAGGTGGTTAGGAGTGATCAGGCTGGCAGAGGAAGTCAGTTAGGGGCAATCAGGTCAGCAAGGGAGGGGAGTAAGGGGCAATCAGACTGGCAGACAGGCGAGTGGTCAGGAGCTAGTTGTACCGGATTATGAGAGGGATGTCTGACTGCCAGCAGTTGGACATTCCCTGAGGGGTCCCGGAACAGAGGGGGTACAGGCTGGGCTGAGGGACTCACCCCCTGTACATGAATTTCATGCATCAGGCCTAGTATATATAAAATTTTGAGGAACAAGTTGACAAGAAAGTTCTTAAAATGCCAAATTGCTTAACATAATTACCACAAAGTTAACTATTTTCTTAGACATTACATCATTTCTATTTTTAAAGTCATCATATTTCCCACAAATAATTAAATAAACAATGTATTTAGTTACCACAGAGATTTCGATCAAGTGACCAATTTCCCCTCAAACCTTGTATGTAAAAAGCCAAATAAGGACCTAAAGTTAGTTCCTGTCACCCCACTATAAATCATAAACTACCTATTTGAATTAAGTAAAATATGAAAGTCAAGTGTAAAATATAAAATAGGTATGTGCAGAACAATACTTGGAATATTATTTTAATTTATTTTTTAAAAATCCTTATTGTTGAAAATATTACACTTGTCCCCTTTTATTCTTTATTTGGCCCTTTCTAGCCCACCCTAACCCCCTGCCCCAGGCCTCCACCAACATATTATCTGTGTCCATGGATTATGCATATATGCATACAAGTTCTTTAATATTTTCTTAACTACCTGGCCCTACCTCTGAGATTTGACAGTCTGTTCCATGCTTTTATGCCTCTGAATATATCTTGTTCAATAGTTTATTTTGAAATCTCTGTCATTTATATGATATATTTCCATATATTCCAGCTTGCTTTCTAGGGATTTTTCATTTTCTTTCTGGTCATCCTCATTACCATGGTTATTCATGTTATTTGCTGCTCTCCTTTGTCCAGGTAGCTTCTATAGCAGTTTTCTTTCTCTGGAGAGGTCATTCTACTATACCCAGTAGATGGCATTGAACAGAAGATCATTATTATTATTATTATTTTTTTACCTCTGTGATCTCTCAGACTTGATCTCCATGGCTTTTGTAACCCAATACAGATGTGCTGCTTAGGGCAGGATTTGTTTTCCCCTTACTGTAATGCCAACTCGGGACCTACATGGGGTCCCACCCCAAGTATCCCACCTCGGGATCAGTGACAGAGGGAAACAGCAATTCTACTGCAGTAGCTCTCAGTTTAGAGATAATGGCCTCTCGACCTGACACCAAGGGCAATGGGAGGTGAGTTTTTGGAGTCCAAGGGGGCAGCAGGGTTTTGTGGTTCTGTTTCTTTGTCTGAAACACCAATGCCCAACAGTGGAGAGCCACACAGCCGGCAGCTGCGGGCCCAGTCACAGTTTGTTCCACTTGCCCTATTGGACTGCCCACCCCCCAGATCTCTGTTCCTCCCAGATGAAAGAAGCACCTGCTACTGCCAGCTTCCTCCCCTTTCTAGGCTGAGCAGCATGCTTCCAGCTGCAGGGCTGTGTCTGTGGACCATCATCTGAGCTGTCTTCCCTTCTTGTCTCCCTGTTTATTCCCAGTTGCCCACTTTTAGATGTTTCAATGTGCATGTCTCTCAGGTATGCCTCTGTATTGAGTAGAGAATTCTTTGTTGACTTATAGTTGGTTACCTTGCTGAAATTTCAGGGGGAGAGGCCAAAGGGATCTCTCATACTGCTATTCTTCTGACATCACTCTCTGAGATGGCTTTTACAATAATCTTCTCACAGAGGATTTCAAGCATGTGAAGAAAATTGTTCAGAACTGCTGAGGGTCTTGTGGTGAATGTAACAAGGTTATATTCCAACTTTTGGCATGTTCATCATTAATATTTCTGTGGTCCCTAGCCTATCTGAACAGAGAGATGAATTCCTTAGAGATGGGTAAATAAAAAAGTGATTCTCTCTCTAAATTAATATAATGACATACTTTCATGATGAATTTTCTAAATCATTTTGGGTTTGTACCTTTGTCTCTGTGAGTTTAATTATCTTTGCCATAAAAAGCTTTTCTTTCCAATAGCCAGCCTTTACCCATTTTTCATAGTCTAATTTAACTATAAAGCTGTTAAAATCCCATTTTAAAGCTGATGATAAATTGCCTTTTAACCGATTTGAAATTTTTGAAATTATGTGGTATAATATTCATAGTTATAACCTTACCAATTATGAGGAGGGAACCCCTCAAAAACATAAATATGTCTTTAACCTTGAATCCTGACAAGTGTTTGGATAAGAAAGAGATGAGCCATTTTATGAATTTAAATTCCTCTATACTCCTAGCTGTCTGAGGGTCACTGTTATAATTAGTCCTTTCTAGTACTTATCTTCCACTAAATGTGTGAAAAAACATATGTTCCCTATTGTCAGTGACTCAGTAACATTTTACTCAAGAATTGCATTATCTGAGAAAGGTCCAATAATTAAAAAAAAATTCACATTAGCATTTCCTGGTTATTTATATGTATATGAATTTCACACCTTTCTCTTTGTAGGTAATCAAAATGGTGTGAAAATTCGGACTGAGGCTTAGAACACTATCTTTTACTCTAAATCTCTTAGAAAAGTTTCCTAAGATTAATCACAAGTGGACTCTAAGTTTTATATTTTAAAGGAATACCTGCTGACATTTCTTTTCTTTTACCATGCCATCTATTAACCAAATGCCAAGATTTTGACATAAGACAGTGAATAACGTGTAAAACCAAAATAAGAGAAACTTCTAAAACTCAATTTGTTTGGGGCTTTATTTATTTGAGCAATTGTTTTCTAGCATTTTACCAATTCATTTGTATTTGAATGATCAGCGATGCATTTTCTTATACTGACCCCCTTTAAAGGGCATTTAATCTGCCTCTTTTTTCTAAAATTTGCTTCTGCCTTGGGACTGCTGTAATAGCTAACAATGAGCAGGTGTCTCAGGAAACAGTCCAATATCATCTTGTAAAAGAGGTGCTGCAGTAGCCTGTATGTTAATGTTATTTATACAACACACACACACACACACACACACACACACACACACACACACAATCTCAGCGGAAAAGGTACATTTTCGTCTGAGATCCTTAAAGCCCTGCTCACGCATTTTAATTCCTACATGCCACCTCAAGTATAGTTTGGGAACTGTGGGAGTATAACAATGCATTGTCTATTTCTTCCTGGTTGTCTTTGCACAATAGCTTTGGACTTGGAGGCAGTTTTATTCTATTTGCTGCACAATTAGCCTTAAATCCAGTTCACTTCCAAGGGTGCCTTTGGCTGCTTTGGTGGAATGTTTTGGCAGCCTCTTGGCTAATGCATTTCACTTGACTTATCTCTCAGCTCTCCCAGTACAGTGTCTCCGGTGACTTTCCACTTGTTTACCAGTTTTGTAGAAATGTTTCCAATGGATCTACATTGCACCTGTCGCTTATTTCCCTGTGTTGGCAAAATCCTGAACTGGAAGGAGTACGAAGTATAATGCTGTTTCTTAGCACATTCTTGGTAATCAGTTGGCTCTAAATGTGCTGATGAACAAAATTCATTTCTTCTATAATGCCTCTCTGGGAAATACCATTTAATTTGAGTATAATCAGCAAAGATAATAGCAATAGCATAAACCCAAATTTCTCAGAACACTTAAGAACAAAGATTTCAGACAATTCTTAAGAATTAAGATGCTTTGGGCTACAAGTAACAGAAATAAAAATCCCACCTGACAAAAACAATAAAAATAAATTATCTCACTTGACTGGAAATTCAAATATGGAGTGGGCTTCAGGGAAGAATGATTCATGGATGTCATCAGGAGCCGTGTGCTTTTCACCTCTGTGTT
This sequence comes from Vespertilio murinus, assembly GCA_963924515.1. Taxonomy (NCBI): domain Eukaryota; kingdom Metazoa; phylum Chordata; class Mammalia; order Chiroptera; family Vespertilionidae; genus Vespertilio; species Vespertilio murinus. The sequence continues at coordinate 16,925,285 of OZ004710.1, forward strand.
CTGCAGTTCTCAGTGTGATTGTATCCTAAGTGTGATAGCAAGATGGCTGCTGCAGTCCTAGGTAGCAGATCTACATTTAGTAATCTCCAGGGGACATTCCTATAGCTAATTCATAGAAACAAAGAAATGTTCTCTTAGTCCCTGGAAGACTTGCCATTACACTTTAGGTCAAAAATAGGGTCATAAGCTAGCAGTATTGGAACCTGCAAGCAGGAACCTTTTCTGGGATCCTGTCTCACAGCATCAAAGAATGACGCCGCAGACCATTGGAGTTCAAACAAGGCAGGAGTTTATTGCAAACAAGCACAGGCTCCCCACTCAAGGAGGGGATTCAAATGGGCTGCCCGGAAGCATTCTGCCCTTCTCTTTACATCTGCTAAAGGCCTGCTCTTTGTGTATCTGGGCCGCTCTCTGATTGGTTCCTGGCCTTTTTGCAATACTTTATTTTGCACTTGCAAGAAAAACATCCTCGTTTCAAAACACTGTTTTTCAGCTGTCCATCCTGTTTTTCGGCAAAACATTTCGTGGTTTCAGCTAACTATCAGGATTTCTCCTTCTTCCACCTCTTACCCTGTCTGCCTAATCCTGCTTCTAACTCCTCTCACTAGTTCTAGAACTGATCATAGGCAAGATTACCCTTGAAATAATCCCTTCCCAACATCAGGATGGTTTCAGGTTCCCCTGAGACATGTGGCTACTTGGATTTGAGGAGCTATCTGATCAAAAGGTCTACTGGTACAAAAAAAAATTAGAGAAATGAATGCTGGGTAGGCAGCAAGTAATGTGTACTGCTTGGTGTTATCATAACTGGACTCTGAAATATTACAGGGGGAAATGAGAGGCCCTGTGGCCAACTTTCTATGACCAACATGTGTTTCTAAAGCAAAAGAGGAGGATAATGAGATTGCCCATTTTTTTGACCTGCATCTAAAATAATTCATTCCTTAGTAAGCAGATACTATAGTTTGGCTCATTCAATATTCTTTCCAATTCTATTTTCCTGCTCTATAGAGACTGGAAAATAATGCCCTTCATTTTACAGCCTCTCTAGCAGCTTGGTTTGGCCATGAATAGAGTTCTGGCCAATGATATTCAGGAAGAAGTCCCTGGAGCAAGGTTCCTTTCCAGGAAATAAATGTCAAATTTGTATTTGAGTGCTGGAAGTATAGTATCTGCCTTGAACCCGGGAAATGTCAACTGTTAAGAAAGGTGGAGCATCCCAGTTGGCATGGCTCAGTGGTTGAGCATCAACCAATGAACCGGGAGGTCACGGTTTGATTACAGGTCAAGGCACATGCCTGGGTTGCAGGTGTGATCCCCAGTAGGGGGGCATGCATGAGGCTGCCAATCAGTGATTTTCATCATTGATATTTCTATCTCCCTCACCTCTCCCTTCCTCTTTGAAATAAATAAAAATATTTTTAAAAGAATGGTGGAGCAAGCAGTAGGCTAGTCTCTCAATGACATCATTGAGCTTGCCATTCAAGCCATGAACTCTCTATCTCCAGACCTTTGATTATGTGAGAAAATGTAAGTCACAGTAGTAGCTGAAATGGAGTGTCCAATTCATTATATAAATTCAATAATATTTTGTCTCAGCCTTGTGTTGTTTCCCAAAAGTCAAATTAGAGCAACTCCTCAAATAGCATATATCACAAGTACCTAATATGAATCCAGGAATCCAGCTAATCAAATTTTTGGTGTCTAAGCAGAAATGACTGGGGCTGAATGTGCCAGGCATCATTTATAAGGTTAAAACATCGCATACCTAAACCACCACACGTTTCACAAATCAGCAATCCAGTCTCAGCCTACATGTCAGTCTTATTAAGGCACTGAATGCAACTTAGACTGAAGAAAGAACAGTTAATTATATCTTATCATGTAAAGTGATTTGGGAATAGGTCTGGAAATATTAACATGCCTGAATGTAGTTGTGTTCAAGTAAGGACGTGAAAATTTATATTAAGGATATTTTGTTTAGCAATGATAATTGAACCGCTAATGGTCAGATAATAAGCAGACAGTCCTTTCTTCCTATATTTGATTGGAAATTAAAACCACGCAGGGTGCTTACAAAATATAATTTTTGACTACATGCAACCAGATAACAGAAGATGTTAGCTGGAAGGAAATTTGCTCTCAACCAATAAATAAAATGTACCTTTAAAATGTGGTATTATAGGGGAAAACTATTTTTGGTTTAGAGGTACAAATTTTCAATTGCTTTAATACCACAGCTTTCTTTCATTTGCCTCTTAACTATTCTTGATGGGGCTTATGCTGCAATCTATTGACATATTTAAGAGCTTCTATTACCTTTGAAACAATACAAGCAATCATTTTCAAAAGACATTCGTATTGTCAGTGTGTATCACTAATATTAGGCATTCATTATGTTACTGCATGGGTGCACACACCTACTCATTGGAATAACTGTACATTCCCAAAATGGAAAGAAAAAGCTATCAAAATTAATATCTAACAAGGTTCTTCAGTACCGATGTGATCTTAATTAAAGTTGGGAGAAGAGGTCCCTGTGAGATATTTTACTAAGATATTTATACTAAAGATAAGGTTCTGTTACATTTGGGATCTGATTTCCATCAAAATATCTCATAATTATCTAATTGCCTGCAGGTAAAACAGAAACATAAGGATTAAATTAGGTATATGAATTGGTTTCAACATGTGCATCTTTGTACAATTAAAAGTATTAATATAAGCTGCTGTATGGTATATAATTAGCTTATTATCCCAAGTAGCACAAACCATTATATATATATATATATATATATATATATAGAGAGAGAGAGAGAGAGAGAGAGAGAGAGAGAGAGAGAGAGAGAGAGAGATGGCATGTTTAAGATTCAATAATTACTGGGGCATTTACCAATAATAGATGTATGTAAAATGTAAAGACAGTGATTGTGAAATTTTCCATACTACTATTTTTAATAGTGTAATCCTTTCTTTTAAAAAATGTTTTTATGGATTTCAGAGAGGCAGGGAAAGAGATAAACATCAATGATGAGAATCATTGGTTGGCTGCCTCTTACACATCCCCCACTGAGGATCCAGCCCACAACCTGAGCATATGCCCTGACCAGGAGTTGAACCATGATCTCCTGGTTCATAGGTTGATGCTCACCCACTGAGCACACCAGCTGGGCCTGTAATCCTTTCTTTAAATCAGAGAATACATGGAAGCCTGTTTCAGAATACAAATCAAAACAGAGCTCTTGGCCCTGAACGGTTTTGCTCAGTGGATAGAGTGTTGGCCTTCAAACTCAAGGGTCCCAGGTTCAATTCAAGTCAATGGCATGTACCTTGGTTGTGCGCACATCCCTAATAGGGGGTGTGCAGGAGGCAGCTAATCAATGTTTCTCTCTCATCGATGTTTATAACTCTCTCCCTCTTTCTTCCTCTCTGTAAAAAAATCAATAAAATGTATTAAAACATGCACACACAAATAATAGTAGTAATAATAATAATAATAATAACAGAACTCTTGGTTGAAGCAGAGCGGGCATGTTTAAAAACTGGTCTGCTTAACTCACTCATTACCCCTGAGTGGCACCTGAGGCAGCTCTGCAGAACTATTAGAATCCTTCCTAGGGTCTTGAAGAAACTTGGAACCCAAATAAATGTTTTCTCCTTTGTCCTAATAACTGTACCTATTTTAACTTCCCCATAAGGACAATTTAGGTGGCCAAGAATAGGGAAGAAGGACCCCACTCTAGGAAAACGGGAAGTGGCCTGAGTTCCAACTGCACTTCATGCTATCTCTGTAGTCCAGTTTGGGCATGTGATTCTTTGTATAAAAGAGATGTCTTAGGATTCCTGGTGATTTTCTAATTGGAAGTTCCATCTCACACTCTATTGCTTTGATAGCTGTATAAGGTTGATACTGCTATGAGATTACTACACAATAGAGATATTTTTCTTCCTTTTTCCCCTCTGTTTTCCATTTGGACTTCCTTTTTTTTCTTGTATCAAATAGCTTTGGATATTATCATAGCCTATGTGTATGCGCGCCCAAGCATATGTGTGTATGCTTCCTGACCTGAAGTTTAAAATCCTCCAATTAGCTTTAGGCCAATTCTGAGAGGTCCCTTGAGCTTATATTAATGCTACTCTAAAACATTACCAGTGAGACCTATAAAAGCACAGTGGACTATAGAAATGGGGTGGTTGTGCTATTTTGTTCTGTTGAGTTGAGTTGTTTAAGCAGAGAAAATTGGCATATGTAAAGAATCACACAAGAGGTGACACAGGGGCAGATGCTGTTTTGACAGACCAGCTGCAAACTGAAACCCATTCCTCATACTTTGAGTCACCTAGAATCTTCTTTTGTGCCTTCAGATTGTACGTGCACCTTGATTTCTTCTAGTTAATACATGGGCTTCTCTACGACAAACTAGGTTTTCTGTACCAACAGTATACACTTGGACTGTGATGTACTCAGTGAGAAAACTCATCAGAACTTTGGGGAGGAAGAACATGATGTAGCTGTTGTGGCCTTAGATAAAGAGGTGCAACCAACCAGAAGGTGCTCAGGAGGGAGCAGGGAGAATTAATATATTGACCCTATTTCTGTCCCACTTCTTGACTCCCATTGGCCATACTTAGATTGAACCCAAAGTTTTCTCCTGGGGCACAGAGGAGGGTCAAGAAGGATTGGAAAGTGGAGAAGTAAACAGGGAAGAAGTCTAGCATCCTTGGGAATGCCTTTCCTAGATAAGTCCTTTTATCTGGAACTGCCAGTATCAATAACAAAAGGTACTATTTATCTAAAATGTACCCTATTCCAGTCTCTGGACTAAGCCTTCTATAGGTATTATTTTAATTTATTTCTCATATAACAGCTTTAAATTCTAATTACCATTATTCTTCCTGTTTACCCATGAAGAGAATAAGGATAAGAAAGTTTGAGTTATTTTCCAAGGTCTCATATGAAAGTAACTATTAGAGCCAAGCCTAGAACCTAAATATGACTATGAAACTCATGTTTTAAATCAATTTCACGTAGTCTTCTAGTGATACCCCAGTAGCAGATAATTTGTGATGCCCCCCCCCCCTGAAATTCCTAAATTCTTAGACTGCCTTCCTTTAAAATATAAGGCTAAACCAATAGAGCTCCATATTTTGGCTTAATGGTGACAACATTAATGAGACAACCACAAAGCTTTTCTTTGTTTTTGGTGGAAAGATGATATAACATGTAGAAGTTGGGAGGGAGTGTACAAAAAGTTCAGTAATATCTTCAGATCTAAGCATCCAACAGTCAAAATGATGAATGGGCAACCTTCCAGAAATTGAAAGAAAATCTTAATTCTTATTCAGACAAATAATAATGTGGTCCACCCCATTATTAACCGATCTGACTTGGATACCATAAAAAATGACTTTAGAAATTACATCCTTCTTTAGAGCATTGGTTTACTTCCCGCAGGTCACTTACATGATGCCACTTATTTATGACAAATTTCTACCATGACATGACCCATGTCATTAGCCTGGGTCATTAGCAGTCTAGATTCAAGCTCATTCTATTCAAATGGCAAGAAATAGATCTATTTAGAAAATTAATTTTACTTTTAATGTATGAAAGAATTTTGTACAGCAATAATGACTTGCTATTTCAAAAGGGAAAGTTTTGTTATCTGAAGACATTTATTTTCCAAATTAGAACAGAGATAATGCTATACCTTAAGCATTTTATTCATAGTTCTCCAGCTTTTTGTTGAATTATAATAAAAGGTGGGTTGGGTCGGGACTGAACTTCATTTTCTCATGACAGCAAGTTGACATTGATCTGAATTACTTTATATGCTGTTGAATCTGCCATTCAATCTTTCAGTGATGTGTGTGTGCAACATATAAGTGTCAGACAGAAACAAAGTTATCTTAGTAATCTAACTCCTGGCTTACAATGATTCAGAAAATGCAGTCTAGGATTTCAAATTTTTTATTAATTATTCTTCTATTTAGCATCATGTTGAATTACACTCTGAATACTTAATCTAGTATTCTACTTCTCTATTAATGTATTTTAAATTATGTGAACAAATCCTGTATTGTAAAAAATACATTTAATTATAATGGGCTCTAAAGAAATTCAGATTAAAATGTATGTGTTAAATATTTGCAGAAAAGTAATGCATTTAGCAAACATGTGAATATTGTAATATTAAACAACTAAGAGAATTCATTAACAGTGCAAGTTTACCAGGTGTGAATCATAGAAAGAGATAATGAAATTATTAACATTAAAACAATATATAGGGTGTCCCAAAAATGTATACACACTTGAACAACTGATTGCCCAATTTTTAAAATTAAATGTATTTTAATAAACACTGCCTTTATAATTATTCAAAGTGTGTGTATACATTTTTGAGACACCCTGTATATCTGTAATTTATATAAAATAAACGTTAAATTTTTCAAATTGTTTTGGCTTTGTGTTTTAAAAAATGTAACTTTGTGCATTTTTTTGTCTGCACATGTGACGTTTAGACTTTCTGATGGTCAATCTAGTAAACTCTAAATAGAAGGTACTAATTTAATTTATCATGTTAAACCAGAAATTTTATTATTGTAAAGGGGCTACTCACTTATGTATTCCACATATATTCTTCCATACCAATAATGTGCCTGTCATTATAGAAGGCATTGGGAAGTCAAGGATTAAGCTTTATTCAATTTGGCAACTTCCTTCATGTCTAAAACTTTGCTTTCAAAGTTATTGGTGTTCTGAAAATATCTGTTAAAAGAATGAAGACACAGTCTCTTACTTTGGGGAATTATACATGCAGATAATACCAATGTTATACTACAGTGGGAGAATAGTCCTGTTATCTGTAGAGCTCAGAAAAACTTCTGGTGGAACAAGCCAGAAGTTTTCTAGATATTATAACTTCATACTTAAAAGATGGGTAGGGATTTGATAGATGGATATGGTAACAGGCGATAGTGTGGTCAAATGTGCAGCTTCAGAAAAGAATGAAGTATCTATATTTGAATGATGAAGTATAGAACAATTTGACTGGATGTAATCCTGTGGTAAAGGAAACAAACTTGGGAAGGTTGCGCATGTTCTAAAATACAGGTTGAGAAGTTTGAAATTTATTTGGGAGTCACAGGAACCGTTAGAGCATAAGCATAAGATTGAAGTGTCACTCATGAAGATTAATCTACCTGCAGTGTATGGGATGGATTGTTGCAATGGCAGTTGAAAATGGGGAAATTCACTATAAGATGAATGTAATTATTCACCTGGAAGATACTAATAGCCTGAGTGGCCAAGTGGTATTGATATGTTTGAGACGGATTTTATTTCTCTGGGATGCTTCAAATGGTTATTAAGAGATTTCAAGATGTCTCAAGTCTGAAGCAATCACTGTTACTCTAACATAGTGACATGTCATATGAAGCTATGCCACTTTCTCACTTCTTTAACAGAGCGGGCATCTTAAAATTGGAAAGCACTGGAACACAGTTGCAAATTTGAATTTTTGCTGGTGTCCATTGGATCTCAAATTAAGCCTTCAGTGGCAGTCTATTTAAACTTTTAGACATACTTTAATGAACCATATTACATTGATTTCTATATGTATGTGATTAGAAAAGGCTAATCAGAAGGTAAAAGCAAGCTATCAAAATGTGCAGGTTCACTCATGTAGGCTCAATAATGCCTTGATAAATTGTGATGCTATTGGTATACTCCGGTAAATAATATTTCATGAAAAGCTTAAACTATTTTTTTTACAAATTCTGTTAAAGATAGCTATGATATTTACTTTGGGGAAACTGAAACTCTCTATATCTTGTTTTTGCTTCACAATCAACACCAGTGCCTTGAAGAGTAAAAATTAAAGTTTGAGATACAAATAAGACTTTATAAAATAAAGGTTCAAGACTTAAAGTAGATTCCAGGCCCTGGCCAGTTTTGCTCAGTGGATAGAGCATCGGCATGTGGACTGGAGGGCCCAGGTTCTATTCTGGTCAAGGGCACATGCCTGGGTTGTAGGCTCGATCCCCCACCCCCAAATAGGGGGCATGCAGGAAGAAGCAAGTTAATGATTCTCATCACTGATGTTTCTATCTCTCTATCTCTCTCCCTTCCTCTCAGAAATCAATGGGGGGGGGGAGTACATTCCTGGAAAACATTTTCCAAGGTAGAATTTAATACCAAATAATGATGAATGTCAAGATGTCCCGATTCCGTATTTATGGAAATATTATCTCTTCATGCATATACCTTAACTTTAAAAATTAAGGGACTAGTTTTCATTCACTATTATTTAGGCTTCCTATGTTTGTTTGATTTTTTCTCTCTTAAGAACAACTGCTCTAAAGCACAGTCAATATTTATTCCATTGGGATAACTACTTCTCAAAAAATTGAGCAACTCTATTCCAACAAACTGGTCAACCTAGAAGTAATAGACATATTCCTAGAAAAATATGACCTTCCAAAACTCAACCAGGAGGAACCAAAAAATCTGAATAGGCCAATATCTATGGAGGAAATTGAAGCAGTAATAAAAAAAATTCCAACAAAAAAAGCCCTGGACCAGACAGGTTCACAAATGGAATTTTATCAAACATTCAAAGACGAAATAAACCCTATCTTCCTCATACTATTTCAAAAAATTCAAGAGGAACACTTCCAAGCTCTTTCTATAATGCCAGAATTACCCTATTCCCCAAACCAGATAAAAACAATACAAAGAAAGAGAATTATAAGCCAATATCCCTCATGAACATAAACACCAAAATTCTCAACAAAATTCTAGCAAATCAAAGATAGCATTTGAAAGAGGGCATACAGAAGGCCAAGAGACACATGAAAACATGCCCAAAGTCACTAATCATCTGAGAGATGAAAATCAAAACAATAATACAGTACCATCTCACACCTGTCAGAATGGCTACCATCAACAAATCAATAAAAGTCAAATGCTAGAGAGAATGCATAGAGAAAGGAACCCTCATGCACTTCTGGTGGAAATGCAGACTGGTGCAGCCACTGTTGAGAGCAGTATGGTGTTTTCTCAAAAAATTAAAAATGAAACTGCCATTTGACCCAGTAATTCCACTTCTAGAAATATATCCCAAGAAAACAGAAACACCAATCAGAAAGGACATACGCACCCCTATGTTCATAGCAGCACAATTTACAATAGCTAATATTTGGAAACAGCCTACGCGCCTATCAGCAGATGACTGGATTAGAAAACTATGGTACATCTACACAATGTAATACTATGCTTCTGTACAAAAGAAAGAATTCTTACCATTTGCAAGCATGGATGGAACTAGAAAGCATTATACAAAGCAAAATAAGCCAGTCAATGAAAGAAAAACACCACATGATCTCACTCATTTATGGACAATAAAGAACATTATAAACTGCTGACAAAAATAGATACAGAGACAAAGAAGCATCAAACAGACTGTCAAACCATAGCAGGAAGACTGGGAAGGGTTGGGGGAGGGGGCAGGGAGGTAAGAGATCAACCAAAGGACTCATTTGCATGCATATAAGCATAACCAAAGGACACAATACACTGGGGGGATGGTGGTGAGGGCATGTGGCAGGGGTAGGGGAAGCCAGGGGAGGTCAATCGGGGGAAAAAGGTGATATATATACTACTATTTGTAATATTTTAAACAATAAAATAAAAAATTAAATCCTATATAATAAAAGACTAATATACAAATCAACTAAACAGTGGAATGACCAGTTGCTAAGACATGCACTGACCACCAAGGGGCAGGCGCTTAATGCAGGAGTCGCCCCCTGGTGGTCAGTGCATTCCCACAGGGGGAGTGCAGCTTAGCTGGAAGCCAGACTCCCAGCTGTTGAGTGCAACAGCAGTGGTGGGACCCTCTCCCAACTCTATGGCAGCACTAAGAATGTCCAAATGATGGCTTAGGGAAGCGGGCCTAAGCCATCAGTCAGACATCCCTGAAGGGCTACCAGACTGCAAGAGGGCATAGGATGGGCTGAGGGACCCTGCACAAATTTCATGCACCGGGCATATAGTAAAATATAATAGTGCAATTGAAAAAAAAATTCATTGTGAACCTTCTAATTGTCAGGCACTGTTCTAGAGTTGGGGAAATACATCTCTTAACAACATAGAAAAAGTGAAGCTTAAAATCAAGTGAGAGAAGATAGGCAATAGATAATAAATAGGCATGGGGCATGTCAGGTGGTCATATATACTCTGAACAAAACTGAGAGAGGGTGCAGGGCTAGAAAGAAAATATTGGAGGAAAGTCAAAGTGACCAAAAAAAGGCCTCTGAAGAAGTGAAGTTCAATCAGGACTATGGGGGTAATGAGAGCAGGAAGTGGAGATTCAATGCATATTGTGGTAAAAGCCGGTATTCAAGCCAAGCAGAATTGAAAATTTATCACTGGCTTTCTTCTAGGTATTTGAACTGGATCAAATTAACCAGTCTGTGCCTCATATTCCGTATCTGTAAAATGGGGGTACCATCTCTCCCATAGTATTGTTCTGAGAATTAAATTAGGTAATATGTGTAAGCCATTAAGAGCTATGCATGGCATACAATGTTATATAAGAGGTACACTTACTATGAGAATAACGAAGGTAAAATTCAGTCTTCTCAATTATACTGCTTACCAACCATATAGAAGGCCTTATCTTCTGAGGCGCTCTATTGAATTTTTGTATACAAAGTTTATTCTTTTTATAAAGAGATCTCAAAATTGTATAAACCTTATGCCCTACATAACCTGGACCTGCCCTTGATCCTATTTACTATTTTCAATCTCTGGGTTGAATGATTCCATACAAAACAATTAAGGCCCAGAGGGTGGGAGAAAATCAAGGAAAGACATTGTGACTGGAGGAGATTCAGTGCAAGACAAAGAGGTCAAGTGGCAGGGGTGAGGTCCGAGGGGACCATTTGGGAAGATCATAGGCCTGGAGCAGGCCCTGGTAAACTACTTTGTTATTCTGAGTGAGATGGAGAGACACTGGAGAGTTCTGAGAATAGGAGAGTTATGTACTGGTTGACATTGTAATAGTATCACTGTGACTGATATTTATAGAATAGATAGGAAAGCAAGATTAGAAGCCAGAAGACCCATGAAGAGGCAACAATCTAGATATGAGATAATAGAATTCACAACTAAGGTGGAGGTGGTAACATGATAATGGATTCTACCTACATTTTGATGCTACAATAGATAAGATTTGCTGACAGATTGGATGTGGGACAGAGAGAGCTGTTATGGATAATTGGGAGGTTTGGGTTTGAATAATTGACTAATGAGGATAAGAGCTGGACATGTGTGTGAAGTAGAAATCAAAAGTTGTCAGGTGGTGATATATACTCCGAACATGTTTGTTTTGAGATGCCTATTTGATATGTAAGATGCTAGTTTATTCCCTGGAAAAGTAGCCTTAATATACATTTTTCAGAATTGTTACAATTAAATTACTTCATAGTCATATACCTATTATAAAAGTTTGTATGGAATGTACCATATAGACTCTTTGAAGTTATAACACAGACAACTTGTGGCAAATTAATTTTTGAAATAAGGTGGAAGTAGCTTTCTTCTAATAAACACTTTACTATCTCTATCCCTTGACTTTTAGAAGCATCCAAAATATTCTTTATTTTACCACCTCACACGGTATCCCAAGTCTATTTTCTTGTGAGCCTCAATACACTCTATTTTATTTGAACTTAGTTCTTCTACCATGCACAGACTTTAAGATTTATCATGTGAATGGGACATTTAACAGGTTAAGTGCCCAGCCTATTTTGTCTTCTGGATGGAAAGTATAGTGTCAGTAACTGGTGAAAGACATGGCACTTAACGTGTTAAGGATGCTAAATCACATGGAGGTTTACTTTATCTGAAAGTGCTAAGTTTATTATTATTTAACTAGAGGCCTGGTGCATGAAATTCATGCCTTGCGGGGGGGTGGGTGGGCAGGGTTGCTCAGCCTGGCCTGCGCCCTCTCACAATCCAGGACCCCTCACTCCTTACTGCCTGCCTTGCTGCTCCTTAGCTCTTCTGCAGAAGTGGAAGAGGCTCCCTCCACTGCCACCACTACTCTAGCCAGCCATGAGCCCAGCTTCTGGCTGACCGGAGCTCCCCCTGTAGGAGCACACTGACCACCAGGGGGCAGCTCCTGTGTTGAGCGTCTGCCCCCCAGTGGTCAGTGTGCATCATAGTGATTGGTTGTTCTGGTCATTCCACTATAATGGTCACTTATACTTTTATTTTATAGATGATATCATTATTGATCCCAGAGTTTCAAGTGTTAGCTATTCTTTACTCAGAGATATACCATTGAACTTTTGCTTTTATTAAAATACTAGACACCTGTTGCAAGAATATTCCTGTAAGACTTCTGGTGGTCTTCTCTCCTGCCACCCCCACCTCTCCAGCTGTGGTGGGTGGGGCTTCCCACCTGTCGTCCATCCCACCTGCCCCACCACACTCACAGCCACCTCTACCACCATCTCTGTGGCTGTGTGCACACTGCCACCACCTCAGGGCACCTCACCCTGCATGCCCTACTCACTGCGCGCACCTTGCCCCAACCCGCCCCACAGGTGCTGCCAGTGCTTTCCACTTTCCCTCCCTCTTCCTTCTATGCAGTCTTCAGTCTTCACTCCTCCCTCCCACTGCTCATGCAAAATTTTGCTAGGTTCATTTACATACTTGCTCTAATTGGCGGGTGGGTGTGCCTTGTGTAGCAGAGTGATGGTTTATTTGCATATTACTCTATTATTAGGTTAGACTAAATATGTAAGAGCATGTGTTGGGAGATAGGAGCAGTCGGGGAGAGGCCAATGGGGGTAAACAGAGACTTATATAATACTTTAAACAATAAATAATTTAAATAAGAATATTAAATGTATCCAACTTATAAAAGGTAAAAATAATGATTTAAATAATATGTCTATATATTCTCATTTCTCTAGGGCTCTATTGGTTTACCCTCTATGGTATTATCATGAATCTGTCCCCTTTATGTAACAAGATATGAAAAGTTTCAATTTAAACTCTATTAACTAACTAGATAACAACATCCATATTGTTAATAATATTTTGTTCTCTTAGACTCTAAGGTCCTGGGGCCAATGGGCCATGTTTACTCCTCTTCATAACCTACTGCCTACCTCTGTTCTTGACCACAGAAGGTGCTAAAGATGTTACATGAATAAAAGTTGTAATAATGTACCTGAGAATTAGGTACGTGGGTATTTTATTTTTGTCTAGAAGAAACCTATCCATAAGGCACTGTCTATAGACAACAGTTTAGGAATGGGTAATATGGTAAAAGCATGTGACTTCAAGTTCCAAATATATCAATTTTTGGCTTTATTAAATCTGTCTAGTCACTAATTTATCTGAAAATTATTTTTAAAATGTAATTTTTTGTCTTATTTCACAGTGTTGAATAAAATAATATGTAGAAAAACATAACTGAGTGGGGGCTGGAATGATGTCAACAATAAAAATAAAATTTTAAAAAAAGGAAAATATGACTTAGAAAGTACAAAAATACTAGGATGGACCTATCTAATCTGGAAGAAATTTTATTGACAGCGTCTAATCCTTATTCTGAGAATAACGGAATTTACTCTGAAATTATTCTTTGATTAGTTGGCAAAGTGTGATCAAGTTGGTCAAGACTCATTTTTCAGTGCCCCACAAGAACAAGGTACAGGTAACAAAAAAGTGAATAAGGTCTGGAATGTGCCTTCCAACCATAGGTGATTAAGTCTCTCCCTGGAATTCAGCTCAGATGAACCAGTACTTACATTATTTTCCAGACACTTTGCATAGTTAGTAAAATGCACTTTCAAAAACATCATTTCCCTTTATCTAAATTACAAAGGTTTAGTCATTTAAATTCAACTTCCATTAAAATGTCAGCTGCTTTTTAGACTAAATTAGCTTTCTTTTAAGATTCATATGTGGGAAATAATCTAGTACTGGAAGGCTTACTGAAAAAGTCCTCTGACATTTCAACTCACTTATTCTGAATTTAAGGTTTAAATCTGTGAATAAATTTGGGGGATAAAATGTCCCTATACCTTTTAATATCTTTCATAACCTCTTACACAATGGCCAGAATTAGAAAAAGAAATGATCATCTCCCTTGCCTTAGGTTAAAAAAGAATATTTGTCACATTTAAACAATAAGTGATGAGAATAAATGACATTGATAAATGTTTCACTGAGTCATTATGAAGTACATCATAGCACCATTGGGTTTTAATATGCAAATTTCCATATAACTCAATACTTTATCCGAGTATTTCAGGTAATATTTGTTGTTTGAATATATGTCCTTATGTTCCCGTTATTCAACAAGTATTAACTCACCATTTACCAACTCTCATACTCATTGAAGGGATAGCTGAATGGGACTGATGCAATCAGTGCAGTTCCCAAGAGGCAGAATTTGTGGGTTCCCTATGCTCATATCTCTAGTTCTATGGCAGCAGAAAGAGAAAACCATGCTTAAAATAATACAAGGCCACAAAGATAGGAAAGATGGTCTTATCCAAATAGGTTCTCAAGGCCAGGACAATGTGACCCAGGGTTTGGGAGATGTGTTTTGGAAATGGGCCTAAGAGCTGAGTAAAGTATACAGGTTCTAAATTAAAATTCAAGAGGAAAATTACAGAGAATGTCCCTGGAGACCAAGGCTTCTGTCTTGTTTACTGCCATACTCACCATGGATAGTGCTTTGAAACATTAATATTTGTTGGTTGGCAGAATGCTATTGTATGTAAGGTGACCAGACGTCCCGCTTTTGGCGGGACAGTCCTGCCAAAAGTGGGACATCTGGTCACCTTAATTGTATGTCCCCTTGCTAAGGTGTCATGTGAGCAAAGTAGACATAATGAATAGACTAAGAAAAGAAAGAACAAGGTGCTGGTAACGAAAAGGTGAAGAAGGTGTGGTTCTTGCCTTCCAGCACTAAGTGAGTAAGTCTCCCCATGGAACTCAGTTAACAGGAACCAGTACCTACATTGTCTGGAAGAGAAGGGTCTCAAAGGATGATTAAAAACTGACCAGCCCTAACTGGTTCGGCTCAGTGGATAGAGCATTGGCCTGTGGACTGAAGGGTCCCAGGTTCGATTCCAGTTAAGGGTATGTACCTCGGTTGAGGGCACATCCCCGGTAAGGGGTGTGAAGGAGGCAGCTGATCAATGTTTCTCTCTCATTGATGTTTCTAACTCTCTATCCCTCTACCTTCCTCTCTGTAATAATAATAATAATAATAATAATAATAATAATAAATCTATTTTTTAAAGAAAAATAAAGAAACTGACTAGCAGACAAAACAGGAATAGAATCTCAGAAAGAAGTAAAATTATATGCAAAGTCTTTGAGTTGACAAAAGGAAGGTTTATTTAGAAGAAATCTTGTTTAATCTAAATGTGATGACAAATGACACTGGAAAAGTAGACTTGAATCAAATTCTGAGGCATCTTCAATGTCGTGCTAGGGAATTCAAACTTAGTAACAACTATATCCAGTTCAGTGTGCTAAAAACAAATCATCATCTTGTCATTTGACTACTAAGAGAGCTTAGCATAACCATAAAAATTTTTGCTTAAAATTAAATTTTTATTTCTTGCTCTGCATTTAAAAAGCATTGCTTATCAAATACGTACTCTTTTTCTACTTTGAGGATTTTGTGTCCTTATATGTCTGTATGGGCATAGGTAAGACTATATTGAAATATTGATGACTCCAGTAGCAAGTGCAACAGCACACAGTTGGCACAAAAACTGCTTATATTTATTAAATTGAAATCCAGTTCTGAAAATGTCACAGCACAGCCCCTTACTCCTACCCCTTGCCAAGAAGCTATGAGACTAACATGAATTATTTTCCTTGTATTTTTATTGGGTGATGTTCTTTTAAGAGCTAGTTAGCCAAGGTGAAATGTTATGACTTTTTATTCTGCTCAACTCAAAATCCATGTGCCCTCATATAATAGACTTCCAGAATGTCCCAGCATCAGTCAGTAGAACATCAAATAATATACTTAGAATCTGTCAGTATAAAATGGTTTCAGTCGTGAATATCTTCCATTCATACTACATAACTGGGTAAGTAAAGTCATGCTGCCATTATAAACACTTCCACAACTATTGGTTTATATAGGATTATATATATATATATATATATATATATATATATATATATATATACACACACACACACACACACACACACACACACACTGGAGGCCTGGTGCATGGGTTCATGCACTGGTGGGGTCCCTTGGCCTAGTCCCAGATTACCAGAGAGTGCAGACCAGGCTGAGGGACCCCACTAGTGCATGATCGGGGCCTAAGATCCCACAGGAGGGTTCCAGGGTGTGTCCAGCCTGTCTCCCCCCAGTCCCAATTGGCTGGATCCCAGCAGCAAGCTACCGTATTTTTTGCAGCATAAGACGCACCCGACCATAAGACGCACCTGGTTTTTAGAGGAGAAAAATAGGAAAAAAAATATTCTGAACCAAATAGTGTAATAAAATATATGAAAAAAAAAGAGGGACAACTAAAAGAAAAAGAGTGACAATTAAAAGAAAAAGAGTGACAATTGAAAGGAAAAGAGAGACAGAGGGAAAACAGTTTTTGGGGTTTTTTTTGTTTTTTTTTATTTATTGGGAACAGTTTATTGGGAAAATGTAGTGTAGTGTAGTGTGTGTGTATGACATTTTACCTCAGAAGCCGATGACTGGAGTGAGGGGCATGCGCACTGCTGTGTACTGTAACACCGCCTACTACATGCTATCCTCCAATAGCATAAGGCGGTGACACAGTACAGCAGCATCGCGCCTTCCTGCACACATCGGCTTCCGTAAGGAAGGTGAGGGAGGACCCGCTGCCACTCTGCCAGTATCTCAGTGGACTACTGAGAAGCCTGGATACGGGGCGGGGGAGGGATGATGCAGTCCCCAGGGACACAGAAGGTCCCGGGGGACCCGCTGCCGCTCTGCAACTCGGACCATAAGACGCAGGCACTTCTTCTATTTGGACCATAAGACGCAGGCACTTTTCCTCCCACTATTTGGTGAAGAAAAAGTGTGTCTTATGGTCCGAAAAATACGGTAACCTACCAGTTGGAGCATCTTCCCCCTGCTGGTCAGTTCACATCATAGCAACTGGTTGAATGGTCGAACAAATGGTCAGACACTGAGCATATTAGGCTTATATTATATAATATATATATATATATATATATATATATATATATATATATATAATAAAAATGTTCATGTTTCCTTTTAAAGTCCATGCATTAGAGATGTATATCAAAGTACCTATTCTGACACTAATATGGATTTCATGCTTATTTCCCAGCCCCTTGGCCAAATATTCAAAAGTATTGTACTACTCAGTAATTAACAATACAGAAGCAAAATCCAGAGACTGTGCTTATTATTTCAGAGCAAAAATTATGAGATACAAGCATGCACAATCCTTTTCTACATTTTGCATTTACTTTATGTCCTGTGTTTTCAGGAGTAAACTATTTGGTTTCACAAATTCAAAATGTGACTGAAGGCAAAATAAAAGGCTTCTTTAGTGGTTTTCTCTTAATTTTAAAATGAAACATAGTGTCCGGTTGGTGTAGCTCAGTGGTTGAGCGTCATCTCATGAGCCAGGAGATTCCAGGTCTGTTCCCAGCAAGGCACATGTCCAAATTGCCGGCTTGATTCCCAGTAGGGAGCGCACAGAAGGCAGCCAATCGATGTGTCTCTCATTGATGTTTTCAATCTCTCCTTCTCCCTCCCTCTATGAAAGCAATAAAAATATATATTTTTTAAAAACATGCCATTTTATCATCAGTTGTCTTTATTTTTTTTCATCTTACTAGGCCAGGCACCCATTCCTACATGTTTATAAAAAGTTGTTAAGGCCGAAACCGGTTTGGCTCAGTGGTAGAGCGTCGGTCTGCAGACTGAAAGGTCCCGGGTTCGATTCCAGTCAAGGGCATGTACCTTGGTTGCGGGCACATCCCCGGTAGGGGGTGTGCAAGAGGCAGCTGATCGATGTTTCCCTCTCATCGACATTTCTAGCTCTCTATCTCTCTCCCTTCCTCTCTGTAAAATATCAATAAAATATATTTATAAAAAAAAAGTTGTTAAGTCTTAAAATGACCATATTAAGTAAATTCTAGCATTACTCCATGTCACAGGTGAGAAAACCGAGGCACAGAAGAGTTAAGTGACATGCCCACGATTCCAAAATTTACAGTATAAACACGATTTGAACTAAGAAAGTCTGACTCCAGAGCCCACAGAGTTATCACAACCAATCATGCTGTCCAGTATATAAAACTTATCATGAAAGTGAAGGGTACTAAATGTACTACGGTGCTAAAGTTTTTTGAGCCCCTACTATGTACCAGGAATTATGACAATCAAATTCAGCAATCTTACTTAATCCTGACAACAGTTCCATTGGTTAGGAGCCAACCTCCCTCCATTTTTCAAGTGCAGCATGAAAGTTTAAGCAAATAGGCAATAAAGTTGGAAAAGTTAAGACCTTAGTTACACAGCTGATAAGGGAGAAAAGATAGATGAAAACTCCCATTTTTCTCTACCTGAACTAGACAGTTTTTCTGCTTTCATATCATCCCTATTGTGAAACAAAATCGGACCTTGATAAAGTGTTTGACTAAACTGTCTTCCCTACCTTTTCCTTTCCATAATCTTTCTATATTGAAAGTCCAAGGAACTAAAGGGCTTTGGGTGAAGCAATATACTACTGTGTCTGCAGGACACATTGAAGTTATTTTAGAGTCATCTGGTGTTGATTTTTTCTTGGAAATTCAGTGACATTGTTGGTGTTTT
Organism: Vespertilio murinus; assembly: GCA_963924515.1. Classification (NCBI taxonomy): domain Eukaryota; kingdom Metazoa; phylum Chordata; class Mammalia; order Chiroptera; family Vespertilionidae; genus Vespertilio; species Vespertilio murinus. The sequence goes on from OZ004710.1 coordinate 16,944,181, forward strand.
GAAAAGCAGCTAATATAACTGCATATTATATCATAAGAATAGACAATTATGAAAACAGTATAAGATGAAGTACCTTTACATGAGCTGTAATTGCAACTGGTAATTAAACTGAAGTGTTTCATTTTCCTAGTCAGCTCATCAGTGAAACCAGAAAATAAACAATTTGAAAGTGAAATCCTTAGGGGCAAACAATTGTAATTAATGGCATTTCCAAGGGAAAAAAACATTTCTAAAGTCAGTTTGGGGTGGCCTCTTAAGTAATATACATAGTAATTTACACTGAGCCCAGTGTGGTGTTCAGAACCAGACCTGATTTAATTTGAATATTCATGAAGTCTCCAGCGTGATTTATACTTCAAATCCGACTCCATTGTCAAATGTATTCTCTTAGGTGATAAAAGAAAGCAAATTTATATTCTGAATAAGTCTCTTTGCACAATGAGATGATCAGCATGGAAAACTTTATCATGATGGAAACACATAAAGTGGTGCTGCTGTTAATTCCTTCCAACTTGGAATCTCCTCAAATACCAGGAGTATTTTTTAGAGATGCTTGAGATCTGAAATGAAAATATTTATGCATATAAATCTGGATCCATATCTCATAAGCCCATGGGATTAGAATCATAAAATTCATGCGGCCTGGTTTGCCCCTGTTCTTTTGCATAGAGAGCTACATTTGGGATTTGTGCACATCTTTTGGGGTATTTAGATTGTATGGAACAAATTGCTCTGACTTTAACTCTGATTCACGTGCTGCTTGCTCCAGGACCTGATCTTAGGTGAGTTTTTAATATATATATATATATTTGTATTGATAGAGAGAGATATAAACATCAATGCTGAAAGAGAATCATTGACCTGCTGCCTCCTGTAGGCCTCCTGCTGGGGATCAAGCCTGCAACCCAGGCATGAGCCCTTGACCATAATTGAACCCAGGACTCTTCAGTCCACAGGCCAACGCTCCATCCACTGAACCTGCTAGGGCTGAAGTGAGCTTTTTTTCACTTTACATCATTTAATCAAGAGCTCTAGTATTAATTTCTCTTTTGTACTTATGATAAGAATATTGCCCTTGGACTGAGATAGGCATGAGTACAGAGCCCAGCCCCACTGCTTGCTTTGTATCAGTTTTTACCATGTAGCAAAGAATCCCAAAATATAGTAGCTTAAAACAGAAACTATTCAGCACATAATTCTGCAAAAAGGCAATGTGAGCTGGGCTCTTGTAGGTGGTTCTTCTGGTCTACTCCAGGCTTACCTGATCTCAACTTGGATTCACATTTGCATCCACAAGTAGCTTCCAGGATGAGGTGGGAGGGGTCTAAGGAAGCTTCAGCAAACATGATTTGTCTCAGCTCTGTGTGGTCTTTTCTAGAAGGCTAATCTGAGCTTTGTCAAATGGTGGTAAGACTAGGATCCCTAGATCAATAAGATAGGGCAAGCCCAAACATGTAAGGACTTTTCAATTGTTGACAACTATTATTGTCATGTTGGCTTAATGGCCAAACCCAGAGCAAAGTGAAGGGAACTACCAAAAACTGAGAATTCTGAGAGGAATGAACAAATTGGGGGCCCTTACTACAAGACTTGAACACATCCTATATGATAAAACCCTAATGATGTGCACTGACCACCAAGGGGCAGACGCTCAAAGCAGGAGCTGCCCCCTGGTGGTCAAAGCACTTCCACAGTGGGGAGCAGGCCTAAGCTGGCAGCAGACATTCCCCGAGGGATCTCAGACTGTGAGAGGACACAGGCTGGGCTGAGGGACCCTCGCTCAGTGCATGGATGTCAAGCACTGGGCATCTAATATGTATGTAAGAAACCATGGGCTAGCTTCTTAATTCCTCATCTCTAATTTCAGCAGCATCTCATAAGGTTGGGGGATTAAAATTAACTAACATATGTAAATTAAAAGGTAAACTGGCATGTGGAAGGCACTTAATATCAGCTATTTATTCTCTTAAATATCTATGTAGACATATTTGATTATACAAAATAGGTATTTTAAATATGTAAGCAAACTGCTAGTGACATGTCATCCCACTGACCTCTATAATTGTTCAGTACTTAGATTGTGAGGCTAGCGTCTTCTTCTACCTTAACAATTTCATATTAATTTCTGCTGAAGCTCTGCATAACCTAGAAGATAAACTTGTGCAAAGAAGTATATCTCTAAAATTGGGTATGAATGAATGCATTTATGTATAATGTATTTCCATAAAACTAAAATTTATTGAGTCATTTATTTAGTTCCTCTTTTATTTCCTTATAGCCTACCACTCAGAGGCAAAACTAGACCAATACAATCCACGCACTACATGGGGGCCATAGGCTAGATGACATTCAATGTTTTTAAAATACTGATCGTGGCCATTGAAACAGCAAAGGCATTTCAAAGTCAGCTTGACATTATAGGCAAGCAAGCAAAAGAGCACTTAAATGGAACTCAACTTTGGCCTAATTGTCTTTAAAATATGGCTCCAATATTAATGTACAATGTTCACATTTTTAATTTGGAACTAGGCCACCAACACAATAGAGTAGATGAGCTTCTGTAATTTCCAAGTGCACCCATGCTTTTTGCCATTGATCTGTGGGTAATAGATCATTCTGTTTGCTTCTCTGCAGAATTCAAATAGAATATGCATAATTCAAAACTAGTCAGTAAATATAACACCCCAAGTACCTTGACATAATGATCATATAAATGAAAATCCATTCAAAATCATAATAGACCACTATTCTTGCCATTTGCCCTGTGAAATTTGCAATTTGTTTATTTTACCAAAATATTGTTCTCACATATCTATTACTTTATAGGTCATTGAAATAGTGCAGAGTATATTAAGTTTCTTATTAGTATGCAATGAAAGCTCTTGCTCTTTTAGGACTTATAGGACCTGTCTGATCTTTACTGACTTTAGCCAAAAAGAAAAACAACATTTGGTCAGTATGGGTTGAGTCAAAGTACTATATACTTGACAGTCTTCTAGTAAATTGTTTTGTTGATAGGGATGGCAATAATTTGAAGATGTCATTGGGATCATATATTAATAGGTGACAAGGCAAAAAGCTACCTTATAAAATATAACCTTGCTTGTCTTAAAACATTTTCTTTTCTAATATTAGTGATAATTGTAGATAGATAGATAGATAGATAGATAGATAGATATAGATAGATAGATAGATAGATAGATATAAATATAGCTATATATAGATACTGAGTAGCCAGATTATTATGAGCTCTGAATGTGTAATAATATGGCCACTCGGTTTATATCCTATATAATAAAAAGCTAATTTGCAAATTGTCCTCTTAAGCAGGAGTTCAACCAGCAGGCAGGTTGGCCAACCGCCCATGTCCCCTCTCCATGGCCAGGCTGGCTGGCTGGACTCCACTCATGCACAAATTCATGCACCGGACCTCTGGCTGGACTCCACTCATGCACAAATTCGTGCACCGGACCTCTGATTCTCTCCTTCTCTCTCTCTCTCTCTCTCTCTCTCTCTCTCTCTCTCTCTCTCTCTCCTTCTCTCTCTCTCTCTCTCCATATATATATAATGAGTGGCCAATTACTATGCATTCAGAGATCCTAATAATCTGGTCACTCAATATATATATATAATCTGTTGGAAACCAAAGTTGTTAGTTCTGTCATCTTAGAACTTTCTGAGATGAAAAGATTATAATTGTATTTTTGTAAATACTTAATCATTTCTAATCAGATACAGGATGAATAAAGCATGACCTTTGTCTTTTGTGGAGATGACTATATATACTATATTCATCTATAAAAGTGGTATCAATTAAATGATTCAAAACAGTCAAGTGAATGATTCTTCTGGAATAGGGGGAATGAGAATGGCTTCACAGAGAAGGTGATGCTGGAGCTAAGAATGCAGGAGGATAGAGGTCCACAAGGCCACCCCCAGGTTCAACAATTCACTACAAGTACTCACAGGACTCAGCAGATAGTTGTACTTATGGCTGCGATTTCTCATAGCAAGAGGATATTAAAAAATCAGCAAAGAGAAAAGGTGCATGGGGTGAATTCTAATGGAAACCAGGTTCATGGTGCCAAGAGTCCTCTCCCAGGCGAGTTACACAGGATGCACTTAATTTTTCCAGAAGGAAATGTCTGCCACTGAAGTTCATTAGAGACTCAATGCCCAGGGATTTTACTGGGAACTGGTCACAAAAGCACTTACTGCTTAGCACATATCAAAAGTCCAGACTCCCAGAAGAAAGCAGATTCTCAGCATAAATCATATTGTTTGCACAATTCATTTAGGCACATGAGCCATTCTTATCAGGAAATGATGAGAACCATCCTGAAATCTAGGTTCTCAGAAGCCAACTGAGTGTTGACCTTGTAATTAGGTCTCAGTCTTAGCCCTGGTAGGGTAATTTTTTTTCACATGTAAACGGGATTTTTCTCAGATATAGTGGGTGGAAAATAAATTCAGGCTGATAAAACATAAAGAAAGGTTTCAGAGTTATGGAAAAAAAATGATTCAAAACATTTTGTTCAGTGAGATATTGAAGCCCAAATGTTACTGGAACTATTTGGAATGTCAAATACCTGAGATGATTCTGGTCCCTGAATAGGCATCATCTTGTAAAGAGGATTAAAGCAGTTATGTTTTTCATAAGAATTTGCCTCAGTTATCTACTTCATGCATGTAAAGATGTCTTTCTAGTTTGGGATGTCTGGATATTTGTCTTGGGTCAGTGTTTTATTTTCACAGTGTGTACAGTTTCTCACCATAGCACATTTGAAGTTGTATAGTTTAAAGGTCTCTATTATCGTATAACAGAGAACTTAATGTTGCCCTGGTGGGGGAGTGTGTATAATCTGTGACAACATTTCAGAATATAGTACATATATAAAAGTGATTGACACAAAATGCCTTTTTTATCTCTAGTACTTACAACATTAACTATAAGCTATGCTGTTTCTTTCCCCTAGTCAGATTAATATATGTTTCAATGTTTATCAGAACCTATACTTGCACAATCTAACACAGAACCATCCCTCTGTTTCATTAGGAGAGAAATGAAAACTTAAGCTTATAAATCTTTCACTACAGATTGCTATGTGTTAGCTGCTCACTGCTCAATTCAGCTGCTCTGAAATGCAGATAATTCTCTTCTGAGGACTTGAGGACAACCTCTATTTCAATAGATATTATGACGTATACTGATTTATAAGTTCCATGAATTCACTGACAGACAAGATGGAATATGTTAGTCTTATAAATGCAATTAGTGCAATGTACTCAAAGAATTAGGCCTCAATTTTAGAGATTTAGCTGTCCAGGTATACTACTACCATAACATTCATAGGCCATAGTGACAGAGAAATAGCCTATCTAATAAAGAGGGAATATGCTAATTGACACTCACACCATCACAAAGATGGCTGTGCCCACAGGGAGTAAGGAGGGAATATGCCAATTGACTGCCCCATCCTCAAAGAACACAGTGGCCACAACTAATAAGGAGGGTATATGTTGACTGCCCCTCCATCAAAGATGGCAGTATCCACAGCCAATAAGGATAAAATATGCTAATTGACTGCCACATCCTCAAAGAAGGCACTTCCCACAGCCACAAGATGGCAGCTCCAAGTCCCCTCAGCCTTCCTCCAGAGTCCCCCAGTCCCCTCATCCCCCCAGGTGCCCAAGGCTGGCACAAGATGCAGGCAAGCCTCAGATGGTATCTTCTCAGCTGCCTAGGCCTGGCTTGAGGCACATGCAAGCCTCAGATGGTGGCTGCCCAGCCTCCCAGGGCCACCCAAGGCTCAAGGCTCAAGTAACCAGGGCTGGCTGAGGCTTTCACTGCTGGCAGTGGCAGCAGCAAGGTGTGATGGGATGTCATCTTTCCTGATTACTGGGTTGCATCCCACCCCTGAGGTCTCCCAGACTGTGAGAGGTGGCAGGCCAGGCTGAGGATCCCCTCCAGTGCATGAATTTTCATGCAACCAGCCTCTAGTTTGTCTTATAAAACAATGTGCAAATGATATCTCTGCTTTAGTTTGGAAATACATGCATTTCGCATATCTTCCATTTTGTTAATACTCCTAGAACATTATAAATGAACTAGAAGCCTGGTGCATGAAAATTCATACACTCAGAGGGCAGGGTTCCTCAACCCAGCCTGCACACTCTCACAGTCTGGGAGCCCTCAGGGGATGTCTGGATGACAGTGCACTTAAGCCACAGTCTGGCCTCACTCTGCGGGAGGTGACCCGTGGGCCAATGGAGGGACAAATACAGGCAACTAGAGGCTGGCCCCATCCCCCATCACCCAATGCCACTGCCAGTGGCCTCCCTCTGTGGGAGGTGACCAGCAGGATGATTTGTGCCGGCCAACAAGCAGCCACTCCTCCCCCAATCTCCCCTCCTCCACCACCAGTCACTACCACCCCCAGATTGCCATCCCCTTCCTCTGCCTACTGTCACCCGCCTTTGCTGGCCTGGTGCTGTCTGCTTATTGGCCCCACTCCCCTCTACCTACTGATCATTCTGCTGCTTGCTTAATTTGCATATTAGGATTTTATAATATAGTATTCTAAAACTGAATAAACAGCATAAAACCAGGATTCTTATCATTTTTAGCTTCTTTACTAAAGACTTTGAAAATATGTTACCACCTTATGTTACTGTCCTAGTACTGCTGTAACAAATTACCACAAACTTAATGGCTCAAAACCACACAAATATACTATCTCACAGTTGTGGAGGTCAGAAATTCAAAATGGGCTTTACAGAACTAAAATCAAGTTGTGATCTTGGCTATGTTTCCTTCTGGAGGCTCCAGGGGTGTATTTTTTCCTTGCCTCTTCCAGCTGCCTACATGCCTTAGCCTGTGACCCTATTCCTTCATCTTCAAAGCTAGCACTTAGTCTCTTTTCTCTCTCTCTCTCTCTCTCTCTCTCTCTCTCTCTCTCTCTCTCTCTCTCTCTCTCTCTCCTTCCACCATCACATCTCCTTCTATGAGTCTGACCCTTCTGCCTCTCACTAAAAAATATTCTCATGTTCACATTGCACCAAGTCAAATAATTAAATCCTTTCTCCATCTCAAGATCTGTTAACTTCTGCAAAATCCTTTTGCCATGTAATGTAACATAGCAACAGGTTCTGAAGATTTTCATATGGGCATCTTGCATACGTGTGGGTGGAACGGTGTTATTTTATTCTGTATACCACAACCCCTATATCTTTGTTTTATGTTATCATAAATACTATAAATTATTCAATATCAATCTATGTTACTTAACCAAATGTGGCCATTTAATAAATATTTAGCATCTACTGTATCCCTTGTAATGTTTCTGATGCTGATGAACATCACTTAAACAAAGTCTTTGCTCTAATGGATCTTACATTCTAGAAGGAGAGACAAATAATTTTTATATGATCTATATATTTGGTGCTATAAAAGGAAAGAGTGCAGGGTTAGATGGGAGAGTATGATAGTACATGTACTATGAGTTATGCTATTTATTACTGACTATGGCCAGTAATGGATTTTCTAAAGATACAACATAAAGGGTTGGAAAGTAGGCCCAAAAAGATATATCCAAGTCCTAAACCAGTATTTGAATGTGATCTTATATGGAAATAACATCTTTGCACATGTAATTAAATTAAGGATCCTGAGATGAGATCATCCTGGCTTTATCCCTGAATCCAATATTGAGAGTCTTTATAAGAGACAATAGAAGAAGACAATGAGAAGGCCATGTGAAGAAGGAAGCAGAAATTGGAGCAATGCATCTATAAAACAAAGAACACCAATGATTGCCGGCAACCACCAGAAGCTAGTAGAGAGGCACAGAAGGAATTCTTCCTCTGAGCCTCTAAAAGATACCAACTCTGCTGACATATTGACTCTGGAAGTTTGGCCTTTAGAACTATAAGAGAATACCCTTGCACTGTTCTAAGCCACCCAGTTTGTGCTGATTTGTTACAGCAGCCTTACAAAACTAATACAGGCAGCCCTAACCGGTTTGGCTCAGTGGATAGAGCTTCAGCCTGGGGACTGAAGGGTCCCAGGTTCATTCAAGTCAAGGGGATATACCTTTGTTGTGGACACATCCCCAGTAGGAGGTGTGTAGGAAGCAGCTGATTGGTGTTTCTCTCTCATCGATGTTTCTCTCTATCCCTCTCCCTTCTGCTGTGTAAAAAAATCAATAAAATATATTTTAAAAACAACACCAAGAACAACAACAAATAATAATATGGCAATGTTGGAGCCTGACTGAAATGAGAAAAACAGCCATGCAGAGATTTGAAGGAAAAGCAAGATAGGCAGCGTGCACAGTAAGTGGGAGACACTTCATGGTTCCCAAATAACTTTATTTGGAAAATAGTGTCCCCAGGGGGACAGTGTGACTGGAATCCAGAAAGCAAGGGGAAAGAGTTTTTGAAGATGATTTCAGAACTATCATATAAACCAGATCCGGTGGGGAGTGCCTTGTGGGCCATAGTAAGGAATTTGGATTTTATTCTCTCTCTATGTTAGTATAATTGTGACCTAATAAAACATAGACTTCCATATTAGATATTTTTATCATTATTTTATGCTATATAAAATGTGGAAAATGTTTCATTTAAAAATATCACTAATGTTATAGAAACTATATATCTAGATACCTACAAGTGATCTAAGTCCAATATATATAGCATATATAGACTACATATAGTATTTATATTCTTTATCTTGAATGTGAAAGGATTAGCCATAGTTGTAAATTTTGTCACTGAAGTTCAATGCCTTGGAGGAAATTAGTATTTTCAACTATAATTTTATATCTAAATCCACTTTATCTTTTGTTTGCCATAGTTAAGAAATTTATCCTCTGCACAGAAATAAAAACATTTATGACCTGAAGACATTTTAAGTTACTTCCCCCCTTCTTTCTCATTATGTTAATGGCTTAATATACAAAAAATTTTAAAGAAAAATTCCTGCCAAATTTATCTATTTTTAAGTCTTATTCTTCAAGTATTTAGTGTCCTTCTTTTCAAATACTACATATTTTTGTTTAAAATAATCTGATATAATGAAGAGAAAAGCAGATGCATCTTCTTCTCCAGTACACACTATTCTCCAGTAGAATTCAATACTTCCTTTGTAATCAGAAATGCGTTTCTCTGAAAATTGTGAAACTCAAAAAGTGACCACTTTTCAGATCAGGACAACTACACACGGCAACGGAGACTATTGTAGGAGAATGCACATTTATGTGAGGTGGGTTGTAGAAGAATACACACCAAGTTGTAGCAAGTTGAACACCTATTATCATACTGATAAATGAAAACTGTTGACTCATCCTTGTAATTTGAAAGATCTCTGTAGACTATTTCTCTCCCTTTTACATAAAAGGCCAAAGCAACTGGGTCATTATTTTTTGTTTGTATTCAAAATAATTTCGTTTTGATGCTTTGGCCACGGTTTTTTTCCCCCCAAAAGGAAACATGAAAATTTGATGAAAGTTTATATGGAGTGTAGACTGGACTGATGTCAAGGGAGCTATGCTCTGGTCTACACCACATCACTGACTTATCAGGTACCTCTAGTTTCTCTGCCTTTAAAATAAGAACCTAGCCCTGACTGGTTTGGCTCAGTGGATAGAGCGTCGGCCTGTAGACTGAAGGGTCCCAGGTTCAATTCCAATCTAGGGCATGTACCTTGGTTGCTGGCTCATCCCCAATAGAGGGTGTGCAGGAGACAGCTGATTGATGTTTCTCTCTCATCGATGTTTCTAACTCTCTATCCTTCTCACTTCCTCTCTGTAAAAAAATCAATAAAATATTTTTTAAAAAAAGAACCAAATTATCTGTCATAGCATCAGACTTATTGTATTTATTTATTTATTTATTTATTTAGGAGGGTAGGAGCTATTGCTACTGTAGCCTGCTTGATATAACCTCATGATTTGTGTATGATTGAGGAAGGAAGAAGTGCTTTTGAACTGCAAAGGTCATTAGCATCATCCCTTCTTAAGGCCACACTACACAAGAATGATCACACCTCTCAACAGAAGCATCCAGAAACAGGCCTCTCAAATAACCAAAAGGAAAAGAGTAAAAGGCCACCTGTGGGTTCTGATTAAAAGGGGTAAAACTCTTTAGTGTACAGATGTGAAGGCTGAGAGACCTGTGATTGAGGCATCCAAATAGTTATCAAGCCTTCTCCATTCTACCTCTGCAAATATCTATTTTCCATTCCCTTTTGTCATTCCCACTTCCACTGGCCTTGTCCAGTGCCCAGTAAACAACGCCCTCCCTCAGTGCTTCAGCCAATCCATCCCCCACACTGACCCTGCTCATGCAGCTCTCTCCTCCGATGCCCCTTATAGCATCTCTTTTCCTCCCACAGAACCAAGGGCTTGACTTGGAGCTCAGCATCAGACCTACTGTAATAGATTCTCAGGCAGTTCTAAACAAAGTGCACATGGCTATGTTCACATTTAGGCAAAATAGAAATAACTTCCTCCCGCCCCAAGTGAGCTCTTGTGACAAGGCATTCTCATTATATAATAAAGTGGGAGTCAACTGCTTTTCTTTCCACTCTTTACTTCCCTGGGTTAATCACAGGTCATTTCATTTACGTTACATGTGCAACCATTTACTTTCTTTCTGTCCACTTCCCTTGCTCACATCTCCTTCAAAAACAAATTTCAACTGAATTTAAATAAACAAACAGCCAAACTTGCTTTTATCAACCTCATGGGGATGATTACAAGAAAAAAGTGAGGTAAGCTGCTGGAATATCTATTTTTAAAAAGAAATGCAATTTGCTCTCTTTTTTTGCTGTATTATAAAATTCTCCCTCATGTTTTTTAAATGTAAATGTTGATTGCTAGTTTTCCTTGAGGCTGCTCTCTAATACCAGAAACCTGAAGGGTAATCTCAATCTTATAATCTTTATTTTCTTAGATGTATTGTGAAGGAGGATCTCTCCTAGGTGCAAGAATGCCTATTTGATGAGACAAATCAGTCCCCCTAGAAATTTGTTTTCCATGCAGTAGACAGACCATATAATTAAATATTGTCGCAGGTGTTGATAAGTGTTATAAAGAAAGGAAAGCCAGGCCTACCAGCATGGCTCCGTGTTTGAGTGTCCACCTATGAACCTATGAACCAGGAGGTCAAGATTTGATTCCAAATCAGGACACATGCCTGGGTTACAGGCTCCATTCCCAGTGTGAAGTGTGCAGGAAGCAGCCAATTAATGATTCTCTCTCTCTCTCTCTCTCTCTCTCTCTCTCTCTCTCTCTCTCTCTCTTCCTTCCTTCCTTTCTGAAATCAATAAAAATCTATTTAAAAAATAAAAGAAAGCCAGATATTAAATAGAAAGTGTCAGAGGACTGGAACACTTTCATAGAGACGTCAGTGAAAACCTTTCTGGAATGGTGTCATGACTTGAGACACAAAAGTTGAGAACAGCTGAGTCATCCAAAGGTCTTGGAGACAGACATTCTAGGAAGAGGAAACAAAATAGTATCAGGCCCCTAAGGCCTGGGGGAGCTTTCTAAGGAGGAACTTGAGGATTACTGGGCTGAAGAGAAGTCGAGGTAGGAGGGAGCATTGGATGGGATTGAAGAGGCATCCAGGGGCCACATTAGACAGGCCTTATAAGCCATTACAAGGAGTTTGCATTTCATTCTGAGAACAAAGGGAAGCCATTGTGAAAATAAGCAAATTGTTAAAACAATTTTAAAAAGTTCCTCAACATGACAGAATTGGGGCAGGGAATGTTTACTCAGCATACTGCCCAGAAAACTTTGCCCCAGTTTCTCCACGGATGTCTCTTTCTATCTCTAAAGTTTTCCTCTCTTGAGTTACTAAAATCTTAATCTGCCTCTCTGTCCCTCTCTCAACCAGAGTGAAACTGTTCAGTTGCCTTCCCCTTTCACACTTCTTCCTTTGACATTTAGAGCTCCTATCCTCAGCCCTTCTTGCTGAGTATAGTCCCTTATAAGTATAGTTCCTCTTCTCTACCCCTCCTCTTCCAATGGAAATCTTCACACTCTTCAAAGAAAGAAATTCTTCTATTCTGCATACTGTCTACCTATTTAAACCTTGCAGTCATCTGCCAAAGACATACATTTATCTGTACATCCAAGAGTACTTCCTAATCAGAGTCTCATGACCATCCTCCTCAACATATCTTTCTCAAGGGTCTCTAGAGATGGTTCCATATTAGATGTGGCCATGTATTTTGAAACTTGGTCCAACAGTTCTAGGACACCCACCCCTAAGTTTCCTGCCCAAGTCAGTTATTGAAATTCCTTGCCTTTCTGTCATCTATACCCCTCCAATTTCACCTCCTTTGTTTCGGCACAATTATACTCAGGCATGTTTTGATCTGCACATAGGTCACCCTCTGACATGCAGCTACCTATATGGGTCCTATTCTGTTCTTATTGCTCTTCTTGTGACTGTCTCTTTTTTCTTCCAAATCCCACACCCGCAATTCTGGGAAAGAAAAATAAAAATAAGAAGTCATTCTTTTTAAAATACATTTTTATTTATTTCAGAGAGGAATGGAGAGAGAGATAGACACATCAATGGATGAATCATTGATTGGCTGCCTCCTGCAACCCTCTACTGGAGATTGAGCCTGTAACTGGTATGTACCCCTGATTGGAATCAAACCCAGGACCCTTCAGTCCTTAGGCCAATGTTCTATCCACTGAATCAAACCATCTAGGGAAAGAAGTCATTCTTAAAAAAAAAAAAAGCATTCTTGTTTGTGGCTCATTGCTATATTAAAATACAACAACACAATTTAATTTAAATATAGAGATACCAGCTATTGAATAATAAGCATCACAATAATTAGAATTACAGGTTATTCTTAAAACACCATTATGCTCTTAAAATATTTTAACATGAGCTGTCTGTTTTGATTCAAACTCACATGGAGGCTCTTGAAAATTTGCCCACAAGTCCAGGGTCATGACTCAGATTTACAGCAATGAAAACGTAAATGAGGTTTACGTTTAGGGGTGACCAAGCTGTGGAGAAGTGATGAATGCCAAGCTAACTTACCAGAAACTAATTTATAAACCAGAATGCTGATTTATTAAATGAAATGGAAGATGAATCTGGTAAGATAACTAGCATCAATCATTTCAATGAATAAGTCCATTGAAGAGACTAACTTGTAGATTAGAAGAATTTTTGGTACAGAGAATTAAAAGGAGTGCTACAGGGTATTCAAACTCAGATTGCTCAGCCAATTTATTTCTCTCCACTTGGAGTCTTATAGTTTGAGAGTCTGAGAGCTTACATTGCCAGTTCTTACCTTTCAGCTGACTTTTATCTCTTCTCCATTCAGACCATCACCTTTGTCTGAGGCCAACAAAGCCCAGTATTTTTAGAAAGGTTTAGGTCAAAGTTTATTTTGCACTCATGCCGTATGGTCTCCTGTGGTTTTAGGACATAGACTAGAAAATCCAGTAAGGATATTTGGGAAGCACCTTAGAATAACCAACCACCTTTTATATAAACAATTTTATAGTGAGTTATTTCGAGAGACGAATAACCATGTCTGCTTCAGTTTAATGCTTTTTAGCTTTAATTTTCAAAAGGTGATGGGTTTTCCTAGTCAATTTAGTAACTACTTACAGAGCCATCCTCAAGAGAAAGAAAACTATCCAAGGGGAAAAGAAATGAACAAGTTAGCCCTCTATAGATGCTTACAGAAAGGTTCACGCACAAGAAAACAAAAGGTGCAAAAATTATGGTACAGAATTAAGAAATCACACAAGAGTATCTGTTCCATAAAATGGGGCAATCACATATCCGAGTGTGAATGTTGGTGGCTTTTGAACTTGACCTTCTAGGGCACAGGGGTTTTGCCAAGAGGCTGGTCGGAGCAGTTGAAGAAATGTGGGCTGTAAGCCACAGCGTAAAATGGAAAAAAGTACCAGTTACATGTACAGAAAAATGATGGCATGGAACCTAGTTGAAGACTGCAAGGAGTACATGTCAAAGGCCTGATGTGTCTAGTTTATTACTATGGCTTTTAAAAATCTAACAGACAAATATACAAATACCCATGAAAACCCTGTCCCTAATTGTAACCACAAATGGTTAAGTTAGCTGCTGTAGGTTTCTTTTCTTCTCTAGATAACACTTGAATTTTAAAAGTTAGAAAAGTTAAAAAGAAATTATTGCCCAGCCGGCGTGGCTCAGTGGTTGAGCATCGACCTATGAACCCAGAAGTCATGATTTGATTCCGGTCAGGGAACATGTTCAAGTTGTGGGCTCCATTTGTTTCCATCTCTCCCTCCCTCTCTCTTCCTCTCTGAAATCAATAAAAATACACATACTTTTAAAAATCAATTATTTGGTCAATAAGGGTAATATTTAATGATTAAATGATGTTAAGAGCAACTTAATTATAGCTGGTCATCAATTGCTGTTCTATATTTAACTGTTTGTTCCTAAGAATGTGGTTTTAGTAAAAAGGAAACATGGAAAATTAACATAAATCCTTTAATTTCTGAACCTTTGGCAGTCCAGTTCATCTTTGGAGTACCTGGTTATATGTAAATTTCTATTATATGATTTCACTCAGAGGTGCTATCTTTTGCAGTATTGTAATTGCTGAGAAATCAATAGTTAATAGGAAGATAGTTTGAACTATATGACAAGATTGTTTTTAAATTCATTATTTTTAACTAATTAAAAATGAATAACATTTTGTTTTTACCTGTGGCATATAAAAATGGAAAGGAACCTCACTATGTATACCTTATGACTTCTGAGTCCTATTTCACCTCCTTCCAACTTTTGAGGGGAAAAAATCTTTCTGGATTCACATAAATTACCCCTGAAATGTTTCTATAGTTAGTGACAGCTGTCCTCCACTTACTTCCTGGAGGAAACCTCTAATCACACACTGTTCAGTCTCTTTCGCTGACTAGAGCAGCTTCCAACAAGGAGAATGATGTGACATTATCAAAGACATTCTGTGGCTTTTACTTTATTCTTTCTTTGAATAACACATACTGGTGCCTACATGCTGAGGAGAGTAGAGATGTAGTGAACAGAATTGGGTGAATTTGACCTGTGGACAGAGATACTTTCTAAGATGAAGTACCAAAGTTCTTGATAAGATATAAGCCATTTTAAGGATAGATATTGCATATGATACATATATATGTTTATTTTAATTCTTTCCTGATTCAGTTCAAAGTAAAAGTGCAGAAATATTGAAGAACTAGAGTCCTGGTGCACAAAATTCATGCACGGGGGTGGTGTCCCTCAGCTCAGCCTGCACCTTCTCCAATCTGGGACCCCTCAAGGGATGTCTGACTACCGGAATCAGTCCTAAATGGGCAGTCGGACATCCCTCTCACATTCCAGGACTGCTGGCTCCCAACTGCTCGCCTGCCTCCCTTCCTGATTTCCCCTAACTGCTTCTGCCTACTAGCATGATCACCCCAAACCACTCCCCTGCCAGCCTGATTGATGTCTAACTGCTCCCTTGCCAGCCTGTTTGCCCCGAACTTCCCTTCTCTGCTGGCTTGGTTACCCCTTACTTCCCTCCCCTGCAGGCTTGATCACCCCCAACTGCCCTTTCCTGCTGGCCATCTAGTGGTGGCTATTTTGTGTCCACATGGGGGCAGGATCTTTGACCACATGGGGGCAGACATCTTGTGTAATGGTCAATCTGCATATCACTCTTCTATTAGTTAGGATAAATGCCTGGTGCATGGGTGGGGGCCAGCCAGCTGGTTTGCCCTGAAAAGTGTCCCAGATCATGGTGGGGGGTTCCTTGGGGGCGCGGGGCAGCTTGGAAGAGGGGCCTGTTATGGTTTGCAGGTCAGCCATGACCCCCAGTGACCCAAGGGGAGGCCCTTGTATCTGAGATTGATTTATCTTCTACAATTGAAACTTTGTAGCCTAGAGTGGAGCGAGCCTTCTGCTTGCTCAGTGGCAGCAGTCATTTATGTTGGGACTTATTTATCTTCTATAATTTAAACTTTGTACCCTTAATTGGAGGCCTGGCCTGTCCAGGGTGTGCAGAAAGCTTGGCTTCCTCCATCGCCAGGGAAACCCAAGCCTCTCTCCTGCTCTCTCTGTGGCCGCAGCCATCTTGGTTGGGTTAATTTGCATACTCCTTATTGGCTGATGGGCATGGCTGGCGGATGTAGCAGAGTGACGGTTAATTTGCGTATTACTCTTTTATTACATAGGATATTATTCCATCTAGACCTTAGAACTGGCAAGCTACCAAATGACAGGATTGTGGGAAATTCTAGTTTTGAAGTCAAATGGCCTTGTTTTAATACCAACTGCCTTTAGAGCTGACTGTTACTTTGGGCATGTCACTTACTTCTCTAACATTAGATTAATTTTCACACTTCTTTCAATAGGAATAGGAATACTTTCACACCTATCCAATAGGAATACTTTCCTGGTATTAGAGTTATCACATTAGCATTGTATATATGATATATGCACAATTTATGTATATATATATATATATATATATATATATATATATATATCACATTATATTGCATATATATATATATATATATATATATATATATATATATATGTGTGTGTGTGTGTGTGTGTATTACATTAGCACAATGCCTGGCACAGAATGATTAAGTAATCCTATATAATAAAAGGGTAATAGGCCAATTGTCCCTAAGACCAGGAGTTGGACCAAAGAGCAGAGCTGGCCAGCCAACCACCCCCAGCCCCTTCCCCTGGAAAGCCCCTCCCCTGATCACACCCAACTTTGATAGAGGGCAGGGCTAGCCTGCCAACCTCCCACATCCTTTCCCCTCAGTCAGCCAGGCCCAATTGGCCCCGATTGGGGAGGGCCAGCCAGACCCCATCTGTGTACAATTTATGCACTGGACCTCTAGAAAATTATATTTATTATTAGCATGAGAGGTATTGTTTTTTGTAGCATCTATTTATTCTGTTTGTATGCCTATTTTTAAAAATATGTCTTTGTATACTATAAGGCACCAATGGCTATTACAGCAAAACAATTTAAACACATACTTCTGCTTAGGGAAGAAATAGTAAGAGAGGAATTGGGGGACTGATATGCAAACCAATGAATCATGAAGACAGTATCGGTACAGGGGATTTCTACCTAGCAAATTTATCTCTGTAGGAGGAAATTCTCACACATAATTTTTTAGTGAGAGAAATGGTAATCATCTACTGGACTTTACCCACAGTAACCCGGATAGTATTTGTATGTGCACACACACAAGTACAGCACCTGCCTTTATGCTCATAAACACATGGGATGGGAAAGAGATTGGCTGATTAATTTTTATATATTTATTCAGATTGCACTTAGTGGGAATCTGACAGTTATTTTAAATATATTTAGGTTATTTAGACTCTATGTAAAGATTCTGCATCTATAAGTTAACCCACTAATACTCTGATGTGAATTGTTTATTTATATAAGAATACTGCCGTGTTTCCCTGAAAATAAGACATCCTCTGAAAATAAGACCTACTTCATGGAAACATAATACATCCCCTGAAAATAAGACCTAGCGCATCTTTGAGAGGAAAAATTAATATAAGACACTGTCTTATTTTCGGGGAAACAGGGTAGAGAGAATGTGAAGTCTTAAGACATATGTTTTTAAAACTCCTTTATACAGGGTAACTAATACTATAATTTCATGGGGGGCATTAAGGCAGGTAAAAACTGAGCTATTAAAGCAATACCTTTTTAGATAAGATTTTTGGTGTTTTCAGCACACATTTGAATATCCAAATGTTAAGATGTTTAATTATTCCTGCAACCACCATATTCTCTACTATGCCTCCTGATGAATTAGAAAATTAATACACATAGTACAATGTCTGCTCCACATAATTGCTCAGAAAGTAGTAGCTATTATAATTTAATTACCTTACACTGTAACTGGCTCTCTCAGTTTTCTATCATCAGTGTGATTTTCTTACTTCCACTACTTATACAAGGCAATTTTCAATCTTTTCTGGGTCACAGGGCCCTTGGGAATTTCACGAAAGTTATGTATCCTCTCTTAAAGGAAAGTGCATATACCTATATAGATACAACATGCACAATTTCCATACATATTTTAGAAAAATTACCTAATTCATGAATTTAATCTCTGGACGGCAGGTTAAAAACTGGCACTGATTCAGAAACTCCTCTTTCCTAAAAAATAAATATCTAGATGGATAGAGATAGAGATGATTGAGATAGAGATAGATAGAGATAGAGATAGAGATAGAGATAGAGATAGAGATAGGGATGATAGAGATAGAAGTAGAGATAGATGGAAATAAAGAAGTAAAGAGATAGAGATAGAGGAGATAGAGATAGATGATTGATAGATGATAGATAGATATTTGGATAGGTAATAGATGATATATAGATGAGAAAGAGAGATGATAGATAGGAGAGAGAGAGATCCTCTTGAAGAGGCTGTGGAGAAAAGGGAAACTTTGCACACTATTGCTGAGGATGTAAATTGGTGCAGCACTATGGAAAATAGCATGGAGGTTTCTAAAAAAATCGTAAGTATAGAGATACCATATGATCCAGCTATTCCACTTCCACATATTTATTTAAAAAATACAAAACACCAATTCAAAAAAAAAAATATCTGTACCCCATATCCATTGCAGCATTACTCACAATAGCCAAGAATAGAAACAACCTAAGTGTATATCAACAGGTGAATGAATAAAGAAGATGTGAATAAACTAAAAGAAATAGAATAGAATGGTGTTTGCCATGGGCTAGGTAGGTAGGGGAAAATGGGGAGATAGTGGGCAAAGGACACAAACTTCAGCTATAGGATTAATAAATTATGGGAGATCTAATGTCATGGAAACTATAATAACAACAGTTTATTTTGTATTTTACATTTTTACACCATAAGTGTCTACAGATGCAAGCAGTGGATCATCCCCAATGCCATGGAAGTCTATAGCCGCAAACCTCACATATCAACTCTGGTCGCCCAATTTTAAAATCAGAGTTGTTAGTAACATCTCTGGGTTTGTAAAGAAAATTATGGTAATTTGACTTCGTAAATATTTCAGTGCATATGGAAGAAATGGGGATGGTTTCCGTTTTTGGTTGTATGGCAGTTAACTGGTTAAAAAAGTAGATCTAGAAATTATCACCACACACACACAAAAATATGGTAGTTATGTAAGGGGATGGAGGAGTTAATTAAGCAAATTATGGGAACCATTTTAAAATATATATGTAAAACAAATCATGTTGTTTACTTTAAACTTACATAATGCTGTATATCAATAATGTCTCAATAAAGTTGCAAACACACACATATATATATGGTTAAGTAGGATTGAAATTGTTTGCATGGAAAATAATACAATTCTATCTAACAAAAGAGTAATATACAAATTGACTATACCTCTGCCACACCCACAAGCCACACCCATAACCCAACCAAGATGACTGTGGCCACAGAGCGAGCAGGAGGCTTGGGTTTTGGGTTTCCCTAGCAATGGAGGAGGCTAAGCTTCCTGCAAACCCTGGCTGGCCCTGGCCTCTGTTTAAGCCTAAAAAGTTTCAATTATAGAAGATAAATAAATCCCAACCAAAATGGTAGCAGCCACGAAGCTGAAGAGAGCAGGAGGCCTAGGTTGCCCCTGGTGGAGGAAGCCAAGCTTCCTGGCCTGCCCTGGCCTTCAGTCAAGGCTACAAAGTTTCAGTTATAGAAGATTAGAGTCTTAGTGCATGAAATTCGTGCACAGGGCTGGGGAGGGGGGTTTGTCCTTCATCCCAACCTGCACCCTCTCCAATCTGGGATCCCTATGGGATCAGGCCTAAACAGGCAGTCGGACATCCCCTTCACAATCTGGGACTGCTGACTCCCAACTGCTCGCCCACCTTCCTTACTGATTGCCCCTAACCACTTCTGCCTGCCAGCCTGATCACCCCCTAAACACTCCCCTGCCAGCCTAATTGATGCCTAACTGCTCCCCTGCCAGCCTGATCATCCCCAACTGCCCTCCTCTAACTGCCTCGTCACCCCCAAATGCCCTCCCCTGCATATTCCCTTCTTATTAGACAGGGTTTTTACTTTAACATATTGGACAGGTCTAACTGGTTTGGCTCAGTGAATGGAACATCAACTTGCAGACTCAAGGGTCCCAGGTTCGATTCTGGTCAAGGGACTGTACCTTTGTTGGAGGAACATACCCAGTGGGAATTATGCAGGAGGCAGCTGATCAATGTTTCTAGCTTTCTATCCCTTTCCCTTCCTCTCTGTAAAAAAAAACAATTAAATTTATTTTGAAAAAAACATATTGGACAGTGTACCTCTCATGGTCTTGACAAACCAGTAAAAATATAAACCCAAACTAAAAGTGTCACAAAATAAAATCGTTAAACAGGAATTTCATGAGACCTTGGAAAGGTGATATCATGTGATTTTTTTCTTCCTTTTTTCCTTCTCTTTCTTTTTCTCGATGTTTCATAATTTGTCCTTTCTTTCTTTTCTCCTTTCATTCCTTTTCTGTCCTCTATTTCTCTTAACGTTTCCATTGGTAGAATTGTCAGTACTTGAATCTCTCTTGCTTCCAGAAGACAAAGAAGAGGGAAACACATTGTTCTCTGAAGAAAAAGATGATCTATGTTGGGATCAGTGGTGTTTCTGGTTTTTCTCTTTTCCCGGTTTCTTTGTCATTTCTGCCACCCCAGCATCTACAGGACTTGTGTGTGAGCACTTCTTATTCATGTCTACAAACCCTCCCTAACTTGGTGAAAATTGTAGGGGAAAAGGCATTCCTGGCTGGGCTTAAGCCCTGCCTGAGTTACTGAGGAACCAGGGCGGGGAGCGCCACCACCACCCTTGCAGAGCCTACCTCCAGGTTACTCTCCAGTAATGTAACTGCAATGTTGCAGTTTGCCTTCAGAAATTATTTTTTTAAATATATTTTATTGATATTTTACAGAAATGAAGGGAGAGAGATAGAGAGCTAGAAACGTTGATGAGAGAGAAACATCGACCAGCTGCTTCTTGCACACCCCCTACAGGGGATGTGCCCACAACCAATGTACATGCCCTTGACCGGAATCGAACCCGGGATCTTTCAGTCCGCTGACTGACACTCTACCACTGAGCCAAACAGGTTTCGGCTTCAGAAATTATTTGTAAGTTATCTCCTATGTGAAACCCTACCTTAAACATTTCCTTTGTGGTTTATAAAGATTTTAAACAAAACCCATTTACCTCCCTAACCTGGTCAGAAGTTTCTATCCAATGGGAGAGTTTTTCTGAGCAGTGTCACTTAGATATCTCTCCCCCCATCTCCAATCACTTGGCTGGGGGCAAGGGAAGTTCCAAGGCAGACTCCTCTAGGCTGCCAATGGGGCAGGATCATTCGCCCAGTGGCAGGCGCTTCTGAGGCTGAGACCCTCAGGCTATAGGTGTGTGTTGGGGGGATTGCTCCATGAAAGTGTGGATGCTTCCCAGGCTAATACCCTGGGCTGCTGCTAGGAGGGGACCGCTCTGTGGGGGTGCGGGTGCATCCAAGGTTGAAAGCTGAGCCTGCAGGTGTGTGTGTGTGTGTGTGTGTGTGTGTGTGTGTGTGTGAGAGAGAGAGAGAGAGAGAGAGAGAGAGAGAGAGAGAGAGAGATCTGGGGAGTGAATTTGGTTTTGTTTTTTTATAAAGGGTCAGGAGGGCCTCTGGGCAGCATTCTGCCAGGCCACGTACAATGCCAGCTCTCAGCAGCATTCCTACCTGGTACTGGGGGATTCCTGCAGGGCTGAGAGAACTGGGTGCTGCCATCTTGTGGCTATATGTGCCACCATTTTGTTGCAGAGTGATGGTTAATTTGCCTATTACTCTTTTATTAGCTAGGATAAATAAATCCCAGATACCAGGGCCTCTTCTAGGGTCACTGGGGGTCATGGCCGGCCTGAAAACAATCACAGACCCCTCGTTCAGGCCACCCCACACCCCAAGGGAACCCCCACCCTGATCCAGGACATCCTTCAGGGCAAACCAGTTGGGCCCCACCCATGCCCCATGTCTCTATCCTATCTAAAAAAAGAGTAATATGCAGATTGACCATCACTCCAACACACAAGATGGCTTCCCCCATGTGGACACAAGATGGCCAGCAGGAGAGGGCAGTTGGGAGGGACCAGGCCTACAAGGGAGGGCAACTGGGGGCAATCAAGCCTGTAGGGGAGGGCAGTTGAGGGCGACACAGGCCTGTAGGGGAGGGCATTTAGGAATAATCAGGCTGGAAGGGGAGCAGTTAGACATCAATCAGGTTGGTAGGGGAGTGGTTAGGGGTTGATCTGTCTGGCAAGCAGAAGCAATTAGGGGCAATTGGGAAGGCAGGAAGGCGAGCAGTTGGGAGCCAGTAGTCCTTGATTGTGAAAGGGATGTCTCAGATTGGAAAGGGTTCAGGCTGGGCAGAGGGACACACACCCCTGTGCATGCGTTTTTTTATTATCAAGATCCTAATGACTATTTCTTCCTTTTAAGGAAAATATAATTTTTAGGTATAGATTATGCTTTCTTCATCTTCCTTCTATGAAGAATCAATTGCATTTCTCTGATGATTAGTGAAGTTGAACATCTCTTCATATGTCCATTGCCATCTATAAGTCTTCTTTGGAGAGGTGTCTATTTAAGTCCTTTGCCCATTTTTAATTGGAGTGTTTGTGTTTTTTTGGTATTGAGTTTTATAATTTCTATATAAATTTTGGATAGTAACCCCTTATCAGAAATATCTGTGTGTTCTGTCACAAAATAAAAAATGAAAACCTTTATAATATATATAAAAGAATCTGTTATATACCTACTGGTGCTCCAAATGTGGCTTTGTAAAACTTTGAATCTAATAGGAGTACCAGAAATACCCTGCTGCTAGAATAATTTACAGTATAGTTAGAAAATATGCCACTAGGGACATATGGATAAAAACTGTACACAATGTGCCATAAAGTGATTTGCACATTGTAAGAGTTGCTTGGTTATCACACATTCACAATCACAGCTAGTACCTCTGAATGCTTATTGTTTCAAATTTGGCCTCTACCCAGAACCTGGAACTATATGTGCCTTGGTGGTGGCAGAGTTGGGGCGGGGGCTTTAAGAATAGAATTAAAAGTACACACACACACACACACACACACACACACACACATGAGATTTATTACCTTGACACATTTGAAATTGCCACTCTGTAGGTCTGAAATCGCAAAATTCCAGCCATTTCATATGGCTCATTTTAACATAAGACAACTTGATCTAGGATCTATTGCCCTAGATGAGTTACTCTTTTGTTCCTCTTCTAACCTTGATCTTGTACGTTTTGTACTACAGCAACAGCCACTGGTGATCTTCAATTAGTCGCTAAAATCAATGGGCCTCCAGACCTCCATAATACTAATTATTTAACCTGGAGATTAGTCGTTGCCCAGGCATTTTTTTATTTTGATTTTGTTTTTATTAATCCTTACTGAAGGATATTTTATCCATTGATTTCTAGAGAGAATAGAAGGAAGGGAGGGGAAAGAGAGAGAGTGAGAGAGGGTAAGAGGAACATTGACATGAGAGAGACACAGCAAATGGTTTCCTCCTGCAGGCACTCCTACTAGAACTGGGGAACCTACAACCTGGGTATGTGTGTCCTTGACCGTTCGCTCCACAGGCCACAATCTAACCACTGAGAAGACTGGGGCCAGGGTGCCTGGGCATTTTTTATCTATCTACTCTTCTCTCCAGACTTACAGGACCCTGAGAATGAGTGCTTTCTTAAATTTTGTTCCCTAAGTACCTTGTTTGCCTCACCCTAGTCCCAGCCATGCACAACATCACACTTGATCATCAAAAAAGAGCTGTCTGAATTCAGCCATCAAATTTAATTGAAAAGTTCTAACTCTTTTTAAATGAATTTATTGGGATGACACTGGTTAGTAAAAGTATATAGGTTTCAGGTATACAATTTTATAATGTATCATCTGTACATTGTATTGCGTTCACCAACCCGAGTCAAGTGATCTTCTGTCACCATTTATCCTCCATTTGCCCTCTACTCCCCACCCCCTTTTCCTCTGGTAATCACCATACTGTTTTCTGTGTCTATGAGGTGTTTTGTTTTGTTTTGTTTTTGCTTAATCAGTTCACCCTCTCACTCTTGACTAGATATTTTCACCTTATCATATTACCTCCTCTGATTCATTAGACACTATGAGTTGCTCTGTTTTTCCAAAGGTTCCCTTTCATAAGCCATTATAAAGTAGCCACTTTCATTTTCTGTGCACCTATGCTACTCTAACAAACAACTTCTTGGAGCTACCCAAGACTTAGTCTTCTCTCTTCTCCTCATTTAAATTCTCTCTTGACAGTCTCATTCCTAGAGCAGCTTTGACCACCAAAGGGTCTCTAAACCATACCTCTAACCCTGACTTTTCTGTACTGCCATCTCAAGGTGGAGGTGCTGCCAGGATTACAGACACAACTGTTCCTTCTCTTCCAGTGTTTTCTTTCTCAGTTGGTGACAGTAGTCAAGTAAGATAGAATTTCAGAATTTATCTCTGATCTCTTCCTTTCTCTTGCTTTCCCATGATAAAATATCTGCCCAGTTTTCTCTCTAGTTTTAGCTAAAGACTTCTTTGAACTACTTTTTCCTACACTTCTTTTCTATACTTGCAATGGAGATCATCAAAGTTTACTGAAATTTTCTTTTCACCCGATACAAGCATGAGAAACATCTAGAAACCGATGCTGTGATGGCATGAATGATTTTTGTATGGATTTGTATATAAAAATTTCCGACAAGAAAATATTTTCTATATTGATTTTTATTATACATGTTAAAATTGAGATAAAATGTTTATGCCTTTAAACACTTTTGAACAGTGTTTCTTGAAGAGGTAAAGATATGCCATACACAGTGAGTCCAATTGCCATTGCTTTTTACTATAAAACACAATTTATAAAATGCTAACACTGATGGAATCAAATAAATGGTTACACAGAAAGAATTTCAAAAGAACATTAAAGTGCCATTTAATATCTTATAAATGTATATTTAGAGCAGTTTTATGTTCACAGCAAAATTGGGCAGAAAATAGAGTTCCTATATACCCCCGTCTCCTCACATGCATATCTCCTCACATGCATAATCTCAACCATTATCAACATCCCCCAACAGAGTGATATATTTGTCACAATCAATAAAACTATATTTACACATCATATTCATCCAAACTCAATGGTTTACATCAGGTTCACTCTTGGTACTATATACTCTTTGGGACTGGACAAATGTATAATGACATATAACACCATTATAGTATCATATAGTTTTAGTGCCTTAAAAATACTTTGAGTTTACAAAATGGATACAAGACTTAAACATAAGACAGAAAACCATAAAAATACTAGAGGAATCCACAGGAAGAGAAATCTCAGACATATGCTGAAGCAATTTCTTCACTGATACCGCTCCTAGGTCAATGGAACTACATCAAAAATAAAAAGCTTTTGCATAGCAAAAAAAAAAAAAAAAAAAAAAAGAAAAAGAAAAAAAAACCAACAAGAAAGCCCACTGTATGGGAGAACATATTTGCAAATGTTATCACTGATAAAAGTTTAATCTCCATCTACAGGCAACTTATACAACTTAATAAAAGTAAGATAAATGATCCAATAAAAGATAGGCAATAGACCTTAATAGAATCTTTTCAAAAGAAGATGGAAGGAAGGAAGGATTAGAGACATATGAAAACATGCTCAAAGTCACTAATTATCTGAGAGATGCAAATCAAAATGACAATACAGTACCATTTCACACTTGTCAGAATGGCAACCATCAACAAATAAAAAAACAAGAAGTGCTGGCAAGGATGAGGAGAAAAAGGAACCCTTGTGCACTGCTGGTGGGAATGCAGACTGACTGGTGTAGCCACTGTGGAGAACAGTATGAAATTTCCTCAAAAAAACTAAAAATGGAGCTCCTATTTGACCCACTTATCCCACTTGTAGAATTATATCCCAAGACACTAGAAACACCAATCAGAAAGGATATATGCACCCCTATGTTGATAGCAGCACAATTCACCATAACTAAGATTTGGAAACAGCCTAAATGTCCATCAGCAGATGAGTGGATTAGAAAACTATGGTACATCTACACAATGGAATACTATGCTGATATTAAAAAGAAGGGATTCTTACCATTTGCAGCAGCATGGATGGACCTGGAGAGCATTATGTTAAGTGAAATAAGCCAGGTAATGAAAGAAAAATACCACATGATCTCACTCATTTATGGATAATAAAGAACATTATAACCTGATGAATAAAAAGATAGATACAGGGGCAGTAAAGCACCGAACAGAATGTCTAATTACAGCAGGAAGGCTGGGGAGTGTTGGGGATAGAGGGAAATAGATAAATCAAAGGACTTATATGCATGCATATAAGCATCACCAATGGACACAAGACACTGTGGGGGGTAGGATGAGGGCCTGTGACAGGGGTTAGGGGAGGCTGGGGAAGGTCATTGGGGGGAAAAGGATATATATATATATATATATATATATATATATATATATATATATATTAACAATAAAAAATAAAATAAAATTTTAAAAAAATACTCTGAATTCAACCAGTTCATCCCTCCTTCCATCTAACACCTGGCACCCATTGATCTTCTTACTATTTCCATAGCTCTTTCTTTATCAAAATGTCCCATGGTTGAAATCATATACGAGGTATCCTTTTCAGATTAGCTTCTTTCATTTAGTAATATGCATTTTAAGTTCCCTCCAAGTCTTTACATGACTTGATAGCTCATTTCCTTTTAGTGTGGAATGATATTACATTGTCTGGCTGTACCATCATTTATTTATTCATCTACTGAAGAATATCTTAGCTGCCTCCAAGCTTTGGCAATTATGAATAAAGATGCTATAAACATTCATGTACAGATTTTAGTGTGGGCATAAGTTTACAACTCATTTAACTAAATGCCTAAGAGAGTGACGACTGGACCTATGATAACAGTATATTTAGTTTTATGAGCAACTTCCAAACTATCTTTGAAAGTGGCTATGCTATTTTGCATTTCCACCAGCAATGAATGAGTGTTCCTGTGGTTCCATACCTTTGTCAACATTTGGTGTCATCACTATAATGACGTTGGGACATTCTAATAGACTAGAGGCCCAGTGCACAAAATTTGTGCATGGGGGTGTGTGTCCCTCAGCCCAGCCTGCACCCTCTTCAATCTGAGACCCCTTAAGGGATGTCCAACTGCCCATTTAGGCCCAATTCTACTTGAATTGGGTCTAAACGGGCAGTCGGACATCTCTCTCACAATCCAGGACTGCTGGCTCCCAACTGCTCGCCTGCCTGCCTACTTGATTGCCCCTAACTGCTTCTTCCTGCCAGCCTGATCACCCCCTAATGACTCCCCTGACAGCCTGATTGATGTCTAATTTCTCCCCTGCCAGCCTGATTGTCCTAACTGCCCTCCTCTGCAGGCCTGGTCACCTCTAACTGCCTTCCCATACAGCCTTGATCACCCTCAACTGCTCTCCCTTGCAGGCCTGATCCTTCCCACTGTCCTCTCCCTGCTGGCCATCTTGTGGAGGCCATCTTGTGTCCACATGGTGGGAGCCATCTTGTGTGTTGGAGTTGATGGTCAATCTGCATATTACTTTTTTATTAGATAGGATAGAGGCCTGGTGCATGGGTGGGACCCAAGTGGTTTGCCCTGAAGGGTGTCTTGGATCAGGATGGGGGTTCCTTTGGGGCATGGGGCGGCCTGGGCAAGGGGTCTATGGTGATTTGCAGGCCGGCCATGCCCCCCAGTAACCCAAGTGGAGGCCCTGGTATCTGGAATTTATTTATCTTCTATAATTGTAACTTTGTAGCATTCAGTGGAGGCCAGGACAGGTAAGGAAGCTTGGCTTCCTGCATTGCCAGGGAAACCCAAGCCTCCTGCTCTCTCTGTGGCTGCAGCCATCTTGGTTTGGTTAATTTGCATATTCATTCCTGATTGGCTGGTGGGTATGGCTTGTGGTTGTAGCAGAGGTATGATCAATTTGCATATTACTCTTTTATTAGATAGGATTTGAAGTGGCATCCAATTGTTGTTTAATGTTTATTTCTCTGATGACATATGATGTTGAGAGTATATTTTCATACATTTATTTGTCATCCAAATAGCTTCTTTGGCACATTTGTTAATTGAGTTGTTTGTTGAATTTTATGAGTTCTTTGTATATTCTGAAAAATAATCATTTGTCAAATGTATCTTCTTCAAGTATTTTCTTCCAATCTTTGGCTTGTCTTTTCATGATCTTGACAGTGTTTTTCACAGAACAGAACTTTAAATTTTAATGGACTCCAGCTCATCAATTAATTCTTTTATGGATTGAGGCTTTGATGTCGTATCTAAAAAGTCATTGCCAAATCCAAATAATTTTTCCTATGTTAACTTCTACGAGTTTTATAGGTTTGTGTCTTACATTTAGGTCTATAATTAATTTGGGTTAATTTTTGTGAAGGATGTAAAGGTCATGTCTAGAGTCATTTTTTACATGTCTATGTCTAGGTGTTGCAGCAACATTTTGAATATATTGGGGTGACATTTATTAACAAAATAATTCAGGTTTCAGAAATAAATTCTACAATACATCATCTTTCTATTGTATCTTGTGTTTGATACCCCAAGTCAAGTCTCCTTCCTCCACCCTTTGTCCCCACTTTACTTTCTTCTACTCCACACCTTCCTTTGGCAATCACCATACTATTATCTGTATTCATGTGTCTTTATTTTTTCTTTCATTAGTCACTTAATCTTTCTTACCCAGTCCTCTACTCCTCCTCTCTGACAGCTATCAGTCTCTTTTCTGTATCCATGAGTTTGTCTCCACCTCATTTTTTCATTTATTTTGTTCATTAGACTCCAAATATAAGCAAATGCATATGGTACTTGCTTTTCTCTGACTGGCTTATTTCACTTGGCATAATACTCTCCAGGTCCATTTATGTTGCCACAATTGGTAAGATCTTCTTTTTTATAGCTGAGTAGTATTCCATGGTATAAATGTATCACATCATTTTTAAAAAATATATTTTATTGATTTTTTACAGAGAGGAAGCGAGAGGGAGAGAGAGCTAGAAACATCGATGAGAGAGGAACATCGACCAGCTGCCTCCTGCACAACTCCTTCTGGAGATATGCCTGCAACCAAGGTACATGCCCTTGACCGGAATCGAACCTTGGACCTCTCAGTCCGCAGGCCAACGCTCTATCCACTGAGCCAAACCGGTTTCGGCTATCACATAATTTTTATCCACTCATCTATTGATGGACACTTGGGATGCTTTCAAATCTTGTCTATTACAAATAATGCTGCAATGAACACAAGGGTGCATATTTTTTTAATTAGTGTTTTGGGGTTTCTTTGACTATATTTTCAGAAGTAGAATTGCTGGGTCATGAGGCAGTTCCACTTTTAATTGCTTGAGTTAATTCCATAAAGCTTTCCATGGTGGTTGTACCAATTCCACATTCCCACCAACAGTACACACGGATTTCTTTTTCTTTACACCTCCACCAACACTTGTTGTTTTTTTATTAATTGATGATGGCCTCCTGACAGTGTGACGTGATATCTCATATGGTTTTAATTTACATTTTTTCTGATGATTAGTGACACTGAGCATCCTTCCATGTTTCTTGACCATCTATATGTCCTATTTAGAGAAGTAGCTATTCATGTCATTTGCCCATTTTGTAATTGGATTCTTTGCTTTTAGTGTTGAACTTTTTAAGTACCTAATAAATTTTGGATATTAGGCCCTTATTAAATATATTGGTGAGTATGTTCTCTCATTCAGTGGGCTGTCTTTTAATTTTGTTAATGGTCTCCTTTGCTGTGCAAAACGTTTTTAGTTTGATGCAGTCCTATTTGTTTTTTGAGTTTTTTATTTAAAAAATTATATTCTGACATTATTACAGATGTCCTCCATATCCCCCTCTTTGCCCACCTCCACCTAACCCCGTATCTCCATCCCATGGCCTTCACCACACTTAGTCCACTTCATGGTGCATCCATATACGTTCTTTAGCTAAACTCTTCACTTTTCTTATCAATTCAATCTGATCCCTCTCCCCCTGGCATCTGCCACACTCTTCCATGTTTTCATGCTTCTGGTTCCATTTTGTCCATCATTTCATTTTGTTCATTAGATTCCACATATTAGTGAGATAATATGGTTTTATCTTTCTCTGATTGACTTATTTATTTTTCTTTTGTTTCCCTTGCCCAAGGCAATATATCTGTAAAAAACATTGCCATCAGAAATGTTTGGAATTTTGCTGACCATGTTTCCTCCTAGGATTTTTATACTTTTTCAACTTACATTTTAAGTCTTTAATCCATTCAGTTTATTATTGTGTATTGTGTAAGAAGGTGGGCTAGTTTAATTTTTTACATGTATCTGTTCAATTTTCCCAATACCATTTAATGAATAGACTATCTTTATCCCATTGTATGCTTTTGATTTATTTGTCAAATATTAATTGACTGTAAAACAATGAGTTTATTTCCAGGATCTCTATTCTGTTCCATTGATTTTTATGTCTGTTTTAATGCATGACTATGCTGTTTTGATTACTATGGCCTTATAGTATAGTTTTATATGGGTTAGTGTGATTACACCAAGTTTGTTTCTTTTTCTCAAGATTGCTGTGGATATTTGGGGTCTTTTGTGGCTCCATATAAATTTTGGTTGTATTTGTTCTAGTTCTGTGAAATAGACATTGGCATCTTGATAGGAATTTATTTAACCTTTGGATTGATTATATATATATATATATATATATATATATCCAGAAATCAATTGAATTTTTTTAGGCACCAATAATCAACTATCAGAAAGGGAAACTAAGAAAATAATCCCATTTACAAATGTTTAAAAAATGCCTAGGAATAAACAACAAATCATATAAAAGATTTGTACTTAGAAAATAATAAGGCACTGAAGAAAGGAATTGAAGAAGATACAAATAAGTGGAAGTATGTCATGTTCATGGACACAGCACCATTTTTTCAAAAGACGATCTTTGCTCCGTTGTAATGCCTTTACTTCTTTGTGTAAGATCAGTTGACTATACTTATATGGGTTTGTTTTCAGGCTCTATTCTATTCCATTGATCTATTTACTTATTCATTCCCTAATAGCACAATGCCTTAATTACTATAGCTTTATAGTAATTATTGATATCAGTTAGTGTCAGCCTTCCAACTTTGTTCTCCTTCAGAATTACATTGTATGTCTAATCTGGGCCTTTTGTCTGTACATATATAAGCACTAGATGCACTTGCAGGGAGATTCCTGCAATAGGGTTTCTTGCTGTAGTCTCTGCTACCCCACCTGCTTCCCTGCCTTCTCCACCACCCTGCTTGCTTGCTTCTCCACAGCTTCGCTCCCTTTGGCAGTGCTTGGATTCTTTCTACACTGTTTTCAGTCTTTGCTCTGACCTGGATATGCAAATTAACCACCAACTTGGTTGGGTTGATTTGCATACTTACCATGATTGGCTCTTCAGTGTAGCTTGTGGGTGTAGCAAAGGTATAGTCAATTTGAATGTTTTTCTTTTTTTTTTTTTAAGAGGATTGCAATCACCTTGTTAATATCCAGAAAATAACTTGTTGAAATTCTGACTAGAATTGCATTAAGTCTATAGATCAAGTTGTGAAAAACTGAAATATTTGAAAGTATTGAGTCTTTCTATTCATGAACATGGAATATCTCTCCATTTTTCAGTACTTTAATTTCTCTCATCAGAATTTTGTAGTTTTATACTATGGATCTTATATATATTTTGTCATATTTGTACCTAAATATTTTATTTTCAGGTGTGATTATATAAATGGTATTATGTTTTAAATTTTAGATCCACTCATTCATTACTAATTAGTTCTGGGGTTGGATGGGATTTTTTTTGTATATTTTTTCAGATTTCCTACATAAACAATCATGTCACCTGTGGACAAACGTAGTTTTATTTCTTTCTTCCAAATATGTATATCTTTTATTTCATTTTCTTGATTTATTGCATTACCTAGGACTTCCCCTGCCATGTTAAAAGGAAGTCATAAGAGGAGACATCTTTATCTTGTTTTTGATCTTATTGGGAAAGCTTTGAGTTTTGTACCATCAAGTATGATGTTAGCTTTAGGTTTTTGTAAAGTTTCTCAATCAAAATGAGGAAATTCTCCTCAATTCCTAACCTACTGAGTGCTTTTATCATAAGTGGGCATTTAATTATTTTAAAATATATATTTATTGATTTCAAAGAGGAAGGGAGAGGGAGAGATAGAAACATCAACAATGAGAATCATTGTTTGGCTGCCTCCTGCAAGCCCCCTCTGGGGAATGAGCTCACAACCCGGGCATGTGCCCTTGACGAAAATCGAACCTGGGACCCTTCAGTTGGCAGGCTGATGCTCTATCCACTGTGCCAAACCAGCTAGGGCTGGATATTGAATTTTGTGAAATGCTTCTCTGCATTTATTGATATAACCATATGACTGTTCTTTTGTTAGTATGTTGATGTGATTGGTTACATTAATTGATTTTCAAAAGTTGAACCAGCTTTGCACACCTGGTATAAATCCCATTTGGTCATGGTGTATAATTATGTTTATTATTTAATGTACTTTTAATAGATTTTGGAGTTGAATTGAAAACCTTTTCTTAAAATAAACACAAATGAGAGTGTCAGTATGTGAGGAGTGAGGACTGAAAAATGGTAGAAGATGAGTTTAAATCTCAATAATTATGCTGTTTTTTACCTAGTATTTTAATAAAGAAGATTGAAAAACTTTGATTATATGAAATATATTATTATTATTATCATATATTGAGAACTGTTTATTATTTATGACCAAAAATATCTCACAAAATCTAGTAAGTATAGCATTTTATGTCAAGTCAAACTGTCTAGTCAACTCTAAGTATTATTTAAAAAGTTACTAGGACTAGTGATGTGTAAAGGCACAATATGTTGGTCTCATTTCAAAAGAGTTTATAATTACTAGTGTAAATAAAACATACAAATACAACT
The DNA here is from genome assembly GCA_963924515.1 of Vespertilio murinus. Classification (NCBI taxonomy): domain Eukaryota; kingdom Metazoa; phylum Chordata; class Mammalia; order Chiroptera; family Vespertilionidae; genus Vespertilio; species Vespertilio murinus. The sequence continues at coordinate 16,977,335 of OZ004710.1, forward strand.
GTAACACCCTAACTGCAGATGGTGTAGGTTATACAAACCAGTCACAAAAAATTAAGTGTTACAACTTGCTCAAAAAATCAGAGTCTCTCTCCTTTACTTGCTTTGGAAACCACTTTTGAAAACACTTTACACATTTTTGTCCAAAAATGGTGTAGAAGAAAAAAGTATAAAGAATTAGTAAGAGGAGAGAGTAATACACTGTGGTTAAAAAGTAAAGACTTTGGTCTGTCCTCTGTGACTCAGTGGTTCAGCATCGACCCATGAACCAAGAGGTCACTGGTTTGATTACCATTTAGGGCATATGCCTGGGTTCCAGGCTCAATCTCCAGCAAGAGGTAGCCAATAGATGACGTTTCAGTCTCATGAATGTTTCTATCTATCCTTCTCCATTCCCCTCTCTCTCTAAAAATCAATAAAAATATTTTTAAATTAAAGTCTGTGTGAGGGTAAGGGATATATGGAAAATCTTTGTGCCTTATTAAATGCTGCCAATCTAAAACAGTTCTAAAAAAATAAAGCCTTTAAAAAAGATTGTAGTTTTTTCAAAAGAACACTTTATCAAAAGCTTCTAGAGGGCTTGGGAGTTTATGTGAACCCAGTACTGCTCTTTTTAGGTGACAATGGATGTAAATAACTTCTGGGAAGTGCTCTTTTTTGCTTTAATAGTGGGAAAAATTATTCCTCTATGTCAGTGTTTCCCAATGTGTGGTACGTGTACCCCTAGGGGTACGGGAAGAGTTTGGTGGGGGTATGCGTTGCACCGGAGTTTGGTGGGGATATGCACTGCACCTGCACCGTGCTTAGCTGCGCCTAATTCTACGTTCTCATGAGTCAAGTCAATTTCATCCTTCTCATTGATCCAAATAAATGCTATTTGTAATATAACTTTTATTTATATTTTATTATGAATAATTTTATTTTTCATTTATTAATATTTTATCTATGTACCAAAAAATAAATATATTTTGATTGTTATTAAAATACATCCATTTTTTTGACAAGGGTACTCAGAGTTACGAAAATTATAGAAGGGGTACATATATGTCAAAAGTTTGGGAAACACTGATAAGTGAATAAGAAAAGAATGATATGCTCAAATATTGAGAACTTGAAGAGAAAACAAAGACAAAAATATTATAGAATGAAGGGATTTGTTCCCTTTTCCTCTGCTTTTTCTTCATTCTAGGAAGAGATTCTTAATATTCAAGTCACCTGTGGAAGCTTTTAAAGATCCCTATTCTTGAGTTCCACCCCAGAGAAATTAAATTCAAATCTCTATGGATGAAACACAGGCATTGGTATTTTAATAAACTCCTCAGGCAATTCTAAAATGCAGTCAGGGTGGAGAACCATGTCCCAACAGATCTGGAAAGGCGATGCCAAGGAAGACTTTAACAAAGAATTTTTAAATTAAAGTTATTGGAGTGACATTGATTAATAAGATTACAAAGAATTTGAGAGGAGATAAATACATGGCCTTCAGCTAATGTCACCTAACAAGGCAATGGTAAAATTAGTAGGAGAATAGCAATCAAAATAAGCAAGGGTGGCCCCATATCTTTATCAGTAAAAATAAGTGTATTGTATTCAATGATTTCAAAAATTACTATTTCCTATAGCATTTTGAACCAATGCTGCAGCCATATAGTGAGGGGGGCGGGGGAGTTTCCCTAGCTATTAAATTCCTGATGTATATTTCTTCTAGCCTGCATCGAAAAAGTTCAGTCTTGGTCCACTAATAAATATACAATCACTTGAAAGACACATTAAGTGATCTAAGCATTGGGGAAGATGTTGAGCTTGGTATGTGGGTGGGTGATTTCAAAAGCTCTTAGCTCTTGATATCAGTAAATGTATTATATGTTTCCTCCCTTGTGAAATTCATTTATTATTTATTATCTGTACGGTACTTTTGGGTGTGTGAAGGCACCTCTCACTTAGTCTCATTCTATAAATGTTCCCGTTCCTTGGTGCACACGTAGGGAAGATAGAGTTGGTTATAAAAACGTGATGGATGATTCAGGTGGCTGTATTCGGCTGTAAGCAATAAATGCTGAGCTCGGCAGAAAGCACTATAGGCAAAATGCAAGTGATTTACTAGCTATCTAAAGCACACGAAATTTGTAATGCATGAGACCCTTAGGCCCATCACTTATCTTCAGTAATGGGAAACAATATTTTGGTGAAAAATGACACATTTAATTTCAACTTTGTGTTGTAAAACAAAAAGGGCAGCCTAATTTTTGTTTTATTATTTTTTCGTAAAGCATCTTTGCATCTTATTGGAAGTAAAAATGGTTTCTCAAGCAGAAACAGTAGAGCCTGTTATAAACAATATCTATGGGTAGACATTTATTACTGGCTGCATGTTTGTACATGGCCGAGGCTATCACAATGAAAAACTCAGAGTGCTGTGACGGACCCATTGTATTCTGATGGACTTGCAGAGAACTGAATCTAATAGTTTAGTGCTCTTTAAGTCAAATGTGTATCCAGGTGATTGCCATGGCTACATATGGAAAATGAAAACAGTCTTGGAATCCTCCAAAAAAAGTTAAGAAAATAGTAAGAGAAAAAATATTTCCACTGAACCGAGGGTAAAAAAATGTAGTCACAAAATATAAAGAACTCGAATCCCAACTCTGTTAATGATATAGTGTGTGAATGCCACACACTTGATGCATCTCAGTGTTCCAGCTTATGAAATACTGACCTATTTTGCAATTTCACTGTGAGAGATAAATAAAACCTTTTCCAGCGCACTTTGAAAATAGATTCTGCATTTCAGAATAAATGTAAAACAACAATAATGATGATGGAATAGCGAACACAATGCAAAATTTAAATAGAGCAGAGTAACTTTCTAACTACAGGCTACATTTTATTCTAAGTGTAATTAGAAAGCGACCAGGTTCCTTTAATTAGAATGTTAATTAGATTGTGACCTCTTTCCCCATCTTATTGTCTTGGACTGCAGGCAAATTCCAAATCCCACTACTTATGTGAGGAGAGGCCCCCAAAATTAGACTGGTTAAACATAAATATGATTTAAAGGAATAATTTGGGGACCTACAAGTCAGATAGCACCTTCATAGGATATGGATTGGAGCTCCCATTAGAGAAAATTTTACCTGGTCAAATGAAGAAAATACTCTTCCAGACCAAATATAAAGTCCTTAAATTGTGTTCTTCAGAAGGCAGGTTGTCATACTTTAGCATTCATGCATGAGAATCACCCAAAGGACTTATGAAAGGACAGACATCTGGGCTCCACACATAGAGCTTCTAATTCAACAAGTCTGGGGTGGGACTTAAGAATTCACATTTCACCCTGTTTTTGCTCAGTGGTTAGAGCATTGGCCTGTGGATTCAAGGGTCCCAGGTTCGATTCCAGTCAAGGGCATGTACCTTGGTTGTGGGCACTTACCCAGTAGGGAGTGTGCAGGAGGCAGCTGCTCCATGTTTCTCTCTCATTGATGTTTCCAACTCTATCCCTTCTCTCTAAAAATCAATGAAATATATATATTTTTAAAAAAGAATTCACATTTCTACCAAGTTTTCAGGTTATGCTGATACTGATGTTCTGGATACCACACTTTGAGAACTATTGTCTTAAAATATTAATAGTGTAAGGCATAAGTTTGATTTTATTATCAAACTAGGTATCCAATGCACGAATGTGTGCACCTTGAAAGGAACTGTGGATTGTGAGGCTGTGGTGGGCACAGGCGCTCTTAAAGTAATAAAATTAAGCAAAGTTCTTTACTGTGTGAGCCTTTTATATGTTACTACTAGTGGCCCGGTACATGAAATTCATGCACATTAAAAGGGGATTCATTAGAGGAAGGATTTTAATATTGCTATTTGCCCTTTATCTATAATAGAAGTGTCAGATGTAAGAATAGAGACGTAAGAAAATTAGTAAAATGTATATGAAAATTTTCCTTCCGTCAGCATCTAGGGTGTGCAGTGGGAGCAAGAGTATGGTCTCCACTCACCCACGGTATTGTGTGATATCCAGACCCAGACAGCCCCACTCCCACTGGGCAAGATCCAGACCAGGCTGGCCCCAACCCGTCAAGCCCTGCCAGGTGGGAGGGTGCATTCTCAGGTCCCTCGGCTTGGCTCCTGGGTGACACGGCCTGAGGTCCGTTGGCCTGGTGCCAGGGCAGGCAGCATGGCCTGACATCCCCCAGCCTGGCACTGAGTAAGGGGCATGCCTTGAGGTCCCCCATCAAGCCCTGCCAGGTGGGGGCATGGTCTGAAGTCCCCTGGCTCAATGCTGGGGCAGGGGACATGGCCTGAGGTCTCCCAGCTCAGACCAGGGCGGCAGGTGTACCTTGAGGTCCCCTGTCAAGTCTTTCTGGGTGTGGAGTGGTTTGGCTTGAAGTACCCTGTCCAGCCCTTCTGGGTGGGGAACCCAACCTGAGGTCTGCCAAGGTGGGGGGCATGGCCTGATGCCAAGGCAGGGGGCATGGCCTGAGGTCCCCTGTCAAGCCCCACTGGGCAGGGGGAGGGGGTGCAGGCTCAGGTCCTTCCTGATTGCTCCTTAAGGCTCATTAAAGGAAATCTGTCTCCATTGTGGGTGCAGCAATCTTGTGTTTTGGAAACCCCACCTCCGCTGTGGGAGCCACCATCTTTGTGATGGTATGACAGTCAATTTGCATATTATCTCTATTATATAGGATGTTTTGGGAATCTTCAAGAAAAAGGATATAGTATGCATTGTGTCCAACCGGTGTGGTTCAGTGGGTGAGCATCAACCTATGAACCAGGAGATCACAGTTCAATTCCCAGTCAGGAGATATACCTGGGTTGCAGGCTCAATCTCCAATGTAGGGTGTGCAGGAGGCAGTGAATCTATGATTCTCATCAGTGATGTTTCTATCTCTCCCTCTCTCTTCCTCTCTGAAATCAATAACAAATATTTAAAAAAATTAATTATGAATTGTTTCTCAAATGTATTTTCTCTCCCCACTTGTTAGAATGTCTATGATTTAAAATGCTTAAGGATTGACAACGTGACAGGCTATATGTATTACTTAGTTTATGCTAAACTGTAGAGGTTGTGAGTTGCCCTTAGAGTAATAATTTCCAAATGTTATCCCTATAAACACTTTGGCTCTCTCCTCAGAGCTATAGTCAGAGGTTTGCAATTTTGTATAGTATTGTTAAAATAGTTTGTTTAGCCAAAACTGGTTTGGCTCAGTGGATAGAGCGTCAGTCTGTGGAGTGAAAGGTCCCAGGTTCGATTCCGGTCAAGGGCATGTACATTGGTTGGGGGCACATCCCCAGTGGGGAGTGTGCAGGAGGCAGCTGGTCGATGTATCTCTCTCATCGATGTTTCTAGCTCTCTATCTATTTAAAAAAAATAGTTTATTAGCATTAATGGCAGAATTTTGGAATTTTTATGGGTGTAATTAGTGATTTTCCCATGTGTGTATTGGTTAAAATATTGTAGAGAAGCTTTCTACCCTTGTATGAACAGGTTATACAAATCTAGTAAGACTTCATCCTTTTGTGATGATGAAATTGTGTTCTAAATTTGATTGTCAATTCTGGAAACACCTTGATTGTCTGGCTTCTATTACTCTTAATAGTCAAAATTCTTTTTCTAATATTATCGTATTTGCCTTGGTTGAAATTTCCATGCAAAATTATGTTGGAGCCCTTTAAAAGTGGTTTGTGACTTCATAGAGTTGAGTAGCTGTTTTGTACTTGCTTGTTAATAAATGTCTGAAGACGAATTTTAAGATTTTCCCACATTGAAATCTAGGGGCAAAGCTCTTAGAGGAAGCGGCAAACCCTTCTCCACCATCGCCAGTGGCAGGTATGGATATCTACAAGAAAAGAACATAATAGTCTTGCAAGATGAGATTGCCTTAGGTCAGATCACAACACTGCCCCTGCTCCCCACTCCTATTCTTGTTTGAGTCTTTGTGAAGCATTTCATATGACCAACGCTCTTCAACTCTTCAAAACCACTTGGAGAGAAAATGTTGTGTGATTATTTTCAACTTCTTAGAACACGGAAGGTCTATTTCACAGAAGACCAAACAGCATTACTAAACTGGTCTGTAGCATTTCTTTTGTGTTGCATGTGAAAATTCCATGCAGAGCAAAATAGAAGCAAAAGAATCCCTTAGAAGCAAATATGTGAAGAGGTAATGATTTCTTGTTTATGTTCTTGGAAGCAGTTTCCTAGGGAAATAATAACTTGCGAAAAATAGTCAATTTGCCTCAGTTGGTGGTATAAATTGTATATTTTCTAGAAAAAAAAATGCTCTAGAGCGGAAGTGGTCGGCTAAAAAAATTGTGCACATCAACAGTACTGAGAAATTCAGAGATCTAGCTTTAGGCTGTTCTTATTTTGCTGCACTGAAAGCAAGATGCTCACATTTACATAATCTCATTATTGAGTAAACTTAAGAAATCTCATTCCCAACATAAGGTTACATACAAAATAGGTGCCCAGTAGATACCTGTGTTTGCTTTGCAATCATTCTCATTGAAGCACTATTGTCATTTCTATTTCTTATTATATAAGCTTAGAATATATATTTTTGAAACTGGTATTTTGATGGTGCAATGGCCCTTATCTACAGTAGAGCTTGATGAGTATAATTTTAGGCCAGAATTAATGGAAAACACTCTGCTTTGGAGTTAGGTTTGAGTTAAATTGATGGTTGCATCACTCATTAGCTCAGTTGAGTGAGGGAACACCCAGAGAAATTCCTTGAATTATTTAAGTTTTCTTTTAATACAACCTCAAATGTGACTAATAAAACCTTACCCTATGCCGAAACCGGTTTGGCTCAGTGGTAGAGCGTCGGTCTGCGGACTGAAAGGTCCCACGTTCGATTCCGGTCAAGGGCATGTACATTGGCTGCAGGTGCATCCCCGGTGGGGGGTGTGCAAGAGGCAGCTGGTCGGTGTTTCTCTCTCATCGACGTTTCTAGCTCTCTATCTCTCTGTAAAATATCAATTAAAAAAAAAACCTTACCATATAAGGTGGATTATTCAATTATCCAACAATCACTTATTGACTACCTACATATAACAGACACTGCTCCAGGACTGGGGGTGTTACAGGACAATCAATGAGTGGGTCCTTGCTGCCTGTCACTATTGAGCCAATTAAGCAGATACAGGACTGAATCATTATGAGCCTTTATTCTAATACTGCCGGCAGTGTGGGAGAGCAGCAGGTCATCCACAAAAATGTTCTCTGTATCCTACCATAAGCCAAATGCTTATATTGGGTAGGAGGACAAAGATTACTTGGGGAAGTAGGCAGAAGGACCAATGGGCAGTTTACAGATATGCAAAAAGGGCTGGGGTCTTCAAAGGGCTGGTGGCTTTGGTTTCTGCAGCACAGTTTTTCATCTTCCCGTGATCATAGGCAGCTCCAAATGGGGGTGACAGGCTGCATTTCCAGGTGAGCTCTCGGGTCCCACATGCAACCCGCAGCCAGTTTAGAATGTGCCTTCTTTAATCAGAATAAAGCAATAATGGTTAACAGAATATGAGTAATATTTCTTACAATTCTAGCTGGTTCCCCAACATCCTATTCCTTCCCCTATCAGAGGTACAGTGTTGAGAAAGCATATCATCTACTTTCATAAACCCCCATCAAGCCAAAATGACAGAAAAGACCACCTACAACTATACTATATAATATCTGGGGATGATGAGCATCATGGAAAATAATGTCAGGATAAAGGGGCAAGAGAGATTAAAAGGATGCTATTATATTAGTAATCAAGCAGAGCCTTATGGTAAATGGACATCTGAGCAGACTTGAAGGAAGTGAGGTCTTTTGTGCTGCAAGAATAAAGTGAGGTAGAATGTATGTAAAACACATTGTGAAGTATCTGACACAGGCTCAATATGCAGCAAACGGTATATGATATTCTATTATAATCACTACTACCGATAGCATTGATGTTGACACTCAACTCATGCCCATGTTTAGTAGACAAACCTGATGAAAGGAATCCTAAAAGGCCCTCACAAATGAGCTATCACTTAAGAGAGGGACCAGACTTCTTAATATTCCTGCAACAGAACTCGGAGTTCTGATCACTGCTTTCGGCAAGGCCTTATTATGATCATTGCAATAATTTGTGTTCCCAGGATTATTGATAGAGAAAATGTATTGGATAGCAGTTACTAAAAATGTCAGGCCCTGCCGAAACCGGTTTGGCTCAGTGGATAGAGTGTCGGCCTACTGGGTGAAAGGTCCCAGGTTCAATTACTGTCAGGGGCATGTACCTTGGTTGCAGCGCATCCCCAGTGGGGGGTGTGCAGGAGGCAGCTGATCGATGATTCTCTCTCATTGATGTTTCTAACTCTCTATCCCTCTCTCTTCCTCTCTGTAAAACATCAATAATATATATATATATATATATATATATATATATATATATATTAAGATGTCAGGCCCTGACAGGTATTGCACAGTGGTTAGAGTGTTAGCCTGCACACCGAAGGGTTGCAGGTTCAATTCCCAGTTAGGGCCACCTCCCTTGGTTGCAGGTTTGATCCCCAGCCCAGCCAGGTGCCCAGACGCATGTGAGAGGCAACTAATCAATGTATGTCTCACACCAATCTCTCTCTCTCTCTCTCTCTCTCTCTCTCTCTCTCTCTCTCTCTCTCTCTTTCTCTCCCTCCCTCCATACCTTTCGCTTTCCTTCCTTCCCTTCCTCCCTCCCTTCCTTCCACTCTCTCTACAAATCAATGGAGAAAATATACTCAGGTGAGAATGAACAAAAGAATAATAAAAGTCAGAAGCTACCATCAATAACTACATTTTATGTATCATGCAATGTGCTAGGTGCTTTATATTCAGTAATTTTTTGAATTCTCACAACAATTCTATAAAGTAGATATTTAGAATATTCTAAAATAATTTGCTCAGGATCAACCAAATACTAAAAGACTTGGGATTAGAGCCTGGAGTGGTTTGAAAACAATGTCAATGCCCTTATTTACCACATCCACATGTAAAATATATTGGCAAAAAAAAAGAAATTATAGCACTCTTGAAGCTGTATATATTTCAGTTGACATTATGGAATAAAAAACTGAACTTTTGCTCCTGACTCTGGAACTGACTTTTCTGTGGGGTGTTCTTTGGTTGTTGTTGTTGTTGTTATTTATTTTCAAATGAAAAATACATTTTACTACCAATTAACAAACATAAAAATAAAATTTTAAAGAATTTACACACTTACTATGTGTGCACCTATAACTTCCTAGAGATAACATTTTTTTTTAATTCTAAGCACTGATAGAATAAACAATGTACTTTGACTTTTGAAAATAATATAGTCTTCCCTCAAATCAATATTTACCCATCATCTCACTACACAGTATTATAGGTCACAATCAAACTCCTAACCAGAACCATTTATACAATTCTAAATCATCACTAAGGCCTATCTAAGTCGGAGATTTTGTAATTTAGGTGTTGAAGAAAGCAAATACCTAACAAAGACAGCTTATTAGATTTTTGAACTTGATTTAGCAGAATGACCTCTGGTGGCGCAAATACTATAAACTGGTTTTGAATTATTATTCAGAGTGGCCTGTGACTGGCCACGAATAGACAGACAATTAGGTAGCGAATTTATTACACACACAAAATCCCTAGTGACCTACTGTTTTTCTTTCCCTGTGAAGTTTCTCAAAGCATAATCCTATCACTTTTGACTTGAATGAACTAGTCACTCTCTCCCGAGCTGAACTATAACATCACATGGAAGTTTAATTTTATTTTATGTGACCTTGAGTAAGCTGGATCATCAAAAGGCAATATGATCTCGATTTCTAAACTTTAAGCATCTTGTAGCCACTCCACCTAGCATGATTCCTCAGGAGAACTGTGAATTTAAAACAAAATATGGTCAAATTTGCCACCTCTCATTTTATTGCCCTAGATATTTTTACATGTCTTTTTTTTCCCCTTGCCTTTTCTAGTTTCTAGAAGCTGCCCACATTCCTTGACATGTGACCCCTTTCTCCATCTTCAAAGCTAGCAACAACTCATCACTATGACCCCTCCCCCTTCATTGTATTCCTCTCTAATCACAGCAATAAAGATTCTCTGCCTGTGAGGACACATGTGATTAGAATGAGCCCACTGGAATAATTTTCCATCTCAAGGAACATAATATTTATACATCTGCAAAATCCCTTGTGTGATATTAGGTAGTATATTCATAGGTTCTGGGGTTTAGAATGTGGCCATCTTTGGGGAGCCATTAACTGCCTTCCACAGATATGTTTTCTGTACCAGTGAAAGCAGATGAAAGTATCATATCCAATATCAACCAGAGCCAGTTTGATACACAACACAGCCATCCAGATGACAAGGAAGTCCTCTGAGGCACTGTAGACAGTGATACTCCATCTTTAATTCTAGAGAACTATATATTTTACCGGTGTGGTGGCAATATTGTCTTATCTCAAAGTGACAGGGACCTCTATATCTTGCTAGATAATGCCACATACCCGATTTCAGACCATCTAACTATTAGAAGGGGAACTTCTTTTTTCTCAATTGAAGTAAAGGGATTCCTGTTATTGTTGCTTTTTCTCTATAGTATCTGATTTTGTGGTATTTTGAAATGTATACCATTTTCTACATGATTACAGTTGACATTTTTCTTCCTTGCCAGTTTCTTCTCATTTGGACAATCATGGACTAAAACAAGAACACATATCAAGCACTTTTTCTCCTACAGGTTGGATCTATAAAAGAATGAGTATTGATAGTGTCTTTGTAGTCCCTTCTCAGATTCACAAGTTATCCATTTGACCTGCTTATCCATTATATTAATTCAGCCTATCCTAAATTTCTTCAGAGCAGAACATTCTTCAGGAGAAATATTATGTCAGGTAGCTTTTCAGCTCTAAATCTATAAATAGCCTGCCTTATATAAGAAGGAAATTGTAGCAAGTGCTAGGTTATCTGTTGTCAGAAAGCACCTAGCGTGTCTTGCGTGTAAATTAACTTTCACCATTTCTTTTTCTGACTGAGTAAGTAGTTGTCAGATTCAGCTAACATTCTCTCCTTTTTGCCTCATAGAGCTGCTTTCCAAGGACTGATTCCCATATGCCTGCATAGAACAGCCCAACATTATTTCAGATACTTAAACTAGGTCAGAGTGAATTCAGGGCCTTTGTCACAAAACACTCATCTCAGTTGTATATTACTATCAATATCGGAATTCTAGGTCTACTTCATATTGGCTGAGAGAGCAGAGTTTCTAATTTCAAAGAAAGGATGGAAGAAAGAATGGAAAAGTAACAGTATGGAACAGCATGTGTACTTATTTCTCCTTCCTTTCTTTTTCTCAATAATTGCCCTGGCTGGTGTGGCTCAGTTGGTTGGATCATTGACCCAAGCAATGAAATTATATATATATATATATATATATATATATATATATATGCATTCAGCTGAGGATTTTTTTTTGAAAAGCTATTTCTCTGACTACTATTTCACTCCCCCCCCCATTAATTTTCTTCCAATTGAATGTGCTTTCGATCTTCTCAATGTCCCAGGTTTGTGATGCTCATATTGCCCTTAGGATTCCCTCAGTTGGGTGAAACTAACCTTGGCTGGTAAAATTTGGTTACTCCTGCCTGAAAATTGTACTGCCTAGGTGACAATTCCCTATTCTACACCCCTAACCAAGTGGAATTACATTCCACCCAGGCCATTCATAGACCCTCCCTCTCCTTGCTATTTCCAACAAGCTAATGAAGCCTTTCATAAATGTTTGTATTTTTATGGGAAAATATATGCTCTAAGGTGCTTTAAGTCTATTATTTAAAATAAGAAAAGTATTCTTTATTATATTCATTCATTCTAAGACATTCTGCATCCCACCTTCATCTCTTCAACCATCTGAAATAATAATGTGCAACTTCCAAATTTTCTTCCACAAGTTCATGCTTTGTTAACTGGACTACATCAAATTATATTAGCATTCCTGGGATCCACAGTGCAAATAGATATTATAAAATAAAGGTGCTTACATAAGAGGAATGATTGCTTGCCAGCCACTTATAAATTCAGATTGAAAACAAATGCTCACATATTTCAACTATAGCTTTTACTAAAAAGTACATTCCATTGCTTCTTTCATAATAGGCTAATGATACACTTTGGAAAATCATTTTAAAACACTCTTCTGGCAACATACTAGTAAATAGTGAAATACATCCTGCTGAGAGAGATGCTTTGAGTACCTTATGGATAGAAATTTCCACCCTCCAAAATTCTCTCATTAGCATTTATCTTTGACTTAGGGTGATCAATTTTAAATATAACTGGCTGCTTTGATAAAATGCATTCCTTTCACTTTTTTCTTTCTATTAAAGAAAATACAATTTTAAGGATTTTTGTATGTTTGTTTTTATAAATTGGTGTAATGGCTACAACACTTACCACCTCCTACTTTCCGAACACACACATAGTTTTTAGATTCCAAATTCTTAAAAAAAATTATCTGATCAAATTCTTCTTTACATGGTGTGAATGTCTTGGACATACTGCCTCCCAGTGGTGTGAATCAATTCTTTTCTAGCTATCTTTTATTGCCCCTAGAGTGATTTCTAGAAAGCCATCTATGATATAATCATTTCATTATGGTTAAATCAGAAAACTAGTTATTTCAGAAATATTGGCAAATTGCCTTATGAAACCATACATTTAAGGAAACTATGTAGACTTTAAGACACTACAACCTCTGTCATCAAGCAATCTGAATGCTTTCTTCATCAGCTTATTCTGCTGTTACCAAAATTAATTCCAGAACCTGCTACAGATTTATCAAACCATAGTCTTTGAGAATGAGGCGAGGAAAGGGAATCTGCTCTAGTGATTTCATGCACACTAAAATTGAAGAACCACTGAGCTCAGAGCCATTTGAAATCCAGTTTGAGAAGGTCTAGAATTCTATAAGAGGCAATCACAACATGATATCTGAAGAATTCATAACCCCAAAACTCTAAATTTCAGTTTATTTCACCGCCAAATCTCTTATCCCTGGGAAAGGGCGGGAAATGATAGTGGGAAAAGCATCAAAAGAAATTTGTGGTGTCTCTAGTATGGATTTGATCTGATACTTTTATTATGTCAGGGAAGAAGGGAATGCTAGAGAAAGCAGATACTGACCAGCTCCAGCTCAGAGCTACTTCTGCCCTCTGGCTATACAACTATGTGACTTAGACAACTTAAGTAACTTTGGTGCTCAATATTTGGACACTACTATGTACTATGATGTTGTTGTAAATATTAAATGAATGATGTAATAGTCTCAGCACAATAGTAGGCATGTAGTAGGCCCCCTTATATTAGTTAACATTCTTCCAGATGCTATCATTACTATTCAAAAGGGAGACTAAAAACTTCAACAGAGTTCTAATGGCAGAGTCAAAGTTTCTTTAGGTGCTGTCTCTAGGTCATCATATAGAGATATAATTTGTTTGCCAAAAAGTATAGTCTTCTGTACACTTCAAAAAGTGAACACCATTGTGCTTTATCCAATAACAGCCATGCTAGCCTAATATGTGCCAACTTCAGGGTGGAATACCTCTTAAAAGTTCCCAATGATTTAGTCACATAAATGAAAATACTGCACCTAAGAAGTAAGCTTATACAGAGAAGACACTCATACAGCCCTTAAGGGCTTTCAGGAAGGAGAAAATGTTAGGAGAGACAAAAGCAAACAATCCTAGAAAATGGTGGTAAAGGAGAATCTATCTATATTCTATCTAATAAAAGAATAATATGCAAATTAACTGTACCTCTGCTACACCCATAAGCCATGCCCACCAGCCAATCAAGAGCGAGTATGCAAATTGACCCAACCAAGATGGCTGTGGCCACAGAGAGAACAGGAGGCTTGGGTTTCCCCAGCAATGGAGGAAGCCAAGCTTTCGGCCTGCCCTTGCCTGCCTTGGCCTCTGCTTAAGGCTACAAAGTTTCAATTATAGAAGATAAATAAATGTCAACAAAAATGGCAGCAGCCATAGAGCTGGAGAGAGTAGGAGGCTTGGGTTGTCCCCGGCAATGGAGGAAGCCAAGTTTCCGCAGCCCTGGACTGCCTTGGCCTCCGCTCAAGATTACAAAGTTTCAATTGTAGAAGATACATAAATCCAAACAGAAATGGCTGGGGCCACATAGCAAAAAGGACACTTGAATCCACTTAAGGCTACAAAGTTTCAATTATACAAGATAAATAAATCCCATATCCCAGGGCCTCTGCTTGGGTCGCCAGGGGAGGTAGCTGGCCTGCAAACCACCACAGCCCCCTTGCCTAGGCCACCCCATGTCCCAAGGGAACTCCCACTCTGATCTGGGATGCCCTTCAGGGCAAACCAGCCAGCTCCCACCCATGCATCAAGCCTCTATCCTATCTAATCCTCCTATCTAATAAAAGAGTAATATGCAAATTGACTGTCTCTCCAAGACACAATATGGCTGCCCCCATGTGGTCAAAGATGACTGATCCCATGTGGACACAAGATGGCTGCCACAAGATGGCCAGCAGGGGAGGGCAGTTGGGAGGGACCAAGTTTGAAAGGGAGGGCAGTTGGGGGTGATCAAGGCTGCAGGGGAGGACAGTTAGGGGTGACCAGGTCTGCAGGTGAGGGCAGTTAGGGACAAACAGTCTGACAGGGGAGCAGTTAGGCATCAATCAGGATGTCAGGGGAGTCATAAGGGGGTGATCAGGCTGGCAGGCAGAAGTGGTTAGGGGCAATCAAAATAGAATTGGACCTAAACGGGCAGTCAGACATCCCTCCAGGGGTCCCAGATTGAAGAGGGTGCAGACTTGGCTGAGGGACACCCCCCATGCACAAATTTTGTGCACTGGGCCTCTAATATATGTATATATATAAAAGCCCAAGCCACTGTCTGACCGTTTGCCTGGTAGCTGTGACACTCAATGACCATCAGGGGGCAAATTCTTCAACTAGTAGATGAGATAGCATGACTCCTCAGGGAATCAGCCATGGGTTAGGTTGCTGCTCAGGCACTGTGGTCCCCGAATCTGTTTCAAACACACCCCAGACTCAAACAGGAGAGAACTTGAGTCCAGGGTTTGTCACTCAAGAACTGCCCTCTCGCAATCTGGGTCACCTCGGGGGATGTTGGAGAGCAGGTTTTGGCCTGATCCCCACAGACCAGGCTGAGTGATCTCACCGGTGCACAAACCTGTGTACAAGGCCTCTGGTAAGTAGGATAAGAGAGACTAATAAAATAAATGGAGCACAGAGGAGCTAAGTAGACTAACAACTCATGATAAATGCTCTTTGTATTTTGACTCCTGATTCTTGAATCAAAATCCTCCATTAACAAATTTTTAAATATGGTTTAGCACATTCTATGAACAGAGGAATGCACTAGACTGAATGATCCAGAAATAAACACAACCCATCTCTGCCTTCTAGTGTTTTGCAGAATAACAGGAAACCTCAACAAATTTCGCACCAGAAATGGGTAGCTCTTGTCAGGAAAAAATAAGCTTATCTCAATGTACTTAGTCTAAGAAGGAATACCCCCTTATTTCTCGATAAAAAAAAAAAAGTGTGGTTTAATTGCTCAAAGATATCCCAGGCCACAGATTATCACAGTAAATAATCATACACCCATCTCTGAAAATCACAAAGCAGCCTACTCCAATCACCTCAGATGCCTTTCCAAATCACCACAGAGGGAGACTTTTAATCATTTCAATAGCCCGAGCCCCAGCTTTGTACTCAGCTAATGCTGGAAGGTTTCTGACATCTGTGCTATCTGTAGCACTACACTTTTTTGGCTTTAAATTGACAGGAGTTTTGTTTCTTTGTTTGTTGTTTGGTCCATGTTATCATATTCCAGGAATAAAATAGGCCTGTAAATCAATGCCACCGGCACAAAATATGCATACATTCTCCTCTTCAAATTTTTGTGTGCTGCATTGGGACTACATAGTGGCTGGAGGTATTTCCTGCATCTGTCTTTCATTCTTAATATGAGCAAAATGAGTAGAGATTGACTTTTACACATGCCTTCTTAAATTGAAGATCTGAAATGAGCCCTAGTTGTACTGATAACAGCATGGAACCACTTGGTGAGCATCATTGCTGAAGAATAAGCATTCCATCTTGTTTATCCCTAGGAAAAATGACAAATTGTGGACACAATACAAATGGTCACATTTGCAGAGTAACAGGAAAGGGGCCACGATACAAATACAAAACACAAAATAAATAAGTGAATCTTTTTCATCACTACTTTGTCAATAACATTCTACTGAAATGAGTAATTAACAAATTATATGTTAACCTAGAAAAAGGATGTAATCACTATATAATCACTAAGAAGACATTAGCTACAGATAAACAGGTGCTTGCATGTTCACACACATATTCTTATCTCGGGAATCTGATTCATTAATCTGTAAAATGAGTAGGTAGGCTAATTGGCGGGTCCTTGCAGTGATAATTGTCTAGTGTGAGTCCAAGTTAGCTCTGATTTTCCAAAATTATTTAAACAGAACTAAAAACTGTTTTAATAATTTGTGAATACATTTTTACACCTTAGAGTTTTGGTTTAAGGCTTAGACAAACACCATCATGGAAGAAACACAAGCGTCTAGTACTGAATCACTTTGACTTATATGAGAATGTCAGATCCAAGAGGTCAGGCATTTTTGTTGATTATTGATTACCAATATATCTGCAGTGCCTAGAAAAGTGCCTGGCACAGACTGGACTATTAGTAAATTTTCCCAAAACAAAAAATAAAATAACGTCATATTTCAAAATAATTTCTCTGTCAGAAATATCATCATTGGTCAAGCCAGGCAGTAGACATGGAAATCTTTCTTGGGAGTAATAACCACCGGAAGATATGGTACCGAAAGCTAGCACAGGGAAGGCATGGATTAAGGTGTCTCCTGTTACCCTGTCTCATAATGGACTCTACACAACGATAAGCCCAACCAACTAGAAAATTAGGACAGTCGTTGCCTCTGTCATTTCTCTTGCAACTTTCACACTTTGTTGCCCACTAAACACAATTCAGGGAGATCTCCTTCCCATTTTTGTCTCCTTCACTTTGCTTTATTAGGAACTATTTACATGCAGTCCTTGCCTACTGTGTTTATATATCTTTAAGAGGATTAAACGTGTTGATCTTGTAACTTCATTTTTGCAGTTGATGCACGAACAGAATCTGAGGCACTGATATGAAGAAAATTGGGGGAAATTATTTGAATCCACCATCTTTTCCAAGCCCATTCTTTAATTTTTCAGATTCTTAATGAGGCCAAAGGAGATTTCAGATGTCTTTGTAACAATGAGACCTCTGAAATCATCATCCTTGTGTTATCTACAGTCATGAACCTTTTTATTTTTATTAACTAAATAATAAGGTAAAATATTTTTCTCTCCTCTCTGAATGAAAGGCAAATGTGTTGTTTTTCTGTCAGTTTCAAGAATGTCACTTCTGAGAAATGGCAAAAAATGTATCAGTTATTTACCCTTTAGGTATTTTATCATTGCTTTGATTTAATGTTTAAAACATCATTCATGTTTTTTAAATAGTTAAACATACATGTACCATCTGCCTGGCAAATCCATTCTATAGTGTTTATCATAAAAATGAAAACTTAAGTTCCCACAAAAATCTTTACATGAATACTTATGACAGCATTATTTATAATAGCCCAAAACTATAAGCAGCCTAAATGGCCTTCACTAAATTGCATAAACAGTGATTTATCCATACAATAGAATACTATACAATAGTAAAAAGGAGAAAACCATTTTTTAAATGTGGTTATTTTATTTCAGACAGAAGAAAGGAGAGGGAGAAATGGATAGAAACATTAATAATGAGAGAGAATCATTGATCAACTGCTTCCTGCAAACCCCTACTGGGGATCAGTTCTGCAACACAGGCATGTGTCCTGACCAAGAATTGAACTGTGACCTCCTGGTTTATATGTTGATGCTCAATCACTGAACCACACCAGCCATTCAGGAGCAAACTATTGATAAACAAATTTTGATAGATCTTATTTAGTATACTGAGTGAAAGAGTCCAGTCTCAAAAGGTCACATACACCAAAACCAGTTTAGCTCAGTGGATAGAGTGTTGGTCTGCAGACTGAAAGGTCCCAGGTTCGATTCCGGTCAAGGGCATGTACATTAGTTGTGGGCACATCCCAGGTGGGGGATGTGCAGGAGGCAGCTGATCAATGTCTCTCTCTAATCGATGTTTCTAACTCTCTATCCCTCTCCCTTTCTCTCTGTAAAAAATCAATAAATATATATTAAAAAAATAGACTTTTTTGCCGAAACCGGTTTGGCTCAGTGGTAGAGCCTCGCTCTGTGGACTGAAAGGTCCCGGGTTCGATTCCGGTCAAGGGCATGTACATTGGTTGTGGGCACATCCCTGGTAGGGGGTGTGCAAGAGGCGGCTGGTTGATGTTTCTCTCTCATAGACATTTCTAGATCTCTATCTCTCTCCCTTCCTCTGTGTAAAATATCAATAAAAATATATTTTAAATAAATAAATAAATAAATAGACTTTTTTTTTAAAAAAAAGGTCACATACTGTATGATTCCATTTATATGGCATTCTGGAAAAGGCAAACTATAGTTATGAGAACAGAGTAATAGTTACCTTGTATTAAGAATAGAGGAAGAATGGCATTCCTAAAGTATAGTACAGGGGAGATTTTGGGATGATGGGACTCTTTTGTAACCTATTTATGGTAGTGGTCACATCCTATATAATAAAAGGCTAATATGCAAATTGACTGAACTGAACAGCAGAACAACTGGTTGCTATCATACACATGGACCACCAGGGGGCAGACACTCAATGCAGGAGCTGCCCCCTGGTGGTCAGTGAACTCCCACAGGGGGAGCACTACTCAGCCAGAAGCAGAGTTTATGGATGGTGAGCACAGCATTGGTGGCATGAGCCTCTCCTACCTCTCTGGCAGTCAGACATCCTCCAAGGGCTCCCAGACTGTGAGAGGGCATAAGCCAGACTGAGGAACACACCCCACCATGCCCTGAGTGCATAATTTTTGTGCACCGGGCCTCTAGTGTATCTATATATGTGTTAACACATATAGAACTGTACACCAAAAGGAAACAAATCAATTTCATAGCATGAGAATTTAAAAAGTAAAATTGTGATTTTTTAAAAATAAAGAGAGTCATAAGATGTTTTATGGCTCTATATCCATAGAGAGATACGTGGAAAGGTAGTCACCAAAATGGTATTTGTGCATGGAAGGTCTTTAGAATCAGGATATATTTCTGGTATTATTTGAAAGTATCTATTTTTTTAAATAATGTGAAGTATGTTTATTTTATTTAGAAATGGAAGGTGGGTTTTTTTTTGTTTGTTTGTTTAATTCAGGTGCTTATTGCTTTTATCACAATGACCTACAACCATTAATAATTATTTTTATACAATATTTTTCCAACATAAATACTATTTGTATATAGTGAGTATTATAGTGCTTCCTGCCAAACTTGGAAACCAAGATGGCAAGTGCCGTAAGTGCTAAAAATATTTAAAATTAATAGTTTCGTGCCTAAGAGCCTCTTTTTGCATGTGAAATTAGTACACCATTCTTAGTTTCATTTTGTAGTATAATTTACCTCTTCAAAGCTGGAATGGCTGATATGCCTGTAATAAATTTAGAAAATTAGGATATTACTACAATGACGTTTTCAAAACTTCACCCATTCAAAAATTTTAGCTATATTGTTTGCAATAAACCAGATAGAAATACAGGCACTATCAATATTTCTCTTCCTTTGCTGAATTTATCCTTTTATGCCTTAAAATGAAGATATGATTTACATATGCACTCATGCATGTGCATCTAAAAAATGAAGGAGCGCATATTTTTGTAGCCATATCTTTGTTCTACATTTTAATTTCAAAATATAATTACCTTTTCTTATGTTAGAATTTCAGCGAAAGAAAATTAAATGGCCTTTAATTAAATTAACAATTTCCTTTTATTCCAGGGTGGGTTTGCAATGCATGTAATGTAACAAGTTCATTGTTGTTTTTTTTCCACTGAGATATATTAAAAGGACTCCTTAAAATGATTATGAAGCATGGTTTCTAGAAGAACTATGTGCAATATGCAACTCAGATTAAACAAGAGTAATAAAATGAGGTATTCAAGTGGATACTGAGAGGTGAATGAATTGGTATATCCATCTCATGACAATATCTAAATATTTCATGTTTCCATTTTGTGTCAAAAGTTAAACTTTAACTAGAATTTAAAAAAACCCTTCTGAGTAAAAGCAGTTGATTTAGCAGTTTTATGCATGAATCAAAGCTTTCAATCAACACTTTGTTCTGTCAGATTTCCCTTTTTTATGGGAAATTCTATGCCTGATTCTTTTTTCTTTAAACATCATCGAAAAGAATAATAGAAGAACACCAAATGTTTCTTTTTGTTGAAAGTGTTTTAAAGAGACACCATACTAACCCTTTGCTTTTTTGTTTGGAAGTTACCTTTATAAAAAATGCTAATTTTATCCTGTAATTTACAATTAATATTGTGTGACTGTTTCACTGTGAATCATGATCACCAACAGGGTCATTGTGTGTGGCAGAGCTGAGCGATGCTTTCAAAAACCATTCAAGGACAGATATCTGCATGAGTTCTGGTTTAATTTACCCTGTTTTCCTGGGGAAAAATACCTTTCTTTCTTCTCAAAGCATTCCCTTGCACTTTTCCCTGGGTTTTCCTTACATCTGAGTTCCTTCTCTTCTTACAGCCTGTGATACTCTGCAGGGTCAAAGGCTTGTGAATCTGGAGGGTTTCTTGAGTCACTTCCAAATTCAATTCCCATTGTTGATTACTCATGACAACCCACTGCCTAAGGCAAAACAAATGTGAGGGTTAATTGATTGTAAACAAGACTGAGACCATCCAGAAAAGCTGCCTGGGGCCAGGCCAGTGAGTTGACAGAATCCCCAAAGTCTTAGAGCAGTGTTTCCCAAACTTTTGACATACCATATTTGCCGGCGTATAAGACGATTTTTTGGCCCTGAAAAATACGTATTTGCCGGCGTATAAGACGGCTGGGCATATAAGACGACCCCCTAACATTTCCACTAAAAATACAGAGTTTGTTATATACTCGCCGTATAAGACTACCCCCCACTTGGAGGCATATTTTTCAGGGCCAAAAAGTCGTCTTATACGCAGGCAAATACGGTATATGTACCCCTTCTATAATTTTCGTAATGCTGAGTACCCCTCGTCAAAAAAAAAGGATGTATTTTAATAACAATCAAAATATATTTATTTTTTCTTTTTTTGGTACATACACAAAATAATAATAAACAAAAAATAAAATTATTCATAATAAAATATTTTAAAAGTTATATTATAAATAACATTTATTTAGATCAATGAGAAGGATGAAATTGACTTGACTCATGAGAACATAGAATTAGGCACAGCAAAGCACGGTGCAGTGCATACCCCCACCAAACTCTTCCCGTACCCCTAGGGGGGTACGCATACCACACTTTGGGAAACACTGCTGTAAGGGTATTTTCACCAATACATCTCCTAGGGCAAGAGAAACAAAGGAAAAGATAAACAAATGGAAGTACATCAGACTAAAAAGCTTCTGCACAGCAAAATAAATAATTAATAAAATGAAAAGAGAACCCACTGTATGGGAGAACATATTCTCCAGTGACTCATCTGATAATGGGTTAATATCCAAAAACATATTTAAAATACCATGTACAAGTCAATACCAGGAAGACAAACCATCCAATTTTAAAAATGGGCAAAAGACCTGAATAGACAGTTCTCTGAAGAAAACATACAGATGGCCAATAGACACACGAGAAAAAAATGCTCAATATCATTAATCATCAGAGATGCAAATTAAAACAACAATGAGATATCACCTCACATCTGTCAGAATGACTACCATAAACAAATCAACAAACAAAGTGTTGGCGAGGATGTAGAGAAAAGTGAACCCTAGTACACTGCTAGTGGGAATGAAGACTTGGTATAGCCACTGTGGAAAATAGTAAGGAATTTCCTATAAAATTAAAAATGGAATTGTCATTTAACCCAGTCATCCTACTTCTGGGAATATAGCCTAAGACTCACAAAACACTAATCAGAAGGTATACATGCACCCCTATGTTCATAGGAGTGTTATCACGATGTTTAAATAGCCCAAGTGCCCATCAGCAGGTGAGTGGATAAAAACCTGAGGTACCTTTACACAGTGGAATACTAATGGGCTATAAAAAGAAGAAGAAGAAGAAGAAGAAGAAGAAGAAGAAGAAGAAGAAGAAGAAGAAGAAGAAGAAGAAGAAGAAGAAGAAGAAACTCTCACTCTTTGTGACATTCTGGATGGACCTGGAGATTATTATGCTAAGTGAAATAAACCAGAGAAAGACAAATATCACATGATCTGACTTAAATGTTGAATATAATGAACAAAATATACTGATGAACAAAATAGGATCGGAGGCATGGATACAGATCTCAGAGGGGAGAGAAGCAAGGGGGGACTGGAAGAGATTAACCAAAGAACATACATACATACATATATGCATAGCCCATGGACACAGATAATAATGTGGTAAAGGCCTGGGGATAGGTCAGGGAATGGGTGGAAGGGAGCAGAGAGGAGGAAAATGTGGGACATCTGTAATAGTGTCAACAATAAAGAACTATAAAGAAAACAAGAATTAGTCTGACTATATCCA
The DNA here is from genome assembly GCA_963924515.1 of Vespertilio murinus. Taxonomy (NCBI): domain Eukaryota; kingdom Metazoa; phylum Chordata; class Mammalia; order Chiroptera; family Vespertilionidae; genus Vespertilio; species Vespertilio murinus. The sequence continues at coordinate 17,000,136 of OZ004710.1, forward strand.
TCACATTTCTTTGAACTTGGATAAAATGTTGCTAAGTAGATAAGGATCATCCTGGTTTTATGAATACAAGTTTCTCTATGCTATGACGCTTGCATTACTTCTGCTAACATGGTGACTTTCAGACATTATTGGGAAGCATTCTATATGTGATATTGAGATTTTTTTTTTAAATTGGGATCTAGTCCTGGATTCGGATTTGGGGTCTGCTTCTTCCGAGTTTGTAATCTTGGGCAATTTCTTTAACTCTTCTGATCTTCAATAGCTCTTCTTCCATAAGCTGGAATAATACTAGTACTAATGTCAAGGGTTGTGAAGATAATGCCCTTATTGACAGGAATACCTTCTAAGACTCCCAGTGGATGCCTGAAACTGCATATAGTGCCAAACCCTATATATCCTGTTTTTTCCTATACATACACACACTTTACAGCTTTTCTTTGGCATAGTGGAATTGTCAGCAACTCAGAACAGTGCACAAGTTGAAATTCATGAATTGTTTATTTTTTATAATTTTTCACTTAATATTTTTAAAACATGTTTTTGTTGATTTGAGAGAGGAAGGAAGAGGGAGAGAGTGATAGAAAGATCAATGATGAGACTCATCAACTGGCTGCCTCCTGCAAGGCCCCTATTGAGGATCGAGCCCACAACCTGAGCATGTGCCCTGACCTGGAATCAAAGCATGACCTCCTGATTTATAGTTCAACGCTCAACCACTGAGCCATACCAGCCCGGCTTCATTTAAAATTTTTAGGCTGTGGTTGACCACTGGTAATTGAAACTGCAGAAAGTGAAACTGTGGATAAGGAAGGACTGCTGTAACCTCCACCAATGGCCAACAAATATTTTTTGTAACACACCAGATAGCAAATGTTTAGGCTTTACAGATCATATGTTAGAGTGTCTTTCACAACTACTCCACCCTGTCTTTGTGGTGCAAATGCTGATCTAGAAGATATGTAAATTAATGGGCATGGTTCCAATAAAACTGGAGTTAGCCCAGGGACCCTAGATTGCTAACCATCTATCTACATTAATGCTTAGCATAGTTCTAAACATTAATTTTAATTAATGTAAGTTAAAAGTATATTAATTCAGATTACAGCATGCTAGACTGACAGCTGCAAAATGGGAGGGGCTTGGGGGCTAGGTAGGAAGAGTAAAGGGATTAAGCAAAGAAAAAGGAAAGAAAGACTCCTGGACACATACTAGAGCAGCCATGGGCAAACTATGGCCTGCCCGAGGGCCTGATCCAGCCAGTTCAGCTGTTCTATCCGGCCTGTGGAGCCTAAACAGCGGAGGGTTCTTGCACTCCTTCACCAGCAGCCCAAGATGAGAGTGCCAGCATGGTCAGGTTGCTTTTGTTCCGGCACTCCAGTTCAAGAACCCATGTGGCCCTCGAGTCAAAAAGTTTGCCCACCTCTGTACTAGAGTATGGTGATTGCCAGAGGGAAGTGGGGGTGGGGTGGTATGAGACTAAACGAGTAAGGCGGGGATAAATGGTGATGGAAGAACATTTGACTTTGGGTGGAGAACACACAATACCATATACAGATAATCTATATATATATAAAACCCTAATATGCAGAGACTGAATGAATGGCAGAAATCAAACAACCAAACAAATGGTTGCTATGCGGTTCACTGACTACTAGGGGACATGTGTAGTACATGGCAGGTATTGGCCATGGCAGAGTGGTAGAGCAGGTGAGCGGGGGCTCCAGACTAAGGTGGGTTGCCAGTCGCTATCATTAGGGCAAGCCTCTGGTGGTTACTGAAAATTCTTTGCTCCTGTGCACCAGGGAGAGAGAAACATCAGTGATGAGAGAGAATCATTGATTGCTGCCTCTTGCACGCCCCACACTGAGGATCGAGTCCGCAATCCAGGCATGTGCCCTGACCAGGAATCGAACTGTGACTTCCTGGTTCATAGGTCGATGCTCAACCACTGAACCATGCTGGCTGGACCATACTCTATTATTTAAGAAATAGAAAATCTCTAGACCATGAAGGAAAATACCATGTTTTGAAGATTTATGTTTTTGAGGACTTCTGCATTAGACTTTATGGCTCTGATGAGAAAGAATAATCATTACGCATTTGGCAGGCTTCCCAAGCCAACTAAATAGACCAACATGGTAGCATATTGAAACAAAATTCAGTTAGATGAAATTTTCTGTAAGGTGGGGACACATATTTATTCATTCTTCAAAGCATTTATCGTTTGTCATTTCCTTCCCAAATGTGGGTAAACTTATGCACCTAATAGAAGCCTAATGTTCTGAACTTGTAACATTATACGCTTGCCCCATGTCTTCATAATGTAATAAAGCTGATTCTATTCCTTGTTTTATAATGTTCATCCTATTAGGATAGGGAAATTCATTGGCTACCCAGCACAGCCTTATGTTCCTGTTCTCATCATTAGCACTGCTATAGCTATGGAGCTGTCAGCATATTCAGCCAAAACGCTGCTTTCAGGACTTTGCAATTCAGTCATAAAAATTAGCTTCAGGGAGAAACTTGACATATGAAGTCCAGACTCAAGAGAAAAATTTTATTACATGTTTAACAGGGAGAGGGAAGTGCGTTAGCCATTATAAAAAGCATAAATATCATTGTAGTAGACTTGCTCTGAATCTTTTTCTCTCTTGGCATAATTTAAGATTGCATTTGTATTCTGCCTCCTCCATGGGCCATGTATCCATGGAGAAACTCTATGGATTTCCAGTGTCAGATGACTTTACAAGTTCCCTTAAAACTACTGTTTTATTTAAGATTGGCCCAATGCAGCTTTTTGAGTACCATTTGTCAATGGGAAAAGGAAATCTTAACCTCTTACTATATATAGCTTTCTATGAATTCAAATTTCAAATCATTCTTATGCCGTAATAGAGCAACACAGGATATGGCCTGCATCAAACTTCATGTTTTATGCTTAAGCTGCAAAACTGGGTTGTGTGGGCAAAGATAATTTTTTGATGCAAGATTGAATTAAGGAAGATTAATTAACATTTTCTAATTAAATACTGCATTGTGAACTCAATCTCATTATACTCTGCAACATTGATGAGATTGCTTTTATCTTTATTTAAATAGATAAGATGGGTTATAGGATTGAGAGCTTGGACCTAACTATCCCTTTCCTTTCTCAGCTGTTACCCTGTTTTTAGAAACATTTTTAACCACTCATCTAATTGCAGGCATTTGGTCATAACACACTTTTCTCATGGATGTTAAAAATGATACCTGATCTGCAGAAACCAGTTTGGCTTGGTGGATAGAGCATTGGTCTGCTGACTGAAGGGTCCCAGGTTCAATTCTGGTCAAGGGCATGTACATTGGTTTCGGGCACATCCCCGATAGGGGGTGTGCAGGAGGCAGCTGGTTGATGTTTCTCTCTCATTGATGTTTCTAGCTCTCTATCCCTCTCCCTTCCTCTCTGTAAAAAATTATATATATTTATTTAAAAAATTATACCTGATCTCATGATGGACAGTAGTGTCGAAACCATCCTATCTAATAAAGAGGGAATGTGCTAATTGACCATCACACCCTCACAAAGCTGGCAGTACCCACAGCCAATAAGGAAGTAATATGCTAATTGACTGTCACATCCTCAAAGGTGGTGGTACCCACAGCCACAAAATGGTAGTGCCCAGTCCCAACAGCCCCACCGAGGTGGCAAGCATGTGACACAGCTGGTCATGCCCCCAGGTGGATCCGGCCACTCTGCATGCCTACCTCCAGAGTCCCCTAGTCCCTTTAGTACCCCAGATACCAAGGGCTGGCCTGAGGTGCAGGCAAGCCTCATATGGCAGCTATCCAGCTGCCCAGGGAAGGCCCAAGGCACAGCCAAGCCTTGAATGGCAGCTGCCCAGTCACCCAGGGCCACCTGAGGCTCATATAATCAGGGCCAGCTGAGGCTCATATAATCAGGGCCAGCTGAGGCTTGTGCTGCTGGCAGTGGCAGCAGCAGAGGGTGATGGGGGTATTGCCTTCCCCTGATGGCTGGGTCGCCTCCTTCCCCTGAGGGGTCCCGGACTGTAAGAGGGGGCAGGCCAGGCTGAGGAAACACTCCCCTCCAGTGTATGAAATTTCATGCACCAGGCCTCTAGTTTAATACATAATTCAAGGTCATTCTATTCATTAAACAAAATGCCTATATTTTACCCCATTTAAGCTTATTTTCTATATAGATTATATTAGATAAACATATAGCAAGTAGTACATATTTGTGATTTCCTGTGACCTTCATGTTATTCAATTTAATGGCCAGTGCACCATTCTCATCTCAGATGGTCTGAGTATCACCCTTTTCTTCTGTAGTACTGCTTTTCCCTTAGCTTCCATGATACCTCATCCTCTGGTTTCTCTCACGCCTCATTTTCTTTTGATGATTAATTTTGTTTCCCCTGACCGCTTAATATTGCAAAGTCCTGGGTCTTCAGATGCTTTCATCTCATCTATATCCCAGTGACTCCTACATATATACCCAGTCCTAATAATTCTCTAAAGTTGCATATCTAACCACCTACCCAGCTCCACTAGAATAGGAAACCCTAAACTCCTCATCTTCAAAACTGATCTTCTGATCTTTCCCTACAGGCCTGTTCCACCCACAGCCTCTACTATCTCAGAGACAGTAACTTCAGTCTTAAATTGTTCAGGCCCAAAACTTTCAAATCATCTGTGACCTATTATTTTCTCACTCTTCACATCCAACCTGACTCTAACTTTATTTTATTATTTTAAATGTATTTTATTAATTTTTACAGAGAGGAAGGGAAAGGGATAAATAATTAGAAACATCAATGAGAAAGGAACATCAATTAGCTGCATCCTGTGCACCCCTACTGGGGATGTGCCCACAACCAAGCTACATGCCCTTTACGGGAATGGAACCTGGGACTCTTCAGTCTGCAGGCCGACGCTCTATCCAGTGAGCCAAACCGGTTAGGGGTATAACTTTTAAAATTTTCCAGAATCTGACCATTTCTCACTTCCTCAACAGTTACTAACTTAGTGTGAGGCTCTCGATTTGTATGCAACAGTCCTTGCAATGATCTATAAGGACTATTCTGGTAGTCTCCAGTCATTGTATAACCACATCTCTGCCCTCTCTGACTTCCTCACTCCACACCAGCCCCTTGGTCTCCTTGCTGTTCTACCAGTAATAACGGGTACTCTCTCTCCTTAGGACTTTGTACTCACTGCTCTTCTACCTGCAAAGCTCCTCTGTAACATACTCTCCTAATCTCACCTCTTCCAACTCTTTTCTCAAATATCACCAGTTCAATGCATCTGATGTTGACGCCTTATTTATAATTGCAAACTCATCCTTCTGCAGAATTTCTGGGTTCCACTTTTTCTCCTTTTGCCATATATCTGATCACCTTTGGCATAATATATAATTTTTGCTCATTCCTTATCATCCTGCACCAGCATGCAAGTTCCCTGGAGGCTGAAAGCTTTGCTTTGTTGTCTTAACATGTCCCAAGAACCAAGAGTAGTGCTTGGCACCTGGATTAACAAAGTAAATATCTACAATATTAAAGTATATATAATCATTGAAAAAAATGTAAAATATAATAACAAAAATTCAAGCATTCACAATGGATAGCTCAATGCCAAATGATTTGTTAAACGTTTTTAATTTAGGGCATATGACCCTTTATAAATAATATTTGTTGTAAATTATTCTTATTTATATTATATTATTCTTAATCCTCACCCCAGAATATGTTTTCATTGATTTTTAAGGAGAGTGGAAGAGAGAGGGAAAGACAGAGAAATATCTATGTGAGAGAAACACATAGATTGGTTGCTTCCTGACCAAGGCCAGGGCCAGCAAGAAGCCTGCAACTGAGGTGTGTGCCCTTGACCAGAATTGAACCCAGAATCCTTTGGTCTGCAGGCTAATGCTCTATCCACTGAGCAAAACTGGCTAGGTCTCTTTTTAATATTTTAAAAGATTAATTTTACATAATTAAAGATGGGGATGACATTCTATATTAGGCAAGTTTCAAATAAATAATACTTATGTTGTCATAGAGTTTGAAATAAAACTTTCACATGGAAAATTAAGCATGTAAAGCAATTGCATCCTCATGATTTAGTTTAATGAAATATCCAAAAGAGGTAAGCTCAGTTGTAGATTTAACTAAGTGACACCTGACAAAAGCCATTATATACCATGGCAACAAAAGCAAGAAGTTTGGAAAATTTTTCTCCAATTTTTTTAATGTTGTTATTTATTCCTAAAGCACCATAATTACTTTAGCTATGCTTGCTTGCAATCAGCAATCCTTTTAATCTCTGGATTATACAACCTCCTGCTCTGTTGGTATGTTTTGCCCCATGTTCTACTTCCTCCACTCCAGAGGTTTTGATCATATAAAATTTCCCTTAATGAAGATGATTAGAGGGAATAACTTTGGGGAAAAATAAAAGATTTCCTTAGGCATTGAACTCTTACCAAGTTAGGTAAAGATATTATTGATCCATATTCATAATTGGATATTAAATTATTGAAAATCTTTAAGAATGGTGATTTTGGAGTCACTGCTAATAACTTAATTACAATATAATATGTTGAGTGCTAAAAAGAAAACAATAAATAGATCTGTATTACAACTCCTGACTCAAATAACTGTTATAATTTTCCATAGTCACCATTCCCAGAAAATAATTTAGATAGAAATAAAACAAGTTATAAAATTATAGTTCCTAATGTGATTGTGTTGCAGAAGCCTTTCATTAAAAATATAAACTATGAAATAAAATTTGTATGAAGTCCTTATTGAAATTCCATTTTTATACACTTACTGTTTTGATGATTTACACTTCTAATTTTATATCTTTAGTTGAGTGTGCCTTAAGTGAAACTATAAAAACATGTTTCTCATTAGAGCACTTGGAATCCCTTCATAAAACTGATCCAAATCAATGAGTAGGAATTTTCTTTCTGCAATGAATATTGCTTCTATCCAATAAACTATATTTTACTTTATATATTAAAAATGCCTCAGCAATAATTCTTTAGCAATTAAAATAGCCTAATCAAGTCTTGTAACTCCCACTTATCAAAACAGAAAAAAAATATTAGAGTAAATTCACTATAGATTTATCTTCTCAAATTATAAGAACAGAAAAATTGTAAATGTTTAGCAAACTCTATTTTAATAGCATTCAACTTTTTTGCCTGAAGCCTTAATGCTATGAAATTTCATTTTGACCTCTTTGCATAATAACATTGATGATACCTTAGAGCTGTGTTTCTTCAACTTTCCACACCAGCCTACCTAACAGAAGAGTCAATTGGGACTCTTTTTGCTTATTTCAACATTAAAGCTATTATTTTTATAATCTACCTTTTTAAAGTTTATTGTGTTGTTGAATAGCTGACACATATTTTAGGACCTCTCTGATTAGTCGTTTCAATATTTTGACTCAGCAGACTTATATAACTACTAGAGGCCCGATGCATGGAATTCATGCAAAGAGCTCAGACCTCGCAACTGTGGCAGCTTGCCTCAGCGGCTTGCCTTGGCCTTTGCAGCCTGCTTTGTCCAGAAGGTCATCCAGAAGGATATCTAGAAGGCCATTAGGCTGTCCAGTCTAATTAGCATATTACACTTCTATTATTCTAGACTAGAGGCCCACTGCATGAAATTGATGCATTGGTGGGGGGGGCTCAGTACAGCCTACACCCCCACAGTCCGACATCCCTCTGGCAATCTTGGACTGCTGGCTCCTAACTGCTCACCTGCCTGCCTGCCTCATTGCCGCAAACCACTCACCTGCTTGCCTCATTGCCCCTAACCACCTCTGCCTGCCTGCCTGCCTGCCTGCCTGATCACCCCTAACTGCTTGCCTACCTGCCTGATTCCCCCTAACTCCCTCTGCCTCAGCCCCTGCTGCTACAGCTTCATCCAGAATGATGTCTGGAAGGTTGTTTGGCTACCCAGTCTAAGTAGCATATTATGCTTTTATTATTATAGATGAGGCTACAAATAGCAAGAGATTGTGTTTATTTTTCAACTGTTTTGGGTACAGTCAGAAACATTTCTGAACAGGGAACACCCAAAATGATTCCAAGAAGTAGAAGGAAACAAAATTTTCAGGATATTGGTGGATATTTTAGTAAGTTCATCCTGTTTTAAGAGGTCAAGTCTCCTGTGTCCAGTGATGGGTGTAAAGGATTCATGATACACTGATTAGTCTTCTTCATTGCCTCAGTGAAGAATAAAAGGACTTTATTGGTAAGAATAAATAACTAGCCGAAACCGGTTTGGCTCAGTGGTAGAGCGTTGGTCTGCAGACTAAAAGGTCCCGGGTTCGATTCCGGTCAAGGGCATGTGCATTGGTTGCGGTCACATCCCCGGTAGGAGGTGTGCAAGAGGCAGCTGGTCGATGTTTCTCTCTCATCGACATTTCTGGCTCTCTATCTCTCTCCCTTCCTCTCTGTAAAATATCAATAAAATATATTAAAAAAAGAATAAATAACTAATGGAGGTCTATTTTTATTTTAATTTGTTGATAAACTAAGTATCCCAAACAACTCAGAATCCCCATGAGCTCTTCACCCATCATTTGATATTCATTTTTGCTGAAGTAATTTTATCATGAGCAATAAAAATATTTATATATTTGTCTTACAGTTGTCAACAAATTTGAGGGGATACCTTATCTGGGTTTCTACTCTTTCTTATTGTGCTAGTTTAGATAATGATAACTAGTCTAACATAGAAAAACTACCAAAAAAAGCTCAGAAGCTTAATATAATAGAAATTTATTTTTGGATCACATGAAATGAAGTCCTTTGGTGGCAGGGACTATTGGTGGGGTGCTCTGTTACATGTAGTCATGTAGAGACCCAGGAATATAGGGACTCTGTCACAGTCAATAAATGGCTTCCAAATTCACCCTAGGTATTGAAATCCAGGCTGGAAATCAGAGAAATGAGTCAGTTTTTTAGAGGGAAGGATAGAATTAATAGGTCAGGCCTGGAGGTTTCATTTACCACTTCTGCCTACTGTTCATTGGCCATAACTCAGTCATGTGGCTGCATTTAACTGCAAGGAAGGCTGGTAATATTACTTGGATGTCTGCCTAGAAGGAAAGGAACACAGATTTACTGAATGGCTAACCAGTCTGCCATAGTCATGTTTTATTTGTCTGTGTGTCTGCATGAAGACAATTAACAATTCTGCATAGAGTTTGAAAATTCTTTACTGCACCATATATCATACATGTGAACAATAAACAGGTTTTTAAGGTCACTTCCCATTTTGATAGCAATATGTCTAAAGAATGATAATTTCAGCCTCTGTTGCTTACACAATTTAGAACTTTTACCACTGTGCTGAGTTCCTGGGGAAAAAATCAAATGATGAGCTCTTTGAGATGGTGTCATTTGAGCGATGCAGTAGCTGAGGAATTTGGGGTGAAAAGTAGCCCCAATGAAGGCTACTGTACTTCAGTTCTGTCTTTTGTGATGTGACCCTTTTCATATGCATATTCATTTGGTTATCTTAATGTTAAAAAATGTATACTTTAGGACTGACAACAAGATGGCGGCAGAGGTAAAAGCCTAACTGCAGCCGCACTCAACAATTTCAAAAAATACAACTAAAATATAGAGTGGACACTATCCAGAACTACAGGAAAGTTGACTGACTGGGAATTCTACAACTAGAAGGAAAGAGAAAACCAGAAGGAAAACCAGAGGAACTGTAAAAGCCTAAGGTACAAAGGCGCGGTGCGCGTGTGCGCGCGGGGAGAGGACGGAGCCCTAGAGGAGGGGTGGCTGAGTGCCTGGCTGGCGTTCCCTAGCAGGAAGGAGATAAAAGCTCCGTACCGTGCTGAACCCCAACTCCGACTGCACTGAACCCCAGTTCTGGGCGAGACCCTGGGGTCCAGGCTCATACAGAGGGAAACTGGGCTGTAAGGTGGAAGCTCAGCGGAGCTGCGGCAAAACATTGCACGCAGAGGAGGGACTGTTCGCTGAGCTGCTGAATTGCCCCAGAGGGAAGGACTCAAAAGCTCAGGACTGTGCTGAGCCCCAGTTCTTACTGCACTGAACCCCAGTCCTGGGCAAAACCCTCAGGCTCCAGCCTCATACAGAGGGAATCTGCGCTGTAAGACAGAAGCTCAGGGGAGCAGCGAAAAGCAGAGCCCCTGAGTCGCACACATTGCGCGCACAGAGGACCGACTGTTGTTTGGGCCAAGAGATCGCCCTAGCGGGAAGGAGACATAAGCTCCGGACTGTTCTTAACCCCACTTCCAACTGCTCTGAACCCCAGTTGTGGGCTTGTTGGGGGAGAGACTACACTGTCTGATAGCGGGCGAAGCTCTAGGGTGCCTTTCTCTCAGAGGTGCTTGCAGCGAGTACCAAAGGACACAGAGGTACACTGAGACTCAGGAACCTCAGAGGGCGGGGCTAACCGGAAGCCAAGGCTGTAGGCTCCACCCTGACACTCCGCCCCATCCAAGCTGAACTCAGAGAGGCTTTTGCAGGTTTCCAAGTCTAATGGAATGATCCTCCCAACCTACCAACTCAGGGAAGCAGCGAAAATGCCGAAACGAAACGAGGAAACAGATCACAAACGAAAGAAATGGAGGACAAAAAGTGACTGGATATAGAGTTCAAAGCCACGCTTATAAGGTTGTTCAACAATCTCTTAGAAAAGGCGGATAAAATAAATGAGACCTATGAGGATATGAAAAGGGATCAACTAGAAATAAAGAATACTTTCTCTGAAATAAAAAATATTATACAGAGTCCTAAAAACAGATTGGAAGATTGCAAGAATCAAGTCCAAGATTTGGAACACAAAGAGCCAGAGGACACTCCTCCACAGAAGCAAAAAGACAAGAGAATTCAGAAAGTTGAAGATGGTGTGAGAAACCTCTGGGACAACTTCAAGCGAACCAACATCAGAATTATGGGCATCCCAGAAGATGACAGAGAGCAAGATACCGAAAACATATTGAAAGAAATAGTGACAGAAAACTTCCCCCACTTGGGGAAAGAAATAGACTTACACATACAGGAAGCACACAGAACCCCAAACAAAAGGAATCCAAAGAGGACCACACCAAGACACATCATAATTAAAATTCCAAGAGCTAAAGACAAAGAGAGAATATTAAAAGCAGCAAGACAAAAGCAGGTAGTTACCTATAAAGGGGCACCCATACGACTGTCAGCTGATTTCTCAACAGAAACCATGCAGGCCAGACGGGAATGGCAAGAAATATTCAAGGTGATGAATAACAAGAACCTACAGCCAAAAATACTCTACCCGGCAAAGCTATCACTCAGAATCGAAGGCCAGATAAAGAGCTTCACAAATAAATTTAAGCTAAAGGAATTCATCACTGCCAAGCCAGAATTATATGAATTGCTGAAAGGGGTTCTTTAGGAAGAGGAAGAAAATAAAGATAAAAATATGAACAAACACGTAACTATCAACAAGTGAGTCTAAAAACCAAGGGAAGTAAAAATCATGATGAGCAATATTAACTGGTGAATATAATAGAATCAGAGGTATGGAAGGGGAGTGGACTGATGATTCTTGGGGAAATGGGGAATGGAGCGGGGTGGGAAGAGACTGAACATAAACTGCACCTATGGATGAGGACAATGGGGGATGGGGAAAGGGCAGAGAATTGAATGGAAACTTGCTGTAGGGGAGCAATTGGGGGGAGGGGAATGAGGAACATTTGTAATAATATGAACAATAAAGATTTAGTTTAAAAAAATAAAAAAAATGTATACTTTCTTGAAATATTTCAGCAACTTTTTTCCATCAAAAATTCTTCATATGTCTTCAGAAATATCATTCTGAATATTGAGCATCAAAGATGGATAGAATACCAAATCATCTAGAGGTTTAGTACTGTTTTTCTCATAAGCTTTAGTAAAGCTATAAGGTGCAAAAAAGATATAAACTCAACCTATAAACCGTTTGCACTACAATGTTTCTGAGCACTTTAAGAGATGCCCCATACACCAAAAGGTTGCAGGTTCGATTCCCACACAGGACACAAGTTGCTGGTGTCCTTGGTTGAGGGGTGTACTGGAGACAACTAATCAATGTTTTTCTCTCACATCAATGTTTCTCTCACATCAATGTTTCTCTCTCTCGCTCTCCCTTCCTCTCTCTCTAAAATCAATAAATATATCCTGTGGTTGAGAAAAAAGAGAGAGAGAGATAATTCTTGTCAGTGTCCATAAATAAAACAGCTTGGCTCCCGCCTTTTGGCTTAAAATAGATTCTAGCATCTTTGCAATCCAAGATTTCAAACAAATTTTCTCTTATAAGAAATTCACCTTCCAAAATTATATATATACTAGAAGCCCAATGCACAAAGATCCGTGCTAGAATGGGCCTTCCTTTCCCTGGCTGCCAGCACTGCTTTTGCTCTGACCAGAGCCACTTTCTGTCTGGTCCTGGAGCTACCTTTTTCTTTTTCTTTTCTTTTTTAAAATATTTTATTGATTTTTTTACACAGATAAAGGGAGAAGAATAGAGAGCTAGAAACATCGATGAAAGAGAAGCATCAACTAGCTGCCTCCTGCACACCCCCTACCGGGGATGTGCCCGCAATCAATGTACGTGCCCTTAACTAGAATTGAATCTGGGACCTTTCAGTCTGCAGGCCAACACTCTGTCTGCTGAGCCAAACGTATTTCAGCTGGAGCCACTTCTTTCCACTGCAGCCCCACCTTCCTGCTCTGCCCAGAGGCTCTGAGAGACTGGGTGTAGGGCAGAACTCCTATAAATGCCCTGCCCGCCCCATCACTGGACACTTGTGTATGCAAATTAACCACCATATTTGTTGGGTTAATTTGCATATCACTCCTGATTGGCTAGTGGGTATAGTGGAGGTATGGTCAATTTACATGTTTGTCTATTATTAGGTAAGATATGTCTTTATTGGTTTTTAGAAAAATAAAAAGAGAGAGCGCTAGGGAGATAAAAACATCAATAAGAGAGAGTAATATCATCAATTGGCTGCCGCCTACATGCTTCCCACTGGTGCGTAATCGAGCCTCCAACCCAGGCATGTGCCTTGACCTAAAACTGAATTGGTGACCTCTTGGTTTATAGATCAATACTCAACCATAGAGGAAAAACAACTAAGCCATCTTGTACCTTTCTTAACTGTTAGTGGTGTTTGTTTGTTTGTTTGTTTGTTTGTTTGTTTATGTGTTTGTTTTACCAAGATCATCTAATTTGGCATGTTATTTATTCCATATGTGTGTGTGTGTGTGTGTGTGTGTGTGTGTGTGTGTGTGTATGAATGATACAACAGAGGAGTGCGGCAAAAGTAGGTTTATAATTGTTCATATGGAAAACACTACAATAATACACACACACACACACACACACACACACACCCCTGAGTGATCATCACACCTGAACTGATGACTGAACAGGCTGTGGGAGAGGGTGGGGCAACCAGACTGGTTGGGGGAAGTTGAGGGTGACCAGGCTGGTGGAGGGGACACTTAGGGTCAGCCAGGCTGGTGGGGAGGCAGTTACGGGCAGCTAGGCTGGTGAGGGGGGGGCAGTTTCGGGCAACCAGGCCAGCAGGGGGGCAGTTAGGGGCTACCAAACCAGCAGTGGGGACATTTGGTGGTGACTATGCCAGCAGGGGGACAGTTAGGGGCAATCAGTAGGCAGGCAGGTGAGAAGTTAGGAGCCAGTGGTCCCAGACCTAAACCAGTAGTTGGACATTCCCCAAGGGGTCCCAGATTGGAGAGGGTGCAGGCTGGGCTGAGGGATATCCCCCATGCATGATTTTCATGCACTGTTCCTCTAGTCTATATATCTAAAAGCCTAAGCAACCATCACAACCAAATGACTGGAACAACCAACTGGAATGACTGGTCAACCAGTTGCTATGATGCTAACTGACCATCATGGAGAAGACACTCAATGCAAGAGCCACCCCCTGGTGATCAGTGCACTCCCACAGGCAACCTCCCACAGCCAGCCAACCACCCACGGTTCCTCGCCCCAGCTGGCAGGCCCCAATTGTCCCATCACCCATGCACCACAATGGTGGCACAGCAGCAAGGGAAAGAGGGGACGGGGAACTGCACAGTGGTAGGGCACAGATATCAGCATCCAGTGTCCATACATTCTGCGCCCCCAAACCCCCCCGGGTGTCCATTGCCTCCTCTCCTGACTCCACTGGGGCCTTTGGGCCCCAGGCTGGGATGGAGGACTGGGGGTGGTGGTGGCATATGCAGCCCCTTTCCCAGGGGTCCCAGGGCTGGCCCCCTCCTCAGGGCCAGTGGCCAACCTCCCATGCCCCATTCCTCTCAAACTCCCCCTGCCCCCCAGCAGGCCCTCCTTGGCCCGCATGCCATGGTGGCAGCACAGCAGTGAGGGAAGTAGGAGGGGGGAAGGGGAAACTGCAATGGCGTCTGCCATCCTTTCCTTCTGTGCCCAGCCTGGTGACTGTTGGCCAGGCCTAGGGATCCTACCTATTCATTAATTCGTGCACCAGGCCTCTAGTTAATAAATAATAATACAAGAATAAACTCTGTTTTGCATTCTCACAGCTCTAAAACTACTTTTGCTTCATTCTCTCTCTATGTATTCATACTAGTATATGTAAATGTATATACTATATATGGACCCTGTATATATATATATATATGTGTGTGTGTGTGTGTGTGTGTGTGTGTGTGTGTGTGTGTCTGTGTGATATGTACCCAACATTGTAGTACCTGTCATTAAAGAAGTTTTAACATAACTAACGATGGAGGTAAATTTCAAGATCCAAATAATTTTGAAGTGTTTAAATTTTGCTTTTTATTTCTACTCTGCCACTTTCTATTCCACTTATCAGCTAAGTTCCTTCCCACCTGAGAGTTAAGAGCAGCGACTTCTAGAATCATAGCTAGGAAGCTTGTAACTGGGAAGGAGGCCCTAGCTTTAAACTAGCTAGCCTCCATGGAAACTACATACTAGAAGTTAGCCATGGTTGCAAATGTAGCTCCAACCCACTCCCCTTCATTTCTAATTACTCAGTGTTTCTGGAAGCCATGCTGCAGTGACTGGGGCATGGATAGGGAAGACCTTTTTGAAAAAGGCAATGCTTGCTCTGGAATAAGGCAATGCTCATCAAAAACTCGATTGTAACTAAAATGAGGTAAGAGTTCCTACTACTTGCATCAAATTCATTCTGACCCAGGAAAATGATGATGATTTGATCTTAATTATGCTAAGAGCACTTTAATGGCCTCCAGAGTAAATGCAGACTTTTCCAAAATGCAGACTGTTATATTATACTGTCCTATTGAGCACCGAGAAGTCAAGGCTTATCTCAACTTTATTTGGTTTTAGGCACCCTAGGATTCCAATCCACAGTTTCCTCATAAAGTCTGCACACTCTTTAGTGTCTAAGACACAATCTCTAGAAATAAGGGTCTTCAAGCCTTAGTGATTCCTTTGATTTGCTCAAGGTTCTGGCTGGCCTCAGGCATTGCGCCCACTCGGAATGCCCCACTCGCTGCCTCTGGTGTTCCAGATTAGTCTCTTTCTGTCACAGCAGAAAACAAAACAGAGGTTCCCAAACCTGCTATGTGTCTAAGTCATCAGGAAAACTCATTAAATAAATAGATTCTTGGTTTGTGTGCTATACACAGCCAGGTTTGAAATCCCTTCCCTTACTTCTGAGTCCTCCAGAGCTGCCTCATTGCCTGCCTTTTCCCTGACAAAGGGATCCCTACACCCCACTGTGTGTAACTAACTGCCTTTGCTATACATAAGCTGCCTTCTATTCCTTTAACTCCCAGCTTCCTTTTTATGAACTATTTAAACCAACTCATTAAAGAACAGTATAAGGGAGGGGATCAATTGGGGTAAAAGAAGACATATGTAAAACTTTAGACAATAAAAATGACATTATATATCCATTACCCCAGAAAATTCTCATGTGCTTTCCTAGTCAATACTGCCATGTCCTATAGGGAACCATTTTTTTTCACCAAAGGTTGGTTTTGCCTGTTTTAAAACTTTGCATAAATGGGCTAATACAGATGTACTCTTTCATTCTTTAGCTTAGAATAATGTCTGTGAGAATAAAAATTAAAAAAGAAAAAGAAACAAAAAGAACAGTATTAACCATGCGAGAGGATCAAACAGAGTAGCAGTGAGACCTTTGCTTTAGGCTAGATTCCCCTCTGTTCTTCTGCTCCCTGGAGAGAGCCTATTGCTTCCAAACTCTTTATTGATTCACTATGAGTGTCCTGCTTTCCCAAAGAGCCATGCTCAGGGACTGAGGGATGCTCACCTTCATATTCACTGAGAGGTTTTTTTAGTCCTAAATGGGAAACATGGTTTTTAAGCCCAGAGTCCTCCTCACAAGCTCTGAGGCTCACACGCTAATCGGTCTCATTCAGAGGATGTGTTGGTGATGTCATTGATGGACATTGTTATATTCTGTAGGTTTTAGGAAGAGGATTTCTGTTCACTAAGAACTACCTAAAAGGTTATTTTGCACACTCTTAGGAATGAAAAAGAGGCCCAGAGTTAAATCTCCTTCACTTAAAATTTTGAGTTTGATTTATAGTGTGTTTTTTTTTAAAAAAAAAAACTTTATTGTTGAAAGTATTAGATATATCTCCCTTTCCCACCATTGACTCTCCCAGCCTGTCCCCTGCCCCCACTCCAGGCCTTCACCTCCATATTTTCTGTGCCCATGTGTTATGCATATATGCAAACAAGTTCATTGGCTGATCTCTTCCCACCCGTCTACCCTCCCCTGTCTTCCCTCTGAGGTTTGATAGTTTGTTTGAAGCTTCTCTGTCTCTGGGTCTATTTTTGTTCATCAATTTATTGTTAAATTCTAAAAATGAGTGAGATCATGTGATACTCATCTTTCTCTAACTGACTTACTTTGCTTAGCATAATACTCTCCAGATCCATGCTGTTGCAAAGGGTAAGAGTTCTTTCTTTTTACAACAGCATAGTATTCCATTGTGTAGATGTACCACAGAATTTAATCCATTCATTTGCTGATGGGCACTTTGGCTGTTTCCAAATGTTAGCTATTATAAATTGCACTGCAATAAGCATTTATTTATAGTTTATTTGCAACACCTGTGAACATCTTCCTTGGTTACCTTAGAGTTTACATAGGAGGATATGATCATTTTAAAGTAGAAAGGAGATGAGTATAATACCAATGTAATTTATTTTAAAAGGAGTTTAACTGATAGCCAATAATGATTTGAGAAATTTTTCATTAATTACAGGTGACTATTAACATCATCTCAGAGAGTTTTATAAATATAGAAACCTTTTAAAATAATTTAACACATAATACCATACTCTTAACACATTTGAAACATAAGGTTGGGAGATAGTCCATTAGGCAAAGTTAAGAATTTATTACTGATCTAGGCATAGTTGTTAATAGGTTCCAAAAGTGTTAAATATAATATTATGGTATTGATTATATATTGCATTTTTTCTCACTTAAATGTGGTTTAATATAACTGCCTAAACTCGGGTTCTAACTTTCCTGTCTTGGATTCTTTCTTAAGTATATAATACTTTTTCAATATTGAGAATAATGTTACTATAATTAGTACCTGAATATAGGATACTATTTCATAGTTTGCTGGCATTGAAGATTTTGTTGTTATTTGTTTAACTTGTTTGCTTATTTGTTTATGAATAAGCATTAAGTGAATTCTCACAGGGCAAGGAAAAATAAATTGTGCTTCCTTATGGATTAATCTCTGAAACTTTTACACTATCACTAATGATAGTAGACTGCAGGAGTCTTTGGAGCTAAAATAAGCGGGTATACAGTTCATGAATTTTTATTTAGAGGCAATTCTTGCTCACAATTAAGTTTATCATCTGATAAAGAGGGAAAAGATACAATTTGGTCATAAAGAATTTGAAACGGGCTAAATTTAGATGGTATCTAGAGGATATAGCAAAAGCTTATATGGCCACTTGGGAACATGATGGGGAAAATGATGGAAATACTTGAGAAAGGTTTTATGGATGGGCTGGGTCAAGTCAAAGTTCTAAAAGACAACCATGAAATGGCAGGTATGAGAGCAACTTGAAGTGAGATTGGAGATGGGAGAAAATCTTGAGCACAAAGGATGGCAAGAGAGGGTGTGACTCAAGATGAAATTTGTCAGAACAGGGAAAAGCAGTGAAGAATGTTCACTGCAGGGGACAGCACTTGTTCTGTCATTCTTTGGATAGGTTTGCCTTGAGTTCAGCAGTGCTTTTGGAGAGTGATACAGAACAAAGGAAAACAAGATACAATCTCTTAAATCAAATAGCCTGGCCCTGGCCTGTGTGGCTCAATTGGTTGGAACATTGTCCCATACACTGAAAGGTTTTGGGTTCAATTCTAGTCAGGGCACATATCCAGGTTGCCGGTTCAATCTCCAGTTGGGCAATTGTGTAAAGGAGTTACCAAGAGTTACCAATGTCTCTCTCTCTCTCTCTCTCTCTCTCTCTCTCTCTCTCTCTCTCTCTCTCTCTCTCTTTCTCTCTCTCTCTCTCTCTCTTTCTTCCTCTATCTAAAATCAATAGGAAACATACCCCAAGTGAGGACTTTTTTTTAAAGCCTGGAAACTTTGAGTGTGTTAAAGGTTAACTTGATGTGTGAAAATTAAGTATGATGACTTTTGTTTGCAGAAGGCTAGTTCTGTATTATCAAGAAATACTTTTTAGAATGGTACCTAGTAGGCACTTTATTTGTTAAGACTAAGCAATTTATTTGTTAAGACTGTGTATTACTTTACCAGTACTAATGCCACTATTTCTTGAGCCATTACTCCCTCTTCTAATGTGCGTATGCTAAATCCTTTAGATACCTTGTTCATACATTTAATCCTCACAATAAACCTAGGAGTTAAGTATTTTTACATTCAGTCTTGCAAATGAGAAAATTAAAATATTAAAGAAGTTAAATGACATAAATTGCTTAAGGTCAAAGAAATAATAAATGATAAAGTTCTATTTGGACATAGATCTAGTTGACTCAGGGATCTGGATTTCAACCACATTTGTGCTTTATGATAGGAACTGCAAATTTGTGACTGGAGCACCGAAATCAGCCTGGAGGCCTGCTTTGTTGAGCCTACATGACATGTTTTTAGAGAATCTGAATGTGCATTTTTATAGAGGTGACTGTTAACTGGAGACACCATGCCTCGTTGCCTTAAACCATCTTGACATTTAAGATTGACTTAAGGTTTCAGGTTGAATATTCCCCCTGTGTTATAGATAGATAGATAATTAGATACATACATACATATACACTCAGTGGCCAGATTATCATGATCTCTGAATGCATAATAATCTGGCCACTCAGTGTGTATGTATATGTGTGAGTGTGTGTGTGTGTGTGTGTGTGTGTGTGTGTGTGTGTGTGTGTATCCATCCTATATAATAAAAGAGAAACTTATAAATTGACTGAACCTCTGCTACGCTCACCAGCCAATCAGGAGTAAGTATGCAAATTAACCCAATAAATATGGTGAGTTAGTTTGCATACACAGGCACCAAGTGGAGAACAGAGCAGGAGACCAGGAGGAAAGTGTAGTGGCTTGGGGAGCCCCAAGCCACCAGATGGAGAGCAGAGAGGGAGGGCTGGCTGGCTGCTTGGAGTACTTGGCAGAGCAGGAAGGGAAAACCAAGAGGGGGGGGGGCGCTGGAATTCTGAGAATAGTAGTTCTGGTGGCAGCCCCAGGTCTGGAAGCAGAAGCCCAGAGCACAGGGAATACTAGGATTGTTGGGAATCATAGTTCTGGTGGCAGATGGATCTCCTAGACACTAGAGCAAAATGCACCTAGAGCAAGTTACTGTTGCTGTGGGGGATGGATGGAAAGCAAAGGTGAGAGACATAAGTAAAATCAGAGTGTCTAGGAAAAATTAAAGGAAAATATCCTAAAACTTCAGGAAATCTCCACCAATGAAGCAAAGCAAAGAAAAATGCCTCTATTATTCTGTGAGCAACAAACCAACCCGGGTTGGGGTCTCAGACAATTGGCTCATATGATTGCAAAGACAGAAATTCCCAGATTGAAGAGGGCTCCCCGATTGGAGAGGATACAGGTAGGGCTGAGGGACCCACACCCCCATGCACGAATCTTGGTGCACCGGGCCCCTAGTATAATAGAGAAACGTGTAAATTGACCATACCTATGCTACACCCACAGCCAATCAGAGTTAGTATACAAATTAACCCAACAAAATGGTGGTTAATTTGCATACATATCTGAGTCCTGGGAACCTCCTGGGTACCCAAGTCACTCCCAGCCATCCATCGGAGGTGGGGATGGGGCTCTTCCCAAGCCTAAAGCCTGGGGTGGAGTCTTTAGGCTTGGGAAGGGGCCAAGCCTGCAACCAAACACAGACCATCCAGAAGTCAGTGCTGGGATGCCCAGCTGCAGCCTGGCGAACCAGCACTGACTGCCCAGGTGGCTGGGACCCTGAAAGTGAGTCAGTGTCTGATCTGCAGCCTGAGTGGAAGCTGTTGATCAGTGCACTTACCTCTCACTTTCTCTCCCTCTTTCTTTCTGATATTTTCCAGTAGCCAGGCTTTTCTTTCTCTCCTGGCCTCCACAGGGGCTGCTGTTAAGCCCCACCTCTTTGATCAGGCCAGTGATAGGCCTGGAGATGCTGACTGGCATAGGAACCAACCAATCAGAACCAAATGTGGGTGCTGTGGGGAGCCAGGTTTCCTAGGAGGTGGAGCTTTTGACGCTGACTGGCATTGAAACTGACCAATCAGATCCAAATCTGGGTGCTGTTGGGACCCAATGGCTGCCTTGGAGGGGAAGCTTTTGATGATGGCATAGGAACCCACCAACCAGAACCAAATTGGCCAGCAGAGGAGGACAGTTGAGGGCTACATCAGGATTGCAGGAGAGGGCAGTTAGGGGTGATTAGGCTGGCAGGCAGAGGCAGTTGGGGGCAGTTAGGCAGGCAGGCAGGTGAGCAGTTATGAGCCAGTGGTGGGAGATTGTGAAAGGGATGTCTGACTGCTGGTTTAGGCGCAATCCCTGAGATTAGGCCTAAAATAGTAGTCAGACATCCAGCAAGGGGTCCCCAATTGGAGAGGGTGCAGGCTGAGTGAGGGAACCTGCCTGGTACATGAAATTCATACATGGGTAAGGTCCAGCCTGGTAGAGGGGATAATTTATGTATTAGCCTTTTATTATATATGATATATACTGAGTGGCCAGATTATTCTACATTCAGAGATCATAATAATCTGGCCACTCAGTATAGATGTTATAGATATAGATATATAGATATTGATACTTTTAATACATATAATACAATATATTTATATCAGCACAATACATATTTAAAGAAAGTTCCATGGTGTATGCTGAAAATGCAAAGTGAAAACATTTGGGGAAAATATTACCGCATTCTTAAAATACCCAGGTACGTTGATGTTGCAATCTGGAAGGGACAAATTTCCAAAGATTCCTTACATCTCTTCTGATTTCACATATTTTTTCCATTAATAGACACAGCCAGAGGTATTCCCTTCTGTAATCCCCATCCATATGCTTTTGCCAATCAATTAATTACTGATTAATGCATCAACCATGGTTTAATTTGTTGACAGGCATTGCATTTAAAAAAGAGGTTGTGACTTTGTTGTATGCTCTTGCCTCATTTGTCAAATATTAATTAAGTGCAATGGCTTGGTTTGATTTTCTGGGTCCATGCTCTGTTCTATTGATCTATATGCCTGTTCTTGTGCCAGTACCAGGCAGTTTTGATTATGGTGGCTTTGTAGTATAATTGAAGTCTGGTATTGTGATCCCTCCAACTTTGTTTTTCTTTCTCAAGATTACTGCAGCTATTCAGGGTCTTTTTATTTAATATACATTTTTGGAGTATTTGTTCTATCTTCGTGAGATATGCCATTGGTATTTTAATGGGGATTGCATAGAACCTATAGATTGCCTTGAGTAGTATGGAAATTTTAATGAAGTTGATTCTCCCAATCAACGAGCACGATATATTCTTTCACTTGTTTATATCTTTCTCTATCTCTTTAATAAATAGTTTTGGGAAAATTGGGAAGATACATGAAAAAAATGAAACTAGAGCACTAACATATACCATACACAAGCATAAATTCAAACTGGATAAAATACTTAAATCCAAATTGTTATACCATAAAAATCCTAGAAGAAACCATAGGCAGCAAAATCTCAGACATCTCTCTTAGCACTATGTTTACAGATATATCTCCTAAGGCAAAGGAAACTAAGGATAAAATAAACAAATGGGACCACATAAAATAAAAAGCTTCTGTACAGCAAAAGAAACCATCCAGAAAACAAAACACAAAAAAGGTACACTGAATGGGAGAACATATTTGGCAATGATACCTCTGATAAAGAGTTAATATTCAACTTATACAACTTAACAAAAGGAACACAAACAATCCAATTTAAAAATGGGCAAAGGACTTAAATAGACACTTCTCCAAAGAGGACATACCAATGCCAAGAGACATATGAAAAAGGGCTCAAAGTCACTGATCATCAGAGAGATGCAAATTAAAATTAAAATGAGGTACCACCTCACACCTGTCAGAATGGCTTCCATCAACAAATCAACAAATGACAAGTGCAAGTGAGGGGGTGGAGAATAGGGTAGCCTAGTGCAGTGCTGGTGGGGATGCAGATTGGTGTAACCACTGTGGAAAACAGTATGGAGTTTCCTCAAAAAATTAAATATGGAAAACTGTCATTTGACTCAGTGATCCCACTTCTAGGAACATATCCTAAGAAAACTGATGTACCAGTCAGAAAGAATGTATGCACCCTTATGTTCATAGCAGCACAATTATGATAACTAAGATCTGGAAACAGCTCCAGTGCCCATCAGTAGATGAGTGCATAAAAAAGTTGTTATACATTTATGCCATAGAATACTATGCAGCAGTAAAAAGGAAGAATCTCTTACCCTTTGAGACAGCATGGAGGGATCTGGAGAGTACCATGCTAAGTGAAATAAAGCCAGTGATGAAAAGACAAGTATCATATGATCGCACTCATATGTGGAATCTAAGGAACAAAATAAAATGATAAACAGAGTGGATCCAGAGACATGGAAGCATTAAACAGAGTGCAGAATCTCAGCGCAAAGGTGGGGGAGAGTGGTGTATGGGAGATAATCAACCAAACACCTTGTATGCATATATGCATAACTCATCGACACTGACAATAGCATGCTGAAGCCTGAAGTGGGGTTTGGGGATGGGCTGGAGAGGGTCAGTGGGTGGGGAGGGGACATATATAATACTTTCAACAATAAATAATTATTTAAAAAAATAATAGAAAGCTCAAAAGAGGTTGTGGATATTGTCCCAATGGTCCTGGCCTACTCTGAAACACAGGGGAAACCATAATCACAGTGAATTCAGTGTCACATTTCTTGTCTCAGGTATGTATTTCTAGCTACTGTGATAATTTTTCATCAATGTGTTATTTTGACTATATCTTGCTTTTAGATTACATTGTTCTCCATTATGGAACTGCATTTTGTTTGCAGAATAGGCACATTATGAGGGAAGTGGCTATTTTTTTTTCATTTTTTTTATATTTTCCATAAGTTGGTAGACCATTTATTATTCAGAAGTTTGTAAAATTATTTAATTTTCCTAAAATATATATGATAAATCTATTAACTAGTGAAAGAATGGTTGAAATTTCAGATGATATCACTGGTAATTTTAACATAGAAGTGGTTTTTACATTTTAGCACATTAAAACAATTTTAAAATTGATTTATTAAATTAAAACTAAACATTATGCTAAAACCTCACAAGTATCTTAATATCCGAAAATTAATAGCTTATTTTATTTAAACGTTTTGCTACTTTATGGTATTAAATAAATCATCAGTGTTTCCATTCTTTGGTGTGTTTTTGTTTTGTTTTGTTTTGTTTTGTTTTGTGTTTTTTTTTTTGGGGGGGGGGGTGTTTTTGTTTTTCTTCAGAAGTCCCAGTAGAATAGTTATGTTTGTTTTGAAAAGTTACTCTAGTTTTTTTTTCCCAAATAGACAAATATATATATATATATATATATTAGATAGATATAGATATGGATATATATCAATATAGATATAGATATAAATATAGATAGATATAGATATAGATATAGCTATAGCTATAGATATAGATATAGATATAGATATAGATATAGATAAGCAGGATAGAACCCAACAAACATGAGCTGGGCTTGCAATCCACAAAGCAGACAGGTGGGAAGGTCAGGAACAGGCTTGAACTCAACTAGGATACTTAAATGCATGTCAGTTTCTATTGCCTCTGATGTTAGCATCAAGAATGAGCAGGGCCTCTCACCATAGAGCTACACACACATATCTCTGGCCAAGAAGCCAGTCACTGATGGAAGATCCAGGGGAAAAGAGCAATTTCAGTTCCCACTGCTACTTCATGTCAACAAAGTGAGGGAGCATATCATATCAGCAACAATGTGTGTACACATGTGTGCACACATATGACCACATAAATACCTGTTGCCTCCCTTCCATTCTCCTATTAGTGTGAAAGAATCTCTCTTGTAGTCTTCTCTAACTGGATACATGAGAAAATGGAATTCTGGGAGATTGAGTTTAGCCTAGCCAAGATAGTACATTACAAAGCTATCATAATGTCCATTCTCAAAAATGGCAAGCTTTGGTGGGTGCTAGAGTAAGGGGTCTGTATAATCATTGTTCTTCATTAATGTACTGCACTTGGAAGACAAATGAAGGAAATGATATAGAAATCGGAGGATGGAACTATAAATCAGTTTGTTTAGCCTCACAACATTTCCAAATGCATTGTTCACACGCATGCATTCAAATTAGGTAAACAAGGGTACTAGGAAATAATGAATTTACCTCTCTATTATCTTGCATTCTACACAGTGATTCCTAATATTGAAAGGAAATGTCCACTTTCCATTCTTTCGGGGGGTTGGTAAACTATTTTTCTAAGATGAATTGTCTTGGTTATCACAATGCAAAGAGAAGACTCTCTGAAAATTTTAAGAGAGTAGTGGAACAAATGGAAGTTACAGTGTTGACTTAAATACATTTCATGCTTCTTCTTAGGCTCTCCAAAAAAAGCAAGTAATGCTACAGATTGTAACATTATGTATTGTTATGAAAAAGTGGGAGGGTTACCCGGGCCAGCTTGGCTCAATGGTTGAGTGTTGACCTATGAACCAGGAGGTCAAGGTTTGATTTCTTGTCAGGGCACATGCCTGGATTGCAAGCTTGATCCCCAGTATGGGACATGCAGGAAGCAGCCGATCAATGATTCTCTCTCATCATTGATGTTTCTGTCTCTCTTTCCCTCTCCTTTCCTGTCTGAAATCAATAAAAACATACAGTTTAAAAAGTGGAAGGGTTTCATTATATATCTATATATCTATATCTATATC
Source organism: Vespertilio murinus (assembly GCA_963924515.1). NCBI lineage: Eukaryota > Metazoa > Chordata > Mammalia > Chiroptera > Vespertilionidae > Vespertilio > Vespertilio murinus. The sequence goes on from OZ004710.1 coordinate 17,025,628, forward strand.
TATATCTATATCTATATCTATATCTATATCTATATCTATATCTATATCTATATCTATATCTATATCTATATCTATATCTATCTATATCTATACCAAACCCCTGTGTTTTTGTTTGCTTGTTTTTTGGAATAAGATGTTGATAGAAAAAAAGAGTTAGTCTAAAAATGAACACAAATTCAACGAAGCTGATTTAAAATATTCATTTGTGTTGGGGAAATCCACAGTACCTAACTATGGATGAGAAAGATGTCTCTTCTAATATTTATATTGTTAATGCTCTGCTTCCAATAAGTATCATTAATTTATAGTCTATATAGCTGCACTTTTCTCAGCATTCTTAATGGAGTCACAAAACTGATCTTGACTTAGGGAGAGTTGTTTTTCCAAGGGCTTTCATTGACTATAGACTTTTGGAGACAAGAGATAGTAGAGGAAGGTGGTGCATCATATGCGGTGCAAACTTGAATTGGAATATATTGTGACATTGTAATGCTATACTTATTTTTTTCTAAATAATAAAAGCAATATTTCTACATTGCATAAATTTCTGAAAATAAATACAAAAAAATACTAGTAAAGATAAGAAATGAGTAATCAAGATTGTAGGAAGTACTTTAAAGCTTCATCCAAGAAATCTTAAGAATCTCTCTCCTATTTCGAATTAGAAAGTCAAGAAGCATACCTCTTGAATAAATAATGGTAGAAAAAATAATTAAGAAATGTTGTAGAATTATGATTTTTCTGCTCACAAGACTCTGGTTAGGTTTAATAGCTTTATTAATTTTTTTAAATTTTTGCTATAACTATTTTTATTATATGGAAGGCCTGGTCATAGTAAATGAAACTATCACATTTGATCAAGTTAATCATATCAATGAATATTTTCATTAATCCAAAATGGTCTTTGATTCAGGACTCACAGCCTAATAGCAAAACTTGCCTCTAATTTTCAAAAGAAGTTAATGTGTTTTAAAACATTATCCAAATGTGAACAAATGGCTTTATTATTTCCTCTATCTTGGGCTGTGTCAAAGTTTTCAAGGTTTCCTAGAAAATATTTAAAACGAATAGTTACATATTACCTAAATTGGTTAGCTATACTAAAAGACGTTCTCTAGGAGATTCAAGTATTGGAGGGAAAAGCAAGTTTACTCATATAACTAGAGCTAGAACACCAATAATGTGAATGACTCACAAATACGTTGGAGCAAGTTTTTATTTCTGTGAAATGATACAAGTGGTCATTTTCCTAGACAGGAAGACTCAGTTATTTTTTTATATTTTATTGATTTCAGAGAGTAATGGAGAGGGAGATAGAGACAGAAACATCAATGATGAGAGAGAATCATTGATTGGCTCCTGGATACACACCCTGGGGATTGAGCCAGCAACCTGGGCATGTACCCTGACCTGGAATCAAACTATGGCCTCCTGGTTCATAGGCTGATGCTCAACCACTAAGCCATGCAGGTCAGGCAAACACTGAGTTAGTTTAATTTACTTCTACAACTTTCCACTCAGTTGTTAATATTAGAACACCAGAGTTCTGATGCACAAAATTCGTGCAAGAGTAGGCCTTCATAGCTGCAGCTGCCTGGATCCCTCCCTCACAGCCATGGGCAGCTGCAGCCCTGGCTTCATCCCAGAGGATGTCCAGGAGGACGTCCAGTCTAATTAGCATATCACACTTTTATTATTATAGACTAGTGGCCTGGTGCATGAAATTCATGCACATTAAAAGGGAATTAATTAGAGGAAATATTTTAATATTGCTATTTGCCCTTTCTCTATAATAGAAGTGTCAGAGATGAAAGAAAATTAGTGAAAATGTACAGGAAAATCTTCCTCCTGTCAGAGTCTGGGATGTGCCATGGGACCCAGAATCAGGCCCCGCCCATTCAAATGCACTTTGAAATCACGCGAGACCCAGACCTCACTGGCCCCACCCCTGTCAAGCCTCACAGGGCAGGGGGCACAGCCTTAGGTCCCCTGTCAAGACCCACCAAATGGGGGTACAGCCTCATTCCCCCGGCACTAGCTCGAGGGCACAAGGGCATGATGACCATTTGCATATTAGGCCTTTATTATATAGGATAAGTTTGTTTTTAATCACAGAATGATACTGACAAGCACAAAAATAGACTTCAGAAAATCATACACAGTCTTTTGGTAAGAAAGCTGTAATGCTATTCTCAAGTAATAACTTTTATTGGATGCCAACAAGTCTCAGATGCTACTTTACAATCTCTTTTATTGAAGACATGTTGAGAGTTATAAACCTTCCAGATAGGTGTCTCATAAGCCCAGCATAAGACAGTTGTGATTTAAGACCTTGTGAAAATCTCCCAATAGCTCACAGAAGAATAACCAGAGTGTGGGTAGGTGTGTGTGTGTGTGTGTGTGTGTGTGTGTGTGTGTGTGTATGTGTGTGTGTGTTTTAATAAGATGCTGGCTTAGTGTAAAGGCTGAGAGTAAAGCTAATACCATGAGGGAGAAAAAAGTTATAGAAAGTGAGATAGGAACCCCCCCCCAAAAAAAAACAAAAAAAAATAAGAAGAATGTCATAGCTTCTCAAGAAATTTCAGGTGTAGAAATAATAAAATACTTTTAAGCATGGGAATGAATGTCTCTTGAACCTGAGGTTGTATAATCAGGGAAAAGGAATGAAAGTTAGAAGAGCAGGGTTACTTTCAAGTGATTTTAAAGACACTGATAGTAGAATGGACTGATAAGGAGACTGGATACAGGTTCCAAAGAGAAATACTGTGTCTTTTACAAGAATGAAAAGAACTGAGAGAATAGCTGGTCATACACAGGAAAGGAAAATAACAGTGAAATGCTTAAATACTATAAATATTTATGAATGTTATCAACTTCTGAAAGTTTTTGTGATTAACTCAGCACAGAAAATCCCCTTTCATTTTGCACTTCATTTTTTTCAAACTGCTTCCATGGCAGTTCAAACCGAACAAGCTCCATAGTGTATTTTAGGCTCAGAAGCTGTCAGAAGTATTTTACTAAGCCTCTATGGAGAGAAGACAAGCAGAGTAAACCAATGTATGAAACACCAGCAATTTTACTGAGTATTTTTAATTTAATGCTGACCAAGGAAAGCCCTTCTAGACAGGAATGAATAAAACACAAAACAATGAGTTTACTGATTGTTCATGTACATTTTGAATAATCATGCATGAGTTATCATTATGTCCTCCACTCCCCATGTTTTATAAGCTTATGAAACTCCTAAAGAAGATTTCATTAACCTTAAAAGCCACATAGACCTAAGGATTATGGGTTGTATATCTTAAAGCATAAGAAAAGCAGGCTTTGTACATTTTTAAGTTATCTCTTAACACCTTGAGTTTCTTGTTCATTTGCACAGATATAGCAAAAGGCAATTTGAACTTGACCTTTCATTTAACGCAACCAGCCCATGTAAGAAAGAAATATGTATTTATATTCTTGCCCTGGCTGGTTTGGCTCAGTGGATAGAATGCAGGCCTGTGGACTGAAGGGTCCCAGGTTTGATTCCCAATCAGGGCACATGCCTGGGTCATGGGCTCGATCCCCAGTAGGAGGCATGCAGTAGACAGCTGGTCAATGATTATTTTTCATCATTGATGTTTCCAACTCTCTATCCTTCTCCCTTCCTCTCTGAAATCAATAAAAAAATATATTTTAAGTACATTCCAGTGGTACTAGATGGGTACAGCCTAAGCTGAGTAACAAAATTACCCCAGAATATAATGTTTGCAGTAAATTAGAAGTATATTTCTCCTCATTTAATAGACTAGTAGAGGGAAGCCTAGACTGATGGGGAGATTATGTGGAGAAAAGGGAACCCTAGTACTCTGCTAGTGGGAATGCAAACTGTTACAGCCACTGTGGAAAACAGTGTGGAGTTCCCTCAAATTTTTAAAAACAGAACTGCCATTTGATCTAATGATCCTACTTCTAGGAATATAACCTGAGAAGCCTGATATACCAATCAGGAAGAATATATGCACATCTCTGTTCAAAGCTGTGTTATTTATAATAGCTAAGATCTGGAAACAGCCCAACAGTAGATGGATGGATAAAACACACACACACACACACACACACACACACACACACACACACACACACTGTAGTACATTTCCACAATGGAATACTATGCAGCTATAAAAAAGAGGAAGAAGAATCCTTACCCTTTGAGACAGCATGGAGGGATCTGAAGAGTATCACGCTAAGTGAAATAAGTCAGTCAGAGAAAGACAAGCATCACATGATCTCACTGATATGTGGAATCTAGGCAACAAAATAAAGAGACAAACAAAATAGATCCAGAATCATGGAAGCATGCAACAGACTGAGGATCCTCAGAGGGAATGGGTTGGTGAGTGGGGAACGGGTGGGAAGGGGTCAATCAAAGAATTGATATGCATGTATGCTTAACCCATGGACACAGACAATAGTGGGATGAAGGCTTCGGGAGGGGAGACACTGAGGAGGAGAAGAGTTAATGGGAGGGGGGTGGAACATCTGTAATAGTTTAAATAATAATGATAATTTATAAAGAAACTAAAGAAATGCGTTGTGCCTGAACCGGTTTGGCTCAGTGGATAGAGTGTCAGCCTGCAGACTGAAGGATCCCAGGTTAGATTCAGATCAAGGGTATGTATCTTGGTTGCGGGCACATTTCCAGTAGGGGGCGTGCATGAGATAGCTGATGGATGTTTCTCTCTCATGGATGTTTCTAATTCTCTATCCCTCTCCCCTCCTCTCTTTAAATAATCAATAATATATATATATATATATATATATATATATATATATATATATACATATATATATATATTTTAAAAAACAATGTGTTGTAAAATAGTCTGAAATACATTTTCATAAAGAAATCTGACACTAAGCTGAACTGTGATGAGCAGATTTAAAAGTAGATGTCTTGTTTTTATGTGATTTTGTTCTCTTGAAATTTCAGTAGAGGTTGTTTTACATGCAGGACTAACATCCTTAACTATGAGCTTAATATAACCTATCCCTTCCATTTTCCCCCTTTCTTTTAGAATCCTTAGATAACCTCTGATTTTCAAAGAACTCACTGTGGTTAGATGTCAGCAAATATTATGTGCCATTGGTCCTAATATTTATTTGGGCTAAAGATATTGAGGAAGTTACAAGGGAGCTTTATTTGTGTGTAGGAGAGGGGGGTTGAAGGGGGAGAATAAGAGAGAGATTTTTCACTTCTGGATAAAGCTTTCTGGAAGAGAAGCCATTCCGTGTAACCGATGACAAAAGATAAATATGTTTTGTAAACCACTTTGCTTTTATCTTAAGTGGAGAGCCTTTTGGAAAACATTTATCTTTACCATGACCAGAGAGTAATTTTAATATGCATGATTAATGGTGCAAATGAAATTAAAATCCACCTACTATTCAACATCTTCTTTAAGAACAAAATGCTCGCAATATTCTAATTTGAATGAGTAAGATTTCTGAATACTGATGCTTTTTAATTAGGGAAGAAATGTTCTTTTAATTAAGAAAGAGGATTTGGGGGGTTTTGTTTTGTTTAATTTCTCAATAAGTTAGAGAGTGTCCTCTAGTGGAGAGAATCTCTGTTCTCAGCAGTTTTAGAAATGGCCAAATAGAAGGCTGCACTAAATCACAAGTGAACCTACTAACTGCCCATTGGAATACAATGGTTGAAGGGAAGCTATTATTTTTCCTCTCAGCCCTGTCCTCCCTCCACGCTCCTCTACCCCCACTTCCCCCCACACACACACACATTATAGCCTACTTGAAATCCTGCTATATGACAAGCATTGTTCTCATTTTAGATAGCAAATGATTTTTTTTATGATCAATTTTGGAGTGCTTCCTTCGGAACCTGGTAAGATTGAGCTGATGGTGCACCTTTCTGGCAAAAAGGCAGCAGAAGCATTTAGTGCAATTTACTGTAGCTTTTACAGATATCAGCTTGAGACAGCAAGAATGCTATTATCTTCAAGACTCCAGGCCTGGCTAACTGATATATTTGATGTGTGTGGTTGCCCAGGTCATAGCTTAAATTATTCTGTTATTGTTTGAAGGCAAGCAAAGGAGCAACATTGAGAGGAAAATGAAATTAATGTGTCTTTCTCGGCTCTGTAACTTATGGAGTACTCATGCTCATTTCCTGTATTTCTGGTCAAGTGTAGTAAATAGTATTAGCACTATCATTTGGGTGTCAGAGGTGAAACTGGAGGTGTTTTTCTCACTATCTAAATGGAAGAGGATAAGGAAGAGCTATGGGGCTTGACTCTCTGAATCACATAGATTGCCTTCTCAGAAATTGCATGTTACAGCAAACTAGGGCCAAAGATAGAAATGATGGATAGATTTTTTTTATATAACAAGTAAAATCATTTGGACTTAAACAGAGTAAAGCTAAAATATTATTTCCGTGCTTATATTTGAAAAAAAGAGGAAAGAGGAATAAAGTATTCATAAAATCCTTCAGTAATCCAACAAATGTCAGCGATATATCACAGATATATAATTACCGCGTGTTACTTCTTTTAAAGGTGATGCTAAGCAATGAGGCAAGTGTTGTATTTCTGTTAAGGGGTAAATTTAAGAACAATGTACAATCATTGCTTTTATACAGATATAAGAATGAACATATGCTAAAGAAATTTTGGCCCTAGATGGTTTGACTCAGTGGATAGAGTGTCAGCTTGCAGACCTAAGGGTTTAATTCTGGTCAAGGGCATGTACCTCAGTTGCAGGCTCCTCCCGGGGCCCGGGCTAAGTGCAGGAGGCAACCAATCAATGTATTTCTCTCACATCAATATTTCTCTCTCTTTTCCATTCTCTCTAAAAAGTAATGAAAAAATATCCTCAGATGAGGATTTAAAAAAAAAACTTCTCATATGATATGAAGGGAGCAAACAGATTATGACTGAATCAAAGGCAAATTCAAAACCGCATGTTTATACAGAGTAAAGAAATGTCAAGAAGAATTCCGTGTATAGCGGGAAAATAGGGGAGCTAAGAGAGCAGAGGGGGAATGAAGTTAATTAAATCACTACAAGACGTGAGAAAATTTACATGTCAAGTTACCTACAATTTGAGTCCAAAATAGCTCAGTGAAAGGACTAAAATCTCATAACTCACAAAGGTGTGCAATAGATAAATTAGTGGTTTTCCACTGAAATACAAATTCTTTCCTACATTTTTTGAAAGGGAATATGTTACTGTATCTTAGATGGGCTCATCAGTGACTCAATTGTACTTCCTGTATCTCATCTACACCAGCTACCTTTCCACCCACCACTGTCATTATTATGAAGTTTCCTCTTTCCCAGCCTCCTTGTCCTTGCTCACAGCTTAACGTCCGAGCCTGAATGTTTTCCAATCATGTTGCTTTTCTGAGCCCCAGTTCCACTTTAATCAGAGTCCAAGGTAAAAAGAAATTGTTCTAGACCAACCGTGGGCAAACTAGGGCCCGCGGGCGGGATCCGGCCTATTCGGCTGTTGTATCCAGCTCGCGGAGCCAAAAGAGGGGAGGGTTCTCTTGCTCTCCCCTCCGCTCCTTCACCAGCAGCCCAAGATGAGAGTGCCAGCATGGTCAGGTTGCTTTTGTTCCGGCCCTCTGGTCCAGTTTAAGAACCCATTGTGACCCTTGAGTCAAAAACTTTGCCCACCCCTGTTCTAAACAGTTAAAATCTCCTGTGAGTGCTTCTTAAGAATGGAATTCCTTGTAACCTTCCACACTTGTTGAGTCAAAATCTGGTGGGGTAGGGGCAACTGTTTGGACAATAAATTAAAGACTCACTGGTTTAAGGACAAAAAATATATAACATGAATAACCCTATTCATCTAAACTAAATAAGACTAATATCTCAGGGGGGAGTTGGAGGTAGGTGGGTGGGTGGGCGGTAAGAGATCAACCAAAGAATATATATATATATATATATATATATATATATATATATATAACCCATGTATAGAAACAATAGGGTGGAGAAGGCCTGGGGTGGGTGTGGGGGCTTGGGGTGTGCTAGAAGGGGTCAATAGGGAGAAAGGACATCTATAATACTTTCAACAATTAAGATTTAAAATAAAATAAAATCTGGTATGAAAGTTGGTGGAAATTTGCAAAAAGCAGGTTAATGGTGAAATTAGGAGATGCAATACTAATGACCTTCCCTATAATTTCTATCAAAATCTGGCTATGATTATTTGCAAGTTGAGTATCTGAGACATTAATCCATTAATGATCTTTCTAGGCACTTGGCTAAGTGTTATTTTATCATGTGGTTTTTTTTTTAACTGAAACTATACTCAGACACACATTAGATAGCAAACACAATAAAGAAACATTCATAATCATTCTCTGTTGTTTTCATTTTCTTTGTATTATTTTCCACTCTACTTCAGTTTAACTACTTATTTATTCAAATCTGTTGATCTTTCATTTTCTTATTATGTCAAGGCTCAAAAATTTTTTTAAATCATTTTTTCTTTTCTAGATAGCATATCTGTTTTATAACATTTAGCTCTAATAAATTCCAAAATTTTGGTATCATATAAAATTAACTTTTTTTCCAGATCATAATTCAAATTCTGATAACTTATTGCCTAGACTTACTCTGCTCATATTTTTATGCATTACAAAGAGCTATATCTCTGCCTGTGGGATGAACACCATATTATTATCATTGCTTTCAAATACATTTTGCAATGAACATGTGAACACAGACATCTCTTCAAGGTAGTGATTTTATCCCTGTGAGACAATACCAGAAGAGGGATTACTGGTTCATATTGTAGCTATGTTTTTGTTTCTTTGAGGAAATGTCATGCTGTTTTTTCATAATGTCTACCTATACTAATGTACATTACCACCAATAGTGTAAAATGGTTCCCTTTTCTCCACATCCTTTCCAACACTTGTTATTTTTTTTATTATAGCCATCCTAATAGGTATAAGGTGAGATCTCATTATGTATTTGATTTGCAATTCCCATATGACCGGTGACATTAAACATCTTTTCATATACCTATTAGCCATTCATGATAGCCAAGATACGGAAACACCTAAATGTTAATTGACAGATGAATGGACAAAGACATTGTGGTATATATAATGTGATATTATTCAGCCTTCAAATTATTCACCACTTGCAACAACATGGATGAAACTGGGAAATATTATGCTAAGTAAAATAAGCCAGATACAGAAAGAAAAAAACTGCATGATCTCACATGGGGAATCTAAAAAAATTCATATACATAGAAGGACAGAGTAGAACAGTAGTTAGGAGACCGGGGAAATAGGGAGATGTTGATCAAAGGGTACATATTTGTAATTATGTATAATAAGCAAGTCTAGAAATCTAGTGTACAATATGATGACTATAGCTAATAACACTGCATTACATGCTGGAGATTTGCTAAGAGTAGATCACAGGTGCTCTCATCACACACAAAATTTAAAAAGTAACCATGTGAAGAGATGGTATGTTAATTAGCTTGACAGTAGCATTATATGTGTAAAGTGATAATGCTTTACACCTTAAATATATGCAATTTTTATTAAAAAACAAAATATATAAAAATCAATACATTATACTTTTTGGACCATCCACATACTTATACTTCTTTAGGAGAGTTATTGACAATATCTACCTACTTAAATTTCTAAGTGAATATGGAATTATATTCTTGAATTCTTTAACTTATTGGATTTTTAACAGCAACATAAAATCTAAAATATAAATTGGGAATGGGCCACAAAATATTTAGTTTTTTATCTAAGACTTTGCAAACATTCTGTATGTATATATGTATTTTATAATACCTTTGATCTGATTTAATATGATTTTGTGGTTCATTTATTCACAACCATTTCTGATCATATTTTGTTTTTATTGCTAGTTTAAATAATATCTCTACTATATTATATTCAGTTGCTATGCAAATCATGTGTGATATAGATTTTTAGGTAACATAGACCATTGCTAGCCACAGGGTTTTATTTTTGAGGCTGGCAAACCCATAATAAAAACCATTGTCTCCTAGAGTATGATTTTAAAAATAGGTAAAAGCCAAATTCACTATAGCTAAAATATAAGAACATTAATCTTCTACAAATCATCTACTTTAAAAAAAACCCTCAAATTTGACAGACTTCAATTGTCTATTGCCATAGGGCACCAATATGCTGAGATAGATCCTCCTACAATTTCATATTGGGCATACTGCATCTCATTTTAAAATTTCATAAGCCAGATTTTAATGATTTTAAAATTAATGACCTTTAGATTTACATTCACTGTTTTTCTTTCTGTTTTGCATATTTTGTCTCTATTGAGTTCTTTAAGGGCATTTAAAAATAATGTTTTATTGATTTTTTTAATTTTTTAGAGAGAGAGGAAGTGAGAGAGATTAGTAACATTTTCTCCACAGGCAATCATCACAACAGTAAATCATATCTTGATTTGCAGCATTCGGCAATTTATGGGTCAATATTCCCACCGTGGTTGATTGCAAGCTACCAACATAATTTCACTAAATGTGCAGCTGGGGAAAGATGTGCAGTAGTACACTATTATACAATATTTCTGCCATATGGATACTATAGATGAATAAAGTAGCAAAATAATTAGGGAGTTTTGAGTATCTATTAGCCTTTGTTTTTAATATGGTATTTTAATTGTAAGCTTCTATAATTTAATTTCAAATAATTACTGTGTTTAACAACCTGCTTACCAAATTTCTGAAAATGTAATAATGGACTCTCACAAGCTGGTATGAACTGGCTCCTGCCCTCAAGTGAAATAAAATCTGAATGAGGAGGCTCTGCATATGCAATATTGAAGGCTAGTTTATAAGATGGCTTAGCCTACTGAGATAAGTTGCAGACAAGTTACCTTTAATTAATGAAGCTTTTATAAAAGTAAGGCATGTAAAATGCAAATTTGAAAGGTATTAAGCATGTTATTAAGTGATTTGAAATTATTTGATGAGCTACTACTATATATAAGATACTGTAATGTGCCCTGGTAATATATAAAGATAAATACAGATATAATTTCTACCTTTGGAGAATGAGCACTAGTTGCTGTATTAGACCTGCAAACAAACCAAATATTGTAAGGAATATATATTGCTAAGCGACCATCATATCCAAAACAACTGAACGAACAACTGAACAGGCTATGTGGAGCAACCAGGCTAGCAGGGGGGTTAATGAGGGACCACCGAATGACTGAGCAGCAGGCTGCATGGGCTGGCCAGGCCAGCAGGGGGGCTAGTGAGGGGGAACCAAATAACTGAACATCAGGCTCCATGGGGCTACCAGACCCATTGGGGGGGGCAGTTGGGGGAGACCAGACTAACAGAGGGGGCAGTGAGGGGTTGCAGTTGGGAGTGACCACACCAGCAGGGGATGCAGTAAGGGGCAACCAGGCCAGTGGGGGGGCAGTTGAGGGCAACCAGACCAGCAGGGGCAGGCAGTTGGGGGTGACTATAACTGCAGGGGAGGTAGTTAGGGGTGACTACACCTGCGGGGGGGGGGGGAAATTGGGGGTGGCCAGGCCAGCAGAGGGGGACAGTTAGGTGCATTAGGCAGCCAAGCAGGTGAACAGTTAGAAGCCAGTGGTCCCAGATTGTGAGAGGGATGTCTGAGGGGTCTGAATTGGAAAGGGTGCAGGCTGGGCTGAAGGAACCCTCCCCCATGCACAAATTTTGTGCACTGGACCTCTAGTGTATTATGATAAATACAGGTATGTTCTGAGAGCTTTGGGAGGAGATGACAGAGTGACTGACATCACCTCTGTGGTACGTTCCCAATAATTTATAGCCTCAATTTAATCATGTGGAAATATCAAGCAAACCTATATGGAAGAGCCTTCTATAATTTAACTGACCAGTCTTATTTATAAGTTCTTGAGTCGCTATAATTTCATTAAAAAGCTGTTAAGCCCAGTCACTGTGGTTCAGTGGTTGAGCATCGCTCTATGAACCAGGAGATCACGGTTCGATTCCCGGTCAGGGCACATGCCCAGGCTGTGGGCTCAATCCATGTAGGGGACATGCAGGAGGCAGCCAATCAGTGGTTTTCTCTCATCATTGACGTTTCTATCTCTCCCTCTTTCTTCCTCTCTGAAATATTTTTTAAAAAATAAATATTAAAAAGCCATTAAAACACACATTTTATAAATTTGACAAAGGTTAAAAATACCTGAAAATATATTATTTAAATATTTTTCATTCATCCAATGAAGTGATTAAAATATTACCTGCTAGCTTATCTAAAATAAGAGTGTACAGATAGTTTTATAACATGTCTATCACTTCTCTTGACAGGTGACTCAGCTAATCTAACCTGCAGAGCTTTCTTTGGGTACAGTGGAGATGTCAGCCCTTTAATTTATTGGATGAAAGGAGAAAAGTTTATTGAAGATCTGGATGAAAATCGAGTTTGGGAAAGTGACATTAGGTAAAATGTTTTGTTTTTTTTTTCTTTTACCTTGTAGTCAAGATTAACATTTACTCTGTTAGTGTCAAGAAAATAAGCTAAAAAAAATCAGTTTTTTTTTTTACTATTATAATGTAAACATTGAGACATATAGTGGCAAAGTGGCAAAACACTGTTAAGAGACTATGAAATTATAAAACATGAATGCCATTTGTAAAGAATTTAAGAGAAATAAAAAGGAGTTTTTCATTGAGGAGTGAACTGAATGTGAGACAGATCAAAATACAGAAAATGTGATATTGTGCCTTTTGTTTGTAAGAGCTTTTTTTTTTAACTGTTAAGAGAAATACTAACAAGATAAAAGAACTCAACCAAACACAATCTCTGTCATTTCCTTTTTTATGTTTTCGTATTTGAGGCAGCAAGTAGACTATAAAGCACTTGGTAGGCATGATAAAGGATACATAAAATGTTTTAATTACCTTTTTAGTCTGACTTTAAGGTCTAAATATAAATATAGAGGGAATGATAGAGAATAAACACTCAAAATACCATCTATTTGAGGACATAATTCTTAAGCCTCTTTTAAAAAACAATTTAAGTATTAAGGTATTCAGTTATGACTAAAATTATGCTTGAGCATAGATACTCATTTTTTTCATTGATCTTAGAGAAAGGAGGAGGAGAGAGAGGGAGAGAACCATCAATGTGAGAGAGAAACATCAATCAGTTGCCTCTGGTACATGCCCTGACCGGGGATCAAACTTGCAACCTGGGTATGTGACCTGACCTGGAATCAAACCTGACACTTCTTGGTGTATGGGACAAAGCTCCAACCAACTGAACCATACAGGTCAGACCATAGATACTAATTTTTTTGAATATATTTTTTACTGAATTTTTACAGAGAGGAAGAGAGAGGGATAGAGAGTTAGAAACATTGATGAGAGAGAAACATCCATCAGCTGCCTCTTGCACACCCCCTACTGGGGATGTGCACTCAACAAAGGTACATGCCCTTGACCGGATTCGAACCTGGGACCTTTCAGTCCCCAGGCCAACACTCTATCCACTGAGCCAAACCGGTTTCGGCCATAGATACTAATTTTTAATCATAATCTACACAAGCAAGGATAATAATAATAATTACATTAAGACTAAGTCCAAATGCTAATCATTTGTAAACACTCTCCCATCTAAAGGTTACAACTTCTGGGAGTACACGAACATTTTATCAAAGATTCTTCTTCTTGAAAGAGGACATTTTTAATAACGAGGGCTTTTAAATTTGATCAAAGGTATAAAGGAAAAAGTTTTCCAGCAAAATATAAAAACACATAAAACTGTCATATAGGGTTATTTCTTCTAGGATTTTTCCCCTGGCAACAGCTACACAAGAATCTTACACTCCAACTGCGTTCTGAAATGCCCAGATGGGCAATCCTCCAATATGTACTACAGTGTTCCTCTGACATTTATCATTTACTCATACACTTTGAAATGCAAACGTTAAAGAAGAACAACAAATCTCCTCATTTCCCCCTTTCCCTTTTTGTGGGTGGTCAGGGAATGTTCCAGAAAGGTATGATTCTTTAATTATGCATTAGAAAATGTTGTGCTGAGATGAGTTGCCAAACCGATGGGAAGGTAAAGGAGGCAGAAATACTTAGAACCGGGAAAGGGAGCTTTAACTCTGAAATGTTCCATGTGCTCAAAAAGATTGCTAAAATTTTAGACAGTGAGATTAGTGAACATTTACCATTAAGTTTAAATGTCACAAGTAAGCACTTCATCAGAATACTTTGTCTACATGTTTATAACATCATATTTCTTTAAAAACGAGCAATTGATTTGTATAATTTTTTAAAAGGCCAGGCTGGAGGTTTCAACTGAAATATTAACATAACTCAAAATTTTTCCATCCTTCCTTTTTTATTAACCTGTATATAATGACTCCTCCACCCTAAGACATTAGAATATCTTATCTCACCTTTACATCATATTTCTTCTTAAAGGGAAAGCAATCCTAAACTTTACTTCAAGGTCTCTCTCACCTCTTTATTATGACAGTGTGATTGTCCTGTTAAGAGAGATAATGAACTGCAACTTCATTAACATCTACAAAGACAAACTTACTCATTAGAAATGAGAAGGGCATGGTATAATTTTGTTAAGATAGCATGAATCCATAGGTAAATTTGAAGTAAAGATGCTGTAGGTATTTTCACACCAGATTTAGATTCATCTGTTTTATTTTTATTTTTTTTTGTCGTGTATGTATGTTTGTGTGGGGTTTTTTGTTTCGTTTTGCTTTATATTTTAGAATTATCAAGGAGCATCTTGGGGAACAGGAAGTTTCCATCTCATTAATTGTGGATTCTGTACAAGAAGGTGACTTGGGAAATTACTCTTGTTATGTTGAAAATGGAAATGGACGTCGGCATGCCAGCATTCTCCTTCACAAACGGGGTGAGTATAACCTTCTAAGCTTGAGTGGTCAACTGAACCTATAATGAGAGGGAAATGAGTGGGAACCAGAAAAAAAATTGTTTTTCTACATAAATGTATTCTAAATAAAATAATCACATTAACATTCGGTTTATCAAGGCAGATAACATAGTAGATGGGAGACTAGCTCAGACTCTAGAGTCAAATTTGGATTTATTGCTTTGCTTTAATACCAACTGTATAACCTTGGGCATGGTATTTAACTTCCCTGTGCTTCAGTTTCCTGACACATGTCAACTCTTCACTGTGTTTTAAGGATGAAGAAGACAAGAAGTAAAGAGTTAGGCATAAAGCATATGAGGAAGTATTTAGTTAAATATAACTTATTAGTGTTAAAAGAAGCAAATAAATGAAAAATAACTGGAATATAGTTAAACAGTTTTAAAAATATATATTTTATCGATTTTTTTTTACAGAGAGGAAGGGAGAGGGAGAGTTAGAAACATGGATGAGAGGGAAACATCAATCAGCTGCTTCCTATACACTCCCTACTGGGAATGTGCCCACAACCAAGGTACATGCCCTTGACTGGAATTGAACCTAGGACCCTTGACTCCGCAGGCCGGTGCTCTATCCACTGAGCTAAACCGGTTAGGGCTGAAGTAGTTTTAAATCCAAGATTGTTTCCTATTAGAGGGTTATTCCTTTAGTGTAAAAATATGTCCAATGGATTCCCCATTGTATTACTTATTGATATTTTTTCGGCCTTGGATGACTTTTACCATGTGCAACATCATCCCATGATTAATGACTCATCATTGTGCATTAATGAATTATTATTCGACTATAATTTATTAACAATGATCAAGTAAGATAGATTGTGGATGATTGCAGCATCTGCCTCACTAAATCTGGTCCCACAACAGCCTTAATACCTTGTGTACAAGGTTTAAATATTCAGTATAAATATATATTGAATTGTTTGAAATTAGTAATAATTATAAAATTTGATCCATTTTAATTGGTGAAATGTTTCATATGCAAGAGAAAATGTATTTTCCATATGATGGATGCTAACTGAAAACTCTCCAGTTTTTGCAACAACTACACTTGGTGTTCTCCTACTCAGCAAATTCACAGTGATTTTAAATTCAAAGTATATGCTTAATCCTAGACTCTTTGAGGTTTGAAAATAAAAAGAACATTAAAGACTATCTCCCCCACTTTATCAGGCAATAGAATCCCTTTGAATAATGTTACTTAAAACTATTAAAACAGACACCTTTGTTGTCAAGGTGACCGCAATATTAAAATACTCTACTTTGGAAGAATGTAAGGGAAAGGTGAACAGCAGTTAGCAATATGATTGTTTCTTTCTCCAGCCAACATATGTATTCAGTCAGTGGAGGAATTTAAAGTGGAAATATATTATATATGTAAAAGAATAGGAATTGCTTTTCAGGGCTGGAAACAACTTAAATGTTATGTAATTGAACCTACTCCACATCTTCCCAAGTTATCGAATAGGTTATACTGGATCGTATTCCTTCTCAAGGAAGCCAATTCTATCTTTGGAAAGCCTAACTATTAGAAAAGCATCCCTATTTCACTGTCTGCCCCTTGAACACAGTTCTAGACATTTATTTATTTATTTATTTATTTATTTATTTATTTATATTTTTATTGATTTTTTACAGAGAGGAGGGGAGAGAGATAGAGAGCTAGAAACCTCGGTGAGAGAGAAACATCGACCAGCTGCCTCCTGCACACCTCCTACCAGGAATGTGCCCACAACCAAGGTACATGCCCTTGACCAGAATCGAACCTGGGACCTTTCAGTCCACAGGCTGATGCTCTATCCACTGAGCCAAACTGGATTTGGCAAGATTTTTAATCTATATTTCCAAAAACAGCCCTTTAAAAGTTTGATGACAGTCACCATGATCCTTCTGGATCTTTACTTCCCTAGATTCAACGTCTTTAGTCTTACTCACTCTTCCTTTGTGTGCATAAATTACTTTCACCATCCTGACTGTTCTCTTCAATAAGATCTAATCAAAGAGTCTAAATTATTCCCCAATAAGGGAAGTAGTAGAGAGAATATGTAGGGCATAAATGAAAATCTGTTTACTTGGACAACATATATTTCATTTTGGAACAAGGTAGGAGTGACCGTTAAGTATTATAATAAGAGGAAGAAAAATGAAATATATCTAAGGAGGATACAACTATTAAAGTTTTGTTCTTATAAATAGGCACACAGCCAGGAAAGGTTAAACACCCAAGGCTTATTTTTAACATGTGTGACCTACGGTTAAGTTGCCCATAGCTAGAAAAACTTCCAGTACCACAAAAATAAATGGTTGAAGAGTCAAGAAACTGAAACAAACAAACAAACAAAAAAACTTTCACAATAATGTCTGACTACCTAAACATAAAGAAGAAAATTGTGACCAATGTTACAGCACCTTTCAATAGCTATATCTTCCGCAATGGTTTACAAGTTTCTATTTATACCAACAGCATTTTATTCTTAGTAAAATAAAAGCATGAAGAAACCAAAAAGAATCACCCAAGGTCATATATTCTAAAAGTTCCTCTTACAGTTAGTGAGTGCCTTCTTTAAAAAAATTTTTTTTTTATTTCAGAGAGAAAGGGAGAGAAAAAGAGATAGAAATATGAGTGATGAGAAAGAATCATCAGTTAGCTGCCTCCTGCACACGCCCTACTGGGAATCAAGCCCACAATCGAGCACTGAACCACACTGGCCCTTGCTCTGCCTTCATTCTAAGGGAGCTATAACAAATAAGTCATCAATTCACAAAGGCAACAGCTATGTAATTGAACTACTCCACATCTTTTATCTTTGGAAAGCCTAACTATTAGATAAACATCCCTATTTCACTGTCTGCCCCTCCCCCCCTCCGCCTCCCAATGTCCTGTCCTTGAGAGATTTATAATTGTGTGGAATTATTATCAGACAAATGCGTGGATGGTCTTCCACTATTGCTTGTGGAAGTGGGGTTCATGATGTACCATTGGGATAAGCATTTCCGGAGGCCCCCATGGGAGGATGGGATGTGGTAGAAAGCTTCATTTTTATGGAATTATGTCCCTCAGATAGCAAAATCCCATTTTCCTTAATCCAGTCCTGGAAGAGGTGCAGCTGGGGATTAAGCAAAAGTAGAAGCAAAGCCAGTGTCCAGAGTGTCCGTTCCGTGGTAGACCTGCATCTGGTTTAGCATTAGGCTGATTACAGTCTATCATTCCATTGTATATGGGATCCACATGGCTGTGGGCCATATGGGATAATATAGGGGAGCCAGGAGAGCACTCCCCCTGCAACAAGAGTCCCAAAAGTCTGGAGAGAGCAAGAGAGAGAACTTCTTTGTTTAGGAGCTTAAGTATCTGAAATCTTCCCACTTGTAATTGGCCAAGCCTACTCTGGCCAATGACCTCATCCAAGATGTGACTGACAGATAAGGACCTTCCCTATTTCACCCACTTTGCTGGGCATGCTTCTAAACTGCAGCTTCCTAGAGAAGCTGCACAAATGTCACATCTGTAAACTTTGGCCTGTCCTTTGTTCCTTTCCTCTTATTAATAACCAAGTTTATTGCAACAGCATCAGTATGATCTATCCCAACTATTTTTGGGGGGAAAAAGAGATGACGTTGATTAACTTATGGTTTAACTTCAAGTTCACCAGCTCTGCAAGTTTCAAAAGGTTTGGGCACACACAGAGCATGTAAGCTAATAGTTAGGGGTTCTGATCACAGTGTCCCTGAAAGAGTCAAATTGCTGTCTTGCTAGCAATTAGGTCAATTATCAGATGAGTTGCTATATTACTCACAAGACTAAAGCTGAGAGAAGGAAGTGGAAGCTGTCACTATTAATCATATTTTACTGCCATCGATTCATAAATCCCTTAACTTATCATACAGGCCATCAAAGTCTTTCTTTTTAAAACCTCTCCAGAGAGGTATGTAAAAGCATTTGAAGAACACAGATTTTTTTTTTCAAACCACAAATTATCGGTTCTGACAGGTGAACCTGCCAGGACACATCTTTGCCAAAGTTACCTAAGCATTTTTCCCTCCACTGTTACTTTTTCTTCAATATTGTTTATTAATAAAAGTGATACTAGAGCCTTCCAATGGGTGGTATGGATCCTTGGATATTTTATTCATCTGTATGACATGAGTCTTCCTAATGCAAAAAAAGTATATTGCAATAAATAATTCAGCTAGAACTGAGCTGGGCTAGATTCTGAACCAACCTTTTATCTAGAGGGGGGAAAAAGTGTAGTTCCACAAAAACTGTCTGAAAATTTATCAGAGAATTAGACCATTGAAAACCTTGCTTGAGAATATTCCAGGTTGTTTATTCCTGCAAAGAGGATAGGCATTTGGACAGTTAGAATTATGGCAGACCTTCAATATAGACATATTTCACATACTATATAGAGAACTAGATGCGGTGAAAGAGAGATAAAGAAATTTTTTAAATAATATATTTTATTGATTTTTTACAGAGAGGAAGGGAGAGGGATAGAGAGCTAGAGAATTGATGAGAGACATCAATCAGCTACCTCCTGCACACCCCCTACCGGGGATGTGCCCGCAACCAATGTACATGCCCTTGACCGGAATTGAACCCAGGATCTTTCAGTCCACAGATCGACGCTCTATCCACTGAGCCAAACCGGTTTCGACAAGACAAAGAATTTTTTAAATTGCACTGATATTAAGCATTCCTAAGGGCCATTGGGCCATTCTAGTCTTTGATTGTCCTGCCCCTTATTCCTCACTCTAGTCCTTGGCCTGACAAGCTTGAAAATTAGACCCTGGCTTTACAAAGAACCAAAGCACAGTTGATACATTCACTACTGTGTCAGTTCTTATCCCACTATTGTTCATACATGACTGAGTTCCATATATGAGACTTTGAATATTTTACCCAGATGTGCTTGCTTTGGTTTCTAATAGCGGGGGTCTAACTTGACTTGCATCAAACACTGACCTTCAGTTTTCCTCCAAAACCCCAAGCTTTCCAATTCCCTCCATTTTTACGATTTCTGTTTCCCTGATGGAAACAATTCTCCAGATGGAAACTGTTGGGGTTCAAAGTAGGCCTCCAAAATATCCCATAATGATATATTGATTACTTTGAATTAAAGTCACTTAAGAAACTTCCAATGCAAGAACATTCTGACCTCTCTCTCTGCCACTTCTTAAAACAAGAGATGAACTCCCATGTGAATACTGCCCACCCTGGATCTGAAGGCTAAGAGAGACACCCTTATCACTAGAGTTTAGGAATCCAGAACAAAAAACTCACATAAATAAACCTTGGTGCCTCTGTATTTATTTATTGCCCAAGCTCAAGCCTTGCTTAGATTTCTTACTAATGAATACTAACATTTTTTTGTCCTGTCAATTCCTCAGAAGTTTATTATTCCTTAGTCTAAAAATATTAAAAGGTGCCCACTTCAATCATTTCTCTAAGCATTAATATGTTATCTTGAGCATCATTTATGATTTCCCATGCACACATATTAAATTGGCTTTTCTCCTCTTAATCTGGTCTTGTGTCAATTTTATTATTAATCTATCCGTAAGAACTCAAGAAGGGCAGAAGGGAAATTTCACCCTTCCTAACAATACCGAGTAAGACTGGCTCTGGCTCAGGCCTGGCTGCTCTTATACACCCATCAGCCAGTCATAAATTTCTTCTTCATTCGCTGTGGGTTTGGTCCATACTCTAACTGTGGCTGACCTCAAAGTGTGGACATCATTATTATAGGGAGCAAAGATGGTTAATGGTTTAAGGATATGAACATTATTATTTGGAGTAAGGTTATCTATTTAAAATCCAACTAGCTGTGCTATCTTAGGCAAATTACTTAATTTCTGAGAGCCTCAAATTTCTCTTCTATAAAATGGTAATGCTGATAATAATAATACTGAGTTCCATAAAGAAAAGCTCTGGGGATTAAATAAACTAATATATGTCAATACAAATCACTATGGTTGACACATGTTTATCACCCAATAAATATTAGAAGGTAATACACGATTTTTCTGCTCTAACTACATGACATTCTGGGCAATGGAGGATGCAGTAATAATGTGTTTCATTTTTTTAAAAAGTCCTCAAATCTAATTTATCTTTCATTAAAACGGTCAGCTTTACTTTCAGCAATTGCATTGAATTTGATTCTATATTTTACCTTTTGATAGATTTACTTTAGTTTGAGTGTACTGTCCTAGAGGAGATCTCCACTCATTTATTCATGCAGCTAATGATAATTATAAGAGCCTATTAAATGTCTGGCACTGATAATATTAAATGAATGGGAAACATGAACCAATATATTTTGGAATGCTATCATCTGCTTTTTTAAATTGCATTGATATTAAGCATTCCTAATATTGTGCTTGTAGGGAATGTTTGACTTTGAAACTGTCAAATTAAGGGGATGCTCGTTATCTATCAATCCTATTCTGAATAGTTCCATTTAAATACATTGATTACAATAATATGGCAGTTCATTCATCATGAAGTAGTTTGGGAATTAGCAAATTATCTAAGAGAGACTAGCACTAGTTAATAATGATAAACATCTAAATTTTCTCTATTCCCCCTCAAACTCATTTTAATTCTTGCACACAATGGTCTCTCCCCCTTCCAAAGAAAGTAATCAATAGAAATTAGAGTTGTTCAATAAACTCCCTAGTCCTCAGAATATCTTTAGTAATGTAATTAACATGCACATCATTTAGGATGAATTGTTTTAAAGCCAGATGAATTTAGACCAGGTGGACTCATCCCTTCTTCTAATTAATCTTTCTTTTGTAATATGCACCCCTATCCTTGTTGGTATTTACCTTGTGCATTTATTTACTGAGAGATACAGTAAGACCAAAGAACTATTTAAACCTCTCTCAGGATTCATCTTTGACATATTTAACCACCGGTTTCAGAAAATGGGAAAGCCAAACTTTCCTAGATATCAAAACTTTCTCATCATCTATATGGTGGCATCTCCCTAGAAAGACAATGACCTATTAAACATGGAATAGGCATCCAGGAAATACTCAGTCATTGCTGAGGGGGAGAAAAATAATTTTCCCTTTACCCTTCTAGGTTCTTGGCTGAGATACCCCTTGTAATAAGAAGCCAGGTTAACAGGGGGAAAAGATACAGAATTTCAATAGCATGTAAACCTCCTGTATACAGGGGGGATACTCAGGGAAACAGTAACTTTTCCGAATGGCCCCTACCACCACCTTAAATACCTTCAAGCTAAAAGCCAAATATGATGTTGGGGTGGGGGATGCATTATGGGAAATTACCAGGAAAAGCACAGTAAACAAAGAGGGTAAGGTTGTATATAATCATAAGTTATTGCCTTCTCCAGTGACAGGTGTTTCTAGAGATTTAATGTCATTTTTCTCTTTCCGTTACAGAGAGGGAGAAACCCTTACAAATGAAAGTTTATTTTATAAATGTAGAAGACACTTACAAAAGAGTAATTTCTTGATTTTCAGAGCTTTTTCTGTGTCTGCTGTTTTTTTTTTTTTAATAATCAGCCTAAAATAATCCTTATGCCAAAAAGGCATATTTTTGGATGGTATCTTCTGATCGCCTTTATAGCTTATGCAGTGCCAAAATATTAAGGAACTTGAGTTATGTTGCTGCAGCATCTGCAAATCAGAGCCATCAGGTTTAACAAATTTTCTCCTTGGATGAGATCAGACATTTTGTATTCAAAATGTTCTTCTATCCTATAGCAGTTTTCTTACTTCTCTGTTCTCCATTTGTATAAGACATCTAAACAGCTTGCGGAAACTTTTGTTCTTGTTAACTAAATGCCAAAAAAAAAAAAAAAAGCAAGACGAACACCCGGAGGCTATTATGAATCCAGGAGCACACACTGTCCACTACTAGTTATTTCATACATTTCAGTTTCTTGATATGGGCATTCCAACATGGTTATTTGCCACCAAAATTACAGGCATGGAAACTAAACTTTTCAGCTATTTCCTTAAAAATGCAATATATGATTTAAGTGAGCTTAACTCCAACTTACTTTTTACCTCTACACTGGGATACCTTTGCAAAGGTTTGTTGATTGTAGGTTGTTTCTTTTTTTTTTTCTGTTCAGCTACAGCAAGGCCATTTATTATGTAGCAGTTTTGCATTTTAGTAATTTTGGTCATTATTTTTTTTTCAGTGTGGAGTAGAATATCCAAGCAGCATCTTTGTTAGGAAAAAAAGAACCACTGGTCGCTGATAATTAGCTTATTTCTCAATTAATAATTAACAAGGGGATAATCCTAGACAAAACCAAGATTGAGAGCCAAGAATGATAAACCCTTCAGTTTTTACCATTCTTGGTGAACTAATCCAGTGGGCCAAAGCTCTTAGTATTTAATAATACATGGGCATAGCTATTGGAAATTCTTTATTTGCTCTATTGTATTTTTCTCTTGTTTTCTCAACTAAATGTAAATTCTTTTTTTAAATATATGTTTTATTGATATTTTACAGAGAAGAAGGGAGAGAGATAGAGAGCTAGAAATGTCTATGAGAGAGAAACATCGACCAGCTGCCTCTTGCACACCCCCCACCTGGGATGTGCCCTCAACCAATGTACATGCCCTTGACCGGAATCGAACCCGGGGCCTTTCAGTCCGCAGACCAACGCTCAACCACTGAGCCAAACCAGTTTCGGCTAAATGTAAATTCTTGATAAAGATCTTTAACTGGTACTTCTTGTTATATGTTTTATTATACCTAACCCACTGTGATGAGTGGAATGATTAAGTGTATTCTGAGTAAAATGAACTGCAGCAGAATTTCTCAGTCTTGTCACTATTGAGGTTTGTGGCCAGGTGATTATTTGTTGTGGGGTGATTCAAAGTGTTGTCCTATACATTGTAGAATGTTTAGCAGCATTCCTTGCCTTTACCCATTAGATGCCAAAATTACCTTTCCCAGTTGTGACAAAAATTGCTAAATGTCCCCAGGAAACAACATTGTCACCAGTTGAGAACCAGTGACCTATAGTACGGATATCAGAAGGATGAGTATTTTAATCTTGAAAACCCTCCAAGATTATATCAGATGTAATTGGAAGTTCAAGAGAATGGGTGCTTGTTATGCCATGGGAAATGATGAATAGGTACCTCTTGTTTCCACACTTGGAGAGTCAACTAGAAGTCACTAGAGCAATGTTTCACAATCTTTTGGTTGTTGTTATTGCAATCTTTTCAGTACACACAAATCACCTAGGGAGTTTGTTAAAAAGGGATTCAATTTCACTAGTCTGGGGTGAGACTCAAGACTTTCATTTCAAACAAGTTCCTTATTTATGCTGACAGTGTTGGTCTGTGGACCACAATTGGCATGCCAAGGTCTTTGCCTGGACAATAGATCCTCTAATAAACTTGGCAGTATCTAATAGGTAAAGAGCAACTAGCTCTCTTGAGTTCACTGTTTCCATGACAAAGAAATGAAGGAGGGAGAAGTAAAGCCAGTCACTGGGACTAATTCCAACTAATTGCCTCATTCTTCTTACATGGTCAACACTTTTGAATCTATTTGAACATTGCCCTCATACTCTTAATGAGGTTACTTGTCTCATGTATTCAAAGAAATAGTGCTTTATCGAACACATTTGCTACTCAGAGAGATGTCTGAGGGGGCACTCTTCAAGTATTAAACAATTAACCTTTTAAATGAAGAGAGCACTCATTGTTGGACATAGTTCTTATATAATTCTCTTTTTAATAACGGGAAATCTGCCTGACCAGTGTGGCCCAGTGGTTGAGCATCAACCTATGAATCAGGAAGTCAAGGTTCATTTCCTGGTCAGGGCATGTGCCTAGGTTGCGGGCTCGATCCCCCAGTAGGGGACATGCAGGAGGCAGCGCATCAATGATCCTCTCTCATCATTGATGTTTCTATCTCTTCCTCTCCTTTCTTCTGTAAAATCAATACAAATATATTTTAAAAAATAAAAAATAAAAAAGGAAATCCACTTAGAAATGTTCAACAACATATATACAGACATATATTTCAGCCTATGCGAATAGCAATTACCAAAGAGGAACAAGATATATGATGGGCAGTAAATACTGCTAATTTCCTCTTTTGAATATTTATATTCAGCTAAATTTCAATTATGCATAGAAAGGAAGAGCTGGCATAGTATGAGAAAGGCACTGCCACATATTATTAATCACCGACATGACATCAAGGAGGCGAAGAAAAAATAACACACTCATACCAGCTGTATAAATAGTATGTGTTCAAAAGTTCAATTCATTTTATTTTTTTAAGTATAGTTGGCATACAATCTTATATTGGTTATGTTAGTTTCAGGTGTGCAATATAGTGATTCAACATTTTGTTAACATAAAAAAACAACAACAACATTCAAACCTGTAAAGAATTTTTGGGGAGTTTATTTGAGCCAAATTGTAGACAATTGCTAGGAAGCAGAATCTCAATGTATTGAGATAGTGCTCCTGAGAATGGCAATTTTGCACCTTGTCCTATATATTGCCATCAAAGGAGGAGATGTGAGTTACACGAAATCCATTGGTGATAGATTAGCGAGGAGGGGGAAAGCAAAGTGGGGAAACTGCTGGGATTGGATAAAAAGTAAAATGTTAGACACATGCTTCTTTTACATAAGTGGGTAAGCATAGTTAGCAGTAAATAATTAACATGATAACAACAATGAGGGAACCTGTGGTCTTAGCCGGGTGCCAGGTCTGTGCCCTGAGGGGTCCAGAAAAAGGGAAGTTACAAGGTTCCCTGACATTCCACTGGTCTGTTATCATAAATGCAAAAAGACAATAGGCTCTGTAAAGATGGAAGTTGATCTTGGTCAGGGAAGATACTGGCCTAGGACGTGACTACCCAGTGTAAGCTGCTTTTTCATTAAAGGTTTTAATGACAGACCATCCTTTGTGGTTACTTTAGGTCTCTTGAACTTGCCAGGCCGCCAAACAGGTCTTTACTGAGTTAGTCAGGTTAGCATGGGCCCCCTTTTTGTCCACAATTTTTATGCACAGTGTGATCTCCCTACTGATTCTATTATCTGTGATCAGGTAAACTTATCATAATATTATTAACTATGTTTGCATTCCCCTTTTCAACTATTTTCCACTTCTCATCTGTCTAGCATCAAATAACAGAAGTTATAAAACACAAGTAAACTTAAGGTGAGGATAGAGGGAATCCACTGGAACTCACATCTTTGTGTGTTGGAAAATGACAGACAGGCAGTTTAAAAAATAATAATTCAGTTTAAGATATTTGCAAGAAGCCCACCAATATCATATAGCACACATTTCCATATATGTGATCAGAGATCATAGATAGGATAGCATATTCATTGCCAAACACACCACTAATTATTCCTCCTCAGAACTGCCTTCATTCTAGGTCAAAATAACTTATTGACTGATGATGTTTCATAAGCTGCTCAAAATCTCAATCCACTGCCGGCTGCTTAGTGATGATTCATATAATGTTGTTGTATAAAAAGCCACAAATCATTCCCATTCACAAAATGTACTTTGAGTGCCAGCTATGGACAAAGCACTGGGTTAGGTGTCCTTAGTAGTTGAGTCACTGCTGCCTGAGGGATGTCTACCACCATCCTGGGGCATTAAAGTAACATTATTTGGAAAAGGGATATGGCTGTGCATTTTTATGGTTGTGAATTCCTGCAGTCAGTTGAGAAATGGCACAACTGGGTCATGAAATGCAAGGTATAACTTTTAATAAGAAGTTTCTGTATATCGAACTATGACAATCAGGTCAGTAAGTGAGAAATTACACATGACAGATAAAAACTTCTAACTACTCTCTCAGGTCATACAGTAGGGAAGAAATGTGTTGATTTCCAATAAATTACTATGGTAACTTATATTAGATGTTATTGTTGAGAATTGCATTTTCCATCTGTAAGAAATATGTTAGCTATTTGTCTCTATTTTTAGGGCAAATATACTATTTTCAGCATGTGTTCTATGAAGGATGATAAATTTGTAGGTTGATTTCTCTAAATTAAAAGTAGGCATTTAAATGCTATTAAAATTGATTTTATTTCTAGTTCACAAAATATCCAGTGGTATGTTTAAGAAAGCACACAACGGTAGTTTTTAAAGCCACCCAGGAATTATTTTACCATAAATTCAAATTTGATATGAATGAGGATTGAGTGAAAAGAAACTGAATTATGAAGAAGAAAAAAAAAGTTACATGAAAGTGTTTTATTTTTTACTATTTACCTGTTTGTGACCTAAGGGAGTCTCTTTATGCCATTGTCCATTTTTATCATCTGTAAACTAATTGCTCTTAAGTTCCAGAGCAGACATCCTATAAGAACATATTAAACCCTGGGTGACTGATGTTATCAAGGCCTGGTGCACAAAATACATGCATGTGGGAGGAGGTCCCTCAGCCCAGCCTACACCCTCTCCAATGGGGGAATCCTTGAGGGATCAGGCCTAAACCAGCAGTCAGACATCGCTCTCACAATCCTGGACGACTGGCTCCTAATTGCCCCTAACTGCCCCCCCTTGCTGGCCTAGGCACCCCCAATTACCTCCGTCCTGCCAGCCTGGTTGCTCCTAACTGCCTCCTCCCCCCACCAACCTGGTTACCTCTTGCTGCCCCCCCCCCCCCCCCGTCAGCTTGTTCACCCCTAACTGCCTCCCCACTGGCCTAGTCACTCCTCACTGCACCCTCTGCAAGCTTAATTGTCC
Organism: Vespertilio murinus; assembly: GCA_963924515.1. Lineage (NCBI taxonomy): Eukaryota > Metazoa > Chordata > Mammalia > Chiroptera > Vespertilionidae > Vespertilio > Vespertilio murinus. The sequence continues at coordinate 17,053,330 of OZ004710.1, forward strand.
CCGAATGCCCCCCCACCAGCCTGGTCATCCCCAACTGCACCCCCTTATTGACCTGCTCACCCCTAACTGCCCCTCCCCTTGCCAGCCTGGTTGCCCCCAACTGCCCCCCTCTGCCAGCCTGGTCGCTCCCAACTGATCACCCTGCTGGCCTGGTCACCCCAGGCAGCCTGCTTGTTCAGTTATTTAGTCGTCCCTCACTAACCCCTCCTGCTGGCCTGGTTGTCCCATGCAGCCTGCTGATTAGTCCTTTGGTTATCCTTCACTAATCCCCCTGACAGCCTGGTTGTAGGCAGCCATCTTGTGAGGGTGCAAGCGTCAATTTGCATATCACCTCTTTATTATATAGGATTAGCTCGTTCCTCAGAGTTTACAGATTCTAGAGTTTTGTGTCATTACACCTCATTTTGCAAATCTTCAAAGTGAAATAAAGCAGTTACTCTTTCCAAGGATTTTCTTACAGTTGTGTTTGTAAAATTGCCTGGGATCTTTAAATGAGAAGTTCTTATAACTGCACAATAGAAATTACAATTCTTATCCCTAGCCAGTTTGGCTCAGTGGTAGAGCATCGGCCTGCGGATTGAAAGGTCCCAGGTTCGATTCTGGTCAAGGGCACATACCTTGGTTGTGGGCACATCCCCAGTGGGAGGTGTGCAGGAGGCAGCTAATCAATGTTTCTCTCTCATTGATGTTTCTGACTCTCTCTCCCTCTCCCTTCCTCTCTGTAAAAAAAATCAATAAAATATATTTTAAAAAAGAAATTATAATTCTTTAAGATATGCGAATGAATTTAAAAATATTGACTGGTCAGTAGGGGGGGAAAAGAGACATATGTACTACTATTTGTATTACCTTAAACAACAACAACAAAAATTTTAAGTACTGACTGGTAATGCTTATCAAATTCATGGAAACTAAAATGGAAGATGCCATTATCAAAGCTTAAAAGAATGGAACACATAAATTACCTGACTTAAATCAGTTTGGAATTCTAGTATGTAATGTAAAATGAGTATGATTTGAACACTCATTGTTGCTGTCCCACAGTTTCAAGGTAATGAATCACAACTGCTTGAGTGCACTTTTAATTTTCCCCAAACAAATGTGCCTATATTGTATAAATATCTCAATATTGAAAACAGCTTAAAGGAATATATTAAAGATACCCAAAATTGCATGCCATATTGGCTGCCTTCGTAAATAGACTGCTGTCACTGGCAACTCAGCAGTCACATAAAAATTGATATTATTAAACTGTATTTTCAACTGTTGAGTAGTCACATACCAGTTTAGTTTCCTCATCTGTAACACACAATTTAATTAAATGGAATTTGAAATCCACATTTTCTCTAAAACAGGATTATGTTTTAACCTACTTTTTCAGTGAATACTTGTAAACTGTTGCCAATGTGATTATTTATATGGAGTAAAGTAGCATAGTGGTATTAAATACCATATTTGCCGGCGTATAAGACGATTTTTTGGCCCTGAAAAATACGTATTTGCCGGCGTATAAGAGACTGGGCGTATAAGACGACCCCCTAACATTTCCACTAAAAAATACAGAGTTTGTTATATACTCGCCGTATAAGACTACCCCCCACTTGGAGGCATATTTTTCAGGGCCAAAAAGTCGTCTTATACGCCGGCAAATACGGTAATTCCTGCTGGACTTGCCTTGCTGACCTAAGCATCTATAAATAATAGTTGGCTAAATAGATAGGCGAATGAAAAATTAATTTGGCTAAAGAGTTTACCATGACTCTTAGCAGAAACAGAGATTATAAACCACCTTGGGCAATTCTATTCCAAACTGCCAAATATAAGCTATTTTGTAATATTAGTATTTAAAGATATACATCACTTCCCTCAGTTAAGGATACTTGAAAACCTAATATATTCAAGAGCTGGATAAAATTTTAACTTGAGAATTAATAGTGGTTATGTCTCAGAGTAGTGGGTTCCATGTGATTTTTAATTTATTCTTCATATTCTTATATGATTTTTCAAATTCTTTACAATAAGCATGTTTTGTAGAGTCAGGGAAAAAAAGGTGAGAAAAATAATTCTATTTTTGTAGAGCCACTGAAATTTTTTTAAATACTTATAGGAAACCTATTATTATTCTGTTTGCAATAAAATCAAGTTATTTGCACATTTTCAAAATATATTAAAGGCTATTTGCTTGGATATGCAATCATGTTCCTGTGTTATGTCAGTCTATATTAGAAAATATTGCATTTAAGGAGACACCTTTACTTCTACATTATTTTCTCAAGCCACTGCTAATTTTCATCCACCAAAAATCAGCACACAGAGTGAGATGATAAGATAATGCCTTATTCTTTGTGAAACAGGGATCTGTTGTTGCCATTTTGGTAAAGACAATTTATTATTAAGGACAGACCCTTCATATATGTGTCCCAGCGACACAGGCCACTATAATGTATATCACCCACTTTGTTCTTAACTTTGTCATTGTTTATGGAGCCATTTACTGCTCCATTGGAAGGAATCCATAAATGGTAGTTTCTGCTAGTGGTAGTTCCCAAAATATGACTATTTCTTCACAGAGTATTAATGGGAGAAAAATAAATAAAGTCTTAACTTGTATATCTTTACAAAAATGAGAAAGAAAAGTGGCAAACTTACCACAATTTTCCTCAGCATTCTTATGTTTTCAGAAAACAGACATTGATAAAAAAAAAAAAAAGATTCAAGAGAGATAAGAAATGGATTCTTCTATTACATCCATTGAAGGAAATGAGCCAGCATATGGTTTGATTATTGTTTTTTGTCTTAATAGTCTCTAGCTCCGTGGAATCACTAAGATATTGAATAAAAGTTGTCTCCTGAGAGACACAGCTTTTGCCAAAAACATTTTATTCCAATGCGTTCCATACTAAGGAAATGTGTTAAAACCCTAATGGAGGGAAATTATAATAATAACATAAAATTCTCTATGCACCAAAGCATTCTATTTTGTCTATTGTAATGCAATCCGTTTTTATGTGTGTGAGATATTTTATAAATCTATTTTCAACCATGGAATGTACCACAAAACACCTTGTGTGTTTTTTTTTTTAGAAGTGCTCAATGTTTCTGCAGAAAATATGGCTTCTTCTGTTGGTTATCTAAGCAGTCCAGATGTTCTGGGTTCTCTGGACAATCCAAAGTGTTCCCAGTAGAAGACCAGACTGTTCTAACTGTGACATTATATCCTCTGGTGAAGGGTTGTTTTCGGGATAAACACTGCAGCCCTTAACAAAAGGCAATGCCACCTTCACTCTGACAGTTTTCTCTCAAGAGATGTTTTGTAACATTCCATCTGTGCCTGTCTATTTGTATGACATGTCCAGAAGGAAATTCCTAGTGGAGGGAAAGCAAATATTTTTTTCTTTAAAGAGATTTTCTTTTAGGCGTCAGTGAAGTTTGACACCTTGATATACAATAGCCCTGTCTTCTGAGCTGGTCACCTGAGGCCCATTTTGCTCATCATTGTAGCATTCTCTTCCTTTTTAGTCTGGTTTCTCCCCATCAAACTCAGTTTTATAAGATCAAACAGGAAGGAGGCTTCCTGTGAATGCCTTGTATGTTTGTGTGTGGGTAAATACATAATGTCTGTGTACATCCACTGCTTTTATAGTCTAAAGGGGAAATGTTTCAGCAATAGAGCTCTGTGTTAGTAATACCAAATTGTACATTTATAAAATATGTCAACTTTTCCCTAGAGATAATCATTGTCCTATTTTTCTGACCTGATTTTGGGAACCTGGCTTAACTGATACCATGAATCCTTCAAACAAATACTTATTGACAAGGTACATGCTGGTTGCTTTGAAAAGGAAACACACACACACGCACACACACACACACACACACACACACACACACACACACACACACTCTTAGCCAGTTTGACTCAGTGGCTAGAGCAAGGGTGGGCAAACTTTTTGACTCAAGGGCCACATTGGGTTCTTAAACTGGACCAGAGGGCCAGAACAAAAGCAACCTGACCATGCTGACACCCTCATCTTGGGCTGCTGGTGAAGGATCGGAGGGGAGAGCAAGAGAACCCTCTGCTCTTTCAGCTCCGCGGGCCGGATAGAACAGCAGAACAGGTCGGATCCGGCCCGCGGGCCATAGTTTACCCACGGCTGGGCTAGAGCATCAGCTCTCAGACTAAAAGGTCCCCGGTTCCATTTTGGTCAAGGGCACATACCTCAGTTGCAGGCACTATTCCTGTCTAGGTTGGGCACATGAGGGAGGCAACCAATCGATGTGTCTCGTTCACATCGATGCTTCTCTCTCTGCCTCTCTCCCTCCCTTCCATTCTCTCTAAAAATCAATGGAAAAATATCCTTGGGTGAGGATTAACAAAACAAAAAAAAACAAAAAAAGAGGGAAGAACAAAACATAAACAATATATTCTAGCTAAGAAATCACAACATGAATTTGCGTAACATCAGCCATCATGACATACATTTGCTTTTCCTGTGCTTCATGCCAAACTACTTGCCAAAAACCTTTGCAGCCACTGTGGTACATTGCACCAATGTCTGACCCTATCTAAAATCCTCCAACAGAAACAGGAACACGCACAAACAACACAAAAGTTGCTCACCTATGATTATGGTACTTAGAGTAAAACATTTCTTACAGCCACATAAAAGGCCTAACAGAGTGACTGACAGTTAAGTGCACAATAAAGAGTAACTTTTATTATTTTGTTCTAAAACATCGCTTGCATGATTGACTCTGCAACTAGACATGGTCTCCTTTAAGGCAAGAAGCATATTTAATTTGCCATTTTATCACTAGAACTCAAAGCACTATACTTGGCACTTACAAAACCAAAAGAAATTGAATAAATGAATGAAAAAAAAATGAATAGCAGTATCAAAGATATAAAACAACAGATGATTTATTTCTAAATGCCAATAACAAACTTTCCTAGTTCTATAACACTCTAATGTCATGGTATTTATGAATGAAAGAATATTTCTACATCAATACTATGAAGTTGACCATTTTTCTATAGAATGAAGTTATATTACTAAATCAATGGACTGCATATTAATAATTATACCTCATTAGTTGCTTGAACCTCCTAGTTGCCTGTAAAGAGATATTTTTGAAATTGTAGAAAGGGGTTATATGAACATCTAACTTTTCATTAGAAAAATTTAGTTTGTTTTTTAATCATCCAATCATTCATTTAGTCAACAAATATTCATTGAGCACCTATTATGTGTCAGGTAGTTTTCAAGGCATTTAGGTCAATAAAAAATGTGAACAAAATAGACCCCAAAATTTTCCTATGAAATTTATTTTTTAAATGTGTGTTTATTGCCCTAGCTAGTTTGGTTCAGTGGTTGAGCATTGACCTGCGGATTGAAGGGTTCTGGATTCAATTCCTGATCAGGGCATATAACCGGGTTATGGGCTCGATCCGCAGTAGGGGTGTGCGGGAGGCAGCCAACCTATAATTCTTTCTCATCATTGATGTTTCTGTTGCTCTCTCCCTCTTCCTTCCTCTCTGAAATCAACCCAGGCATGTGCCCTGATCAGGAACCAAACTATAACTTCCTGGTTCATATGTGAGTGCTCAACCACTGAACCACACCATCTGGGCTCCCAGATGAAATTTAAATTTTAGTGGGATGGTATAGGCAATAATAATAAACTTACTAATAAAAATTAAGTATGGGCCGAAACCGGTTTGGCTCAGTGGATAGAGCGTAGGCCTGTGGACTGAAAGGTCCCGGGTTTGGTTCTGGTCAAGGGCATGTACCTTGGTTGCAGGCACATCCCCAGTAGGGGGTGTGCAAGAGGCGGCTGATCAATGATTCTCTCTTCTTGATGTTTCTAACTCTCTATCCCTCTCCCTTCCTCTCTGTAAAAAATCAATAAAATATATTTTAAAAATTAAATATGGTATATAGTGATAAATGCTACAGAAAAAATAGAAAAAGAAAAGTGGAAAAAAATCCAAGGTTAGGACATGATTTTGGAAGATTAAACTGAAGGCTTTGTACAGATTACTCTAGAATAGCTATAAATAATAAAATTTTAGTTCAAAAGTAATCAACCCCAAATACACTCTAATTACAATAACACTTTCAATAATGTGATCTTACCTTTTGACCTGTCTTTTATTTTCTTACTTTTTATTTTGAAAAACAACCTGCAGACATTACAGAAAAACTTCCAAAAAACAGTATAACAGATTTCACCTATCCTTTCCAACTAGAACCACCAATTATTAACATTTTGCCACATTCGCCTTATCTCTCTTCATCTAAGTAGTTAAATGAAAATATAGAACACTCTGTATAGTAACACATAATACATATTATTGCTGAACCACATGAGAGTAAATTACAGACATCATGACTAATTTCTTCAATGTGAATTTCCTAAAAGCAAGGATAATTTCTTACAAACTCAGAGTATATTTATCAAATTCAGGAAAATTGAAAATAATAGAGTGCTATTATCTAGTATATAGTCTATTTTCACATTTCAAAGATTATCCCAATAATATCCTTTATACCATCTTGCCCATTCAGGGTTACACATTGAATTTAGTTGTCATGTCTTCTTAGTCCCTTTCAATCTGGGATGGTTCCTCAGCCTTTCATCTTTCATGATATTGACATTTTTCAAGAGCAGAAATCATATTTTTTTGTAGAATATCCCTCAGTTTGAGTTTACCTATTTCACCCTTTTTTTGTGGATATTTACCTCTTCTTGGCTGAAATACTACATAGATGATATTTTTTGCCTTTTCAATGCATCACATGAGGAGGTACATGATGCCAATTTGCCTGATTACTGGTGAAGCCGATTTTTGTCACTCCCTTAAGATGGTGTTCCATTTCCCCTTAATTATTTTTTATTGTTTGAAAGTATTACAGATGCCCCCTTGTTGTGTCTTTTCATTGACCTCCTCCACCCTGCACCAGCCCCTCCCAGGCCTTCACCACTCTATTGTCCGTGTGCATATATGCATGTGGGATCACTGGGTCAAATTAGAATTCCATTTTTAATTTTTTGAGGAAACTCCATACTATTTTCCACAGTGACTGGACCAAACTGCATTCCCAACAGCAGTGCGTGAGGGTTCCTTCTTCTCCATATCCTCACCAGCACTTGTCCTTTGTTGATTTGTTGAGAAAGCCATTCTGACAGGTGTGAAGTGATACCTTATTGTTGTTTTAATTTGTTATCTCTTGGATGGTTAGTGATTTTGAGCATTTTTTCTTGTTTCTTGGTCTTCTGTATGTCCACTTTGGAGAAGTGCCTATTTAGGTCCTTTGTCCATTTTTTAATGGGATTGTTTGTCTTCATTTTAAGTTGCATGAGTTCCATATATGCTTTGCTGATTAACCATTTGTTGGATGTATCATTGGCAAATATGTTCTCCCATGCAGTAGGCTCTCTTTTCACTTTATTTATGGTTTCTTTTTCTGTGCTAGAGCTTTTTATTTAAATGTAGTCCCATTTGTTTATTTTCTCCTTAGTTTCCTTTGCCCTAGAAGTATCAGTAAACCTATTGCTACAAGAGATGTCTGAGATTTTGCCGCCTAAGGCTTCTTCTAAGATTTGTATGGTTTCATATCTTACATTGAAGTATTTTATCCATTTTTAGTTTATGAGTTTATTCTTGGTGTAAGTTGGTGGTCTTTCTCTTTTTTATTTATTTTTTATTTTTTGCATGTAGGTACTTGTCCAATTTTCCCAGCACCATTTATTGAAGAGACCGCTTATACTCCATTCTATGCTCTTGCCTCTTTTGTCAAATATGAATTGAGAATAATGGCTCAGGTCAATTACTGTGTTATCTGTTCTGTTCCATTGATCTACATGCCTATTCTTTTGCTTAGCATCAGGGTGTTTTGAGTATAGTGGCTTTGTAGTATAACATGATATCTGGTATTGTGATTCCTCCAATTTTGTTCTTTCTCAAGATTGCTACGGCTATTAGGGCTTCTTTTTAGTTCTATACAAATTTTGTAGTGTTTTTTGTAGATCTGGGAAATATGCCATTGGTATTTTAATAAGGATTGCATTGAATCTATAGATTGCTTTGGGCAGCATGGAAATTTTAATGATGTTGATTCTACCAATCGATGAACATGGTATATATTTCCATTTGTTTATATCTTCTTCTATATAATAGTCAGTGGGAAGCTACTTTAAGACGTTGTGAGCATCTAGTCTCATCAATCTTCGATCCAATAATTTTAGCCTCTGTTGATAACTCCTGCCTGAATCAATTATTAGGAAGGCATAAAAATGGTGATTTCTAACTCTATCATAACTTTTTTTATTTACCAATTGACATCCTGCTCTAAGGAGAGCTTTCCTCTTTCTTAATTCATAATTAGTATGAACTCATGGATTCATATTTTATTCAATTACTATCTTATTTATTTTAACTTGTCAACCTGTCTTTTAATAGATACCACTTATGAATATTTCCTACTTTATAGGAAAAAAACTAATAAATCACCCTTATTATCTGGTTGGAAAGAGGAAAAACACATTCCAAGGGTAGGCTCTAGCAAACTGTAAAGTGAATGATGCAACCCAGCTGAGGTGGTTTAGTGGTTGAGCATCAACCTATGAACCAGGAGGTCACAGTTTGATTCTCAGTCAGGAACATGCAAGGGTTGCAGGCTCAACCCCCAGTATAGGGCGTGCAGGAGGCAGTCTATCAATGATTCTCTCTCATCATTAATGTTTCTATCCCTCCCTCCCTTCCTCTTCTTTCCTCTCTCAAATCAATAAAAATCTATTTTAAAAATAAAGAGAATGGTGCATTTTTCCCCTTAGTATTTCATTTTATTTTTAATTTTAATAGTTTATTAAGATGTAACAATTCAGTTCTAAGGGGTTGTGGGAGCTTAGTCGAGTGAGGCCTTAATGAGGGATTCTACCAAATGACCATATGTGCATTCTTGATTGGCAGTCATTTAAAGTTAATTTGGTACTTTGGCTGAAAACTTCTTTCTAAAATTGCAAAGTATATTACTTTGAAGGCAATCTTTTGCCCAAATGTTTAATTTAATTCACTAATCAAGCTTCTACATTTAGAGACCATTATTATTATCATCATTATTATTAGGTATACTCTGCCTTGTTCCAAAAAACACTTTTGCAAGAGCAAAATTGCTATCTTTACATACTAGTTTGTACTTTCCCAAAACATTTTCTTGCTATTATGTGAACAGCAATTCTCCTTCTTAATGTGTTACCAAAAAAATTATAACTACTTCTAAATTGCATTGATGTATTGTAGAACTAAGTTGAACATCTTTTTAAGCTGAATGTAATAATTCTCCTGCCAGGAAAAAAATAAGTTATACTGCTCCAGAGAAATAAATATGCATATGAATTTATGTGGATGGATAAATCCTTATAAAGTTAAGCTCTTTATAACACAATGAAAGAAGAGGAAATGTACTTGGTGAAGCTAATGAATACACTGGGATCATTATATTGTCTATCATGCATTTTCCCCACAAACTTGCATTTTGCTGCATATAAATCAGAGCAGAGCATTTTAAATGACTTTATATAATGAATGAGACCATTTTAGCATGAGCTATATAAGAATAAGCCACCTAAAATATTTAGTCATACCTTAAACAAGATTATATATATCAGTAGACAGAGAGTTACAAAATGAAAACTTTAAGTGAAGAGTTCAAAAATACACATAAATTTTGATTTAACTTTGTTAGCATCTTTACCTCTTCAAAGATACCTAGCGGAAACTGTTTGCACACAGTAACACCAGTTACAATTAAAAAAAATAGGTTCCCAAAATATACAAAGTAATTGCACCCAGATTAGTATAAACTAGATGCATTTATTATTTGCAATGTAATCCAATATACTAAGAGATGGTGTGCGCTTTATTTTAATTAGCTGTTTCTTTTAAAGGGTTGCTTGGTCCAACTGTCTTGATAAGGGGGAAAAAATGTAGTCATTGCTCAAAATGCTTGTAGCAAATTTAGTTTCAAATTGAAGCAATTTATTCCAAAAGCAATCTACTACTGCAGCAATAATCAATGTGTTTTCCCTTAGCCCATACTGGAGCTTTTCAAGGACCATTGTTAGTTGCCTTTAACTAACTAACTACTGGTGCCCTTAAAAGTAACTCTTGGCACTTTTTCATTTGTTGTGTTTAACCAAATGTCAGTTTCCCTTGGGTTTGCTTGACAATTTTCAACTTTCAGTCTCAGTCCTTTGAAGTGGACAAAGTCTATCATTTTAACAAAATAACACAGACTAAACAGATTTTTTTTAAAGGTCTGCACTTTCTCTTTCCATCCTCTGATGTTGAAGTGTACTGAAATGGAATCTTTTCTTAATGTGTAAATGCCGCCACTACAAGCATCTTGAACTTGAGCTGAAAAGCTGGTCCCAATTCAAAGGATAAAATTACATTTGCCTGGGAAACACCATTCACAGTATAATGCAAAGATATTCTTTGGAATTAGTGGTTTGGGCTTCTTCAGATATATTCCCAGAAGTGAAATTGCTGGGTCATAAGGCAATTCATTTTAATGTAAAGATAAAACATAGAAGTGGGCCCAAATCTTTTCTTTTAACTGTAGTAGAATTTAACCCTCATTCAATGTATAAGCAATAATGGGTAGCACTCATATTAATGAATGTGTCCATCTTAGAGCAAAAGAAATGTAGCAATTAAATTTAATAACCGTTTTCTTTGAGTTTTTATATATGCTTTATAAACCAATGTGAATAATTTAAATCAAATGATTTTTTTAAATCTGCACATATTTATAATGTGAAAGCATATAAATTAGTATTTCATAAAATAATGTAACTGAGGAGCAGGCACTGGTGTGTGTACTATTAGAAAAAACACACATTTCTGACTTTCAAGGATGTTATAAGAACACCATGCTTCTGCATGTAATTTTATGGAAGTATCTGGGAACGGTCTGAGATAATCTCAGGATTTCAGTATCAATTAGCTCCTTATAAAGGCTATTTCTTTGGACATGTTTGTGCTATCATTATTAGTAAATGACTGTCATATGGCTCAGAAAACTTATTCTTGCTTATTGCCTATACTCTAGGCATATAAAACTTTTAATATGTTTGTATCATAAAGGAGGTATTCATGTGACACAAGACCATTTTGTAATTACTTAGCTACATTGACCCTGCTCTCTTTTTCTCATTACATTTCAGACAATACTATTGATTGGCCTAGTAAAATAGTGTATAAAACTTTCTGAGTGGCTCATTTAGAAATGGGAACCATTCATATTTAGGCAATTACTTCTCTAAAAAAATTTAAAAACACCTTTTTATATAATTTTCTCAAATTGATACATACTCAATTTTATAAGCTGGAAAAAAACTATATAGAGACCAATATTATAAATTCCATCTGAAGAAAATGAGAATTCTGCTTATTGAATTATTAGCATTGTGTTCTAGGCATGTTTTTTTCATGTTTCTAAGGGTATTCGACTAGATAAGGGTGCATAGCACATGTTGGATGCCCAAGCCCGGTGCCATGCCTCCGGAATCAACGGGTGGGCTTGGGGGCAACACAGAAGAACCATTCCCTGCCTGGAAAGTTATCTACAGCACAATAGCTGTCTTGACTTCCATTTCTCTTTAAAAGCTTCTCCCCACATAGAATGTGTGTTAGACCTTACTAGTACAATGGCTCTTTACAATTTTTTCAAATAATTAAAGTACGATTAACATAATAAAATGCATGAATCTTCAGTGTTCAGCTCAACAAGTTTTGACAAATGTATATACTTGTGTATCCACACCCGAAAAAATACAAAATATTTAATGCACACCAGAAAGTTTTATCTTGCCCCTTTCCGATAAATATTATCATAACCCATCCACAAAACAATCATTTGGTGATTTCTATGACTATGCTTAATTTTTGCCCTGTTCTTGGGCTTCATTTAAATAGAACTGTAAAAAAAAGTATTATTTTATATCTGGCTTCCTTCACCTAACATTGTTTGTGAGATTCATGCATGTTGCATGCATCTGTAGTTTATTCCTTGTGCTGCTGTGTATGTGTATATTCCAGCATATGGACACACAACAGGTTGTTCATTATCTCCTGTTAAAGAACATTTGGATTGTTTCCAGTTGTGGCTACTTTGAACAAGACTACTGTGAACATTCTTATACAAATCTTCTTGTGGACATCTGCTTATATTTCCTTTGGGTAAATACTTAGGATTGTAATTGCTGCCGATAGGGTGCATTCATATTTAACTTCATTAGAAGCTACTTCAGATTTTCTAATATAGTCGTGCCATTGAGCACTTCCACTAGCCATGTTTGGGATTGGAAGTTAAGCATTCTCCATTAGTTTTCCATTTCTTTTCTCCCAAAAGAAATTTTAGAGTGAAAACTTTCAATTATTGAATGTGTTAACTTAGAAAAGAGAATGAATCTTAAAAGGAGCCGTGATCTCCCATCATAATCAGTGTAATTTAAAGCAGATTTTTCTGATGCACAAATTAGCCTATGGGCATGTTAGAACATTATGTGAACTTCTTTGTATGGTGGAGTTTAACACACATAGAAAAAGTCTTGAGAGAACAAGACTCATTGGACCCCACAGTAATATCTACTCAGTTATCCTTTCTTTTCACATACCATTGGGAAAACATTATGCCGAATAGCATTATATATTTCATTTCCAGTATTTTTGTGGTACCATTTTGTATTGTCTCTCACAAGAGTCAACAGATAACACTGTCTGATATTTATCAATCCAAAATATTAAATTTCCTGGAGGCACTTTTCAGTATTTCACACTTCATATTAATTTACTTAGACCCTAAAAGATTTAATAGCTCACTCTATTTTTCTTTCTTAAATTCATAAAGCCCAACCACTTTTTCTAATATTTTCTTCTAGTCCTTTTTTAATTTTAATAAGAGCAGGAAAACACACTTGATTAAACAGCAGTTGTATGTGTTTGTTTATTAAACTGTTGAATTAGAAATGAAGGACTAGAAAGTGAGAAGTATGGCTGAGTTTTTTCGACAATGCAAACACACACACACACACACACACACACACACACACACACACAATCCTTGTGGGAAAATGATGGCCACGCTTTTCAGATTATTTATCACTGATATTGCACTAAATCCCTGATGATTTCACCCCATTACAAAAATCTCAGGAATGATCTTGTAATCCAAGAGTAGTCATCACTCCAAATCCATACATTAAAGTTCCCAATCTAAGCCTATTACAAAATTACATAACCCATTAGTGACACCTAAAGTACAAAATCAAAAATACCATTATTGTAGAGCCATAATTTCAGGAATATTTATCTTTAGTCATAATTAAGGAAAATAGTACTTTTCAAGGTAGTTGTTGAGTGCAGTGTACATGGCTACCCATCAGTATGGACAACATATGGACTGCAATGATCAAGTACAACATGAATGCAAAGCCAGTAATTTAAAATGAGTTTCAAAGTCTGTGGAGTCTGGCTTAATGTGTAAATGCAAGTAGACTTGAATTTGTTACAATGCCTATGAATTCTAAAGAAGAAAAAAGTTCTAGCCATTTTGGCTCAGTGGATAGAGCATTGGCCTGCAAAGTAAAGGGCCCCAGGTTTGATTCCAGTCGAGGGCACATGCCTGAGTTGTGGGCTCCAACCCCAGTAGGGAGCGTGCAGGAGGCAGCTGATCAATGATTCTCTCTCATTGATGTTTCTATATATCTCTCCCTTCCTCTCTGAAATCAATAAAAATATATTTAAAAATAATAATAAAATAGAGAAAAAGAAGTGAATATTTATCCTGAAAAATTTGTCTGATAGTTTTTATGACATGTGGACATTTAATAGGAATAAGAGAACTTGTGTACAGTGAATAATAAGAAATATTTTTGTCGTGATAGAATGTAGTAACATGTGTAGTAAAAGGGGAACACTTTAAGTAGCTTAGAGAAAGGAAAATACTCCCAGCACAGTCGTGTAACATCTACTAGGCGGACTAGTTCTTTAACCCTGGTAAGCATGCAGCCTCCAAGACTATGGTAGGTCACACTGGCACTACTTTATTCAGAAATATGTAGGACAGGAGTCATTGCTCCTGGCAAGAGCCAGCAGACAATATCGGTTAGGTGGTTTACCCAACACTCTGCAACAGTGCACACTGCCCCTCGGAAACTGTGTTTTTTCACTCATCACCCCTTAGTCCCAGCCCTCAAGTGACAGCTCAGGTGAGAAGGATAAAGATTCACATTAGGGCCAGCTGGTGTGGCTCAGTGGTTTACTATCAACCTATGAACCAGAAGGTCATGGTTCCATTCCAGGTCAGGCCATATGCCCTGGTTACGGGCTCAATTCCAAGTGTGAAGCATGTAGGAGGCAGCTGATCAATGATTCTCTCTCATCATTGATGCTTTCTCTCTCTCTCTCTCTCTCTCTCTCTCTCTCTCTCTCTCTCTCTCTCTTTCTCCTGTCCCTTCCACTCTGAAATTATATATATATATATATATATATATATATATATATATATATATTAGAGATTCACACTGATTGAGTTCAGAAGCCATCCTGGCTTAAGCTTCATATCGACAGAAACCGACTCTATAAGCATAGCTTGCAGAATTCTTACAAGGGTTTTCTTTGTATGTAACTGTTACTTCACCCAGGCAAGCTTAAAATTCTTTTTTTTCCAAACAGGTATTTCTAATTCTGTCAGTCCAAATGCAATCTAGCAACATGGGTTCATTTTTACCACAAGCACCGTTGCTTAGCAACAGTTACCATACACCACCTCATCTGGTTACCAAGGAAACCAAGCTAGAAAGTTACCGAAAGGCCAAATTTCCATGCAAAAAGGACAGGGGTTGTATTAAGGCATTGCCCACATCTGGTCTCATCCACAAAACTGTGAAATCAAGTTGAATGTGTGACTTTGGGTGTGAACATGGCATAAATCTCTCTGGTGGTGCTTTTCCTAGAGCTGATGTACACAGTGGAACTTGCTGGAGGGCTCGGTGCTATCCTGCTGTTGCTTGTTTGCTTGGTGACCGTCTACAAGTGCTACAAAATAGAGATCATGCTCTTCTACAGGAACCACTTTGGGGCTGAGGAGCTGGATGGAGGTAAGACGAGTTCCCTCTTTTAACGTCTTTCTGAATTTTCTTATTCGTTTTCTGTCTTTGCTTTATTGAGGGAGGGAAGAAAAATTAACTCCATTAACCATTGATAAGAGTTTTAGAATCTTTCAGTGTTCAGTTTGTAACTTAATGTTTTACATGGAACTACATGTGTGATTCTTTGGAGCCAACAGGTATTTTCCTCTGAAAATTGTAAAGTAGCCCAAGCCGGTTTGGCTCAGTGGATAGAGCGTTGGCCTGCGGACTCAAGGGTCCCAGGTTCGATTTCGATCAAGGGCATGTACCTTGGTTGCGGGCACATCCCCAGTAAGGAGTATGCAGGAGGCAGCTGATAGATGTTTTTGGCTCTCTATCCCTCTCCCTTCATCTCTGTAACAAATAAATAAAATATATGAAAATTGTAAAGCAACTCTTTTGAATTGTATTCCAAACAGCACTGGTGAATTACAAGTTCTGATTACAATGCTATCAAAGTATTCATTTTCTCTCACATTGTAATCAGTACTGACAGGCCAGCTTTACTGTTCTCTATAGGTAAGGTGTGTCTCTTTTAATTGTGTTCTCTAGCCTGATAGTTTGAAGTGAATCTCAATTTGTTCCTTGTTTAAACTGATCAGTTATAATAAACTGTACTGAACATTTTAGAATTCACCCAGCAATCTTTTCAAGCCTGTTTATTTAGCTGTAATTAGGCAAACTAATTTTTATTCCAAGTGTGGACCAACAGATAGGAAAGTGCACAAGCATATTGTTTTCATAATTATACATTTATTAGTTTTACTCAAATTGGACAAGTAAATATTATTTTCATAGAAATTGTAATTGTTTTTGCCTCTGGTCAGTCATAAATATGCATATAATCTAAGAGGAATTTGGATTGCTAAAAATTGAGCTCTTTAAACCACCTAGTAGAGGATTTAAGTGTTTTTTTTTCCTTGTTGGTCCTTTGAAAATGGTTTGTATATAAGATAAATTTACAATACAGGAAGCATATGCAAATTGACACTAAATAGTTCAGATGATGGTTTCTCGATCATATTTATAAACTTTTTTTCATTAACTGTCAGTTTTACACTAAATAGTACAAAGAAAAATATGCGCATGATATCACATCCAGGTCCTCTGTAATAAATCATCAGGTAGAAGTATAGGTTGTCCCTGAAACCGATTTGGCTCAGTGGGTAGAGTGTTAGCCTTCGGACTCAAGGGTCCCTGGTTCAATTCCTGTCAAGGGCATGTACTTTGGTTGCAGACACATCCCCAGTGTGGAGTGTGCAGGAGGCAGCTGGTCGATGTTTCTCTTTCATTGATATTTCTAGCTCTCTATCCTTCTCCCTTCCTCTCTGTAAAAAAAATCAATAAAATATATATATTTTTAAAGAAGTATAGGTTGTCAGACTTGTGAAGGGTAACAGCTCATTTAGCATCCCTAACACTCCTCTCTATTTTTAAATATATATATTTTTATTGATTTCAGAAAAGAAGGGAGAGGAGAGATAGAAACATCAGTGAAGAGAGAGAATCATTGATTGGCTGCCTCTTGCATGCCCCACACTGGGGATGGAGCCCACAACCTGGGCATGTGCCCTGACTAGGAATCGAGCTGTGACCTTCTGGTTCATAGGTTGATACTCAACCACTGAGCCACACCAGCTGGGTTTTAATACTCCTCTCTTTTCCATTAGGGTAAAGTCTGTGCTGCAGCAAAACTGTATTTCTTTTCTTTTCAGTGCTAATTTGTCTATTTCTTCATTTCTAATTTTCTTGCCTGTTTATACAAATTGTTCATATTTTTGCTAGTGCTTTAAAGAGATATGAGAAAAGTGTCAATGTCAGAGCTGTTGTTGAATGGGTACTAAGAAGTGTGCCAGGCATTCTGAAAATCATTCGTGCTAAACCTCAAAAAATTGTGTGGCTAGTTATCATCTCTATTTTATTGATATAGCAAATTAGGCTCCCAGAGGTTAAATGACTTACTGAAGAAAATATCATAAGTATTATGGATCATGGCCAAGATGGGATTTGAAAATGGGTCAATTTCCAAAGCCTTTATTTTACTGAACACTGAAACCCTGTTATTTTTAACCCTTTAAAATTTTGGTATGTTCAGTATAATCTAAAGATCCACTATTGTTTGCATGATTAATACAATAGAAGATACTTGGAAAAGCAGTTTACCTAAGCAAGTATCACTTTATCTATTAACCCTTTGTTTTATGTATTTATTTTGTGTTCTAAAAATATGAATGGTGTTACCCAAACTATCAATTTCTAGAATTTTTTAATTTAAATTATTTATTGTTGAAAATATTACATGTCTCCTTTCCCCCTCTAGTATGGTATGGTTTTTATTTGTCATGTTCTAAATGGTAAGATATTCTAATGGTATTGGATGCCTATGAACCTTAGTCACATCCCCTTGGATCCTTCAACAAATGCTCTTGTGGTTGAATGGTTATCTCCTCCATCAGTGGTGGAGAATTTCTCTGACATCATTAAATTCCCATCTTCCTAGCTGTCCCTCAAGTCCTTCCACCTTCCAAAGAAATAACTGTTAAGAAGAGACACCAGGCTTTTCATATTCTTGAGTTGGTTTCTTTAAAAAAAATGCAATTTGAAAGTCAAAACGGAGCAATGTCTCTTTTATCTTGGCCACCTTTTCACCTCCTCTGAAAGGGGAATACATAAAATACCTTGGGAAGCAATGGAAGGCCAAGAGTGTGAAGAAAAACAGGAAAAGAAAGTTTAGCTAATATTTGGAAGTAATATCTTACTATGGTGGCATGATACTAACAAAGTCATTGACCATTTATTGAGTGTTTACCAAATGACAAACACAGTGTTGACTAGTTTATTGATACTCAGAGAATCACACAACCAGAAAGACAATTTAAACCCAGGTCTAAACAACTCCAAATCCCAACTATTTCAGCTACTGTGTCAGACTCGGAGAGGGAATGTTTAGCATCAGAGACACATTCAACTAGTTCCTTGTAGGTTGTTACTACAGTTCTATATCAGGATTCTAAGATGGAACATATAGCCGCTTTGCTCCCTCAGTTTGTTCCCATCATTCCGTGTCCCCCTCTAACCTTACACTGTGTTGCTGCCCCTGAATTCGGGCCTTAGCATTTCTCTTCTGATTCTGCAACACTCACCTTTCTGGACCATATTTATAACTCTGTCTTCAATTGCCTTTGTGCACGAATAATTCCTTAACCCCAGTTTCCTTGTTTTAGTATCTTTTTGGTTACAAGGAGAACCAGGAAGCATAGGGTAGTGCTGGCACTTCTAGGGAGAAAACCAATGAGGCCACAGAACCTGTGAAATCACACATGAAGCCATAGTGCAGAGTTTTATTTTTATTTTTTGGCATTATGCTCCATACTTCACCCGGTCTTTTTCTCTTCCTTCCCTCCTATCCACTGAACTGTTCAAACAACATTATTATTATTATTAGAGAGATGTAATAATATATGCTGTAAGAAGTTGGGAAACACAGACAAGCCAAACAAAATCCAGCACATTCCCACCATTCATGGGTCACCATTGTTAACACTTTAGCACGCGTCCTTATGGCGTCTTCCAGGTGTGGGTTGGACATTTGTCACATGGGATAATTCTCTCCTCTTTTGGGGGTGGGGGTGGAGACAGAGACATCAGAATGTTCTTGCAATTTCTTAAGTAACTTTAATTCAAAATAATCAGCATGCCATTGTGGGATATCTTGGGGCAGCCTGCCCTAAGTCCCAACAAAATAATCAAGTCTAGAACAATATCCAACTAGATATTCTGTAGGGATTGGATGCATCTGTAAATTATGTTAACTAATCATATCTCTTGAATAGCACTGATTTCATGATGGAGGATCTGTTTCCAATATCCATTATAATTAGTAGACAGCTGCTAATTTTAGCAATGAAACTTGATTTCTAACATCCATTGTGCTAATTAATGAACTATCTACTTTTGATCAGAAATAAAAATAGTTGATGTGCATACAGTGCTGCCTCTAGAGCAAGTGTGTCAAACTCAAAGGCTTACACGGGCCAAATAAACAAGGTTTAAGTTTATGCGGACTGCAAAAAAACAAAAGCTACAATTTTCATAGAAACGTAGGTTTATTTTTATTTTTTTATTTTTTAATTATTAATATTTTACAGAGAGGAAGGGAGAGAGATAGAGAGCTAGAAACGTCAATGAGAGAGAAACATTGACCAGCTGCCTCTTGCATGCTCCCTACTGGAGATGTGCCCGCAACCAATGTACATGTCCCCGCCCGGAACCGAACCCGGGACCTCTCAGTCCACAGACCGATGCTCTACCAACTGAGCCAAACCGGTTTGGGCCATAGGTTTATTTTTATAGAGATGTGCTGAATACAAAGGCTGAATACAAAGGCTGAGTCATCGTTAACATAAAATAATAGAACATTTTAATAAAAGTTAATATTGTTCTTGAACATTAACTTATCAGACACTGAATAACTGCACAAATTAATAAGCATAACACAAAAATACCTATTTTTCTTATTCTCTGAAAGCAAAATATTTCCTGTTGCACACACCAAACAAATTAGTACAAGACTAATGACATGGCCTTTGGCTGCTAAAATATTCACTGCTGGTATTAGTGGAGAGAAATGGTGCACCTGTGCATAAGGTGCATAAGGGAAATGAATGCAACACTATTCTAGTAACCAGTAATTAAGGAACATTTTAGTTCATTATTAATAACTAGAGACTCAATGCACAAAATTTGTGCATGGCTAGGGTTCCCATGCCTGACTGGTGATCGTGGCTGATTAGGGCCTTCTGGCTGCTGACCAGGGCCTCCCTTCCCCAGCTGCCAGCTTGGGCCTTCCTTCGTTCCATGCCTCCCCCTGGTGGTCAGCACACATCATAACTATCTTTCAAACTCCCAGTCTCCAGTTGAACTCCTGAATGAACACTTTGCATATTAGCCATTATATATATATAATGTATAACAGGATATTGTAAAAATTACATTATTAATATTTTATTAAACCGTTTCTTACAGAACATATTGGCTGGACCATAAAAATATTTGTTGTGAGCCACATGCAGCTTGCAGGCTGCGAGTTTGACATGCTTGCTCCAGAGTGTTGTCTTAGTCTAATTAAATGCTAGATAGCCATCTTGACAAAGACAACCTACTATCTCTAGAGGGGAATTTACACTAACACAGTATCTCATTGTTTTTTTCCTGATTTTGTTAAATTGTCTATTTGGGCTTTGTTTTTATTTATTTTCATTTCATTGGGTTTCTTTAAGATGATTATTTTGAAATATTTGTTAGGCAAATTGTAGATCTCCATTTCTTTGGGATTGGGTACTGTACCTTTATTATTTTCCTTTGTTGGTATCATATTTGCCTGATTCTTCTTTATCCATGTATCCTTGCATTGGTGTCTGTGCATTTGAAGGAGTATACACCTTGTCTGGTCTTTACAGAGTGATTTCAGCAGGTAAACTTCTTCTGCCTGTTCCTCAAGCCAATGAGATTACCTCTAGAATTGCAGTCAGGCTTGATTGTCACTAGTTTTGAGGCTAGATATACAGCAGGCCTGTTATAAGGGGCTCCACTAGGCAAGGCTGTCTGGTTCCTGGTTGAGTGAGAATATCTTAGGGCAAATGTCCATATCAGGTTCCACACAGATGGGTCCCTGAGTGGGCAATATGGACTCTGGACTATGGCTAATAAGACACATATAAAGGATGTCTTATTTGGCCATTTCATGGGCATCACTCCTGTTGTTCATTTTTTATAGCACATGGCAATCAGAATCTCTTGAAAGTCATGGGAGGAGTAAATCAATGACTGTATTTGCATTTATGAAGGTTATTGTGTACACCAGCTGTTTTCCATCTCTATGGTGAATATAATTATAAATGATGCCTTAAATTTGAGAAAATGAAATTTATAAAATAAAGTTTAGATCAGGAAATATACCCTTGCACTACCCTGTTATGACTATTTATTTTTCAATTACAGTTGACATTCAACATTATTTTGTGTTAGTGTCAGGTGTATAGTACATCAGTTAGACATTTACTAGTATATAATTTGCAATGTGATCCCTCAGGTAATTCTAGTACCCACCTGGTACCATACATAGTTATTACAATATTGTTGACTACATTCCCTATGCTGTACTTTACATCCCCGTGACTGTTTTGTAGCAAATTATTATTTCTTAATCCCTTCAGCTTTTTTCTCACCCATTCTCCAATATTTCTCCCTTCTGGCATCCATCAATCTGCTTTCTGTATTGATAAATATGTTTCTTCATTTAGTTTGTTCTTTATATTTCACATGTAAATTATATCATATGGTATTTGTCTTTATCTGCCTGGCTTATTTCACTTACCAAAATGCCCTCTAGGTTCATCCATGCTGTCGCAAATAATGCCTAGCTAGATTTGAGCTATTTTTAAATTTAAGTTGCCTTTAAAATACCACAGGCCTATCCTTTAAAAAACTTGACATACTTTTCCCCCTATGGTCATAAAAATGTCATTTTGTAAAGTTTCTCTACTACATGAAGCTCATAAAGATTATTCAATATATGTTCTTACAAATATTTTTAAAATATATTTTTTATTCATTTCAGAGAAGAAGGGAGAGGGAGAGAGAGAGAAACATCAGTGATGAGAGAGAATCATCAATGGGCTGCCTCCTGCATGCCCCCTATCTGGAATTGAGCCCACATCCCAAGCACATGCCCTGACCAAGAATCAAACTGTGACCTGGTTTATAAGTCAACCACTGAGCCACACTGACCAGGCCAGATATATATATTTTTTTAAATCTAAGAAATGTTACCCAAGATTCATCTTCAGCTGGTAATTGAGAAAAAGGAAGACTCCTCACCCATATGACTTTGAGTCAGAATATATTGCTGAATTTAGTATGGTTTTTGTTACAGTGTTTGGAATCTGAGAAATTTTAAATTCAGAGTTTGCTTTTGGTAGTTAATAAATGTCTAGCCCATCATTGCACTAATGTAGACTCTTGGGAAAGAGATAAATTGATATAAATCAAGTGTCTCATTGATTTGAGGATGCTGATGCAGCTGCTTGCAAGCAGCTTTTTAGTCACATTTATGCCCAGGATAATCTGCATGTGAGCAATTTCTTTTTATCTGAGCATTATTAGTATAAATGCAATAAATTCATCCAGATGACATAAAGAAATAGAAAACTGACTGGGGCCATAACAGCAATTCCTGAGGTTCATTTAAGCTATTGTATTTACTGTACATATTACTCTAGGCAAGAAGAGTCTATTCTCTCTTTGATGAAAGTATGACTTTCAGCTATTTTATTATGCCCTGTCATCTGTCATGTAAGGACTAATTATCATAGATCTGAAGCTACAGTGTTTAGGTTTTGTGGTGTTTTGGTCAATTACCTAGTAGCTAACTGTAACTCTTTGATGTCTATATACTGGATGGCCAGATTATTATGATCTCTGAACTCATAATAATCTGGCCACTCAGTGTATATCCTGTCCCAGAAAGAGTTCCTCAAAGTGTGGTCTCTCAAGTATCACCTGAGAGTTTTCTATAAATGTAAATTCTCAGGAACTATTTTAGACCTACTGAATGAAAAAATTGTATTTAACAAGCTCTCCAAAATTTTGTTCATTCATGTTCAAGTTATGAAAACTACTTTTCCAGAGAAGTTTACAGCCAATCTAAGGCCTTCCCTTGAGTCACAATGAGAAATTACATTTCAAGACTATTCAAAAGGAGTCTTACTAAACTCCAACCCCTCACCTCCTAGCAATTCCTTACAGAGCCCATACAGACAGCATGGAGTGTGTACCACCAAAGCCTTCTCTCAAAGGAAATGGCCCAGGTCTTGAGAAAATCTCTACACTGGCTATAAGATATAAGCCATGCCATGCCCAAATGAAAAGATATTCATTCATTTAATCAACTGATATATTTGAGCATCTACTAAGCTCTAGTTACATATCTGAGTCAAGAATCTTTTGGTCAAAGAAAGAAGATAAAATGTGAGCATAATAATGTAGTATGTGGGAAAAGAGATCACCCCACACTCAGATACATAAAAACTCAAATTCAGCGGAAACAAATTGCATATTTAGCTGCTTAATTTGACAATAGTTAGCCATAAATATTTTTTCAAGCTACCATAAACATAATTAGTGGTGAGGTTTGAGAAGATAAATTTTGTGACTCTATGTGGAATGGGCTAGAAGGAGAAGGAAGACCCACTAAAAATAATTATAACAACTGAAAAACAAGTACAGCCTGACCTAGGATGGAAATAGACTCAAAAGGGTTCTTACCAGTGAATGGCTATAAGATTGTTGGTAAATGAAAAGGGATAATTGGAACATGTAGTGGACATTTTCTCTGTTTTCCGAATCCCACACGGAAAGCAACAGATTCCTGAGGGGAGGAGCTGGGGATTGAGAAATTAGAGAAAGAAAGAGACAAGAGACAGAAATAGATTCAAGCTGGGCACTAGGTGGAGGCTATCTCTCTGATGGAGAGACAGTCACATTCAGCGCAGACAACACAGCACATTTATTGGTTTCCAAAAGGGATTTTATGATCAAAAGGATTTTTGGGTGTGCCCAAATCCTATTCATCAGGATCTTGGTAAGCTTATTTTTTGGTACAAGATTTAGCATAACAAGACCTGGGTGGGTCAAGATCCTTTTTGTTCCTCATTCCAAGCACGTGGATAAAGATAAGAAATCAGTACCGGATTCTGCCAGTGCCATTGTGCTCTGCTGATTAAAAGAGTATCCATGTGCCTTCCCAGAAGGCTCTCTACAGGAACACATATATATAAAGTTTGGAGATTAAAGAAGATTGTTATACTATTAAAATTAAAGTAAAATAAAAGGTGAAGAACAGAGCTTGAGGATGGGAAGCTTGTTATTTTGTGATAAAGTTGAATGTAGGATACATAATGAACATTCATTCAATTAAGGGGCCCAAGTTATAGGTAGAGCTAGAAGACTGCTGGTAGTTCATAAGAAGAAAACAGAATTGAACATGTAAGGGGGACATCTACACAGAAGTGATTGTTAATGTTCTGTGAAGAAATTAGATTTTTTTAAAGAGAAAATGGGTTAAAAGAAAAATGAAACAGGCTATAGAAAACACCTTAAGAAATTATAGTATTTATTAGAGGCCAGGTGCATGAAATTTGTGCACTGTGGTGGGGGGGTGGTGCTTCAGCCCAGCCTGCACCCTCTCCAAGTCTGGGACCCCTCAGGCAATGTCCAACTGCTGATTGGCAGTCAGACATCCCTCTCACAATCTGGGACTGCTTTCTCCCAACTGCTCGCCTGCCTGCCTGATTGCCCCTAACCACTTCTGCCTGCCAGCCTGATCACCCATTAACCACTCCCCTGCCAGCCTGATAAACACCTAACTGTTCCCCTGCTGACCTTGATCTCCCCCAACTGCCTTCTCCTGCCAGCCTGGTTCCCCCAACTGCCCTCCCCTGCAGGCCTGGCAGCCCCCCAACTGCCCTCCCCTGCCAGCCTGGTTGTCCCCAACTGCCCTTCTCTGCAGCCCAAATGCCCCTAATTGCCTCTGCCTGCCTGGTCACCTCTAGCTGCTCCCCCTGCAAGTCTGATCTCCCCCCCTCCAACTGTCCTCCTCTGCTGGCCAATTTGGTTCTGATTGGTTGGTTTCTATTCCAGTCAGCATCAAAAGCTCCACCTCCTAGGCATCCATTGGCTCCTCACAGTTGACCCAGATTTGGTTCTGAGTGGTCAGTTTCTATGCCAGTCTGCATCTCTGGGCCTATCAATGGGGCCTGATCAGAAAGGCAGGGATGATCAGCAACCCCAATGGAGGCCTGGAGAGAAATGGAGGTGAGGCTGCTGGCCAGTCCCAAAGAGAAAGAGAGAGACAAGTGTTGATCAAGAACTGCCACAGAGGCTATGGATCAGATCCTGCTTCTCTCTTCAGGCCTCTCTATGGACCCGATTCACAGCCCCCTCATCAGTCAGTGTTGGGTGGGTAACCAGGCAACCCAGTGCTGACTATAGGACTGAATTCCGGTTGATCAAGGGTATTTATATATTAGGATGAGTTGAAGAAAGGCATCCATGGAAGAGGCAGAGGAACCAGAAACAGTGTCATGTGAGCAAAAGTGATATCCAGCTGGAACTTACCAATATTGGGGGAGCAGTTGTTTATATTTCTTCTGAGTCCTAAGTGCTCTGTTCTTATTAGTGTTCATGTTGATCTAGTTTTCAAATATTTTTGAGCCTAAAAAAAAAGGCAAAGAATGATGATCTAGTCATTAAAAATCTTAGATTTGGGCAAACTTTAACACCTTATAGAACTTTCTGGAAAACTAGAAGAGAACAGCTTCCAAGAAAGAAAATAGTATATGCATGAAATCATTCTACAATCTACAGTCTGGTTTAAGGAGCCCTCCCTCATTAAAAAGACAGTAATTAGAACTGAGGTGAATTGTGAATTCTGATATCACCTCCAGAAAAGAAAATTGGTGAATGAGAGACTATCCAGAATATAACTGACTTCTTGTTCTTAGAAATAATAAATGAGAAATCTAGGATGTTCATCTTAAAAACTTTGAGATAAATATGATGCATGATAGTGTCATCAAATATTTCATGAGTTCTTGTGTAAAAAGGGGGAAGAATGAGGAAAGGAACAGAGTTTAGAACCAAGATTTATTCATTTACATTGTAATCTTTTTATTCTTCTTTTTAAACTGATTAACATGATGAGAAAATAATTTGGCAGTATATTACATGTAAAATAAATGGAGATCAGTGAAGAATTATGTTTTTCTATAAGAATTCAGTGTAACAATATCCTCAGTCTCAAAATCCAAGAACCAATTTCTGGCAAAAATATTAAATAATCTACTGACAAGCAACTCGCAGATTTCCCTTTTTGTTTTCTCAACAGGGTAGAATGACTAAAGGAAGTATTAATTGAATGTAGCACTATTTAGAATAAGCATATGCTATCCAAATATGTGGCTTTTTATAAACAGTCAACATTCTCTATTATCTCTGCCTCAAAAATGCTAGAAGTTAACATATTATTATTCTTTGTATTGATTTTTCTCCTACTGCCTTCACAACAACAACAAAATGAAAACAGGAACCCTTACACCTCCAAATTAGTTCTAGAATAGTTGGCATTATTGAATTGTTCTTGAAAACTAATGAAGGCTTCTTTCCTTGGTCCCCCAGCAGTCAAACATTTGGAGATGTTTGTGAAAAGAGGTGAATGTTTTCATATCCTATTATTTCTTTTGTAGAACAGTCACTTCAGCTTTACTCTGTACTGTTTTTGACAGACAATAAAGATTATGACGCATACTTGTCCTATACCAAAGTGGATCCTGACCAGTGGAATCAAGAGACGGGGGAAGAAGAACGTTTTGCTCTTGAAATCCTACCTGATATGCTTGAGAAGCACTATGGATATAAGTTGTTTATACCAGACAGAGATTTAATTCCAACTGGAAGTAAGTTTATATTTTCATTTACATATTCGTGTGTCTTTCTGTGTAGACATCATTTTTAGACAGAACTTAACCATTTGGTTCTTTATTTCAAAAATTGTATGTGTCAGATTGTTAAGAAATGTTGTTATATGTTCATATGAAACTTAATTTTGACACTTCTGAAGTGGTACTTCCATCATTTTATAAAGCATCTCATTTTGATGAGCCCTTACACTTAAATAAACCAAGTAAGAGATTTATGGCTGGAAAAATATCTCTTGCATTAAAAGAAGCAAAGCCCATACTGTATTCAAAGTAATCACTGGGTATTTTCATCTCCTCATGATGTTACCCAACGAACACCAATTCTCATCTAATGTGGGAAAGAGAATCTTCCAGAGCTTTCTGGAGCACATTTTGGATTTACTCACTCTGATCACTCTTTTCTCTTTTGTAGCATACATTGAAGATGTAGCAAGGTGTGTAGATCAAAGCAAGCGGCTGATTATTGTCATGACCCCGAATTATGTAGTCAGAAGGGGCTGGAGCATCTTTGAGCTGGAGACCAGACTTCGAAACATGCTTGTGACTGGAGAAATTAAAGTGATACTAATCGAATGCAGCGAACTGCGCGGAATTATGAACTACCAGGAGGTGGAGGCCCTCAAGCACACCATCAAGCTCCTGACGGTTATTAAATGGCATGGACCAAAATGCAACAAGTTGAACTCTAAGTTCTGGAAACGTTTACAATATGAAATGCCTTTTAAGAGGATAGAGCCCATTACACACGAGCAGGCTTTAGATGTTAGTGAGCAGGGGCCTTTCGGGGAGCTGCAGACTGTCTCGGCCATTTCCATGGCTGCAGCCACCTCCACAGCTCTAGCCACTGCCCATCCAGATCTCCGTTCCACCTTCCACAACACGTACCATTCACAAATGCGTCAGAAACACTACTACCGAAGCTATGAGTATGATGTACCTCCTACTGGCACCCTGCCTCTTACCTCCATAGGAAATCAGCATACCTATTGTAACATCCCTATGACACTCATCAATGGGCAGCGGCCACAGACAAAATCCAGCAGGGAGCAGAATCCAGATGAGGCCCACACCAACAGTGCCATCCTGCCACTGTTGCCAAGGGAGACCAGTATATCCAGTGTGATTTGGTGACAGAAAAGCAAGGGGCATCCTGTCCCTGGGAGCTTGAGTAGAGTCTGCAGTCCAGTGCCTGGAACTAAATCCTCGACTGCTGCTGTTAAAAACATGCATTACAATCTCTAGAACACGAGGAAAAACAGGGTCTTGTACATAAGTTTTTGGCAGTTTCTTTGTAGCATCAGTGTCTTGTTGTTTTACCACGTCTCTTACTCATTCCATTTTTGACTTTGTTTTATACGTCACTGGAATTTGTAAATTGACATTTTTTTAAAGCAGAGACTTATGTATAGATAGAGAACCCTTCTTTGCTTCATTAGTTTAGTTTTAGAATGGGTTTCATTTCCTTTTCTTGATTTTGTTTTGCTTTTAACATTTCCTTGGGGTGCTTGGACAAATCCATCTGATGGGACAAGGAGCACCGGATCCTCTCTTAGGCTCTACCTAGGATCAGCAGGGCCATGTGGGCCTTCAGAGAGCAGTGCACCGAATGCCAACATTGCCATTTGAGGGGAGAAAATCAAAGAAGAGAACACTTGCTCATAGGATGGCCCCGCCAATCAGAGCCCTGAATCTTTTCCTTGTCCCACTTCATCCCCCACCTCTACCCTTCTAATGGCGGCATGATGTGTACATTCTGAGGAAGGGTGGGGGGTGGGTCTAACTGTCTTAACATTTACTTCACTGCTGGTCAGAATACACTCCAGACCCAAAAGTGTGCTAGTCACTTAACAGTGACCACTACAGCGTGCTAAGAAGAGAAGATCAAGGGCATGAAAATGGGGGAAAGAGTGTTGTTTCCGTTTTTTGAATGAGTTGATGTACCCTTATATAAATATATATATATATAAATATAAATATAAATATACAGCAAAACAAACAAACAAAAACAAAAAAGCAAAAAACAAAACAAAAACAAAAAAAACAAAAAAAGTAAGCCCTATATTTGATCACTTCCTGGAAAGGCATGAATGTGTTTGTGGCTGTTTTTGTTTGATATTCTACTTCCTCTTTTCCCTCTGTATTTTTTTCTGCAAATGAGATTATGTGCAAATGCCTGGCAAGTTAACTCAGAAGGGTGAATCAAACACAAGTCAAAATGAAATTTACATTGAAGGCTTCCAAACCAAAGGGAAGAACAGGATGTGTCATCAAATATGTTTTTGTCACCTTGTATTATACGAAATGTTATTTTCTACAGAGTCAGAAAAAAATCTGTGAAACTTATTATGGGGTTCCCTTGTATCAAATGTTAATTCACTGTATTTGATTTTCAATGCTACATTCAGAATCCAGTGTTTGGTTTCACTTCGTGAACATAAGTAACACTTATTAATATCCAAGTGTTTAAATAAGAACTCAGGAGGTCATGCATATGAATACCTAGAGAAATCAGTATTTTCAAAATAAACATTATTTACACAAAGTGGTTTTTAAATTAGGTAAGAACGTGTTTAAAATAATTTTATTGTATAAAAAAATAGTTTCATTTTAACTGTATAATTCTATCTTTCAGAAACAGAAAGCTGATACTCCCAGGAAATCCCTCCCTACTGTGTAGCTTTATGTTTGAAATCAGTAACATAAGCAGCTAATATATATTTATGTTGAAGATAATGTAAAACCTGTCATATCGGAACTTGCAGAGGGCAGAATTGTTAAAGGGAAATATTACCTAAGTAGCTTTTAGTTTAAAAACAATCAATGTGATGAAAATACTGATAATAGAACTTTTACATTACTTTAGTGATCCATTGTAGGAACTTCCATTCTAGTCATCGTCTGTGGGCTGGTGTAGTGACTATTGTATGTTCGGTTTGTTCCTACCACCATATAATAAGAAAACAAGTCTACAGTTTTGGTCACTATTCTAATGTGTGAGTTGGCCACACACACACAAAAAAAGTGTAAACTTCTATATAATTTACCTGGGAGGGTAAATTTGAATTGCAAATGTACAAGAGATAAGTATAAGCATTTTGTAACAATATAAAGGCCTCAGTAAGCCTTGGGATGTGCATTGATTTTTATTTGCTTAAAAAAAGTGTTTCTTTCTCTGACAAATCACCTCGGTTCCTCTCTAGAATGTATTCTTTACTCCCATGTTCCCTTTGGATCTGTGTCACATTTTCAGAACTGAAGCTGCAAGGACACCTAAACGTGAAGGTCAGCTCTGCACATTGGATTATTTTCAGAATCCAAGAGAGCCATTGTTTACTTGTACTATGGACACCTGTCAGAGACTGGTGGCAGTGCACCTCATTGGACTGGATGCCAGACTCCCCCAGTGCTCAGAAAACTGTAAACATGGCAATGTCCTGGTCTATGTATTTTTCATTTTTTATTTTTTTAAGTGCACGATGGAAGTGTGGAATCAATGTAGAGGAAGTAATCATGCCACAGTCATATTTTAGGCATCCATAGGCGTTAATTTAGCTGCCTTCTGAGTACATCTTTTGTTCTATTTTTAGTGTAGATTTAAGCACTTTGAATAGCATGATTCAGGGATTGATGGGTAATATTTGATGTTCTCACAACGTAAGAAACATTTTTCCTCTCATGCTTTGTCATATTTTTTTAAAAAAATGAAATAAATGGAGAAGCTATCTATGGATTTAGAAACATTCCTCCCAAGTATTCCTCTATCAGCTCTATGTGAGAACAAATGAAGGAAACTGTCATGTGTTCACGTGCTGTGTGTTTAACAAAATTTATATTAGAACTCACAATAAAAAGAGAAAAAAAATGTATTTTCCCTAGTGCTTAGGTTTCATCCTTCTCTTTTTTCTGTGGGGGATGTGGGAGATGAGCCTATTCTAGTTTTAAAAACACAGTCGAAAGTGTGAATACATTAGCCAAGCCGAAGAACAGAATGGTCTTGTGGACTTTGACATGTGAGATGTTTGTTATTGCCTGTTTTCCATCCATCATTGCTCAGGCTCCAAGTGACACATTATGGATTCAAGAGTTTCTCTGGTTCTTTAATGTAACCTCTACTTGCTGCCTATGAGTGTCCTACCCTTTATACTGGTGCTCAAATCTTTGATTATTTAATTTATAATTCGTTCCTTAGGTTTCCTATAGGCAGAGAAAAAAATTTCTATCTCATGCAGCGAACTGATATAAGTTTAGATTTTTCTATAAAATAAACCTGAGACACAATGAGTTAAGAGACCTGAACCTACTATATTTCTATAGCAAAACACACAATCAACCATTTTGTGTGTATTACTTTCTTCCTAATGTAAGTATTTGAACCTTATTGACTTAATCTTAAATATCTAGATACTGGCTTCTTCTTTATTTCTTTATTATTTAATATTTTATAACGAGAAAATATTAATGGAGAGCCAACCCCTAAACTCGAAGTAAGTTTTATTTATCCTAGAATAGTAATTAACTTTGACAGGTACCATTGGTGTAAATTAAGATCACCATTTCTAGGAAAACATTAATTCATACATTAGGTTCTGATTTTGGAATTATACCCTAGTTCTTTTTCTAAGAAGTACTTTTTATCTTGTGCTTAATTTATTTTTTTATTAAATTTAGTTTAAGCTTATATAATTAGTTCCAGAATAAAGCTTATTGAAATTCAAAGGAGACTATCAATATTACACAAGTGAAATAACTGAATGGAACTAAGGTAATACACAGACACAGAAAAGGAAAATCCTTGTTTCTAATCTGAACTTCCTTCCCATTATTGCCATAATCGGTTAAGAGAGGTGAAACATTAAATGGGTTTAAAATCCCACCTACAGACATATATTCCCCATCATTGAAGAATTTTTTACAACATATACAGTTATTTCAAAAATTAGTAATGCAACTGAGTTCCCTGGAAGAGAAGCTTGTCAGTGGACGCAGATCTGTCCCTTGCCCTATCACAAACCCTTTCCACCTTACTGTTCTGAGCAAAGAAAATAACCAACAATCAAATTTTGATTATCCTTAAAAATAGACCTTATTCTTGGGTTCAGGGGCCAGTTGAGTCTAAAAAGGATTAAAGGCAATAATGAAGTCCTTAAAATTCCAGACAAAATTGTGAATGCGTGCAAAATTATGTTTTTCTGGATATCAGAGTCAAAGACATCCATACCTAAAAATCAATTGATGTTTGGATTTAGGCCATATTCTCAGACTATCATTAAGATAAACCACATCTCTTGCAAACTCTGTTATGGATACTATTCCTCACCTTCATGCATAAAAATTCACTGGATGCTTATTCTTTTA
This sequence comes from Vespertilio murinus, assembly GCA_963924515.1. Lineage (NCBI taxonomy): Eukaryota > Metazoa > Chordata > Mammalia > Chiroptera > Vespertilionidae > Vespertilio > Vespertilio murinus. The sequence goes on from OZ004710.1 coordinate 17,085,420, forward strand.
ACAAACAAAGGCAATTCCTCGTTCAATATGACCCAACCTATGGGCAATTGGGTTTATAGTGAGGATAAACTTTGTATGATGATAAGCAATTCATGCCCAGATAAATGAGAACTGACTTACTATTACTATGATAGTTTACTCATTTCTTAAGTTACTCAAAAGATAATTTGGGGAGAATGTGAAATCATTTAATTTGGCATGATGCCTTATTTCATCAAACTTTTTTATGATTTAGGTTCAATCATGTTTCCTACACAAAACTAAAACTGAATCCAGTACAGGGGTAGAAGATACAACCATTTGACACGCTTTTCCGAAGGGATCCAGTTTTCTTATGCCAAGATTTAGAACTGATTGTGTACTTGGTTATCAGCAATTGGGCTTTTACTAGATTCAGGATATATGATGTGATTTGGGGCAGTATACATTTTGAGAATAAACTGAATGAAGTGGTTATTTAAAGTTTTACTTTTTATTCATGATTGGCAGCAAGGTGACATTTTGTGCTATGCTGATAATTAAGATACAAGGAGCTGTCAGAACTGAATGTGAGTAAAGACAAGGATGATGATGAGTTAATCCTAATCCTAAACCTGCATGTTTTGTCATAGAACTTCAGTCACATGCATAGAAAATGCTCAGACTAAAAAGAAGGAACTCAGCTCAAATCTTCCATTGAGTATCGTTTCTTCCTCCCAGGCTTATACTGGGAATTCAGAACATCTTCTCATTACAGAATTATAGACACACAGATATCTAGAAGAAAATTTTCCTTCTGCCACTTCGTAAATATCCCTCTTTATAGTCTGTGAATCCACTGACAAACTCATGTTTCTCATTTGTTCATTAAAGTAAGTAAAGTAGGGCACTATTGTGTGTGTTTTTTTTTTTTTTTACCATTCACTATGTTCATTGATGCATTCCCTAGGGACCATAGCCTGAAAGTATTCTCTTTCTAACAAAGGCAATCATCCTCAGTCATTGCATTGTACTCCCCCCACGGCTAAATGAAGAGAAACCGAAGAAGTATACATGAACTTTGAGACTATTACATGTAATATTGATGTTGTGTAAATTTCAATCTTCATAGTCCATATAACCTTAAGTTTCAAAGGGCATGCTTGTCATTAAAAAAAAAAGATTCAATGTAAAATGACATATTACATAGTGCATGAACATGTGGCAAAGTAAATTGGATCTATCCTTACTAGTCAATGAGAGACTAAATTTGGGGAGATTAGATGTGAGTGTTTTAGGATAATTGTCAACTGGGGTGAAGACATCTTTATGTTAGAACACATGGACAGTTGTCCATATTCTTTGCAGCATATGCTTCTGGTAACTAGAATCCTTGGTGTGTTCTTTCCACCGAAGTAGTAGAGATATGTTCATATAATCTGCTATTGAATTGTAAAGACATTTACATTTTCAGAGTTGGATGGAACACAAATAAGAAAGTGCATTGAGTCATTTTTCTCTGCTGGTGTTCAAGTCAAATTTTAAACTCAGACACTCACAGGTGTGTTCAACAGTCAGTAAAAAGTGAATTTTATGTACTGTTTCCCTTTAGTTTTGCTTACCCTCTTTCCTCGTTGATTTTATACAATCTAGAATGTATGTAACTCGTGTAGGTGATGGAGGCGCTCCTTTTTTTCTTAGAATACTTACAATTATATATTTGGTTTTGCTTTGAATAGCAATAGGTAAATAGACAAATACAGGTGTAAAAATGAGAAATTTTAAACTTGAATTATAATTTGTGTTTTATAGTCATTTCATAAGTATGTTACTCTCTATGAGTATGCTCTCTATATATCCTGTAAAAATAAATTTATATGTTACATAGAAATTCAAGAAATTAAATTATTTATTAAGCTACAAATGTTTCTTCTGGTTTCTACCTTGCCATAGATAAAAATAAGTTAATAGTGTGTTGTTGGAATATATGTAAGTACCTTCGTTAATTTGATAACTCTTGTTATAGTTTTCTTTCTCTATTTATGTCTGTATAAACTTATAACTTGTAGACTTTATTCCTATTATAAGTATGAAAGGGATTTAAGAAATATCCAATTGGCTGAACATAAAGAAAATCCTTGTTAAAAGGTCAAATCTACTTACCCTTTTTTCTTCAGTACTGGATTATGGAGAGGTTATAAGTTATTATCATGCTAATGAGCTTTTCAAGGTTGAATTCTGCATTTCCCCCTAATCTATTTCATAAATTTATTTGAGAAGCAGAAATGAAAGGCATTAAAACATGTGAGTCCTTTTTGCTGTTTCTCTTTCTTACTTCTTGCTTCCCAGGTATTTTATTCCTTTCTTTTTAAGGTACTACTCATATAATGACTTTAAATTAAATCCCCTTCAGGTAATATTTTAAAGCGACCAAGATCTTTAATCATCTTATTTTTCTACTCTGTTTGTACTTACTTGTAGTGCACAGTCGTTCCTAAAGGGAAATGGTTTTGGCCTTCCTTTTCATTTTATGTTAAAGATAAATAAACTATTTATTTATTTGTAGGGAGAGGAATATTGGTAAATCTTTCATCACAAGCATAACAAGTGAACAAACATAAATCTCTTAGAATGAATGGACTATTTAGGCAGAATTCATATATTAGGACAGTCTTTTAAGAAACACTTACTGAAGATGAAGCAGAATTAAATCACTTTAAAAATAGAAAGTAATCTTTTAAAAAAAAAACCTATAACGTTATTTCAGGCTGGATTTTAAAGTAATTAATATATTTAAAATTTAATAAAGTCATTTCTACCTCAGTAGGATTTTTCAAAGTGAAAAATAACTTCTACTGAAAAAGTAAAATGCTATATGGATTATGACTCAGTATATAATTTCCATATTGTATTTAAATTGTGAATCATAGGATTTGACCCATTATTACAACATCAGGAGAAAACTCTATTTGAAGAATATTTAGGACTATTTGTGCACCTCACACACATGAATGCTCAGGAATATTCCATTTAAATTCATATTATTGACAAGTGGTTAAAAAATGGATACTCATGAAACATCTCACTTCTTTCTAGGTGATTCCTAATTGACATGTTATTTAAACTTATTGGAGAATAAAAAATAGAAAATGAGTCAAATATTCAGATAATAAAAATAGTGGTGAACCAGTCACTTACTGCTACGGTATTTTTAGCATTCATGTATGGCCTATAAAAGCAATTCAAAGTCCTTGTTTAAGCTTGAATTTTCAATCAGTGTTTAATGCCCAGTAATACTGATGTGTGTGGGGGAGACGAGATAGAGTTCTGAAGAATAGAGAACATCAAAATTTGAGCAATAATTTGCCAATTGTTTGCTCAAGGTAGGGGGTTTAATCCTAGTGATATGTTAATTGGTTTTAGATGGTACACAGATGTAGGTTTTCATTTGAATAGTTATGTATTTGATTTAAAACTTGTTAACACTAAAAAAAATTAAATAGTACATCAATCTTGACTTTATGGATACTCTTTCTAACTCCAATTATATGCTACTAGAGGCCCGATGCACGAAATTCATGCAAGGGGCTCAGCCCTCCCAGCTGCAGCAGCTTGCCTTGGCCCTCACAGCCCCGGCTTCATCCGGAAGGTCGTCCAGAAGGATGTCCAGAAGGTTGTTCGGCTGTCTGGTTTAATTAGCATATTATACTTTTATTATTATAGATATGTACCTGATTTAAATTAAAACATAGATAAATAATAGTTTAGAATGGTAATATGTGGCAAAAGTCATCAAGATACTTCATGAATGAGTGGATTATGGAAATACTGCTAAGGCAACATTCTAACTTCTGGGGCGGGGAGGGGAAACACTAATAGAAAATGAAACATCCCAAAAGAACAGAGAGCAGAAGAAAATACCAAAAGCTTTCATAAACAACAAACACAACTGTAAGATTATGAAAATAAATACCTGGTTTAAGTTGAGCAATGAAATTTCTCAGTTCTTCTATTGTCCTCGGCAATCAAGAACTGTTTACACAATTATGAACTTGAAAAAAAACTAGACTCTGAATGAAAATCCTTTCGTAGGTGGTCTTGGGCTTAACAAAGAAACGTTTATCAGCATGCTTTTCTATAAAATAAAATGAAAAAGTTGATTGTTAAACATTACAATGTATGAAGAGAAATTATGACTTTTCACATGCTTGACATTGTGACATAAAGGTTTGATGAGGAGTGAAATAGTTCTTGCATATCATCCTTCTAATGGGCCTACTAATAGCACTAAAACCTATGTGAACATGGGATCACCTGGAAGGTTTAAAAAGTCCCAAAGTCCCAGAAATTCATAAGAAACTAGTTTGGGGCTTTTCCCTATAGTTAATTTTGTGTGTTTTTTTTGTTTTGTTTTGTTTTATAATAAATGCCTCCAGGTGGTTCTATAAGAACCAAAGTTGAAAACTATAGGAATCAAAGAGGTTGATCTCAAATTTTTGGCTTCAGAAGCATTACCTAGAAGGAAAACTTGTTACAAATGGAAATTCAAATTGAACTCTAATGATACTGGAGTGACTCCCAGAATCTATACAGTGTTTCCCAAACTTCTCTCATGATGAGAATCATCTGGTGGAGTTGTTAAAATACAGATTCCTGAATCCCAACTAAGAAGTGCTAAACTAGAATTTTTGGGAACAATTAGGTAAAATTGTATATTTAACTAGTGCTCTAGTTAAGCTTAGAACACTAGTTAAGTATACAATTTTACTTATATGTTCCCAAAAATTCTAGTTTAGCACTTCTTAGTTGGGATTCAGGAATCTGTATTTTAACAACTCCACCAGGTGATTCTCATCATGAGAGAAGTTTGGGAAACACTGTATTAGGTGATTCTAATGCAGAAGCCCATAGACCACTCTTTAACAAACACATATATAGGATTTGTTGTTTCTGTCATTGCAACTACTATCACTTTTTGAAATACAAAGTTAAAACTCTCAGAAGATGAATGTCACCATAAACTCAGTCTTCCTTTTTAAACAATTCATCACAATTTGTTCATCAGAACTCGTCATAAAGAAGTCCTAAAAAAAACACTATTAAATATATAGGTAATTACACTTCATTTGAAAATATCTGAGGAAGAATGGGAAAACAGAGCTAGTCAAGAAAACTGAGTCCAACTTTGTCAAGAAATATAACTTTACAAAGTAACCACCATCATAGAAGAATAAGCTAATTAATAATTTAAATGCTAATTAAAAACACGCCTTGCAAGAGAATACAGGACTATTGGCACGCCTGTTTCTATTAAGAAAGAAAACTAGCAAAATAAGATTGGGATACCAAAGATACTGGCTGTGAAAATAAATATATCAATATCAAATTTTTAAAAATTAGTTGGACTTAATTAACAATTATTTCCCCTCATGTTAACAATAAATTCATCACAAAATGGACTCCAATGAAGAATTTTCCAAATGTCCTCTAACATAAGAATCACTTGTATCATTTGTTAATAGCATAGATCACTCCAAAACAACTGAAACCCAGGAAATTTTTATGATCATGTAATTTGGGGAACCCTCTAAAGTTCAAGACTATATTCATGCAATCCAATAAATTTAATTTTGTGTAAGGGGCATCATCTTGCTTTACTTTGGCAAAATGACAACATACACAACAATGACAAACCAGTGGGTTCTTTATATCACACATCAATCATTTATTCTGACAATATATTTCAAGCCACATACATTTATCTCACTGGGCTAATGTTGATCTTTATGTCCCTAGTCATGTCAGGAATGACTACCAGTAATGAGGTTTCTAGCTTCTGTTCTTAAGATGAATGTTCTATTTACTGTCTGATTCTCATAACTCATCACGTCACTGATGCTAAGAACATATTTCAAGGGCATGGCTCCTGTTAGATGAGAGTAAATATTATATGTTCTTTGTGGAGTAGCTACATAAAAGAATGTCCAGGGAATTAAGTTTTTCCACCCATATTTTACTTATTTCCACAGCCGCTGTAGGCCCTCTTGCCATCTAGGGTTTTATAACACTACAACATCTAAAAATAATATTCAACAGTAGAATTTTATTGAGTGCAATATAGCTTTTTTTATTTCTGCACTCAACTAAAAAAGACAATATACCAATTGAGCTTGATTTGTTTTCAGAACACATTCCGGATGGCAACAGTTTAAAACAATAAACGTTGACAATGTTGAGGGTTTAGTGTGCTTGCATGTGTAATGTGTGTGCACTCTAAAAACGCACACTAGCAATACCAGTACATTTAAATGAGGTAATCAATATATGTTCTGCATTAAATAAATAGTTATATAAGTTTCCAAGATAATGAACTTCATCAGGAAATTACCCAGTGAATCATTTTACACAGACTAAAAATAAATACTCAGATTTCTGTTCTACTAGCTTTTCTTTAAGGACATGCATTTTATCTTAAAGGAGAGAGTCAGCTCATTCCTGCTTTTACCATAAAAATTCTGTGATTGTTTCCGTTTCTTACTTTTTCCATTACATGGTAGCCCTGAATTATTTATTTATAAAAATGGGGGAGCTATTGCACTCAGCAAATATCTTCAGAAAAGCTTGTGAATGCACCAAAGTCATTACCATGGGTTTCCTATCTTTGAGTCGATTTTATTTTTCTAGACTGTGAAATAACTTATTTTTTCCAGATTCCATTTAAATTATGTCCTTACCAAATAACATGCCCTCAGCAAAGCTTAACTTTAGAAACACAGTTTCTGATAAGATTTCTTTTTAGTTTTCTCTTACTTTACAGAATCTGTGCCATCACTGAAGTGAAATAAAAACAAAATTGAATTAAGTAAATTTACAACTGAGTACCGCACCTTAAATAGTCTGTTCTATGAGGTGACCTTGTATTCATAGTCATCTTCATACAGGCATCTGAATAACTTATTGTGTATTTTGTGTGTGCATTTTTTTTAAACTGGACATGTGATGAGAAATTACAGGAAGAGGATAGCAGAGATTTCTGCAGGTGTAGCATTAGAGAAGTAGACTTTTGTGTTGATATCTCTAAAGATTTTAACTATGGCTTATAGGTAAGACTATATAACCTACTATAGGAAATATACTTACTTAGCATTTTGTGCTTTCATTTTTAAGATGGAAGGAGATCACTCACTAAGTGTGAATGCTGCATATGTTAGCAATAGAGATAGCGATTTTGTAATTTTGATTGCACTTGCCTTAATTTTTTTTCCAAAAAGAAATTATATATATAAACAAATATAGATGTATGGTCAAAGAACACTGTTTTAAAATAGGCAAGTTATGCACTGATTATACATTTTTTTACACAATTTAATGCATAGTGGCAGAGTGTATTTGCCAGACCCATGTGAGGAGGATATGAGCACATGACAACAGCAATTTGTATAAGCACAAGGTGTTCTATGGATTAAAAATTAACAATGAAAACTTTTGGTGTGACTGCTTTAAATTTCAAAAATAGTTGGATGTTTAAAGATAAATTTATTTCTTGCATAAGGATATTTTTGTATATCGGGAGAGGTTTAAAATGGACTTGCTTTATGGAGTGCAATTTTCGGAGAAAATAAACAGGGTATGTGTCCAGTTTGTGAAATGTTTCCTTTCAAGATTATTCTTTTGCTGGTTAAATGCAAGGATATGATAACTTGAAATATTTTTTTGTGTGAACTGAACAGTACCACCACCAACAACAACAAAAATAAAGCAATGTGAATAAATTGCGTATGCAAACTTTTTTTGATCAATGCTGGTAGATCCTGAAAACAATAGCAAAGATGTGTTTTTATGACTATAGTGCTAGAAATAATTATCAATGTGTTTTGCCATTCCATTAATGAGCTTACATTCATTATAAAGAAAATATTAAAAGTGTTTTGTTTTTAGGAGAATTTCTATTCTTCATGCTTCAGTCTAAAATTATATTTCTTTTCTAAAGTTAAGAGCAATAAGATAGTGAATAGTGCCCCATATTTCTTATTAAATATTTATTATACAAAACTAATAGATGGAGAAAGTTCTCAAATTTATAAGAGGTTCTATGAGTACTGATTAGTAAACACATGTCTTAAACTAAAAAAATGTTAGGAGATTTTTGAGAAATAACATATTTACAAAAATGTTATGCTGGTTAATGTTTATACATCTTATGCATACAGAGGTTATATATGTATATAGATGTATATATAATCTCCCTATAATACCTATAGTTAGTTAGATACTCTGCTTTTAAATCTATAAATTATACATGTGATTGTGGATTGATTTTGGCACTGAGAAGTATCTGTAAAGCTAAAAATATCAAAGATTAAAATGAAAGACTAAATAATTTAAGAAAATAATCTCAAATAAGATGTATGAATTTTCATAAATGCTTTGATAATTATTACCCAATAATTGGTTTTAAGGAAGTTCTATTAATTCCTAATTAGGTAAAATATGTAGAAACTGAAAATAAACCTTCTTTACTGGTAATAATACTGGAGACAAGAAAATCAGCAAAATAATTACATTTTTTTAAAAACATTTGATACCATACCTGCAGCACTATGGTATGTGGAAAAAGTACTGGACTAATACAGAAAATTTTTTTCAAGTTTGTGAAACATTTCTTTTAAGAGGCCAAGGGCATTAAAATTAAAACATAAATTTTAAAATATATTTTATTGATTTTTTACAGAAAGGAAGAGTGAGGGATAGAGAGTTAGAAACTTCGATGAGAGAGAAACATTGATCAGCTGCCTCTCCCCTACTTAGGATGTGCCCGCAACCAGGGTACATGCCCTTGACCGGAATTGAACCTGGGACCTTTCAGTCCGCAGGCCAACTCTCTATCCACTGAGCCAAACCGGTTTCGGCTGAAAACATAATTTTTTACTTATCACAGATGTTCCTATACCCATGGTAAGTATTGTTATTTCTTAATGATATACAATTATTCTATACCAGAGGCCAGATGCACGAAATTCATGCAAGAGTAGGCCTTCCATCCCCCAGCAGCCAGCACTGACTTCCCTCTGGCACATGGGACCCCGGCTTCCCTCACAACCCCAGCTTCGTCCAGAAGGTCATTCCGGAGGACATCTGGTCTAATTAGCATATTACACTTTTAATATTATAGCTTTTGAGCACCTGTGTAAAAGTATGCAATTATTACGGTATTAGGTTACACCTAAGGGAAATGCCAAAATCAAGAGTGGGTTGACAAAATTGCTCAAAAAATACTACAGAAATTTATTTGGAAAAGAAAAAGAACATTTAGATCAATATAAAGAACAAGGAAAAATTAATAGAAATTGTATTTTTATAGGTCAATTATAGAAATTGACCTAAATGTCTTACCCCACCCAATTGTCATATATAGTAACACTGAATCTAATATACTGACACACCCTAATTATTTTTTCTTGTAATTCATTTAAGAACTTGGCTAAAATAAACGATAGTGTCATCCTTTTTGGTCTACTCTCTACTCTCTATCTTAAAAAAACAAAAACAAACAAAAAAAGAACTAGGAAGACAAAACTAACCTTGACAACCTCCCCCTACCCCATACACACAGGTTATTAAGTGGCTTGTTTTGTAGTCCTCTGATGTTCTGAGCATGCCTGTTCCAGTGCTGGTGGGTGATCACATAGATACAACCCCAGGTTTGTATTGCGGCTATAAAATTTAACTTTTCTCTGATTGCATTAACATATTTAAGGAGTCAGCTCAGGGTAGGACCACTGAGACAGCACTTGAGTGAGCCTCCATGATTAAGGATCTGAAAGTAAAATCTTAAGTGCCTAAGTTTAGATCTATTAACTGACCTAGGAACAATGATTATTGTACACATTCGTGCTAATCAGGCATTTAAAAGACACTATTTTCAAAGCAAATAACAATTATTAAGAGTGGACAAGAAGACCAGAATGTTCTGGTCACCTTGTGGGGAATCCAATTAACCAATAGTTTGTTTGCGAAACATGGGATCGTAAAGAAAAAGAGTTAATAGAAATAACTTAATGCCAAATGTCATAATGCATCTGTCTCCACCACTGAGATACAGCTATCCATCCAAGTCTCTGTCCTAAGCGGTTTCTTCCTTACACAGCACTAGAAAGACGGAGACAAATTCAGATTACTGTTTCCTTTTTCTGGACTCCCAGATGCCCCTCGCCCTCCTATTAAATAGTACAGCTTTCAATATGACAATACAGTCATGCCTTGTTCTCACCACCTGGAATATGCTGGTTAACAAAACTTTTCAGCCATCTATAATAATAAAAGCATACTATGCTAATTACACTGTACAGCTAAACGACCTTTGGACATCCTTCTGGATAAACTTCCAAACAAAGCTGGGGCTGTGAGGGCCTGCGAGGGAATAGGCAAGCTGTCACAGTTGCAAGGGCCGAGCCCCTGCACGAATTTCATGCATTGGGCCTCTAGTCCATTTATAAATGTCTCCTTATGCACTTTGCTTACTTTCATTCTCAGAAGATAACCTTAATTTTCACCTTTTGAACCACATGTTTCTTTGGTTAAATAACCTCATTACACCATTAAGACCTATTGATTTGACCTGCCAAAGTTTAATAATTGAAGTAAACATTATAGACCTCATTTACCTCTTAAAATGTCTGAGGAAAGCAACCAAAGAAATGTTCCTAGGGCTTGTTTTGAGATTCTGCCAGAAGACAGCAGCTATTTATTCTTCTCAAGTAATCTGTGTTGGTCTTTTCTGGACCCCGTTTAAGACTGTGCTTAAAGGAGTTTATCTAACCTAACTACGTACGTAGAAGCCCTGGAGGGGGCAGCAGAATAGGGTAAAGAATAGACAAACCATTTACGTACTTTAATTCCAGAGTCATTGAGCATGTTATATGACCTATTTTACTCCTGAATTCCACATCTGAAAAAAAAAGTAGACAATGGTATCTTCCTTGAAGGTAAGTTATAAGAGTTTCTTGCTTGTTTGCTTCATTCATTCATTAATACCAGGCATTGTTTTAACAATCAGACAGACAATTATTGCTGAATGGAAAAAAAAAAAAAACGAGGCATTAACAGCTGTTCAGTATGAAGGACAGACTAATACAAAGACCTTGAGGCAGGAGTGAACTTGGTGTGTTTGAGAAAGAAAAGGAAGACCACTGTGGCTGGGTCATTGTGAATATAACTTAGGAGTAATATATAGAAGACATGAGTCATAGTAGGAAAGAATTAAAGGATAGTTAGCATTGAAACGTAGGGTTCAATGGACTTCTTCATGTGGGTCCTTGTCTGACAAAGATGAAGAATAAATTTGTGGACTAACAGATTTCTTTAATAAAAATGTAGAAGTTTATTGGAAGCATATACAAACTCCAGCTGGGCAGGGGTGTGTCCAAAGGGGACCCCCTGGGGAGGGGGCCCCAAATGGAAAATGTCTGTTCTCTCTCTCTCTCTCTCTCTCTCTCTCTCTCTCTCTCTCTCTCTCTTTCTTATAGGGAAAAAAATCTAGATCCAAAAATCTAAAATCTAAAAATCTGAAAACCTGTAATCTAAAAAAATCCTGCCTCGTGTCACTTTGTCTCCTGTTTACATATCCTGCAGTTCTTTGTTTGAACCTGATCCTTTCTAATTGGACCTTTCATTAATTCAAGACCCCTGTGCTTTCCTCATTGGTTATTTTGTTATGTAGTATCAGTTTCAAAGGCCAAAGCCCAAGTGGTACCCCCCTCTCTATCTCCTCCGCATCTTACAACATTCTTCTATCCCCTGTGAAAATGTGTTTCCTTCTTCCCATTATCCTGACACTTCTTTATCCTCTGTGAATGCATGTCTTCCTCCCCTCTTAACCTGTGGCATTTCTCTATCCTTTGTCAAAATAAGATAAGCACTTTGGCATCTCCAAGCCCCCGTGTATGCATTCGTCTACCATGGACCCTCTTTATATCTAAGACTCCCTAAACCTGCCTGTTTCCTAAGATTCCTTTCAATGTTATTGAAAGTAGTTTCGTAATTATATTTTAAAATTATACTTGCCTTAATGTTAAATTAAAATATACATAGTATGCCGAAACCGGTTTGGCTCAGTGGTAGAGCGTCGGTCTGCGGACTGAAAGGTCCCGGGTTCGATTCCGGTCAGGGGCATGTACATTGGTTGCGGGCACATCTCCGGTAGGGGGTGTGCAAGAGGCAGCTGGTCAATGTTTCTCTCTCATCGACATTTCTAGCTCTCTATCTCTCTCCCTTCCTCTCTGTAAAATATCAATAAAATATATTAAAAAAATAAAAATAAATAAAATACACATAGTAGCTTTTCATTCATTTTTTTGTCCAAAACCTTTTTGAGTTATAGTATATCAGGAATGTCCTGGAAGGACTTTAATAGGTTGAATTAAGGAGCATTTCTTCTCACTTCTCCAGGTATTTCACCAAATCAACTATAAGGAAAACAAAACCACCATGGCCGGTGAGCCTCAGTTGGTTGGATTTTGTCTCTTGCACCAAAAAGTTGCCAGTTTGATTCCAGGTCAGGTTACATGCCTGAGTTGTGGGCTCAATCCCCAGTAGGGGGCATGCAGGAGGCAGCCTCTGGTTTTGTTCTTACATCAATGTTTCTCTTCTCCCTGTCTCTCTCTCTAAAACTCAATAAAAATAAAAAAAACCCCAAAACATATACTCAGGAATTGATATATCAGAACTATATGCTAATTAGTCTATATGATTTTGGGGGGAAGGCAATAGAAGACCAGAGATGAACACGTAATGCCTACAAACTGGGGCAAGAACTAATGCAATAGTCTCTCACATCTCACCTCACCATGATATGCAAAAAAGAATTGGGAAGGAGAAACATGGGCAGAGAGGCATGAGGGAAGTGCATTGTTTCGTTCTTTATTGCTGCATAACAAACCATCCCAAAAGTCAGAGATTTCAATCAATAAACATTATATTACCTGTCATATGAATTGACTGGGCTTAGCTGGGCAGTTGTTCTGCTGGTCTCATTTAGGATCTCTCACATGGTTGGGGTCATATTAGAGATGGGAATAAAGCCATGTGGAGGATAAATTGGAATGCTAGCATGATTGTACCTCTTTCCCTCCTCGTGCAGTTCAGTGCTTCTGCTCTCCCTCAGTACTAGCCTTCTTACACAGCAGCTCTAGTTTCCTGAAAGTATACAAGTGAAGGCAGGCAGGCCTTGTTAAGAATCAGCGTGGCTTTTACCACATTCTGTTGGTTAAAGTAAATCAAGTCAGACTCACTGTGATTGATTATGGAAGGATGAATTCTGGAAGGCATGGTTCTTGGAAGCCATCTGTGGAGACTGCCTACCACAGAGACAATGAAAAAGACAGGGTGCGTAGGGTTGAAGTTTCTGTTTAGAGCCCAGCAATGATCCCACTCATGAAAACACCTTTGAAAGGCAGGAATTCCACAGCTGCCGTTCAGTATCTAAGTAAAATCTAATCTTGAGTGCTTATCTGTACCACCAAATGTAAACATAAAATACAAGCAGGAAAAATCCTCTCTTCTTTCTCCCTTCCCTATGTTATAATGGCGTTTTCTCCTCTTAGTCAATACACGCTCTGCTTATAGAACTGGGTACTAGCTTATAGAACTGGGTACTAGCTTACAGAACTGGGCACTAGCGAGGGAAGGCTTTATACTGAGGTTTAGCATTACTAATAATGAACTAATTATGCCAAACCTCCATCAGCAAAGTCACCAGGGATCGCTCCCTAAATACGAAAAAAGATTCTGAAACACAGAAAGCCTAGTTATTTTCTAAATGCAGTCCTCAGAACAGGGAACAAACTACAGATATAGTTCTCTAGCCAAGAGGTCATACTAACACTCGGAACAAGAAGGGGAACATTGAAGCTGTGTTAAATTCTTATTAGCATTTCTTTGATTAAATGTATATTTTCTTCCTTTTCACAAACTTTTTTATTCAAATGCAAATATGTGCTTAAACATTAGCTACTGAGCTGCAACTGGGAGAGCATCCCTGGAATGTTTAAATATGCAAATTAGCACCTTAGAGAGGAAAATAATGAACCTCCTACTTGGCTCTTTTGTACACAACAGCAAGCAGTGGAAAGTACAATTAAATAGAGTCTCTCTGAACTCCTCCAACAAGAAGTATATATTATCAAGTGAACCATAAGCTGTGCTGCCAGAAGTCTTAGCAAAATGCCACTTGTGCCCCAGAGAGATTCCAGATGGAATACAATTGCAGTTAAATTGAGACACCATTAAGGAAAGTGGCCCATATCTGTATTCATACATGTTAAACACAAAGTTTTGTTTGAAATTGGGCTCAGTCATTTCATTCTTTGGATAATTTTAAAAGTAAGTAAATATAGAAAGATGAAGGTAGACTGTTGTGAAATAATCTACTCATGGTAGCTTATTGACAGAAAATCACCTAATTCAAGAAAGAGTGGCATTTTTTTATGGCAGAATAGTAGTTCATTGTATAAATACACCACGGCTTTTTATCCATTTATCTACTGATGGACACTTGGACTGCTTAACATCTTGGCTGTTGTAGAAATTTTACCCTTTGCGACAGCATAGAGGGAACTGGAGAACATTATGCTAAGTGAAATAAGCTTGTCAGAGAAAGACAAGTACCATAGGAGTTCACTCATATGTGGAATTTAATGAACGCACTGAACTATCAAGCAAAATAGAGGCAGACTCATGGAGAGTAGGCTGACAGTTCGGGGCCGAGTAGGGGAGAGGCAGTGGAGGGGGAGGGGCTGAAAGAACTGAGTTAAAAATAAGAAAAAGAGAGTGAACTCATGGTCATAAATTGTGTGGCTGAAGGTAGAGGTGGAAGAAGGCATAGAGGGGATAAGTTGCTATGGAAAAAATAAAATATATTTTTAAAAAGAAAAAGTGACATTTACTAAAATTTTGAAATGTTTTTCCAAAAATATGAACAAATAGAACTGAATCTACAGATACTAACTAGATGATGCACCAAGTATTGGTGATGTCATGAGAAGAGGAGGAAATGGGTATGCTTATTTACTATGGTTTAAAGAATAAATTGTCACAATGATTCTTTTAGAGGTAAAAGATGATATCAGTTCTCACCTACTTGGAACCTTTTTTTCTCTTCATTTTAAAGTTTATTTAATAGCCTATAGTATAATGAACAGCTCACTCACTTATTCCTCTCCTCTTCACCCCCCCCAAAAGTTGTAATGAAAACTAACACAATATGAAGGAAATTATATGTTCTTTATATAGATAAGCATAACTTATATGTTCTTTATATAGAGAAGCATAACTTTCAATCCTTCCTGGCTTCTCAACATTTTTATGAACCTTTTTCAAGTTAGCTATAATCTATTTGAAACTCAGTTTTTTATCTTAAAACAGAAATAAATAATATTTTACTATGTAGTGTTTTGTGAATATAAATTTATATAGGTAAAAATATAGAGATAGAGATATGATACATAAAGAGTATCTAGGGATTATGTAATATTAGGTTATGCAGCAATTTTAAAATATCCAGTGGCTTAACTTACTAGGATTTTATTGCTGTAGGTATTCCTGGTCAGCCAAGATATAATCTTACATGTTGGGATTTTTTTTTTTATTTTGTAGCTGTACCCATTCTCCTGTTCTTAGAGTATGCAAGAGTTCACCTCCACCTCATTGCCTATAGAAAAGTAGTATATCATTTCCACTCATAAAGTCAACACTAGGCATTTGTGCACAACTGAAGTAAGTGGGCCAGAAAAGTATAAACCATGGCTGGACAGCCCCTCTCCGCAACAATTCAACATTATTGAAGTCCCAGGTACCACCACAGCCTCTCTCATCACATCTCCCTGCACAGCCTTCTACCCACACTTAGAGAGTGCCTGCCTGACTCCATGGAGGCAACCTAAATTCCCATCCTTCATTTTTGCATTCAGCTTGGTCTTAAATCACAGGCTACTGAATCATTCTCTTCTTTTGGTGTGGATGTGGCTTCTCAGTGTCCAGAGACCTATAGGATAAAATACAAATTATATGCCATGTCTTCACCTCCATGATACAATGGTTGGAGCAAATATAGAATACTACTTTAGCCGAAACCGGTTTGGCTCAGTGGATAGAGTGTTGGCCTGCGGACTGAAAGGTCACAGGTTCAATTCCAGCCAGGAGTATGTACTTTGGTTGCATGTGCATCCCCGGTGGGGGGTGTGCAGGAGGCAGCTGGTCGATGTGTCTCTCTCATCTATGTTTCTAGCTGTCTATCCCTCTTCCTTCCTCTCTGTGAAAAATCAATAAAAACTATATTTAAAAAAAAAAGAATACTACTTTTGAAAAGTTTGGAAAAGAGAAGAATTGAAAACAAAGAGGTTACAGGTTTATAGAAATTCTGAAATCCTGGCAGGCAAACATTGTAAAGATTCTAGCACTCCACTCTAGAAGTGAACGAAGTCCTTGATTCAATGACTTTGATTCTCTTTCTGTGTAGAACCACATTATCCATTGTTCTTTATATCCAATAGCTCCATTCATTGTGGGAGTCTCTCCTATCCATTTCCCTGGACAAACTCATGTAGCATAGGCACTAGGAAGGTAAGATGCCATCCCTGGGCTGTACACCTTTTACTTCTGTCTGTCTTCATACTTGTGACACGAAGGAGCCTGCGAGTAGCTTTAAGCTTTGATTAGTCAAAGGCATTGACTCATAGGCTGATGGT
Source organism: Vespertilio murinus (assembly GCA_963924515.1). Taxonomy (NCBI): domain Eukaryota; kingdom Metazoa; phylum Chordata; class Mammalia; order Chiroptera; family Vespertilionidae; genus Vespertilio; species Vespertilio murinus. The sequence goes on from OZ004710.1 coordinate 17,102,120, forward strand.
TTTTTTTTTGAAATACAATCCTTTCAACCAATTAATGGGCTTTCCATCAATTTCATTTGCTTACACACATACTCATAGTTCTTTCTCAGATAGAAACTTCACTCCTGATCTATCTCTTTATTTCCTTATCCTTTTGGTATTCCCTCAATTTAATAATTATTGTCTTCAGACCATCTAAAAGTAAAGATTGGGTGGGAAAAATCATTCATATTCTGATCTTTGTTGAGTCCCTTCATTTTAATGAGAAATCCAAACAGACTTTTAAAAAACTATTTTTTATTGATTTCAGAGAGGATGGAAGAGGAAAAAGAGATAAAAACATCAATGCTGAGAGAAAATCGTTGATGAGCTGTCCCTGCTTGCCCCACACTGGTGATCGAGCCCACAATCTGAGCAGGTGCTCTGACTGGAAATCAAACCATGACCTCTTGGTTATAGGTCAACCCTCAACCACTGAGCCACACTGGCCGGGCCCAAATTTGACTTTTGCTCAGATTTCTTCAGTTTTATCTTTTACTTATTAACTCTGGTAGAAACATCGTTTACCAGCTCTGTAGGGACCTAAATTTCTTGAATTTTTTATTCCTTTTTTTTTTATAACAAAGCTGAGTTCATTTGGGAATAGCAGCGAACTGGAATTCAGGACAAGCAAGATATGGTGGCCATACATAGTCCAGAGAATAAAGGAGAGGGGATTACCTTTATGGAGAAAAAAATGGGAGTTGGGAGGGGTTATTTTGACAGAAAGTCCATTTGAAAGAGTGAGAATTTGGGGTGGTGACAACTTCTCATTGGCTGAATTGTAGTGGCTCCCATTAGTTGGGTTGGTAGGCAAGGAAAAAAGCTTCCTTTCTCTTGCTGGATAATAAGTGTAAGAGTTGTTTCTTCCTGTTATAGTTTGTAAAGATATGATAGAGTTTAAGAGCTCCCCCAACAGGGATTCCTGACTCCATTTTCTTTTTTATTTTTATTAAATTTATTGGGGTGACAGTGGATGATAAAATTATATAGGTTTTAAGTGTACAGTTCTATAATATATCATCTGTATATTGTATTGTGTTCACCACCCCAAGTCAAGTCCCTTTCCATCACCATTTATCTCCCCTTTACTTTCTTTTATGTTCCCACAACCTCTTTTCCTCTTATATTCATCATATTGTTATCTATGATATATGTATTTATTGGGTTTTTTTGTTTGTTTGTTTTGTTTTGTTTTTTGTGGTGCGTTTTTAAAAAATATATTTTATTGATTTTTTTACAGAGAGGAAGAGAGAGAGATAGAGAGCTAGAAATGTCGATGAGAGAGAAACATCGACCAGCTGCCTCTTGCACACCCCCTATTGGGGGTGTACATGCCCTTGACCGGAATCGAACCTGGGACCTTTTAGTCAGCAGACCGACGCTCTACCACTGAGCCAAACCAGTTTTGGCTGGTGGGTTTTTTGTGTTTGTTTTTGCTTAATACCTTCACCTTTTTCACCCAAACCCCTCCTGTCCCTCTGATAGCTGTCAGTATGTTTTTTTGTTGTTGCTTTTTTTGTATTTGTGAGTCTGTTTCTATTTTGTTTGTTTTTTTTTGTTTTTTCATTAGCTTCCATATGTAAGTGAGATAATGTGATACTTGTCTTTCTCTGACTGGCTTATTTCACTTAGCATAATAGTCTCCAGGTCTAACCATGCTGTCATAAAAGGTAACAGTGCCTTCTTTTTTATTGCCAAGTACTATTCCATTGTGTAAAAGTACCACAGCTTTGTTATCTACTCATTGACTGATGGGAACTTAGGCTGTTTCCAAGTATTGCTTATTGTAAATAGTCCTGCAATGAACATAGGGGTGCATATATTCTTTTGAATTAGTGCTTTGACTTTCTTCAGATATATTCCCAGAAGTGGAATCACTGGGTCTCTGTTATCTTTATTTCTGCTCTCAAACAATACAGTTATTGCATGAATTCAATGTTTGTGTGTGTGTGTAATACTTGCTAAACATAGTGTGCTATAGCCAAACACACATTAAGATTATCTTTTCTCACCCCTTACCTCAGAGACACTGGCTGAGTAGAACCAATCTTCCTTCTGAGGTATCAGAGGCAACAGTATCACCACATCTTTCACCCTATGTGTGGTCCATCTTTCCATGGTCTGATATCAGTTTTTGAACCACCCTTCAACTGCCTGCTAAGCCAACAATATGTATTTAGGTTGGCAGTAACACCTAACTTCAAAGAACCAATTTCTGCATTTGTAGAGTAATGTAGACCGTGATAGATAATGTAACAAACAAACCACAATAACCCAATAGAATCTCTCTTTTAACAATCAAATGCTAATGTCCCTGGTCACCCCGCAGCCTTCCACAGGGCAAGTTCCTTTCATTTATGGTTACACTACCTCATAAGGCTTCAAAGTTCTCGGTATCTAGCTGGCAAATGGAAGGAAAGAGTGTAGAAATCCCTTCTACTTTTTAAAAAAACTAATTGTTAAATTACTTTACATTTAATATTATTTTGTATGAGTTTCAGGTAAAGAGCATAGTGATTAAAAATTATCCTACCTAATAAAAGAGCAATATCCAAATTAACCATCACTCCTCTACACTCACAAGCCATGCCCACCAACCACACCCACCAGCCAATCAGAGTGAGTATGCAAATAAACCCAACCAAGATGGCTACAGCCACAGAGAGCAGGAGGGAAGCTTGGGTTTCCCTGGCAACAGAAGAAGCCAAGCTTGCCACCTGCCCTTGCCAACCTAAACCTCCACTCAAGGCTACAAAGTTTCAATTACAGAAGGTAAATAAATTCCAGATATCAGGGCCTCCACTTGGGTCACAAAGGGCGTGGCTGGCCTGCAAACCACCACAGGTCCCTCGCTCAGGCTGCCCCATGCCCCAAGGGAACCCCCACCCTGATCCAGGCCACCCCTCAGGGCAAACCAGCTGGCCCCCACCCATGTACCAGGCCTCTATGAGTAATGTGCAGATTAACTATCACTCCAACACACAATATGGCTTCCCCCATGTGGTCAAAGATCCTGCCCCCATGTGGACATAAGATGGCCACCACAAGATGACCAGCAAGGGGGGGGGGCAGTTGGAGGTGATCAACCCTACAGGGAAGGGCAGTGAGGGGTGACGTTGGGGGCAAACAGGCTGGCAGGGGAGCAGGTAGGCATCAATCAGGCTGGCATGGGAGTGGTTATGGGGTGATCAGGCTGGCAGGCAGAAGCAGTTAGGGGCAATCAGAAAGGCAGGCAGGCGAGCAGTTGGGAGCCAGCAGTTCTGGATTTTAAAGAGGGATGTCCAACTGCCCTCAAGGGGTCCCAGATTGGAGAGGGTGAAGGCTGGGCTGAGGGACACCCCCCTTCCTGCATGAATTTCATGCACCGGGCCTCTAATATACCTTATAAAGTGTTCTCCATATATTTCCAGTACCCACCTTTCACCATATATAGTTATTACAATATCATTGACTATATTTCCTATGCTGTATTTTTCATCCCCTTGACTAATTTGTAACTAGCAAACTGTACTTCTCAATACATTCAATTTTTTCACCCAGTCCCCCAAGCCAGCTACCCTCTGGAAAACAGCAGTTTGTTGTTCTCTGTATCTTTTACTCGGTTCCTGTTTTGTTTGTCTATTTATATTGTTCTTTAGATCCCACACATAAGTGGAATCATATGGTACTTGTCTTTCTCTGACTTGTCCTGCTTTTTAAAGGCACTGATCTTCAATAACATTCATCCCTTCTGCTCTATTCTGTTATAGGATGCATGTGGTGAATTGGGTTCTACAGGATGCAGACTCTGAAATGATTAACATAAATGAATTTTTTATAGAGTGTTTTTGGAATAATCTATATAAGGGAAGAAAGTAAGATTGGGCAGAGGAAAAAGTTAGGATCTAATTCTTTTCCATGAAAGACCTCAGCTGACACCCACAGAGAACTGTAAAGTTAAGATTGTGTTTTAGAGTTTTCTTATGATGAAAAAGGTGCTAATCATTTATATATACTCCTGGATAGACCACTCATTGGATGCAGGCTACCCTTGGAGCAGGGAGCAGGGGTGTGAAATTTCTAGTCTTCCCTTAAGTGTCAATATTCTTTAAAAACAATCATAAAATATTATAATACTCTCTGACAAAAATGGATTTCTTGAATTCAAATCTATGGTGCATGTATAGCATAAAACCAGAGGTTCATAGAAACCTCCAAAATTGAGTTGGCCAAGCAGAGATAATTTTTCATTAAGATTTGTGTTTTGACATCACTAGGGGCTTCTAATTAATGCATGTTCCTTCTGTAACTGCTCTTCCAATTTTTATACATAACACCTAAATTTGTATTATAGTCTTCAAGATTTTTAGGAGAACCAGGTAATCCCGAACACAGATAATGAGAAGGCATCCCATGATACTCTCTATGAGTATCTAGGTTTTTTCACTTAGGAAGAACCATCCAGTCTGAGGACCTAACTACTCCAGTACAATCTGAACCTCAGAGAAGGAAAAATAGAAAAAAATCTACCCCTTTTGCTTACTTAGTAATGCCTAAACTTCCAACCTTGGAGATTCAGTTGCTTAATCCAATAGCCCATGTTCAATTAACATATACCCTGGGTAAAGTAAGGATAGTTTTTATCAGTTACTAACACCTTGGAGTAAATAATCAGATTTTTTAATGAAATAACTTACTAGAAGAATGAGATGAACCTGAATGACAGCTATATTGATGAAAAGAATAGGAATACCACCAAGCTTGTGCTTGGGAAGAATGCATCAGCTTTCTACAGCAGCATAAATATTATCTCAGGATTTACAGGCTTCAAATAGCATTCATTTATTCTCCCTCACTTCCTGTGCAATTTGGGAAGAGCTTACCTAGACCCAAACCTTTAGGACTTATCACAAAATTACAATGAAGGTGTTTGCTGGGTAGGTGGTCTCATCTGAAAGCTCACTTGAGGAAGAATCTGCTTCCAAGTTCAATCACTTGATTGCTGGCAAGATTTAGTTCCTAACCAGATTTTGAGTGCCTCAGTTTCTCACTGGCTGTTGAACAGAGGTTTTCCTCAGTTCCTTTCCATGTGGGCCTTTCCAACATGGCTTAATCACAGTGAGGTAACAAGAAAGACAGAAATTGCACAGAAGTAGGAACTCAGTAACCTAACCATGGAAATAGCACCCCATCACCTTTGCTGTATTCTCTTCATTAGAAGTAGGATTATGTGTAATCTTTATTCTCTGCATATTTATTGATATCCTAACTGGTTGCACGTGTGGACTGTGCTGGAGCTGTGGGAACACTGAGGAAGGATCACTGTGGGAACACTAAGGAAGGGGCAAGCAGATCTGGCTATAAGGATGGGGAAAGGGTCACAGAGATCTGGTCAACCCTCAAAAGCTGAGTAGAATTTTCATAGGTAGAGAGGGTTGAGATTATTAAGAGGAGAAAGGCAACTTGGAAGGAGTATTTCTAGAAGAAAGGAAAAAATGGACCAAAAGTTTGTAGGAAAATGGAAAATGTTAGTAGATCTCTATGTGAAAAAGCCTTCCATCTTGACACCTACATTTACTTAACAGACTTGGCTCCAATTGACTTTGCCCTTTCAAAATAATTTTTGGAGGGAAAGATGGACAGTTGATTACATGTCTATTGTTTATAAAGGAAAAGGAAACTTCTAGAAAATATGAAAAAGTGTGAAATCACCTATAAACCTTCTACTTATTCAAATATAAGCCCAACAACCACATGATATCACCTTTCCAAGGTCTCATGAAATTCCTGTTTAAGGAGTTTATTTTATGGCACTTTTAGTTTGGGTTTACATTTTTACTGGTTTGTCAAGACCACGGCAGGTACTGTCCAATATGTTAAAGAAAAAATCCTATCTAATAAAGAGGGAGTATGCAGGGGAGGGCATTTGGAGGTGACCGGGCTGTCAAGGGAGGGAAGTTGGGGATGACCGGGCTGGCAGGAGAACTGTTAGGCGTCAAACAGGCTGGCAGGGGAGTGGTTAGGGGCAATCAGGCAGTCACACAAGCACTTGGGAGCCAGCAGTCCCGAATTATGAAAGGGATGTCTGAGTGGTTAGGGGAAATAAGGCAGTCAGGCAAGCAGTTGGGAGCCAGCAGTCCCAAATTATGAAAGGGATGCCCAACTGTGGGATCAAGCCTAAACAGGCAGTTAGACATCTCCCAAGAAGTCCCAGATTGGAGAAGGTGCAGGTTAGGCTGAGGGACACCCCCCCCCAGTGCACGAATTTTGTGCACCAGGCCTCTAATATATATATATACACACACACACACACATACTTGAACTACAAAGTATATTTTAACTGAATTTTAAGGGGCTTTAATTATCCTTTATTTGGAAGTTATTCATTGAATAATAATCATTTTACAGTGATTGACTTCCAATTCAAGGTAAAATGAGGCCAAAACAAATCCATTCCTAAGTGCTGAATGCAGATGGGGCATCTGCTCCATCAATGTTCAGTATACAAGAGGCTGGTAATTGTACTTACATCCTGAGACCTGCCTTATCATGTACAAGACTCTTGCTAACAGTTAAAGAGCCGAAATCTGAATACTCTAAATGCAGGTAATTTATCATTGTCTTGATTCACAGCAACCAAGGGACACTTCTTTATCTAATTTTCTACTTAACTTATGCCAAACAAACACTTAAAATGCACTGTATTGTTGCCCTGTGCTATGTTCTCTGTGCTTTCTCTTCTAATATAAATAATGGCGTGCTGGGATGTATTTTTCTTTTACATCAGTCTCTTTTTAAATGCATTGTAAGCTTATTCATTCCACAAACATTAATGAAGTTTTTACAATGACCACAGTTTTTTTAAGAATTCAGTCATAAAAAAATGTACTCACTGACTTTAAAAACTTTAGGGTTTATGAGAGAAATGTTATGTATATTAGCAAGATAAAGGCTGGGAAAGTGGTCAATTTAAACTAATGTGATCACCAAAAGCAACATCAAGTGCCATTTGACACTCAACTGGGGGACCAATATTTGAGAGGTATACAGGGTATTACAAACGGTGGGTCAAAATATCATTTTTCAAAATGCTAAAAGCTTGACATTCATACAAATCTAAAATGAGCACATTTAACCCACTAATGAGAGATGGTAAGTGATTCAAAGGAGACTTTAAAAATAGAGTTTATATCTCAACAAGTCAAAGGAGTGAATGCTGAAATGGATTTGTTGATATATGAAAATTTAGCATACTACAAGGTAATAAAACTGTATCCTTTGGAGTAGTCTTCCCTCCTAAGTAGAAATGTATACATTAACATGTAAATGCAGAGCCTGGACCCTGATTGGTAGTAAGCAGGACATCAAACAAAGGTAAATCCAAGAGAAAATAAAAGAATACCTGGGGACCGGCTGGAGTGGCTCAGTGGCTGAGGGTCAACCTATGAAACAGGAGATCACAGTTCAATTCCCAGTCTGGGCACTTGCCGGGGTTGCGGGCTCTATCTCCAGTAGGGGGCGTGCGTGAGGCAGCTGATCAATGTTTCTCATCATTGATGTTTCTAGCTCTTTCCTCCTCTCCTTTCCTCTCTGAATCGATAAAAACATATTAAAATAAAATAATCCTTGGGTGGGGCTGTCAGGAAATGCTTCAATGTGACAGCTAAGCGACATGCAGTCACTCCTTTGTACTATTTTTGTTTTGAATACTTTCTTTGGCAAGGATAAATGGCATGAATATGGCCACAGAGGTCCATTTTCAGAGAATGGCACGTATGGAAGGGATTGACAGGCATTTATCTGGAGGGCAAATAATAAATATTTTACACTTTGAGAGGCACATGATCTTTCTTGTAGCTACTCCTTTTGGCCATTGAAGCATAAAATAGCCTTAAACAATAGGTAAGAAAATAAGTATTACTGTGTTAGCATAAAATGTATCTTATGAATGTTGAAATTTAATTTCCTATAATTTTTACAAGTCACAAAATATCCTTTTATATATTTTGTAATCATTTAATACTGTAAAAAATACTCTAGGCTATACAAAAACAGGTGGCAGGTTACATTTGATCTGTGGGTCATAGTTTACTGACCCTAATAGACTATCTGAAGCATTAAGTTGCTATTTTTAATACACTGAGTGGCCAGATTATGATGATCTCTGAATACATAATAATCTGGCCACTCATTGTATATTCTATATAATAAGAGGCTATTATGCAAATTCTCCCCTCTACCAGGAGTTGAACCAGCAGGCAGGCCGGCCAACCACCCATATCCCCTCCTCCTGGCCAGGCTGGCTGGACCCCACCCATGCACAAATTCATAATAATCTGGCCACTCAGTGTATACTTTTATTGATTTCAGAGAGGAAAGGAGAGGGAGAAAGGGATAGAAACATCAATGTTGAGAGAGAATCATTGAATGGCTGCCTGTTGCATGCCCCCTACTGGAGTCAAGCCCGCAACCCGGATGTGTGCTCTTGACTGAAATTGAACCTGGGACCCCTCAGTCTGCAGGCCAATGCTCTATCCACTGTGCCAAATCCGCTAGGGCAGTTTTTTTTAAAAAAATATATCTCTTTTTTTATTTCAGAAAGGAAGGAAGAGGGAGAAAAAGATGAAAACATCAATGATGAGAGAGAATCATTGATTGGCTGCCTCTTGCACAACCACAGTGGGGATCCAGCCCCCAACCTGGGCATGTGCCCTGACGGGGAATCAAATCATGACCTCAAGTTCAGTGATCAGCAAATGGTGGCTTGCAAGCCACACTCGGCTCTTTGGCCCCTTGAGTGTTCTAATGCCACTTCTTCAAAATAGACTCGCCCAGGCTGAAAACTGACTTCTGCTCATGGGCCACGAAGTTTCAATTGCACTGTACGTGCGCACCCGCATGTGGTATTTTATGGAAGAGCCACAATCAAGGGCCAAAGAGCCACATGTGGCTTGTGAGCTGTGGTTTGCCGACCACTGTCTAGTTCATAAGTCAATGTTCAACCACTGAGCCATGCAGGCCAGGCAAGAGTCTCTATTTTGAATCAGATAGCAAAGAGGTTGAGACCAGGAAATGCATGGTCTTAATTCTGCTTCACAGACACAGAAACAGACAGGTAAGTTCTCAATTTGAGCATCTGTGGGTGTTTGTTAAGTGCCAGTGTAATGCTTTCATACAATTAATATGAAAGAAGTATTTTAGATAAGGTGCAGGAAAGATCAGAAATAGCAAAAAATAGGTAAGAATTTTTAATTAGTTAGTTATGAGGACATAATCATGTGGTCCAGAGTCTGGCTAAAGAAGAATTACAGGTCAGATTACATGGGGCCAGAGAGAGCAACTATTCCATGCTTACACATGAGATTCAAGCCAGAAACACTGAGGAATGAAGAATTATTGATCAGAAAAGGGGCGTGATGACTACATTGGTTGTAAATCAGCTGAGTTGGAGGTGTCCCCGGAATTCCAACTGTAAGAAATTAAGCAGATTGTCAGGAATGCTTGAATGGATTTTGGAAGATCATACTTGCCTAAGGGTGAGAACCTGGGAGAAATTTTTTGCAGGTAAGGCAGAGTAATGGTACATGGGAATGGATGGAGTGTTTTAAAAAAAAATGCATAGCCAGAAAATCAAAGGGCAGAAGCTGGTGAATGTGATGGTGGTTGGGGCACAGGTGGGGCTATTCTGTAGCTTAATAGATAGAATTGGGGAGGGGGGCTCTATTAAAATTATAAAATTTGGAAAATTAGCTTTGTTGACATATATATATTAGAGGCCCAGTGCTCAAAATTCATGCACGGTGGGGAAGGTGTCCCTCAACCCAGCCTGCACCGTTTCCAATCTGGGATCCCTCTCACAATTCAGGACTGCTGGCTCCCAACTGCTCGCTAGCCTGCCTGTCTGATTGCTTTAACCATTTCTGCCTGCCAGCCTGATCACCCCCTAACCACTACCCTGTCAGCCTGATTGAAGCCTAACTGCTCCCCTACCCACTCGATTGCCCCTAACTACCCTCCTATGCTGGCCTGGTCACCTCTAACTACAGTCCCCTGCTGGCCTGGTTGCCCCTAACTGTCATTCCCTGTAGACCTGATCACCCCACCTGCCCTTCCCTGCTATCCCAGTCACCCATAACTGCCCTCCCTTGCCAGCCTGGTCGTCCCTAACTGTCCTCCCCTGCCAGGCTAGTCACCCCCAACTGCCTCCCCTACAGGCCTGGTAGCTCCCAACAGCGCTCGCCTGCAGGCCTTGTCCCTCCTAACTGTCCTCCCCTGCAGTTCTGGTCCCCAACAACTGCTCTGTCCTGCAGTTCTGGTCACCCCCAACTGCCCTCCTCTGCAGGCCTGGTCCCTCCCAACTGTCCTCCCTGCTGGCCTAATCTCCCACAAGTGCCTTCCCCTGCTGGCCATTTGTGGCAGCCATCTTGTGTCCACATGGGGGCAACCATCTTTGATCACATGGGGCAGCCATCTCATGAGTTGGAGTGACAGTCAATTTGCATATTACCTCTTTATTATATAGGATATATAGATATATAAATATATAAATAAAAGGCTAAGCGACTGTCCATCTAACCGTCTGACTGGCCAGTAGGTATGGCACACTCTGACCACCAGGGGGTAGATGGTCAACTCCAGAGCTGCCAAGCTATGTTGACTTGGCAGTGGCAATTCTCGGGTGATGCATCCTGGAACCAGAGAGGAGGGAGCCAAATTTCGGGGTGCATCACCCAAGAACCACCCTCTCACAATCCAGGATCCCTCAGCAGATGTTAGAGAGTGGGTTTTTGCCCAAATCCCATAGGCCAGGCTGAGGGACCCCCACCTGCCAAAGAAACCCTGCTTACTCTACAGGAGCCCTTTGAGCCACAGCACCGCCCCAGGTATGACTGGCCCAGGAGGGACTATGGGAGGTTGGCTCCAGGGCTTGTCCAGCCTGTCTTGTCCAGTCTCACCCAGGCTGGCCACCTTCTAATTAATTTCCTTTTAACGTGCACGAATCTGTGCAATGGGGCATTCATATTAGTATAAAATTTCTTACCATTTACCCTCCCCTAGTTCAGTATTCAAATATCAGCACCTGAAAAATAAAGGGAAAGCAGGTTGTAGTGCAGGTCAGCAGTTCTGCTAAATTATCTCACATGGCTCCTGCGGCAGCTGCCACATTCTTCATGGTCTCACACACTGAATACGCCTTCAATTCTTTTCTCTTTCCTTCCAGACCTGACCCTGCTAGCAAAGAGAGTCAGCAGCTCTTTACCTGCTGTAATACGCCTGCAACCGCCTCGAATTCCAAAATTAGTTTCTCATATTGAATGGGTCAGGTGGAAAAAGCAGGCCATTTCTCCCCAGGTTCACAGATCGAATGCCATTTGTATTGAGATTTTAGAGCTGAAAGAGACACAGAATATTCCAGTTTAAAAAGTTTCAAAAGTTTTTATATTGTTGTCATTCTAAAGTAGTGGATTTCCTTCTTTAAATCTCCAAGTGAAATTTTTGGTAGGGCGCATGACTTGGAATAGATAAAAGCATTTTTATTCTGATTAAAGTGGAAATAGACTATTCTGAGCCCCACCCATTCACTCAGCTTAGATCAAGCTAAAACTAAGGGAAATATTAGGGGCTGTGTGGGGGGGGAGTAAATTGGTCCTAGGAGGTAAATCTTGCCACTTCTGAAGATCCTGTTCTGCTAATAAGGTATAGCACTGTTCCTACTAAAGCTGAATTTGGCATCCGAGTTCCTTTCAACACAGAACTCTAGAAATTCACTTTTTATCAGTATACATTGAAGTTAACATTGACAATGAAACCTACTTGCAGTCTCTTTGAGATACTTTCTATTTACACACACACACACACACACACACACACACACACACACAGCTATTCACTCACTCAGGTGAACAAGCAATTAGGTCTATAGTGGTTGAAATAAGGCAGTGGTTGGCAAACTCATTAGTCAACAGAGCCAAATATCAACAGTACAATGATTGAAATTTCTTTGGAGAGCCGAAAGCCGACTTCTGTGTATGGGCCTTGAAGTTTCAATTGCACTGTACCTGCGCATCCGCATGTGGTATTTTGTGGAACAGGCACACTCAAGGACCAAAGAGTCACATGTGGCTCACGAGCTGCAGTTTGTCGACCACATAGTTACTAGAGAATTACAGCCAGCTCTTAGAATTTCAGTTGTTTCCTTTATCGAGGCAGAATTAGTCTGGAAAACACATTCTTCTCACACACTCCAGCAACTCTGAAAAAACAAACACTGGGGGATTGTATTAGAGGAGTCACCCAAAACCAAACCTTAGAGAGATATTCATTGGTTTACAATACACAGAGACTTAGGGGACATCATCTCCACTTTTAAGGTACATACCTTTTTTAATGAGAAATTACAATTATATCCAAACAGTGTTTAAACTTTTACTTTTTACCAATGCAAAAGATATATATATATATATATATATATATATATATATATATATATATATAATTGATTTTTTTTACAGAGAGGAAGGGAGAGGGATAGAGAGTTAGAAATATCTATGAGAGAGAAACATCAAATAGCTGCCTCTTGCACACCCCCTACTGGAGATGTGCCTACAACCAAGGTACATGTCCTTGACCGGAATCGAACCCAGGACCCTTCAGTCCACAGGCCAATGCTCTATCCATTGAACCAAACTGGTTAGGGCCCAAAAGTGTTTTTAACATCAACCTTAATCTAGTCTGATATGAAGAGGTAAGTGGCATTTTAGTGGATTTAAAGATTAGGCATTATCCCCAAAAGGGCTTTATTTTATCAAATCCACCCCCTCCCCCCACTTAGTGGTAAAATGATGGGCTTTAGAGTAAGTTAGACCAAGGTCCACCTCTCAGCTCTGCCTCTTGCTTGTCATATGATAAAGTATTGTTTTATTATTTGGGGTTCTAAGAAAGTCCTATTATTCCAAAGTTAATTTGAAGAATATATGCATGTTGATTCAGTAACCCTAAAGCCCATACATCCCTTTGAACATCAGTGTTCATTTCTCCAAGAAGATCAGGTTTGATATGCTGTGAGGAAGCCATTGGTGGTGCACCAATCAGGAAAAAACTCACCATTTACCTGCAAAGAGTACAGTTCTTCATATTTTCCTTAGCTTTTGATCTGAGGACAGTCATTCCTGAGCAGCTCGAGCCAGTGACTGAGCACACAGGGGCTGGGCAGACCATTTCTCCTTTAATAGGCAAACTTTGCACCAGAGTTCCCTGTTGGATTGGCTGAGACTTTATCAGAGCTGCACTGTGGTCGCTTCCTGCCCAGTGCTGTGTCTGCTTTTTTCTTTTCACACATGTAAGATCTCAAATGCAGTCTGAAAACTTTCCTTGCCATTTCTCCCTTCCTCTCTCCTTCATCACTCACTAATATTGCATCCCCTCTCCCTCCAATAAACCCCTTTCATGAGGTCTATTTCAGGTTAATCATCTACACTAATAAAAGAGAAAAATGCAAATTGACTGTACCTCTGAGAAGTCCACCAGCCAATCAGCAGTGAGTATTCAAATTAACCCAACAAAGATGGTGGGTTAATTTACATACACAGCCATGAGGCTCTGGCCCCAGGGAGGACTAAAGACTGAAGACTAAAGAGGCTTGGCTTCTCTGCTGTGGCCAGAGCAAAGGCCTGCTTCCCAGGTGTTGGAGGAAATCAGGTGCCAAGCAGGAATCATCCTGCAATGGGCCTCTAGTTTTTAAATAAGTAATACCACATTGAAAGGCATTCTGTTCTCTTTATGTTTGGCATTTTATCTATAGATTTGGAGGGGGTCAGTGGGATGTTTAGGAAGACCATACCTCTGGGTTTTTCTGGAATAGTGTCAGTACACATTTGTTATCCAGAAGTCTTTTCTGACCTCACATTTACTACTATAAAAATTGTTTTAGAGACCATAAATTACATGGTCTCTCTAGTGGTACTGAATAATATCTACAATTTCTTCTATTTCAAAAGTTTAAAATGCTCCCATAGATTTCCACAATAGCTCAACATGGCCATCCATGTGATGATATTCTCATTCATTCCTGTATTCATTTATTTCATTCACTTGGTTTAATTCAGTAAGTATTACACACTCAGGACTTGGAGAAAAGACAGTAAATACTCAGGTAATGTTTTAAGTCAAGTTCTATTTTATTGGCTAAAAGACTAATTTGAAACATCCCTTTTCCCTCAATTCTCCAATTCACAAAGAGCATTCAGAATGGCCGCTCTACCCTGACAGACATTTTCTCCGGTGGGGATGACATGTTTCCCTTGGGAAAAGCACTCCAGGCAGCTGCAGCCACAGTGTAGGTTGCTGACTTAGTGAGATTATATGTGACAGATTGAAAACTCACAGGAGCCTGGAGTATACCAGAAAAACATGTGTTTGTCTTAGTGAGACTTGGAAGTATGTTAGTTGGCTGTGCCACTTTTTTCACTTATACATGTTTTCATGGTATGTTTCTGCACAACAAATGTCCCATCACTGGATATATTCTGCTATGTATTAAATCATTACACATTTTCCACTTTATTCATAATTTTCAATGCAAATTCATTAAGTAGATGTACTAAATATTTGCTTCTTTTAACAAATTGAGACACTCTTAGAATTTTGCATGTTTCTTGTGCTTAAAGAAAGCTGCCTGACTCTACTGCTCCATACTTCCCAATTTGCCCTTGCCATGGTGAAATCTAAGAAGCAAGGTTGAAGTGGGCTATCACAAGGTACACTTATTTCAAATGCAATGAACCTATTGTTTCTGAAGTTAGTATTTATTTTGTGTAATTGAAAACAAGGCTAACCCCACCTGGTTTGGCTAGGTGGATAGAGCGTTGGCCTGTGGACCAAAGGGTCCCAAGTTCGATTCTGGTCAAGGGCACATACCTTAGTTGCAGGTTTCTCCCCAGCCTGGGCCTTGGTCTGGGCTCATGTGTTTCTCTCACATCGATGTTTCTCTCTGTCTTTCCCTCTCTCTTCTACTATCCCTAAAAATCAAGGGAAAAATATCTTTGGGTGAGGATTAACCAAACAAAAATAAAAAAATCAAAAAGCTAAGTTCAATTCTATTTTAGTTGAAAAGGAGTAAAAAAATGATATATAGCAAAATATGAATAACCTGAAGATGGTCACTACAAAAACTAAATATCGAAGTATCTTCTACATTTAAATTTTCTTTTAAATCATGAAATGCAACTAAGATGGTTGCATATACAATTCTATTTTATTGTTGTTTATGCCATTCATTAACCTTCGAGAAATCTAAATTTCTATAGAGCACAAAACACAAATTTTGGTGTTTATTGTGTAATATGAAGACATTTAAAAATATTTTTTAATATTAGAAGGTGTCATGGCTAGTTATCACTTAATACCTTTCAAAACAGTTGCCTTAATACATTTTCTACAGATATTTCTTTGATTACAGTTGATTGCCACTTATATCTTTCAAACGGTTGCCTTAATATATTTTCTACAAATATTACTTTGATTAAGCAACAAGTATGAATTGCTCCACAGCATATGAGGAACAAATAATGTTACATTTAATTATGTTCCCAAGTTGACTGAAATCAGCTCCAATCCCCACCTATAAGGCCAATATCACTCATTTGGGAGGACATCCATTCACTTCCTCTATAAATTCATAATCTATCCAGGAAAGTGAAAATCATTATAGATATTTCTAGCTGGAAGGGACTTATTATAGGGAAACAAACATTTTCCAACCTTTGCAGTGTTGCTGATATCAGGGAGGCAGAAAATGCAGGCATCAGAGAGTACTCCACTGACGGCCTCTGGGGTGTGCAGGAACCAAATGGGAGACTCCTTCAGGATGCTCTTAAGCTGCCAAAGCCCTGCCTGTTTCAGCCCAGCCCTTTTCTGCAACTGCGGGAGGAGAAACAATGGATTTTCCTTTTATTACAATTTCCAAATCTCACATAAGTTCCTTTCCATGGCATTGCCTAAGCTGGATACCTGGCTGCCAAGGGGATCCTGACAGTGATTTCTAGGATTTTCTGTTTTTGGGTCAACATAGAGGTGTAAAAATGATACATTATCAGGATGGGCAGCATCTGGCATAGTATCTCAACCCTGAAGGGCACAAACAGCCCTAACAAGATAGTCTCACATGTTTCTAATTCTCATCATGAGAGGCCAATGGACCTTAGCCCATGACTGTTTTCACTGCTGCTGTGTTTCTATAACTCGTAGCTGCAGAAAGCTGATGCCATTTACAAGTCCATTTTTCTCTGTCCTTGGAGACCCTGGCCCAACTCCCTTACCGAGATCATCCCAAGGAGGCCATCTTTTTCTCAATTCTCTCATGGCTAATCTGAGAAACTGGTCCATCTTGAAGGCCTCCTGGGCTGTGGCGTTATACTCAACCCTTACTGACATAGTCCCCAAATCACCTGCAACACAAGATGCTCTGGTCACATCTATCCCTACCCTCCAGCACCCAAAACACTCCACTGTATTCCCTATGTCTCAATCATGGAGTTATGTCCCATAGAGTTTAAAATGTTTTAAGAACAGAGATTTGTTCTCACTGCTTTTTCAACAGTAATGCTTAATTGCATCCATGAACCTTTAAGCATTCTCAAAACAAAGATTTGTGTTAAGGGAGATATATATATATATCTCCCTTATATATATTTTATTGATATTTTACAGAGAGAAAGGGAGAGAGATAGAGAGCTAGAAACGTCGATGAGAGAGAAACATCAACCAGCTGCCTCTTGCACACCCCCCACTGGGGATGTGCCCACAACCAAGGCACACGCCCCCGACCAGAATCGAACCCGGGACCTTTCAGTCCGCAGATGGACGCTCCACCGCTGAGCCAAACCGGTTTCGGCTAAGGGAGATATTTTCTGTCATCCACCTGCAAACATCTCTTTCAGAGCCTTGGAACCCAAAAGCTGATTGGTCTCCAGTAGAGGAAAGGGAACCTCCAGATCTTAGAGAGATTAAAAAAAAAACAAAAAACTTACTAGTCTCTTAGTGAGGTTTTCATTTTTTTCCCAATGAATTTCTAGCAGCAAGACACAAAGCTATTTATCTGTAAGTCACCTCATCACATTGAATTTGCAATAAATCAATCTGCCACACTTGCTAAAGAATTGTCTTTTCCTGTAGATGCTAAAGTGAAAAGCATTCCTCTTGGCAAATCATTGTGGAGCAAGCACTATGTCTATTTTTCCAGAACTAAACTGTCATTAAATGAGGATAGATTCTTACTCTATATGCATCTCATTGAGAAGAAACCAAAGGACCAGCCAGCATGGCTCAGTGGTTGAGTGGGCATGAACCAGGAGGTTATGATTTAATCCCTTCCTGGTCAGGGCACATGCCCAGGTTGTGGGATCAAAGGGGCATATATGAGGCAGCCAATCAATGATTCTCTCTCCTCATTGACTTTTCTATCTCTCTCTCCCTCTCCCTTTCTTGTTGAAATCAATAAAAAATATATTTTAAAAAAGAAGAAATCAAAGGCCTTAAAATCCTGATTTGTGATACTTTTAGATGCAGATGTGGGTTAGACATTCTGAGCCAATTAACTGACTGGTATTTCTTAGTTTGGAGGTGGAAAAGAATGGAGGAATTATTAGCACACCTGCAGAAAACGTGTAGTAATGGGTCATGGGGAAAGCCAGTGAGAAAGAGACAGTGGGAGAGACTGGCAAGCAAGCGAGCAAGCAAGAAGGCTTTAATGTGCATGGCAGTTATGAGCTTGTAGAAACTGAGTAAGATGCTGAAGAGCATCCATGTATGAAGAATTAGAACCTTAAAAATCATGTATAAGCACCTGACCACCAAAACAGTCACACTATCTCCAGCAGGATGAGACAAAGGAAAAGATATCAGGATCTAAAACTAGATTGACTTACAAAAGTGGGCAGGCCCACTAAACTCTGAGACCAAGCCAAGGGGATCTGATGCAACTCTCTCTGTATATACTGATCAGTAAAGTAAATGCTTTAGAAATGAATCATAGACCAGCCCCATTCAGAAATCTACACAAGTAGGAAGGTGATGCCCTTCCAGAAAGTTCACTAGCAGATAATGGAATTCAAATTGCTTGGCTGGGGTTCAGACTGAGATTATACTACCTGAGAAGATAGGACAGGCATAACCAAGGCAGAAAGTCATGCCTACATGGTTATGGTGCAGGGAAGGTTCAGAGACTCCTAACATCATTTATTTACTACTAGAGGGTGTAATATTTCCTGAAAATATACAAGAATTCCATTATGAGAAACAAGAATAAAGCCAGGAGAGGACAATTATATGATACCATCATCAATAAAAAAGAATAAAGTCAGAATTCAAATAACAGAACTAGTAATAATAATAACTATCACTTATAGATGTATTACCAGGTTCCACGATCTCAGCTATGTTTTTTAAAAACATTTGTTCTTTAATCACTGATTCTACTAGTGAGGAAGATGTTATTATCTGATTTAACAGATGAAGAAACTGAGCCCCAGGTAGTTAAATTTTCAAAATCATACAGCTAGTAAGGAACAGAGCATAAATTGAATTCAAGGCTCTCTGATTTCAATTAAGATTCAATGATAAGCATACCATTGAGCTTGATTTCCCTCAATCAACACAGTGGCCAAGAGTATTTTCCAAAGGTGGGAAGAACATTATCTTCTCTTCCACATGGTTTTCTGCGATGTGACTTTGCCACTATATCATAAATAAGAGTTTCTTTCTTTACTCCCATAAAACTGGCATAGAATACGTCAGAGGTGATGCTGTTCCAGTTATGGATTCAACCCTTACCTGGCCTGGAAGTTTCACTCACAGACTCTCAAAATGTGTATTCTTGGAAATACTCCAACTCAAAACACATCTACTATGTTATGAGAACCCCAGGGCACATGGGAAAAGTCACATGTAGGTGCTCCAATTGATAGATCCAGCTGATTCTCTGCTGACAGACAGAATTACCTGCCAGCACTAACAGTAGGGTGTCTTGAATGTCCAGCCCACTTGAACCTTTAGATGACACCAGCCTTGGCCATTATTTATATGACTGCGCCCATGTGAGAATTGCCATGTGAGCCAAGAGAACTAATGACACATTATTCTTGCAAGCCACTAAGATATGGGATAGTCTGTTGTACAGCAAAAGATTAGTACAATGTGGTCCTAGCCACTGAGCTAAGACTGAACCTGGACATGAGGATTAGGTAGCTCTAAGTGTGTGGAGGAGACGAGAGATGCAAAACTAACTACACAACACATTAGTTACTCTTAAGTTTGGGTAGGAAATGAGTAAGATGATTAACAGAAAATTGTATACCTGTTACTTCACTCCATTGTATAATTATTTTACTGTTGGTTTTCTATTGCTGCATGAAAAATTACTCTGATTAGCAGCTTTAAAAAACACATGTTTGATTATCTCACAGTTTCAATGATCCAGAAATCTAGATACAACTTAGTTTGATCTTTAGTTCAGGATCTCAAAAGGCTATAATCATAGTGTTGGCCTGACTGTATTCTCTTTTGGACCTTAATATCTTCTTCCTAGATTACTTGGTTGTTGATGAATTTAGTTTCTTGTGGTTGTAGGATGGTGGCCTTCAGCTCCTGGGGGCCACCTGTAGTTGTCACAGGCAGTTCACATCCAAGAAGGCTTGTTCAAGGCCAGGCAGGGAGTCTGTCTAGTGCATGCTAGCAAGACAGATACAATTACCCATATATAGACATAATAACATAACATGAAAGTGACATCTCCTAACGTTTTCCATACCCTATGGCAAATTACAGGGTTTCCCACACTTGAGGGGAAAAGATTATCCTATATAATAAAAGTAATATGTAAATTAGCCATCACGCCGTGACAAAAATGGCGGAACCCATAGCAGACACTGGTGGCATCACCCAGGCAACAACAGCCCAGTATCTGCTCCTTGGCTTCAGAGGGAGGGGAGGTGTCGCTGGCCAGAGGACTGGAAGCAGGACACTGAGCTTGTGTCACCAGCGGCTGTGCGGTGGGAGGGAAGAGGCCTGTGGGGCCATGAGCCCAGTGTCAGCACCATGGCTGTGTGTGCAGTCAGAGTCCGTGCCCTGCCCTGCCATGCTGTGAGAAGGAAGAGGCCCGTGGGGGTCACAAGCCCAGTGTCCGCGGGCCCAGAGCTTGCGCCCTGGCATGCCTGCCATGCTGCGGAAGAGAAGAGGCCTGTGACGCCCCAAGCTCAGCTCCCCCATGGCAGGGGAGGAACCAGAAAAATTTATCTTTCCAGTTCCTGATGCTGACAGAGCCCTATGGTGCCAGGGTCCTCCACCTGCAGCCCCCAATCACAGCCCAGCAGCCCCAGTTGCAGACTGGAAGCCCCCCACCAGCAGTCCAGACAGGACTAGCATGGCGCCACAGTGGAGGGAGGGGGAAGGCGGTGTCCAGCAGGCATGTTACAGACATCAAATCACTGCTGCTGAGGCCAATATCCACACACACTCACAAGTAGTATGGTCCAAGGGGCGACTCCTGAGGCAAGGCTCCCATGGAAGCTGATGCGCAGCCAGGCAAGGAAGCTGGACCTGAAAGCCCAAGCCCCTGAGTACCCAAGCTGCAGGGTGTCATGGGCCGGGGCCCTGAGGAGGCCCCAGGACAAGCATCTTCCCAGAGACTGTGGAAGGAGGGGAGGAACCTCTGGCTAGAGGCCATGTGAGGAATACTGGTGTCTTTGAAGGCCAAGACCAGGCTGAGGGACAACCCCTCCCCACCCCTACCCCCGCAGGCACTCCCATGCACAAATTTCGTGCACCAGGCCTCTAGTTCAGTATATAAACATTGGAATGACCTGATGATCTGTCCCAGTTTGTCTTCCTTAATTTATTCAGTATTCAATATCCATTCATCAACACATTCATCATTTATTCTTTAAGCATTCTCCCTCAGAACCTTGGCATTTACTTTCTCCTCTGTCTAGAATATTTCCCTAAAAATGTCCACTACTCACCCCTACAACTTCCTTCATGCATCTGCTCAAATGTCACCTCATCAATGAGGGAGTTCACAGACTCACCTGTCTAAAACAGCTAATCTTGGACCCTAGCATTCAACATTGCCTTTATCCTGCATAATTTTTCTCAAAACTCTTACAAACATTACACACACACACACACACACACACACACACACACACTAGTGGCCCAGTGCACGGATTTGTGCACATTGAAAGTAAATCAGGGGTGCACACCTGTGTGAGTGACTGGGGAGTTTCTACATCCCCATGAGCCACCACGAAGTCACATGGGGAGTCTGTCCTCCTTCCTGCAGCTTCCTGAAAATATATTTCCAAATGTCCATTCTATGACCAGGGTCCTGCTTTGCCAGGGAGGACCCCAGAGAACATCTTGGGCCATGCTGGATGCTTTCCACCACTCAGAGCCGGATAGGAGATCCTCTGAGGTGAAGGATACAAAGTTGAGGATCTCGGAGGGCAGGGGTGCTCTCTCACCCATGCCCCCTCCCTTCAGATCTAGCTCTCTGACTTTTACCCTGATTGTCAGTCGCCACCTTGTGGCCATTTTTATATTGCTGCCTTCCTCTGTAGCTCTGGGACAATCAGTAAGAATTGAGATTTGATCTCAATGCCCGAGGCAGAGTTCCAGGAGCCCAGTGGTGATATCAAGCTCATCCCAGTTTCGCCAAGTGTCCAAGCTTCATCCATCTTCCAGAGATTGTACCGGTAGGTTTATGGAATATTGCCTCGGGGCAACTTTTGGCTGAGCTGTGGGCATCCTCAGGATGCCCAGCACTGTCGGGATACATCTGCAGGAGCCACCATCCGTCCATCCATCCGTGGGCCCACAGCCCCTGCAGAAGCCTCTGGGGATCCCTGGGGAATGTGGGAGTCCAGATACTAGCCAGGCTCAGGAAGGGTGCAATGGGCTCAGCTATGTACACATATGAGAGACCCACTCCTCGGATTGGGATCTTCTCACTTTTTCCAGGACTCTCTCCCAGAAATGGGGACAGGTCCAGCTTGGAAGTGGCATCTGGGGTGGTAGGAAGGAAGGAGGGAGAAGCAGATGCTGATCCCAAGTAAGGTGCATTCTTAGTATTTCAGTTCTGCATACAAAGGAACACAGCAATAGCTAAGGGGTGGAAAATGGCCCTGATGCCGGAGGGGGAGTTCCAGGGGGCCAGCGTTGATATTTAGGTCATCTTGGTCACATGCAAACATTCCATGCTGCATTTGTTTGCAGTAGATTGTAGCTGCAGGGGATAGGGGGTGATTTTTCCATGCAACTTCAGGCCCAAGTGTGGGGCTGCCTGAACCGAACAGGTAAGACCAGCACCTGCTGGTGCCCCTTTGCCCACAGGAGCTGACCAGCTCTGCAGGGATCCAGGAGTGGGTATTCAGTGCCAGGATGCTGACCTTTCCAGGAGATGGGGCTGGGGCCGGGTGGTGGGTGGAAGTTATGAAGGGCTCGCCCATGAGCACATGTGGGTGTCAGTCATTGGGCTGGACTTCACCAGCACTCACTCTCAAGATGGGGGCCGGCTCAGGCAGTATGTACATGAAACACCTCTGTGGGTTTTTTCTGAGCAGCATCTGAAGACCCAGAGGGCAATAGGTAAGGTGTGTGGTACAGCCACAAGGTCTGAAGGGAGAGTTCCAGGGGCTGGCAGCAGCTGATCTGTGGTCATTCCAGCTACACCCCCACCACCCGGGCATCAGGACTATAGTCTGTTCCATGGAGATTGCATCTGTTGGAGGTAGGAGAGGCTTACATGCCCAGCTGAGCTCACCAGCCATGAGCCTGGCTTCTGGTTGAGAGTGCTCTCACTGTGAGAGCGCACTGACCACAAGGGGGCAGCGTCTACATTCTACATTAAGTATCTGTCCCCTGGTGGTCAATGCCCATCATAGTGATCAGTTGTTCTGGTCATTCTGCCATAATGGTCACTGGGCACACACACACACACACACACACGCACGCACACACACAGGAGGCTCGTGCATGGGGGAGGGTGTCCCCAACCCAATCTGCACCCTTTTCAATCTGGAACTCTCGGGGGATGTCCAACTGCCAGTTTAGGCCCAACCCCGGGGATCAGGCCTCAACGTGCAGTTGGACATCCCTCTCACAATCTTGGATCACTGGCTCCTAACTGCTCACCTGCTTGACAGCCTGATCTCCCCTAACTGCCCCCCGCCTGCCAGCCTGGTGACCCCTAACTGCCTCTCCTCCCCCCCCCCCCCCGCTGGCCTGATCACTCCTAATTGCTGCCCCCTTCTGGCCTAGTAGCACAACTGCCCCTCTGCCAGGCCTGTAGCCCCTAACTGCCCCCCCCCACTATCAGCCTGGTCTCCCCTAACTGTCCCCCCCAACCTGTTCACCCCTCACTGCCCTCCCTACTAGCCTGACCAACCACATAGCCTGCTGTTCATTTTTTTGGTCACCCCTCACTAAAACCACAGCATGATCAACCCCCCTGCCAGCCTGATTGCCCCTCACAGCTTACTTGTTCAGTCATTTGGTCATCCCTCACTAACCGGCCCGGTCACCCCACACAGCCTGTTCAATCATCTGTCTGGTTGTTTCAGTCATGATGGCCCCTGGCTTTTTATATATATTGATATATAAACTTCGTTTATTGGCTGTTTCTCCTACTATAGTGTAAACTCTATAAAAATAGGAAATTTGTTTTATTCACTGCTGAAATCCCAAAACCTAGTACCTAGCCATAGTTGGAACTCAATAAATATTTTTACATGAAAAAAAATGGATGAATATACAAACAAAAAGTTATTGAGCACCTACTGTGTGTAAAGGATGGTGCCAATTGCTTTGGGGTCCTGAATAATTTCAGCTCCCAAATAGCTTATTAGGACAGTACAGAAACTTGAGCCTGAGAATGAAGATTTTGGAGCAAAAAGACATTTGAAAATCAGACTCATTCTGAAGCAATTCAAAGGAAGCATTAGAAATTTCTACAAACCCCAGAGGAAGCACAAATTAAAACTGAGGCAGCTGGAGTTAGTGTTTGAGTGAAGACAAGCACTCAGAAAATTAGAATGGTGTCAAAACAAAGATGAAAACAAATCATTTCAAGAGCAATAGTTTCTGGGTTCACTTTTCCCATGGTCGTGGAGTTGTAAGCAGACCACCACTAATTTTCACAGTATTCAGAAGTGCTTTACCTGAGGTGGTATGCTAGTTTCAATCATTCCCATGGAGAAGCTACTTCCTTGTAGATGATGCTTGATGGGTCCTGGATCATCCTGAGATGTTTTCTAGAGCTCTGTATGATGCTGCAGGTGTGACTATATTTCCAATGAGAGGACACTGCAAAGGCTGACTTCCAAATTATGAGCTCTATTAAAAAAACACATGATGGTGCAATGTATAAACAGATAGTGGAGCTAAATCAACAGTAGCTAAGAGGAAGAACATTTCTGGGAAACAGGAGAGTGCGAAGACCAGAAAAATTTAGCCTTTGGTCTTGGCAAGGAGTAGTGAGGATGCAAGTGACAGTGATGGTATGATTCAATTATGAACCATAAGTGAATGTAAAATCCAATGACACTATGAGGAGAAATGGGTCAGTTCCCTTATGTTTCCAGTCTAATTTTGTGATGCTGGGGATCATGCCCAAACTAGTAGAATATCCATGGAGAAAGTATACTGAGCAGCAAAAATATACTGAGCACCAAACGAATGAACAGCAGGCTACAGAAATTGCCTTTTTATCTAAAGGAAAGCATGAAGTCAATATCAAAATGTGAAATCAACTTGGACTTTGTTTTTTAGTTAACTGCCTAGCTTCCACCACCCTTTGCCATTGATGAGAAGGGGCTGGGGACAGCTGATTCAATGACACTGCAAGAACTATGAGTTGGAGATGGTAGGGAAGTAAAATTAATTTTACTATGAATACTGTATAAATTGTAAAAGCCCTGTGGATACTACCTATGCACCTTCTATGCCAACCAAATGCAGCATCTATCTGGCAGAGAAATGCAATAACTAGAAGGTCTTGTAGCCAAGTGGGCATACCCAGCTGCATGACATCTGGGTGCCAAACCCTTGTATGCTGCAATTTACTGTTAAATGACCATAGATTGGGAGTAATTGGTATACCTGCAAAATGTAATATGTTTGCAATGTGAAAATAACAAATATTAAAATCATTGTGCTAGCAAAAATGGCATTAGGTAACCTTGGAATCCCTGAGGGTTTTTTTGTTTGTTTGTTTGTTTGTTTGTTTGTTTGTTTTTAAAAATATATATTTTATTAAAATTTCACAGAGAGGAAGGGAGAGAGATAGAGACCTAGAAACATCGATGAGAGAGAAACATCTACCAGCTGCCTCCTGCACACCCCCCACCGGGGATGTGCCCGCAACCAATGTACATGCCCTTGACCAGAATCGACCCCGGGACCTTTCAGTCCGAAGACCGATGCTCTACCACTTTCGGCTATTTTGTTTTTTTAAAGAATAAAAAATGGATAATTGAAGGTGATTCCCCCTTCACATGTAGACAATAGATCTTTGGTGGTTCCCTTACATTACTTGCCGGTATGTCAGATTTGCCAATTATACATTTAAGTTACAGAATCCTTGGCCCTAACTTTCAGAGTTTCTGGATTAATGGACCTGAGATTCAGAATCTGTTGTTTTTGTTTGTTTGTTTGTTTGTTTGTTTTAATCTCAGAAGACTCTGATGGGCATTTTTGAGAACCTTGAAAAATTGATGACTTGATGGAGGCCTACAGTTTGTATAAATAAAAGACTGAAAGACGTTTAAGAAACAAAATAGTCATTACGCTTTGGTATCATCCAGTACTTAGGCCCCAAATGAAAGAAATTTCCTGAACTGAAGATCTTAGAAGGCACAGTCTGGTTCAACAGAGGGGGGAGCCCTCTAAAATTAGAGGTGAAAAGACTAGTGTAAAACCAAGCAGGTGATCAATGGGGCGATAAATGTGGGAACTAGATTGTTATTACATGTAGAGACATATACAGTGGAATAGTGATTTCTGGTGGCAATGAGTATCTTTGTCACTGGATTTGTGCAAGAGCTCTGAAAACTATCTCATCAACAAAGCATTTACTCTTTAACCCATTCCAACCCACTTTCTGCCTTCATAGCCATTAATTACTATGTCATTTACACCCTCTATGCTGCCAAATCAAAAAATACTTGTGATTTTTTGTTTTTAATATATTTTTATTGATTTCAGAGAGGAAAGGAGAAGGAGAGATAGAAACATCAATGATGAGAATCATTGATCAGCTGCCTCTTGCATGCCTCCTACTGGGGATCAAGCTTGCAACCTGGGCATATGCCCTGGATCAGAATTGAACCTGGTACCCCTCAGTCCACAGGTTGATGGTCTATCCACTGAGCCAAACCAGCTAGGGACAAAAATACGTTCTAATGTTTGTTGAGTGCTTACTGTTTACCAGGTATTGTGTTTTGCAATTTAGGTATTGCATTTAATTCTTGCAAAAATTCTATGAAATAGATAACATTCTTATTTACTTTTACCTATGCAGAATCTGAGGCACAATGAGGATGAATTATTTTCTCAAGGTCACATGACCAGTAAGGAGTACAATTGGCTTATGTCTATGAGAAGCCAGATCCTAGAGACAGAACTCATAAGTATTCTAGTACACAAACTGTCTTACCATAGCTCCAGCGACATTTGGCATAGCTGACCTCTCTCTCTCTCTTGGAAATCATAGTTTCTGTGACTCCACAATTTCAAGCACTTCCCCTTAATTTTTCTATCATTCATTCCGGGTTTTCTTTACCAGCTCCTCCTCCCCTAGCAAAAAATGACTATTGTATCTCTTGTCATCATTGCATCCTCCTTGCAGGTATTCTCATCCATTCTTACAGTTTCTCAGTGCCATCTATATACATAGATCTGTGGAATTTACATCTCCATTCCAGTCCACTTTTGTGAGATTTTGTTAAGTATTTTTGAAATTCCTACATCAATTCCCCCAGTACTCTCACAGTATTTGGAGTCTGTTACTGCATAAACTTTCTAATCCATTGCCACTAACCTGGCACTTGTCCATCTCACATTAGACTGTTGTAAGAACAAATTTATTAGCTCTTTGCTTAAGAATCCTTCTTTCCTAAGTGAGATGCCCTCCTTACAAAATACTAGTTAAGGATGTTGCTGCCCTCTCTTTCCTGGATGTGTTTCTCTAGGATTAGACTAGGAATGATTTTTCATAAATATCATTTTTATTACTGCATAACATTCCATCTCATAAGCTTTGTTTTTATAATCCTCAACCAAGAATATGGTTTTTATTGATTTTAGAGAGAGTGGAAGAGAGAGAGGGAAACATAGATGTGAGAGAGAAACATTGATTGATTGCCTTCTGTACGTGCTCCAGCTAACGGAGGATCAAACCCACAACCTGGGTATGTGCCCTGACTGGGAATAAAACCCGCAACTTTTTGGTATACAGGACAATGTTCCAACCACCACACAGCCAGAGCTCCATCTTATAGTTTTACTTTACTTGAACTATTTTCCTACTACAGATAATTGAAGTTGTTCCTACTTTTCAAAAACAGACTATTTTTTAGAGCAGTTTGGGTTAATAGAAAAATTGAGCAAAAAATCATCAAAGTTCACAAATGCTTCCTCTTCCTTCTTCCCACACAGATTCCCCTACTATTAATTAACATTTTGCATTAGTGTGGGTACACTTATTACAATTAAACTAATGTAGATACATTGTTATTAATTAAAGTCCATAGTATACATTAAGGTTCACTGTTTACCTTATACAGTCATATAATTTTAAATATGTATATTTCAGAGAGAAAGGGAAAAGAGACAGATAGAAACATCAATGATGAGAACGATTGATCAGCTGCCTGTTGCATGCCCCCTACTGGGGATTGAGCCTGCAACCTGCACATGTGCCCTTGACCAGAATCGAACCCGGGACCCTTCAGTTCCCAGGCCAACACTCTATCCACTGAGTCAAACCAGCTAGGGCAGTCATATTGGTTTTGACAAGTGCATAATGTCATGTATCCCCCATGATAGTATCAAACAGAACAGTTTCACTGCTTATAAATCCCCTGCGCTTTATCTTTTCATCCCTACCTTTCTCCTCCCAAACTTTTTGGCAACCACTGATCTTGTTACTCCCTTTTTACCTTCTCCCCAAAACTGCCTTCCTCTCTCCTCCATAAACACACTTACCCTCCAGGTACCACCCCAATAACTAATATGTCAAATCACAGGCTATGGAGAGAGAACGGCCTTGCTTTATATTTTTCTTCTCCCTCATAGCATTTTAGAGTTTTGAGGAATCTTAGAGATCATTTAATCCAATAATTTTTGTTCTTCAATAGGTTTTGTACTGTTTATTATTCAACTTTTTGGCTGCTGATGGGAGGAGGTAAGAGACTGAACCAACATGATATTTTAGTTTATAAATACAAAGAGTGAACAGCATTATAAGGAGGCGCCAGTCAGCTTAGGGTAGTCCTACAAATTAAATATCTTCTGGGCCTGTTCTGATCAATTCATGTTGGCCTGTGATTTCAGCACGCCCAGCTCCATACATATTTGCAGTGGGAAAGAGTTAGGGGGCAAAGGCCCATTAAACATTATGTGGTGTGGTGATTAATTTTACATGTCAAGATAGTGCCCAAGTATTTGGTCAAAGATTATTCTGGATGTTTCTGTGAAGGCGTGTTGTTTTTTGGTTTGGATGTGATTAACATTTAAATTGGTGGAGTATGAGAAAAACAGATTGTTCTTCCTCAAGTAGGTGGGTCTCATCTAATCAGTTGAAGGCATGGAGAGAACAAAGAGCTCATGGAGCCTGAGCAAGAAATAATTCTACCAGCAGATGGCGATCTGATTCAAACTGCAACATCAGCTCTCCACTGCATGTGCAACCTCATGGCTCACCCTGCAGATTTTGCATTCGCTAGCCTCCATTATCTTGTGAGCCAATTCCTTTAAAAATCTTTATATTAGCCGAAACAGGTTTGGCTCAGTGGTAGAGCGTCGGTCTGCAGACTGAAAGGTCAAGGGCATGTACATTGGTTGCTGGTCGATGTTTCTCTCTCATCGATGTTTCTAGCTCTCTATCTCTCCCCTTCCTCTCTGTAAAAATCAATAAAATATATTTTTTAAATGAAAAAAAAATAATAAAAATCTTTATATTCTATCTATTCTAGCTATCTATCTGTTGCTCTCCATCATACTAGCTCTGTTTCTCTGGGGAATACTGACTAATACATGTGTTAAAAGTTAATGGGAAATGCTGAGCCATGTTTATGATTGTCAGGATTGAGAGGTATGTGAATTCTTGGTAGTTATTATTAAAAACCTATATTCTGTTTGGGCCATTTCTGATTACCACTGTTCAGTCAAAAGGAGAGTGAAGAGCCGAATCCGGTTTAGCTCAGTGGATAGAGTGTCAGCCTGCGGACTGAAAGGTCCCGGGTTCAATTCAGGTCAAGGGCATGTACCTTGGTTGCGGGCATGTCCCCAGTGGGGGGTGTGCAAGAGGCAGCTGGTCGATGATTCTCTCTCATCGATGTTTCTAACTCTCTCTCTATCCCTCTCTCTTCCTCTCTGTAAAAAATCAATACAATATATATTTTTTTAAAAAAAAAATTAAAAAAGGATAGTGAAGAGAACAGG
Organism: Vespertilio murinus; assembly: GCA_963924515.1. Lineage (NCBI taxonomy): Eukaryota > Metazoa > Chordata > Mammalia > Chiroptera > Vespertilionidae > Vespertilio > Vespertilio murinus. The sequence continues at coordinate 17,131,832 of OZ004710.1, forward strand.
AGGTATGTGAGAGGGAGGATGGGTATGAGTATTACCACCTTCAGCTCCCAATTTGTAATGGAATATAATACCCTCAATAATATATTTCCCTACGGCAGGCAGTGGCTTTTAAGATAATTGCATCGACTTCATGGCTCCTCAAAGTAATATGATTAATACTCCTGTGATATAGTTTCTGTCTTGTATACCATCTTATCTCCTCAGCTTGTAGAAAGCTAAAGTATGAGACTAAAGATGTAGGAAACTATCAAGTCACTATTTTCAGTGCTCCAGAAAGGTGACATTGTTTCTCATTTATTTCTCTTTTTAGAGGAGAAAATATTAGCAAAGATTTTTCAAAGGAAACTTCAAAAGAATCACAGAATTTCTAAGCCTCGTAGGAAGGAATGGGGCTGCTTTCATGTGTTAAGACAGGCAGTTGAAAGCATCAATAAAAGCAAAAGTCATGTGTATGAATTGTATCTGGCAATATTCATACATTTAACAAATATTTGGGGATGCGCTACCATGTGAAAAGTCATGTGTATCCCTGTGTACAAAGACTAGTAAGATATTGTCCCTAAATTCAGGAAGTTCATAATTTAGAAGAAAAGCAGTAGTCAATCAATTACCTGTAATATAATACAATAAGCATTATAATAGAGTTCTCTCAAAGGTACACTAAAAAATCTGTGAGGAAATAACATTCAAGAATTCTGACAGACTGAGTAACAGTATGAATGAATGACATAAGACCAAACCCCACTGCTGATTTCAATTTTTAAAAGCTCCCTGTTATAGTAAAAAGATTATTTTCAAAAGCAGTCGTCTGAAACAATTAATATTAAATTCATGTTGTTTGAATTTCTTGAGTCTTTGAAGCTGGAGTGGTCTTATGTACTGTTTTTTGTTTTTGTTTTTGTTTTTAGTATAGTTGGCAAGCAATATTATATCAATTTCTGGTGTACCTTTCTAGAAGATTACAAAAACCAGATAGAATGAAAAAACAAAATAATAAAGATGTGTATATATGTGAGACAACTAACAAGTGAAATAAACTGTTTCCTTTTTAAAAATATTAACCTGTTAAATTTTGAATGGTGCTAATTACTTTATAAAAATAAAGTCTGTTTATGTGTTTGTAAGAAGCTTTCAAATAGATCAAAAGTCTTCAAAGCCTTGTGTGAAGGGAAAAACCATGCTTGTCTGGATGGGATATGCTTTGGTGGCTGTTTAATAGGAGTTTATGACTAACTATAAAAACATAACATGTTCCATTACTTAATCTAGTGAAATATCACAATATGGGATAGTTCAGTCTCTGAAACAATGAAGAATTATTGTAACAAAACAAAAAAGAAATAATTTCTCTTGTTAGAAGGCATCTACAGATTATAGAAATTAAAAAGTAAAAGCATTCAGTATCCCATATGCCTTTAGTTGTGTTTGTGTTTCTTTTCTCTTACAGATACGTCTATAGAAAATTCCTTAAATAATTTTAAATCCTCTGAAAAAAAATATGAATAAAAAGGAAACAATTTCCCTACCCAGATTGGTTCAGTGGATAGAGCATTGGCCCATGAACTGAAGAGTCCGGGGTTCGATTTCAGTCAAGGGCAATTACCTCTGTTGCAGGCTCTATCCCTGGCCTTGCTCAGGGCATGTGTGGGATACAACCAATCGATGTGTCCCTCTCAGATCAATGTTTTTCTCTGTGTGTGTGTGTGTCTCTTTCTCCCTTCCACTCTCTGTAAAAGATCAATGGAAAAAATATCCTCAGGTGAGGATTAGCAACAACAAAAAAGATACAACGTCTCTCTCTTTTCTGCACTGCACTACAGGAAGCTTCTGTCTGTTCTTATGGGACAGCAATGAAAGCATTTGTATCGCTGTGAAATGAAAGTGATTGGACATTTTCCCAACAAGGATTAAATATTTTGTTTTGTTTTGTTTTGTTTTAGAAACAGTGAGAATATAGTAGATTATGTGCATACATTATTTTCTCTTAAAGTGTAACAATTACATAAATTAATTTCATGTTGAGAAGTAGAGATAATACTCAATTGTACATAATACTCATCCTGTATGAAAGGCTCATGCTGTCATTTTTGTTGTTATTTTATGCAATTCGAAAGTGGCACAAATACTGACTGGAGAACTTGGCACAAATCATGACTTTTCACTTCCAAAAACAATACACTAAACAATTGCATTAGCAGTAAAGAGGCTTCTTTTGAATTATTGTTCATGGTGACTGTGTCTCAATCTGGAATTGGAAAGAAATCTAACATCAGCAGTTTGTGAACAACCTAGAAATCACCACCTAAATCTAATACAGGCACATGTTTCTTCTCCATTAGACCCCGCTTTAACACCTGAAAAATAACGAGAAAAATAATATTTGGAAACATTCATCACCACTGGATTATATGTGAAGGGAATAAACCAATTCTATAAATGTAGACAAGATGACATTGTGGGTATAAAACATGGGCCATAATACCCATGCTTTCTTTTCTAAGTGTGAAAAAAAAATGTCCCTTTACTGGAATTGCATTCTTGGTCAAGTTTTTCCCACCCTAATAGAAAACAATAGCTACCTTTTAATAATTATACTCTGAGAAATACAATGAAATAAAAAAAAAAACAACATGGACTTCCAAAGGTGAGAAAAATATGTATAGTGTCAGGTACTTATACTTAGGCCCAAAGGAAGAAAATAAAAGGAGAGAGAACAAATAGAGACATATTGTTTGAATATGTTCTATGTATCTTCTAAATGCCCCCAGTGCAGTGGTTGGCAAACTGCAGCTCACAAGCCACATGCAGCTCTTTGGCCCCTTGAGTGTGGCTCTTCAACAAAATACCATGTGCAGGAGCGCACATACAATGTGATTGAAACTTCCCAGGCCCAATTTTCGGCCTGGGCAAGTCTATTTTGAAGAAGTAGCATTAGAACACCAAAGGAGCCAAAGAGCCGCGTGTGGCTTGGGAGCTACGGTTTGCCGACCACTGCCCTAGTGCTAACTGAACAAGACCTGGGCATAGGACTCAGACAAGCAGATTTGTGTGCATAGAATGCATGATATAAGGGGGATCTGAGCTAAAAGAGATATCTCCTCCTGAGATCTTAGCTCAAATACATGTTTTTTTCTTTTGAGAACTCTACAAGAAATTCATGATGTTTGAATGCTGCATATACTAAGACTACAGGCCCGGTGCACAGGTTCGTGGAGGAGTGGTGTCCCTCAGCCTGGCCAGTGATCGGGCCAATCAGAGCATCTAGCCAAGTCCTGATGGGGGCCTATTGGGGGTGGGGAGGTACTGCAGGAGGTTGGCTGGTGGGGGGAGTGGCCATGGGAGGTTGGCTGTGGGCGTGAACTGACCAGCAGGGTGCAGCTCCTGTGTTGAGCCCCTTTCCCCTGGTGGTCAGTGTGTGTTATATGGAGCAATCAGCTGATTGTTCCAATCATTCAGTCATAGTGGTCGCTTAGGCTTTTATATATGCAGATGGGTTTCTACTATGTTAGTAGCACAGGGTGTCTGTCGTCTGTCGTTGTGAAGTTAGTGGGAGCAAATTGACCTTCTGCAGTAAACAACTAGAAATAGACAGAACAGCAGCATCTGGACATTGGACAGCAGATAGTGCGTTACAGAGATCCCCAAGAGAAGGGGAACAAATGAACTAAGTTCCATGATTGCCTCGTCTTTCTGCCAGAAAACACTTTCTTGGATGTGATTCTGGAAAGGAAAGCCCAAGCAGAGGATGGTGGAGTGGAGGTGTTTGGGGAGGCTGAGACACCTAGCACTTCAGAGCAAACTATCAGAAAGGAAGGAGCTACACACAGAATGAGTTCTAGAAAACTTCCTGGGACTTCCTTTGAGACTGTGGCTGAATACTGTGCACGTGTACAGGTTGAAGATGTGCAACATTAGGCATAGACTGATCAGGGAGCTGACAGCTGACACTGAGCAATTTCCAGGAGATCAAGTATTTGTGTAAGTTTATATTACAAAATTGGAGATTTGGATCACGGTTTCAGGGGAAAGGTGATAATTTGTCATTTGAAGTGTTATTGGAACACCTAGGTAGACAAATGATAAAAGAAAACACGTTATTGAAAAGTGAATTTTAGAACTTGAAACATGCATCTGAGAATAAATTCATAGGGGGTAGTAAAGTCAAGAAAATGTATGCATTCCCTTAGTGAAGTTATGTAAAGAGGTGTGAACATTTACAATTTTTGATCACACCCGTTGCACCAGCTAAGGTGCATATCTTAAGATATGCTTGCTATCTGAACTTAAAACATTGAAACAATCCTATCAGGTAGGTAATTGAATTCTAATTGTAAAGATCAGGAAGTTTAAACTCATAAAGGTAAAGTCAGGTACTCAAGGTTCTACAATTGGAACCAGTTATTAAGATCTCACAATAGTTACCCAGATATGGGATACTCTAAAGCCCCATCTCACACAAATGACAAAAAGCTGACAGGTTTCCTGTACTGGATTTCAGAGAAGGAAGCAAAACTGTCTTTGTGCTCTTGAAGGTCTATCCATGGCCTACCAGGCTCACCTACCCTGGCCCCTGGGTACTTCTGTAATTTTACTTCCCAATTCTCACCTCACATTCACTCTGGTCAGACATAATGACTCCTAGGTGTGGGTTGGAGGCAAAGACAATGTTTCTACCTCAGGCAATGACCCTCAGCATCCCTTCCAGAAATGCTCATTCCCAGGATATGCACATGACTTACTTTCTCATTATATTCAGGCTTCTGTTCAACTAACAGTTACCCCTGGGAGACAACCTGACTGTCCAATGAAATACTGATCCCTTCCATTCTCTGTCTCCTTCATTTGCTTTACTTTTTCTCCATAATACCTTTGTCTATCAGACAGTATGGAACAAAATTGCTTATGTTTTATTTTCTGACTCCCCAAATAAAACTAAGCTCTATGAAGTCAAAAGTATTATCTGTTTTAATCACTGCTTACTCCCCAGAGCCTAGAACATGGCCTGGTACATTGAATGTTTTCAATAAATGTAAGTGAATTAATGAGTGAACCTAGTTTAGGTTAGAGAACTGAACTTTGAGAATTGATTAATACACCCTTAAACGTTTTAATAACTAATCTATAAATCTATTTGATTTCCACAGAGCTTGATGTAAAAACTAACGATGTAGAGAAGTAAAAAAAAGTGAGACTGGTCATTTCAAAAGGAAGGGTGGAGTGGAAGAGATCATTGGAAATAGAGAAATGGCAAGCTGTGTCACATAAACCAGAGAATATTCAGAATAAATGAGCTTGATATACTATTTGATTTGGCAAAGAAGACAACGATGACCTTTAAAAATTCAGTTTCCACACAGAAGACAAATGCTGATTGACAAGGCATTAAAGTGTATATGGAAAGGGACTGGAGTCAGGTTAAAGATGATTAAGATCATGGTAAAGAGTAGCTAGCTATACGGGCTCTTAAAGATAAAGAAAGGTGACTTGCCTTCTCATTGATGCAGAAGTTACTGGCAGAATTAAAATTAAATCCCCAGATTTCTTGGCATCTGTTCTTGAGATAAAGTGTAATGGTTCAGAGCACAGGCTGCAAAGAAAGAGGCAATTCCTACCACTTACTGTGACTTTAAGCAACTATTTAAAAATTCTCCAAGTCCCCATTCCTTATCTGTAAACTTTGGTTGGTAATAGGTCATGATGAGCTAATGTATGTTGAAAGATTAATGTGATAAATAGTACATAGAGAGCACTCAATACATTGTATCTATCATTATTTTCCTTGTCCCATAAAGGTAGCCCTTTGTTTGTCATCTATGCATTATTATTTAACGCACTCCCAATCACAAAAAGTGATTATAGTATGTTTATATCATTATGTGAATATTGCATGATAAAGTGGATATTTAGTATAAAATATAATACTTAACAATAAATGGAAGGAAATTATTTCAGAAAGAGGTATAATGGTTATATGGTTAAGTAACGATTTCTATTCTCTAACAAATTACCATAAAGTTGTCATTATTCTGTGGGTTCAGCCATATGGCACACATTCTATCATGTAGTGTTGTCGGGGTTCAATCATGATTTTGTGGTCAGCTGCCAGTTCTTGTGAGGTCTTACTCACATGTCTAATGGTTGACTATCTGTCTGTCAATACGACAAAGGAGATATCTGGATCATGTGTCTTTCATCACTCACCAGGCCTGACTGGACTTATTCACACTGGGCTTGTTCTTGGGTGGTCACAGTTTCCTAGGAGGAGCAAGAGGGGGCAAACCCTAATATCAAAGCCCTTTTCAAGTCTCTGTTTGCATAGCATTTGATACTACCCCATTGTATAGACCAAGAACTATGGCCAGATTAACAGTTATTGTGGGTAGAGACAGCCCAAAGCTTGGATAACAGAGGGTAATCATTGTGGTCAATAACGTACATATTAAAATATGCATAGGATAGATCTCATAAAAGGCAAATTGATGATGAAAGCCAGACAAACTTCAGAAAGAAAAGAAGAATACATAGGACCAAGAATCCTCAGGAATCAAAAAAAGGAATGTGTTCCTCTAAAACTAAAAAGAAAGATGAAATCATGGGTACAAAGAGGAGATATTACTGTAGAGAGAAATCAAGCAGTTCACAGCAGACCTGTCTTACTTAAGCCTTAGTCTGATGTCTTATACACCTTGCTCTTTCTCTATTATTATTGATGCTCTTTAAGACATTTATCATAGACCCTATTCCAGCGGAGTGGCAAATTCTCCTTTATGTTTACATCATATTAAGAGACTCATAGGAGACAACAAGATGGCGGCAGAGGTAAAAGCCTAACTGCAGCCTCACTCAACAATTTCAAAAAATACAACTAAAATATAGAGTGGACACTATCCAGAACTACAGGAAAGTTGACTGACTGGGAATTCTACAACTAGAAGGAAAGAGAAAACCAGAAGGAAAACCAGAGGAGCTGTAAAAGCCTGAGGTACGGAGGCACGGTGCTCGCGCTCTGGGAGAGGACGGAGCCCGAGAGGAGGGGCGGCTGAGTGCCTGGCTGGCGTTCCCCAGCGGGAAGGACATAAAAGCTCCGGACTGTGCTGAACCCCAACTCCGACTGCACTGAACCCCAGTTCTGGGCGAGACCCCGGGGGTCCCAGGCTCACACAGAGGGAATCTGGACTGAAAGGCGGAAGCTCAGCTGAGCGGCGAAAAGGCAGAGCCCCTGAGTCGCGCACATTGCGCGCAGAGGAGGGACTGTTCGCTGAGCTGCTGAATTGCCCCAGCGGGAAGGACTCAAAAGCTCAGGACTGTGCTGAGCCCCAGTTCTGACTGCACTGAACCCCAGTCCTGGGCAAGACCCTCGGGCCCCAGCCTCATACAGGGGGAATCTGGGCTGTAAGACAGAAGCTCAGGGGGAACAGCGAAAAGCCGAGCCCCTGAGTCGCGCACATTGCGCGCACAGAGGACAGACTGTTGTTTGGGCCACCAGATTGCCCTAGCGGGAAGGAGACATAAGCTCCGGACTGTTCTTAACCCCACTTCCAACTGCTCTGAACCCCAGTTGTGGGCCTGTTGGGGGAGAGACTACACTGTCTGGTAGTGGGCGAAACTCTAGAGTGCCTTTCTCTCAGAGGTGCTTGCAGCGAGTACCCAAGGACACTGAGGACACTGAGACTCAGGAACCTCCGAGGGCGGGGCTAACCGGAAGCCCAGGCTGTAAGCTCCACCCAGAAACTCTGCCCCATCCAAGCTGAACTCAGAGAGGCTTTTGCAGGTTTCCAAGTCTAGTGGAATAAGGTTGTCTGCTGGCATAGACACAGCTGATCCTCCCAACCTACCAACTCAGGGAAGCAGCGAAAATGCCGAAACGAGGAAACAGATCACAAACGAAAGAAATGGAGGACAAAAAGCGACTGGATATAGAGTTCAAAGCCACGCTTATAAGGTTGTTCAACAATCTCTTAGAAAAGGCCGATAAAATAAATGAGACCTATGAGGATATGATAAGGGATCAACAAGAAATAATGAAGGGTCAACTAGAAATAAAGAATACAATCTCTGAAATAAATAATATTATACAGAGTCCTAAAAACAGATTGGAAGATTGCAAGGATCAAGTCCAAGATTTGGAACACAAAGAGCCAGAGGACACTCCTCCACAGAAGCAAGAAGACAAGAGAATCCAGAAAGTTGAAGATAATGTAAGAAACCTCTGGGACAACTTCAAGCGAACCAACATCAGAATTATGGGCATCCCAGAAGATGACAGAGAGCAAGATACTGAAAACATATTGAAAGAAATAGTGACAGAAAACTTCCCCCACCTGGTGAAAGAAATAGACTTACACGTCCAGGAAGCACACAGAACCCCAAACAAAAGGAATCCAAAAAGAACCACACCAAGACACATCATAATTAAAATTCCAAGAGCTAAAGACAAAGAGAGAATATTAAAAGCAGCAAGACAAAAGCAGGTAGTTACCTATAAAGGGGCACCCATACGACTGTCAGCTGATTTCTCAACAGAAACCATGCAGGCCAGACGGGAATGGCAAGAAATATTCAAGGTGATGAACAACAAGAACCTACAGCCAAAAATACTCTACCCAGCAAAGTTATCACTCAGAATCGAAGGCCAGATAAAGAGCTTCACAAATAAATTTAAGCTAAAGGAATTCATCACTGCCAAGCCAGAATTATATGAATTGCTAAAAGGGGTTCTTTAGGAAGAGGAAGAAAATAAAGATAAAAATTATAAACAAACACGTAACTATCAACAAGTGAGTCTAAAAACCAAGGGAAGTAAAAATCATGATGAACAATATTAACTGGTGAATATAATAGAATCAGAGGTATGGAAGGGGAGTGGACTGATGATTCTCGGGGGAATGGGGCGGGGCGGGAAGAGACTGAACATAAACTGCACCTATGGTTAAGGACAATGGGGGATGGGGAAAGGCCAGAGAATTGAATGGAAACTTGGTGTAGGGGAGCAATTGGGGGGGGGGGGGAATGAGGAACATTTGTAATAATATGAACAATAAAGATTTATTAAAAAAAAAAAGAGAGACTCATAACCTGGAAGGCATTTTAAAATAGACTGAATTAACTTTGGGTGGTGAACACACAATACATTATGCAGATTATATATTATAGAACTAGAGGCCTGGTGCAAGAAATTCATACACTTGGGGACGGCGAGACTCAGCCCAACCTGTGCCCTCTCACAGTCTGGAAGGCCTGAAATTGATCACCCCAAAGAGCTAGGTTCTGCCTAACTGACCAGGGCTCCACAATGGATCAACCCCACAGAGGAAGGCCCAGCTATCTGTCGCAGCACAGCTGGCCAGGTAGCCTGGGCCACCCTCTTTGGGGTGATCATGGAGCCCCCCGATTGATCAATCACCCCATCAGCAGGGCCTCTGTAGGGCAATCATGGGGCAATGGCTAAGCCCCTGACCTATCGCATCACACTCAACTTGACTGGCCTGGTGTCAGTAGATGTCATAGTGTGGTCATCCAGAAGGTCGTCTGGGCCAGTGTTCAGCAAACTGTGGCTCGAGAGCCACATGCGGCTCTTTAGCCCCTTGAGTGTAGCTCTTCCACAAAATACCACGTGTGGGAAGCAAGCACATACAGTGCAATTGAAACTTCATGGCCCATGAACAGAAGTCAGTTTTCGGCTTTCAAACGAAATTTCAGCCATTGTACTATTGATATTTGGCCCTTAATGAGTTTGCCGACCACTGGTCTGGACAGTTATTCTCTTGTTCGGTCGTTCAGTCAATTATGCTTTTATTATTATAGATTGTATACTGAAAACTATATAATTTTATTAACCAATATCACTCCAATACATTCAATAAAAATATATGTATAAAGAGAAAATAGATTGACCATAACAGACACTGAAAGAGCCGAAACCGGTTTGGCTCAGTGGTAGAGCGTCGGTCTGCGGACTGAAAGGTCCCGGGTTCGATTCCAGTCAAGGGCATGTACATTGGTTGCAGGCACATCTCCAGTAGGGAGTGTGAAAGAGGCAGCTAGTCGATGTTTCTCTCTCATTGACATTTCTAGCTCTCTCTCTCTCTCTCCCTTCCTCTCTGTAAAATATCAATAAAATATTTTTTTAAAACAACAGACACTGAAAGAGATATTTTGAGAAAGCTTTCTTGCTGATTCTTTAAAAATTCCATATCATTTTAATTTAACTCTGTGGGCTGCAGAACATGCTAAGAACTGAAATGTGTATATACATAATTACCTCTCAGATCATTGGGCTGAAACAAGTTGGCAGAACCATTCCAATTTAACATCATGTGGAGATGGCCTTAGATCTAATCACTTTTTTCTTCGGATCCATGAAGGCTTCATTTAAAAAAAAATAGTTACTGTAAATTTTTATCTTAAAATTATGTTTTAAAATTTTGTTGAATTTTTAAAGATAGCACTTTCAAATTAGGCTTAAAAGTTTGTTGAAAATTGATGTGTATTTTATAAAAATTCAAACAGTAAAATATTGTTTAAATAAGAAGAATGTCTTCTTCCCAAAAAGATAAATACTGTTTTTGATTTGAATACTGAATGAGTCTTTGATTATATAAACAAAATAGTTAATTTTGTTTAGGTGTAATAAATATACAATTGTTATTTTTAAGAGTAATTCTTTTCTAAAGATAAATATTTATGTCCCACAAAAGTTTCTGTATGTTACCTGAAATCTAGTTTTTTATGCACGTGCATACACACACACACACACACACACACACACACACACTCACACACATATTCATACACACACATGGATCTCTATACGTATTTTGAACACTGGCATTAACTTTGGGGTACCTTACATTCAGGGAGTATTTTTGTCTGAGGGCACTTATCAGGACCAAATCATATTTAATGGAAATCAGGTTGCTTCATTTTAATTCTGATTAGCAAATACCATTATCCGGGATTACATTCAAATAAGTCTTTACTAGACACTCAGCTTAATCGGTGCTTCCCAATAATTTTATTTATTTTTAAATAATTGCAAAGCTATCTGAAGATAGCTTACTGTCCAAATATGGCGATGAACTGAAATTATTGAGTCAAAAATAGCGTGTTCAACCACAAAAAACATTTCATTTTAATCAGACATTGAATTATGATCAAATAGCTAGAAGTGTGGCATTCAACCATAATCAGTTCATTGACTGTTTTTTCTGGTTGTTTCATGTAGCTACAATTGTGGGACAAAATTCAGAGGCAAGGGTATTGGAAAGGTAATTAGTGAATTGATTTTGTGGTTGTCTTTAAGAAGAAGTAAATAGAAACTTGCAGTAGGAAAGAAATTTAGGCAATTGCTCTATTCGTGAGACAGGTTAAGTCTTCATACTATTTAAAAACAAAAGACACTGGTGATCTTTTAAAAAGAATGACTACTTCCTGATTTAGGAAAATTCAGAACAGCAACATCTGTACTTAAAAACATTTTCTAAATAGGAAGTTGTTAGGAGAGTGATATTAGAAAAATGGAAAGGTGAGAGCACGCCTTGTCCTCTACCCCTGAGCTTCAACAAGTTAACCAACTATAATTCAACAAAGAAAACCCTGCTCAATACAGATGCAGGTTTGGGAGACCCTCACATTGAAACATCTAAAGAAGGGCAACCAGGAGTAAATGAGGAGATGAGAAGGAGGGAAGAGGAGTGCATTTCCTTTGGCCTGGAATGTTTGGGAAAGCAGTGTTTCCCAAACTTTTGACATATGTGTACCCCTTCTATAATTTTGGTAACGCTGAGTACCCTTCATCAAAAAAAAAAGGATGTATTTGAATAGCAATCAAAATATATTTATTTTTTCCTTTTTTGGTACATACACAAAATAATAATAAACAAAAAATAAAATTATCCATAATAAAATATAAATAAAAGTTATATTATAAATAACATTTATTTGCACACCGAACCATCTCACACCTCACAAGACTGTCTTGACTTGACTCATGAGAATGTAGAATTAGGGAGCAGCTAAGCACAGTGCAGTGCATATCCCCACCAAACTCCAGTGCAACTCGTACCCCCACCAAACTCTTCCTGAACCCCTGGGGGTACGAATACACTTTGGAAAACACTAGCCTGGAGGAACAAAGAGCTACAGAGCTGAGGGGTGGGCGGAAGGTAGCCCAGCAGGTGAGAGAGAGCAAACAGACCTGACAGAGAAGGAGGTTCTGCCATGCATTATCCACTGTTGAACAGGGCAGTGGTGTTTCAGACAAACAAACAAAAAATAGAACCACACACCACAGCCATCACTTGGAGTCCCAAAACTCCCCCTTACCCCCTACCCCCCATGCCCTTGGAGTCAGGTCCAGGAGCATATGATCTGTAAACCAAGAGCTGTTGCAGTAGAACCATTTCTCTCTGTGATTGATTCCCAGGAGGAGTGTTTGGGGTTGGACCCCACTTAGGTATGTTAACGAAAAAAACACCATTGAAACCTGTAAAGAATTTTTGTGAGTTTATTTGAGCCAAACTGTCGACCTCAACGGATTGAGATAATGCTCTGGAGAAAGGCGGGTTACATTTCTATATTTATACATCACAATCAAAGAAAAGGGATGTAGGTGGGTTACATGAAATTCATTGGTGATAGATTAGGGAGGTGGGACAGAGTGAAGTGGGGAAACCTCTGGGATAGGGTAAAAAGTGAAATGATGGACATGAGCTTCTTTTACAGAGATGGATACAGGATACTGTAAGGTAATTAACAGTTGACAATTACTTGATAACAATAACAATGAGGGAATGTCTGGAGGCCATTTGTTGTGCCCTGAGGGGTCGGGGTAAAAAGGAAGTTACAAGTTACCCAGACATCTCACAGATAGGTTATCTTAGAGGCTGGAGGGCAGATGGGCTCAGTAAAGAAGATCCAAGTTGATCTTTGTCAGGTGAAATATCTGGGACATGACTACCCCTATAACCTGTTTGTAGTTAGATATTAAATTTTCAAACCATCTTTTGTGATTATTTTAGGTCTATAAGTTTGAAAGACTGCCATGCAGGCCTTCCCTGAGCTTGTCAGGTTAGCATGTGGCTCTTTTCTTTCACAGGTAAGAGGTCAACATTACATTACAGTGAGGGCAAAACAAACCCCACCCCAAGGCAGCATGGCTGCATAGTTGTATGATCTTACAGAAGCCACAGTGGTTCAAAACTGGGAGACCAGAGAGGTAAAAAAAAAAAAAAAATCTTGCTATTCAATGCCATCTACTGGAAAATAGTAGACCTCTTCAGAGATAAACGTGTAAGCAAAGGAATACAGCAAGTACCATAAGTAACCACAGTAACCAGGATGACCCGAGAGAAAAATTTTTTTAAAAATCACAAAAAAAACAAGCTGGAACACATGGAAATATGTGATCTAAAAGAGAGAGACTTCAAGATTGCAGTTCTGAAAATACTCAATGAGATAATACTGACAAGCAATTCAGTACCCTTTGAAAATACAACAATGAACAAAACAAATACTTTGCCAAAGAGATTGAAACTTTAAGAAAGGACCAATGGTTATCATAATAGCTAACACAGTACTTATTATGTTCCAGGTACTGTGTAAGCACTTTATAGGGGATTAGCTTGTCTAATCGCATTACAACCCTTCAAAGATGAAAATCAGGAGTCATAGACAGGCTAAGCGACTTTTTCAGGCCCACAGAGCTAACAAGAGACAAAGCTAAGATTGGCATCCACGTATTTTTGCTCCAGAGTCCATGCTTTAAATTACTCTACTGTAGCTACCTCAAATCCCAAAATGGTGAATAAATACATACATATACACACAGGAAGTTGTCATATTCCACAATTTCTCCATTGTAAATCATGTTATATCTTGAGCTTAGGTCTGTTAGCTTCTCCATTCTGGTCCTAGGTCTTAGAGCAGTGTTTCCCAAACTTTTGACATATGTGTACCCCTTCTACAATTTTGGTAACACTGAGTACCCCTCGTCACAAAAAAAAATGGATGTATTTTAATAACAATCAAAATATATTTATTTTTTTCTTTTTTGGTACATGCACAAAATAATAATAAACAAAAATAAAATTATTCATAATAAAATATAAATCAGTTATATTATAAATAACATTTATTCGCACACTGGACCATCTCACGCCTCACAAGACTGTCTTGACTTGACTCATGAGAATGTAGAATTAGGTGCAGCTAAGCACAGTGCAGTGCACATCCCCACCAAACTCCGGTGCAACTCGTACCCCTGGGGGTATGTGTACCACACTTTGGGAAACACTGTCTTAGAGGGTCTGAGTTGCCTCATGGAAAACAACAGATTCTAAGGGGAGAATTGGGAAAACCAGATTGCTTTGCTATGGATGTTTACACCATTAGAGAGAGAGGTGGTACTGGTTAGCTTATGTCTATTGCTTCCTGTCGATGGACATCTGAATCCTAGCAGAGAGAGGCTTCCATTGATAAAATTTGAAGTAGCAATTTTGTCACAAAAATCTCAGGCACACATCAGGAGCACAGGGAATACTACGTGGTGATAAAGCATGACATAAAGTTATAGTTGGGATGGATCCGTGCAGCAGAGGAGTTACACCTCAATACTGCCTAGAAGTCATAGTCACCAATGTTTCTCCAGGGCTAGGCTGGTCCACACAGAGCCAGGCAGCATAGAACATGGGCAATGAGTCATGGCTGTAGGTGTCGGCAGCAGGACAGTGGAGCCGATATAGCCAAGGGAGGGAAGGTCATTCTGAGAGATCTCAGCAGCAGGCCTAACTGAAGCAAAAATATTCCTGTGATGCACTGGAGGAGGTCGTGATAATGTCTATGATTATCCCTGAGACACATTCAAGAAGGTCCCAAACAAATGAGTCAGGTGAACTTTATAGAGAGACAAAGTTTAAGTGGTAATTTTTATATTGTTCCAGAAGACCAAAGAAAAACCAAACGACACTTTTTTAAGGAAGAGGAGGGACACTGTTTAATACACCAGCGGACTCAGGAATAACTTTCCAAATCTGAGTGGAGAAACATGCATGGGGTTTCTTTTTATCTCTCCCTGTGGTCTTTGTCTCACAAATATGGATTATGCTTCTGATCATTCAGGTGTTGGGGGTCTCCGGGCCATATCTGATAGTCTGGCCTGGCGCCAGTGTTAATAACCCTCCCTCTGGGCAGTGCACTGTCCATAGCCCAATGGCCTCTGTAATGGGTTCTGCAAGACCAGTATCTAGGAAGGAGGAAGTAACTTAATTATAGGTTATTAAGAATATATACTGAGCTTGCTGCCATGGATTCAGATCACTAGCCCCAAATATCAGGATATCAGGGTTACGTTGGAATTAGCCCTTTTTAGCCTTCTCAATAGTAGTGGATTATAGTTACTCCATTTTTCTCCTAATGACATTTTAGCCTAAAAATATTGATTTACAACCATTATAGAGCTAAGGCCAATGTCATACCCAAAAGTAAATATGAGTGTGTGTGTGTGTGTGTGTGTGTGTGTGTGTGTGTGTGTGTGAGAGAGAGAGAGAGAGAGAGAGAGAGAGAGAGAGAGAGAGAGGGAGACTGTATATCTGAATGTATGTAGGTCTAAAACATTTTGTTCTTACAAATTGACTAAATTAGCAGTAATACCATGGGTCTGTAATAAAAAGCACAATGGTCCAGGCTATTCTCTGAATTATTAATGCCCTGAAACTGTCTGAAAGTCATTTTGATATGCTTGCTGATAATACTATTGATGAGAAATAAAATTTATTTTTTGCTTGAAAGCTAATTAATGTAATCTTTCAAATATATAAATCCCATGGTGAGCCCAAATATTTATCATTGAAATTCAGGTCTTGCCACAATGGAGAGGATTAAAATGCAAACAAAATCTGATAATAACTAAATTTTAAAAATATAAACAAAAAGGAAAGAAAACCAATTAACTTCTAGAAACAGGTTTAGTGTTTAGAATGGAGAGATTAAATTGTGCAGATATCAAATTAACACTTGGAATGAAGATGGTACTGCCTAGCTGCCATTCAAAGCTTTGCCTCATTCAGGCTAAAGTTGCTAGAAAGCAGCAAACTGAGCTTTTTAAAAGGCCACAGTTGTGTTCCCTAAATGGTCCACACAGGAATCATAAAACTCCCTGATGGAATCTTTAACAGCTTGGAGGTAATTGGAAGGAAGGCATGGGACTTGTAATTAAATCACAGTTCTTTTCTAGGGATATATATATATATATATATATATATATATATATATATATAGAGAGAGAGAGAGAGAGAGAGAGAGAGAGAGAGAGAGACAGAGAGACAGAGAGAGAGAGAGACAGAGAGAGAAATAGATAAATAGATAAGATAGACATTGATATAGATAGGTATACCACACCTAGTTAGTCATTTTGGTGATTTCAGTAAAGAGCTGTGGAACTCCATTTACAAAAGCTGACATCAGGGGCATGGAGCTTAGAATACAATGGCAAACCTTTGAGAATATACATTTTCATATGGCACCTGTGCATTCAAGCAAGCTATGAGTAAAAACAAAATGACTAATTTCTTTCTTTCTTTCTTTCTTTTTTTCTTTCTTTCTTTCTTTCTTTCTTTCTTTCTTTCTTTCTTTCTTTCTTTCTTTCTTTCTTTCTTTCTTTCTTTCTTTCTTTCTTTCTTTCTGTTTTATGCCTGAACTGAACAACTTAATCCAGATGCTAGAAATTCCATGTTACTAAAATGCATTACAAGCCAGATAAATATCTTTGGTGCTTCAGGATATTGCTACGTGTTACACTTTTCAAATGGTTGTTTTAAGCATTATGCAAGTGTTTCCACAGCCCTTCCACTGCATTATTATAAGGAGTTCGTTCTGGGTGTAATTTTGGTAGACACACCACCATAAAGAGGTTATGGCATATCACTGTGGACAGGTCTGTTCTTACCTCATTAGCCAGACAGACAGGAGTGATTTTCAATATCAGATCTCGACCCTGGGGAGCTCCTGTCATTTTCTAAGATAAGCTATAGAGTGTGTACCCTTCTGCACAACCTTGATATGACTATTAAAGTTCAGAACTTCATCCTGGATGCAATCACCAATGACCATATTAATAAGACATTTGAGAGAACAATCAGAAATGAGACCATGTCTGTAGACATATAATTGGCATTGGTAGAGATGCAAAACATTCATTTTATTCTAATTATTTGGGCTTCTTAGCCCAGAGGACGAAGAACAAGTCAGAAAAACAAAAGGCTTGTGGAATAAGTTTGTATCATTACATCAATTCCCCCAGAGAACAAAAGAACACAGAATGGGAAAAAAGTGGAGGTACAATAATTTCTAGCCAAGAAATATTTGAAAAGAAAACGGTAGGATGTACATTAATTAATGCATGAACTCATTTAGCAAATATGAACTAAGTTAGATTTTTCGTACTAAGGTGAGCAAAATCAGACAAGATCACAGCCTAGTGTGGGGTGCAGACCATCATTGAATAATTACTCTGATGTAAATAAGCATGTTCTATGGGTGTGTATTATGAAGGAAGCAGGCTTAGAATGGGCATCAGCAGTGTAATCTAGTGCTTGGAATATGGCTCTACTAAACCCTCCTCCAAATTGGAATGAAGGTCTACCTAAATCATACTTTCAGTTACTCCTATATGTGGAAACTTTTGTAATAACCCCATTCTCTGATACTGTGATTGCAAAATTCTTTTCACATTAGCTACTGCAAAAATATCATTCTTTTTTTAAAAAAAGGTTGGATCTGTGACTAGGAAACAAAGCAGATATAGTGAATTTATTTAAGATATACTACAACATAATTTTAGAGATGGGATTTTATAAGTTAACTAGTTGCCCTGCACACGAATCCATGCACCAGTAGCTCACTGCCACCCTCCAGTAGCTCTCCACCAGCTTCCCCAGCCTCCTGTAGCTCTCTCTGAACCCCCCCCCCCAAATGCTCGCTGCCCCACCCTCCTGCTGATCTGTGATCCGGTCATTAATGGTCAGTCATTATGCTTCACGGCTTAATGACCATTTGCATATTACATCTTTACTATATAGGATGATGTGTTCTTTAGCACTAGAATACACAAAAAAATACCTAGAAAAAATCTTTTTAACAGGAGTAAACCAAATTTTAATACAATGCACAGCGATTTCACATAAGCATGAAAATTCCCTAGAGAGTCCTTAACTTTCAAAATTATTGTGAAAGGCTTTTTCCTAAACTTTTCCTAATTTGCTGCTATTGAAGACCCTGCGGTTTTTTTGTTGTTGTTGTTATTGTCTTTGGGGATTTTGTTGTTGTTGTTAATGCTCAAGCCCAGGATATTTTTCCATTGATTCTTAGAGAGTGTGGAAGGAAGTAGAGGGACACACAGAGAGAAATATCAATGTGAGAGAGGCACATTGATTGGTTGCCTCTCATAAGCAGGGATTGAACCTGCAACCAAGGTACATGCCTTGGACTGGAATTGAACCCAGAACCTTTCAGTCTGCATGCCAATGCTCTATCCACTGAGCCAAATCAGTTAGGATGATCCTGTTTACTAGTTTAGAAATAAGGACTTGATTGTCTGTGCAGCTGATTACTTTGCAACTTTGTAGCCTGCTTGTACAAACTAATCTGTTTTGCAATGGAGCTAGTGCAGCAGGTAAAAATATGAGTCTCCATACTTAGGTGTGCTGGAAAGCATTTATTTTATTTATTTCTACTGGGAGTAGAAATTTATCTTTTTTTATTAATTGGGTTTAGAGGGAGAGGAAAGGAGAGAAGCATAGATTTGGCTTCTTGTATGTGCCCTGACCAGGGATCAAACCCACAACCTTGATGTATGGGGACAATGCTCTAACCAACTGAGCTATCTGGTCAGGGCCTAGAAATGTATCTTTTAAAAAAAATATATTTTATTGATTTTTTTTACAGAGAGGAAGGGAGAGGGATAGAGAGTTACATCAATGAGAGAAACATTGATCAGCTGCCTCCTGCACACCCCCTACTGGGGCCGTGCCCGCAACCAATGTAAGTGCCCTTGACCGGAACTGAATCCGGGACCCTTCAGTCCAAGGCTGACGCTCTATCCACTGAGCCAAAGCGGTTTCGGCCAGAAATTTGTCTTAATCCATTCACTTTCTTTCCCCAATTTTTGCCTTCCTTTCAGGATTCAATCTATTAGCAGGGAGATTATATGCTGCCAAGACACAGAAAAGGCACTTTGGCCTTAGTAATCTAAGCTTAGAATCTTCCAGGTTGTCCTTGTTTCCATCTGTTCATTGGTCCTTATGAGTCATAGCCAAATCCCACTCCCAACTATAAGCCACCTTTAGTTTGGCTCTTTCCATGTCACTTGTGAGTGTGAAGAATGTGTCTTCTTGACCTTTTCTACCCTCTGGCAGAGTTACTCTTCAGTGCTCTCTAGGTGCCTAGACACCCAATACAGAGGTTTGCTGTCTCTCTTGACTATACTGGAAAAGGGAGCCCATGTTCCATGTTCTTGGATCTCTAACCTATAAGGGTTTTCCTTCACTATCCCCCTTTACTATGAGGCTGAGCTTGATAAAGGCTCAAGTCTAACCTTTCTGAGGGTTATACTGACTATTCAAGGCTCCCCATGGAGATTTCCTGAAATCCTATTAATCCGCCGGTATCTAGTCTTGGAGTAGATAGCCTTGCTCTGAACCACTATGTAATATTCTGGTCGTGAATCCCCTTATCAGCACCTGTTACAGCATTTAGATTTTTGAGATACAGATGTTCCATATTCTAGCTTCATGAGTGGGGCAAGGATCACAGATAACTTACCATGACATTGAGTAAGAGCATAAAGCCTTATGTCAGCATTTTTAGTGCTTTTGAAGGTTATTAATGAGTGGATTCAAACCTCAGGTTATTAATGCCTGGATGCAAGGCAACAAATCAGGGTCTTGAAAAAAAATCTCAGTGTTCTGGAAAGAAAGATCTCACTCAGATAACAAGTACTTTACATTTTCACAGAGGCCTGTAGAACTGGATGCTTACCCATGCCCGCACTTCCTGTAGGTTTCATCTTCTTTTGCTAGGGGAAGGCAGTATTATTGGTTAAAAGTTTGCTAGAGTTGTTTAGGTTTTTGGAGTATTCCAAAAGTAAGCATTAGCAAGCTTGTTTAGCCATTGTTTTTATTCTTTTCTTTCCAAAGTAAAATTCTCCTACTTTTTTTCCTTTCTCAGACAGAATATAAAAATGATAACAGACACGTGTGCGTGTACATGCTTTTGTGTGTGTGTGTGTGTGTGTGTGTGTGTGTCTGTGTGTCTGTGTGTGTAGCACTGATTCAATTATCACATTTCAGTGTTTGGGACTCTCAGGAATTAAGCTTACATGAATGGAATTATTTCTTGTATACAAAAGGCAGGGCAAATTGCTGTTTCTTTCATAGAAATTTTCTCTTAGAAACCCAAACAAGATATATGTTTTCTCTATTATGGTGAGTGACTTGTATGAACACATTGAAAGGTTATAAAATCTTTATTTACAATGGCATCATACTTGTTAACTAATTTTAATTGCTATTTGATATGGAGGAAATAGCTCTAGACTCAGTTTCAGAACTTCTACATGTATGCTCCCAGTTCCATAACTAACCTATTACCGGTAGCTCTGTGGTTATTCTTATATTTACAATATTCACAACTTCATTTTACTCATTCTTAAAATAGGAATAATAATATCTCTCACCCCATCTCACAAGGCTTCTGCACATTTGTAGTTATTGCTAAAACTGGACCTTAAATAATTCCTTAATTTTTTCATTAGTAAAATAGAAATATTGTTCTCTCATTTATTCAGGAGTTTCCTTAGACTAGGATAATATAAAGTACAGCAAAGGCTCTCTAGTGTAATGAAATCTCTCAAAAGCTCCTGTCATCCTAGACATTCACATAGGAAAGGTTTTCTTCATTGAGAGTGGAAGCAAATCAGCATTATGGCATTAAGGTTGCAGGACAGGGTCAGAGAAATGCCTGTGGCTGAATTCCTAAGCAGACAAAATTGCCAAATCTATGGAGTCCTCCTTTCATAGATTGACTTGAATGTAAAAGAGAGTGTTTTTCATTTTTTGTTTTCTGATCAGTCTAATGGCATTCAACCTTATCTGCCAGTTTGGTGTACCAAATATCTAACAAAAATGTTCATTGCATAACAGTGATCATCTCAGGGTTGAACTGAGCAATGAGAGGGATTATATCCTCTAAGTAAAGTAGTCTGATCTCTTGGATTTGCTAGACTTTGTTTCATTTTATATTTTCACTAGAGGCCAGTTGCACGAAGAAATTCGTGTGATAGGCCTTCCTTCCCTTGGCTTCCAGCACCGGTTTTCCTCTAGTACCTGGGACCCAGACCTTTGCTCTGGCCAGAGTCTGCCTTCTTCATCTTCATTGCAGACTCCGGAGTCTGCAGTCTTTGTCTTTGCTGCAGCTGAAGTGCTGTTCCTTCCCTCCCTGCCCTCCTTCTCATAGCAGGCGTCATGCCCCACTTGCAGCTGCATGGCCACCATCTTTCTCCTTCTAATTTGTATACCCCCCCTGATTGGCTGGTGGGCATAACAGAATTATGGTCAATTTGCAAGCTTCTCTTTATTAGTGTAGATGGTGTTTACATGTCTCAGAAAGATGTGTCTGAGAAATGAAGTATTAGAAAAGAGATTTTATCCATCAAAGGACACTATACAAGGTCCTTGTGAAATTTGAAGACTGGTATTCATTCTATATGAATCACTGACAGTCTGTTTTGCTGTAGTGATACTATTACTTGTTGAGATAGCTGAACTGAGAGGATCAGTTGGGTTTTCACATGTCTGCTTCCTTCAGAATAAGAGACTACCCTATGTATGAAGATTTATTTAGGAGTGTGCTGCAATCCATTTGCTAGGTTAATGATTGTTTTCCCTGTTAGTTTGTATTACATGATTTGTGTGGTGAGCTTGAAATTCATCATAAAATAACAAAATTTGGGAGGAGGGAAGATAGAGCAAAAAGTTGAAAGTTTTGCTGTTTTAGGAGCATACTATTTCAAAATTAGGCAGTTTGTTTTATTTGAATTCATGTAAATTATGCTTCAGTGAGTCAAAGTGGAAATAGTTTTAGCTGAATTTGAAAAATAAAGGAATGTTTTGTTGATTAGATGTTTATCTGTCATGTAGTCTATTTTATTGATGCTCAATCTAATTACTCCTGGTGATGAAGGCGATATCTACTTTAAAAGAAAAATAAACATAATCATCAGCATATAGTGTGAACTCACTCTAAATTGCTACTCATAAGCAATTAAACATGGCTTCCTCTTGGATTCTTTTTTTTTTTTTTTTTTTTACAGCAAATGCAATTAAAATAGTTTCTTTGGCACATCCTTCACAGTTTGATATCATTCAATCTCCTTACTAAGATGTTGAGAAGAATTCACACTACCTTGAAGGAAAAGCAAATGTAAGACATAAGGTTTGAAATACAAGATGATAGTAAAGAGGCCTTAAATTCTTGCCAACATCATATTTCTGTTTTTTCTAGGAGAGTGGTTCTCAATCGGTGACAATTTTGTCTCCCAGGGGACATTGGGCAATCTCTGGAGACTATTTTAATTGTGAGGACTTGGGGGGTGCTACTGCCATCTAGTGGGTAGAGGCCTGGATACTGCTAAACATCCTACAATTCTTAGGATAGCTCCCACCTACTCTCCTCTTCATTGCCCAGTCACAAGAATTATCTGAGCATTGCTATTTGCAAAACATTAGCTATTATGTATGTCAGATTGCATATTAAAGTTAAACCTTCACTGATAAATGTACTTATGTCAATCATGAACATTCTGTAAATACAGAAGTGGAAATAAAATGGCCATGCCACAAAGACAAACACTTATGGCTAGTCTATATATAAAAGCTAAGCGAGTGGAACGCCAAAACAATTGGAACCACCGGTTGCTTTGACACACACACACCTCCAACCCCTATCAGGGGGGAGGCCAGCAGCCAACCTCCCACAGTCCCTTCCCACAGATGTCCCATCCCCAATTTGTGCATGAATTTGTTCACCAGGCCTCTAGTGATATATAAAATAAAATTCTCTTTACAATAATAAAAAGAATTACCTGAGCCAAAATGTCAAAGGTGTCAAGGTAGAGAAACCCTGACCTAGGGCAATGAAATTTCATGTGATTTTAGGATTTTTTTAGGAATACATTTTCCTTACATCATCAGTCCTTGAACCTTAATATATATTTCAAAAATAATATATATTGAAAACACTGCTTTCCTGAGTTCAAATACATAGACTCTACATTGAACTCAGGGAGTCATAACTTCATGCTTACTCTCAGCAAATAATATCTGTTTATACAATATAGGTTCTGTGAAAGAAATCTCCATTCCTAGATAGGGAAACATTGTATACTATCCAGTAAAAATCCATTAGAATAAAGAGATTATCACAGTGTTAGTTTAAACAATGAGATATTGCTTCTGTAGGTCAAAATTGTCAAATATAAGCAATATCATATGATTTAATGACTGTACTATGTCACCTTTTGTCAAATGAAAAAAATTCCCATTTGTAAGAGAGATGTCAGGAAGCCTCTTCGAT
Source organism: Vespertilio murinus (assembly GCA_963924515.1). Classification (NCBI taxonomy): domain Eukaryota; kingdom Metazoa; phylum Chordata; class Mammalia; order Chiroptera; family Vespertilionidae; genus Vespertilio; species Vespertilio murinus. The sequence goes on from OZ004710.1 coordinate 17,155,457, forward strand.
ATACCTCCCTTGTATTTCAACCTATTATAATAACTTTGGATAGAATTGAATACATTTGGTTACCTTAATGACCAGTGACATGCTGTTGAAAATGTGTTTTTGCAAGAATTTTTATCAAAATCCTGTAGGCTAGCACACATTTTTTGAAAACTATAGAAATAACAGAGTTGATGTTCAGAAATTTTGAGAATTCTCATTCTGGTTTTGCAATAAAAGGAAGTCGCTATAAGAATTAAGGAAATATGGGTCTTGTTTTCTTATCCAATCCATTACCCTATGTCTTTTGATTGGACCATTTAATCCATTTACATTTAAAGTTATTATTGATAGGTACTTATTTGACGCCATTTTTATTCTATACCCCTGTGCTCCTTCTTCGCTTCCTATTTTTTTATTTTATTTTTACAGTAGACCCTTTAGCATTTTTTGCATTGCTGGTTTAGTAGTGATAAATTCCTTTAGTGTCTTTTTGTCTGTGAAGCTCCTGATTTCACCTTCAATTTTGATTGATAGCCATGCTGGGTACAGTATCTTGGATTCAGACCCTTCCTTTGCATGACTTTGTATATTTCATCTCATTCCCTTCTGGCCTGATGAGTTTATGTTGAGAAATCAGTTGATAGCCTGATGGAAGTTCCTTTATATGTAACTTTCTGTCTCTCTCTGGCTGCTTTTAAGATTCTTACTTTGTCGTTGGTGTTTGCCAATTTAATTATAATGTGCCTTGCCATTGGTCTTTTGGGATTCATTTTGCTTGGGACTCTGTGAGCTTCTTGTATTTGTGTGGGTTTTTTCTTCTCTATCTCAGGAAAGATTTCTGTCATTATTTCTTGAAATAGGTTTTCTATACCATCCTCAGTTTCCTTTCCTTCTGGAACCCCTGTTATTCTAATATTGTTTTGTTTTGTATTGTCCCAAAGTTCCTGTAGGCTCTCCTCCTGCTTTTTATTTTTTTTTTCTAGAAGCTGCTCTAGTTGGGTATTTTTTCCCCCATCTTGTCTTCTAGCTCACTGATTCTGTCCTCTGCTTCTTCTAGTCTACTTTTGATGCTTTTTATTGAGTTCTTCACAGTAGCTATCTCATTTTTCATTTCTTTTTGGTTCATCTTCATTTCCTCTTGGTTCTTCTTCATTTCCTCTCAGTTCCTACTCATATTGTCAACCCAAATCACTATGCTCAATTAATATTTGACAAAGGAGGCACAAACATACAATGGAGTAAAGAAAGTCTCTTAATAAATGGTGTTGGGAAAATTGGACAGATACATGCAAAAGAATGAAACCAGATCACCAGATTACACCATATACAAAAATAAACTCAAAATGGATAAAGGACTTAAACATAAGACAGAAAACCATGAAAATACTAGAGGCATCTACAGGCAGCAAAATCTCTGACATATGCCAAAAGAATGTCTTCACTGATACTGCCCCTAGGGCAATGGAAGCTAAAGAGAAAATAAACAAATGGGACTACATCAAAATAAAAAGATTTTTTACAGTAAAAGAAACGATCAACAAAACAACAAGAAAGCCCATTGTATGGGAGAACATATTTGAAAATGTTATCACTGATAACGTTTTAATCTCCAACATCTACAGACAGCTTATACAACTAAATAAAAGGAAGATAAATGATCCAATTAAAAAACGAGCAATGGACCTAAATAGAATATTTTCAAAAGAAGACAGAAGGAAGGCCAAGAGGCACATGAAAACCTGCTCAGTCACTAATTATTCGAGAGATGCAAATCAAAACAACAATGTGATACCATCTCACACCTGTCAGAATGGCTATCATCAAAAAATCAGCAAACGACAAGTGCTGGTGAGGATGCGGAGAAAAAGGAACCCTCGTGCACTGCTGGTGGGAATGCAGACTGGTGCAACCACTATGGAGAACAGTATGGAGTTTCCTCAAAAAACTGAAAATGGAACTCCCATTTGACCCAGTAATCCCACTCCTAGGAATATATCCTAAGAAAATAGAAACACCAATTTAAAAAGATATATGCACCCCTAAGTTGATAGCAGCACAATTTACAATAGCTAGGATTTGGAAACAGCCTAGGTGCCCGTCAACAGATGATTGGATCAGAAAACTATGGTACATCTACACAATGGAATACTATGCTGCCATTAAAAAGAAGGAATTCTCATAATTTGCAACAACCTGGATGGAATTGGAGAACATTATGCTGAGTGAAATAAGCCAGTAAATGAAAGAAACACACCACATGATATAACTCATTTATGGATAATAAGGAACATTATAAACTGATGAACAAAAGGATAGATACAGAGACAGTAAAAGAAACAGACTGTCAAATTACAGCGGGGAGGGTAGGGAGATCTGGGGGAGATAAGAGATCAACTGAAGGACTTATATGCATGCATATAAGTACAACCAATGGATGAAAAACTCTGGAGAGGGAGGGTATGTATTGGAGTGGGGTGGGGATTGGTAAGGTATTTACACATATAATACCTTAATAAAAAAATGAGAAAAAAATAATTAAGGAAATAAGCCATAGCCAGTTTGGCTCAGTGGATACAGTGTTGGCCCAAAGACTAAAAGGTTCTATATTCAATTCTGATTCCTGTCAAGGACATCTTGGTTGCAAGCTTGATCCCAGGCCCTGGTCAGGGTGCTTGCAGGAGGCAACCAATCATTGTGTATGTCTCTCTCTCCCTACCAACTTCTCTAAAAATCAATGGACAGATATCCTCAGGTGAAGATTAACAACAACAAAAATAATTAAGGAAATAAGAGATTAAATATAGCAATAAGTGATTAAATATAGCAATTAGGGAAGTGCCAGTCTGGAAGGGTGCAGCTGAAGGATCAGAGACACAGCCACCTGAAGCCTTGGAGTGGGTTAAGAAGATGCCAATCCTGGGGAACTTCAAGGAAGGTGTACTATCACAAAGTGACAGCTTTCAGAGTGGTCTGGACCCAGACACCTGCCTCTCTGATTGTCATGATATATATAGCTTCTGTTTTATTTCTACCTTTCAACTTGCACAAGAGTTCCAGATTAGAATTGAATAATGAAATGAACTCTTATGCAAGTTGGAATGTAGAAATGAAACTGAGGGAAGAGGGTATGAAGAAACAGAGTTCTCAGCCTTGGAGGGACTGAAAGTGGTGATGCCAAGCTGACCACCACCAATCCAGTACAATGAAAATCTCTCCCTTAATTGTTTGCACTCAGCATTGAGGGTGGGTGATGATCAGAAGTTAAAGTTTTACATGATATCACAGTGTGATGACTCCATTTTCATAAAAACAAGTGTAGATGGGCTGCTAAAGCCTCAGTAGGATTCACAATATTAAAACTACCCGTTCATTTATTTTTGTCTTTATCTCCCTTACCTTTGGGGCCAAATTCATAAAGTGTTCTCTACCACCCAGGTCCATAAGTTTGGTACTTATATTTTCTTCTATGTAACTTATAGTTTTGAGTTTTATGGTTTTAGGATTTGGGTCCATTTGGAGTTATTTTTTGTACATGGGGCAAACTGTAACACAGATTCATTTGCATGTGGCTTTCCAGTTTTTCCACACCAATAAAAAATAAAATATAACTACCCAAACTTAAGGGGATGTGAGGATGCACAGTTTAAAGTCTCATGAGTTTTTGGTGTTATAATTCCTTCTCATAAGAAGTCATCAACGATGAAAGTGAACAGGGGAAGATCATTATCATTCTTCTTGCTTCAAGTGATGAGAGTGCCTTTTGGGAGAAGAAGGAGAAAGAAAAGATTGAATAATTTATTAATCAAGAAATGCCCTCTTAGGAAATTCATCTCTGACTACCTCTGTCACTTTTACATTCTTAAAATCAAGTGGCAAGATGAAATGTGGGCATTTTATTGCATTTCTCGATCTATGATTGAACTTATTTCCTATCTTACAGTATTCTTTTATTTTAATGTAGAAAATATAATTTTAGAAATGATAGATACATGAGTATTAAAAATAGCTAATTCAGCTATGGCTGGTGTGCTCAATGGTTAGAGCACCAGCTCATGTACCAAAGGGCCTCATGTTTGATTCCTGATCAAAGGAATATACCTGGGTTGCAGGTTCGATCCTGTGTGAGGGAGGCAACCAATCAATGTGTCTCTTTCACATCAATGTTTCTCTCTTTCTCTCCCTCCTCCTCTCCCTTCCACTCTCTCTAAAAATCAATGGAAAAATACCCTTGCATGAGGATTAATAAACAAACGAGTTAATTCATAGTTGCTACCTTCTCTCTCTCCACAGAAAACATCTTACTTGCAAGGGGCCCATGTAGTGTTATTCTGTCAGAGCAAAATATCTGATGTCTAGTCCTTCTCAATCTACTGTTGGTATACTAAGATACTTGTATTTTTTTGCTTTGGTATATTAGTCAGGATAGAATGGCCAATGTTTATCAAACTCTCAGTGGTTAAGAACTGTTTTTTATTATTTTCAATCTGCCACAGACCAATACTCTTTTAAATACAGCAAAACTAAATTACCAAAAGAGTGAAAAAATGTTTAAAAGCCAAGGACAACAAAATACAAACCTGGATTTCTTTTTTATTAAACAGAGGTCAAATTTTCTTTCAAATTTCCATAAAAGTTCCTTAAAAACTTTGAGTTTTATACTTAATTTCATTATAGATTGGTATCAATGGGTTGCAGACTGAAATTTATTCGTGTGGACCACATTTTGATTAACACTGAGCTAAGCTGTGCTTGATTAATAAATAAAGCCTGAAACATTTGTGCCTTACATGAATAAAAATTTGTATTTTTCTCATGTTAAGTCTAAGGTGATTATTCCTGGTCTGGACTCTCCTGTGCAGCTCTCCCTTAAATATGATAGAATAATCAATTTCCCTTTCTCCTTGTGCAGTATGTAGTCTCCAATGTCTCATCAGAAGCAGATTGAAGGTAGGCACATCTAATATTTAATCACTTGGTCCAGAGGTGATTTGTATCAGTTCGGCTCATAACATCTTGACAGAACTAGTCACATGGTCAAACTAGCTGCAAGATTATCTGGGAAATGTAAAGGAGCTCATGAGTAATGGTGAACTCTAGTAGTCTCTTCTACACCTGACTTCATATCCTATATAATAAAAGCCTAATATGCTAAGTGTCCGGTTGTCCAGTGTCATGTTCAATTAATCAAAGTGTAAATGCTAATAATATGTTAAGGCCACTCAACCATTTGCTATGACGTGCACTGACCACCAGGAGGCAGACACTCCAACCGGTAGGTTAGCTTGCCAGGGAGTTTGAACATCTTTTCATATATGTATTGGCTGTTCATATGTCTTCTTGCGACAGGTGTATTTTCAGGTCCTCTGCCCACTTTTTAAAAAAATATATATTTTATTGATAATTTACAGAGAGGAAGGGAGAGAGATAGAGAGCTAGAAACGTCGATGAGAGAGAAACATTGACCAGCTGCCTCTTGCACACCCCCTAACGAGGATGTGCCCGCAACCAATGTACATGCCCTTGACCGGAATCGAACCCAGGACCTTTCAGTCCACAGACCGACGCTCTACCACTGAGCCAAACCGGTTTCGGCCTCTGCCCACTTTTTGATGGTATGTGAAATGTATTTTTATATGGTCAGCAAAAAAGTTTCATTGTGACCATTGTGTTGCCTAAAGAACCTATATTTGAGTTTACCAATTTTTTATTGTTCCAGCCACATCATGTTCTGAATTGTTTTAATGATAAACTGAGCTCTTATGTGTTATTTTTCTATGCCAACAGATAATAAGGCACTTTACTGTATGCTCAAAGAGTATTCCTTGCACTTTCAAATACAAAGATAACTTACAAATGTATCATTTAATAAAAACAATAGCAAAATCTTTATATGTTTTTTGGAGAAAGGTTGGAAGACAATTTGGAGGTATTTGGGTGCTCAGTGAGTATCATTCAACTGCCTTTTCTCCTTACATTATGGATACAATTTTTTGTAAAATTTTTCACTTTAGTTTTTTAAAATTGTTATTGAATTTTTTTGGTGACATTGGTTAATAAAGTTATATAAGTTTCAGGAATACAGTTCTATAATCCATCATCTGTATATTGTATTATGCGTTCACCACTCCAAGTCAAGTTTCCTCCCAAAACCACTTATCCCCCTTTAACCTCTTCTACCTTCTTCAATCCCTTACCCTAAGGTAATCACCATACTCTTGCCTGTGTCTCTGAGTTTTAATTTCTTTATTTACTTGTAATCCCTTTTTCACCCAGCCCCCAAACTCCCTCCCCTCTGATAGCTGTCAGTCTATCCTCTGTATTTATGAGGTGTGTTGTGTTTTTTTTCTATTTTGTTCATTAGTTTATTTTCTTCATTAGATTCCACATGTAAGTGCAATTATATGGTACATGTCTTTCTATGAATGGCTTGTAGGAAACTGTCTTTCTCTTGCTACTTTTAATATTCTGTCTTTAACCTTTGCCATTTTAATTATAGTGTGTCTTGGTGTGGGTTCATCTTATTTAAGACTCTCTGCATTTCCTGGAAGTCATTTGTTTTTCCTTCACCAGATTAGTAAAGTTTTCAGTCATTATTTCTTCAAATAGGTTCTTAAATTTTTGCACTTTCTCTCTAGTAGTACCTTTTTGTGTGTGTTTTTATGTTTCACGTTGTCCCAAAGGTCCCTTAAACTATCCTTATTTTTTAATTCATTTTTTTCCCTTTTTGGGTGTTTTCTGCTACCTTGTCTTCCAAATTGCTTACTTGATCCTCTGCTTCATCTAACCTATTGTTTATTCCTTCTAGTGTAGATTTCATTTCATATATTGTATTCATTTCCCACTAGTTCTTTCTTATGTTTTCTATGCCATTTTTATGCTTGTTATCTCTATTAAAGTTCTGAGTTCCTTGAGCATTCTTGTAACCATTTGTTTTGAACTCTATATCTGATATATTGCTTGCCTCCATTTCATTTAGCTCTTTTTCCTCAAAATTTCTCTGGTTCTTTCATTTGGGGCATGTTTCTTTGTCTGTGTATTAGGTAGCTTTGTTATGACTTCCAGTCTTGATAGAGTGGCCTTATGTAGTAGATGTCCTGTGGGACACAGTGGTAAAGCCTCCTTGATCACCTGAACTGAGTGCTCCAAGAATGTTCTTCATGTGCATTATTTTGGCTCCTCCTGTTGTAAATTAGCCTTGATTTCTATTGGCTTGTTCATGTGTGCAGTTGATTCCCTCAATGGCTGAATGTGAGGATTGATTTGTACTGCAATATATGAGTTGCTGTGTAAGTACTGACCATGGGAAGCCGAATTTGCCTCTGCAGGGTCTGGTGCCTGCTGAGATCTCTTTGGATATGCCACTTGTGAAGCTAATTGGGTCATGCTCTAATGCTGTTTAAAGCTAGCCACTCACTATGTGTGTTGGTTCTTGGGACTTTGGGGAGGTACTGTGGTACAGACCAATGTCAGACACTACCTGTGACTGGCTCTGAACAACCTGCTTAAAATTGCAATGTGGTCCAGTTTGTGGTTGCTTCTGCCGGGTCTGAGCGTGTGCAGGAAGGACCAAATTGTACATCAAGGCCAAGATCTACCAGGTTCAACAAAATTCCCAAGGCACCCCAAGATCCACCTCCACCTGTCAGCTGCTTGTTAGATTCAGTCACGGAAAGAGCCTTTGGCAGTACTTGAGTTGGAGTAGGTAGGTTCTTTGTGTCATCAGGTAGGGCGAGTGGTATTCACCAGATTGAAACAGGTTCAAACTCAATGCTAGTGCTAAGTCTGAGGCCACTAAGAAAATGTTCCAGGGTATATCAACTCTAGCTGCCACCCACTAGCTGCTCACACTCTTTTGTGGTGGGGAAAAGTCTCAGGAAGTCATCAGGGTGAGACCATCAGAGTTTATCCAGCTCAGACAGACCATGATTTGGCCCTATGAAGGGGGAGCTCTGTGCAAGGGAGAAATGGACACTATCCTAGAGCCACACAGTTAATTATGTCCCAGATTCTTCCAAGAGCCCGATCTCAGCAGGGCAGGGCTCCCTGGAGTCAGGAGGATGAGAGTAGTGGATCTCCCATGATGGGGAGGTGTCAGTCAGGCTTATGGAGAAAATGAAGGAAGTGGCCCTTAGCCCAGAGCCACACAACTCAGCCTGTCTCAGATTCTGCCCAGATCTGGGCAGGGTGGCGCCACCAAGAGTTGTGAGGGTGGGACCACCAGGAGCCAAAAGAGTGGGTGTTATCAGACCATCTGTGAGGGCGAGGTGCCATTCAGGTTAATGGAAAAGTGGGGGGAATGGCCCCCACCCCAAAGCTGCACACCTCAGTCACTGACACCCCTTAAGTCTACCCAGACCTCTACACCATAGCTCAGGCAGCTGATTCCTCAGCAAGGCACATGCTCCACAAGGTGGGCCTACAGGGAGTCCAAGAAGTGTAGCTATTCTTTTCCCCCTGGCTGGGCTGATGTTGTAAGGAAGGGAAGTATCTACCCAAAAAACCATGGTGTTTACAGTGTGGGAGTGTAACTCAGCATAGGGATCCTGCTGGCTGTATTTTCAGCTGTCTCCCCAGATCCACAAACACCAACCTCTCCTCATGAGACTCTAGTCTGCTCTGCCCCCCCCCCTCTGCCTGAGCCCAGGGTGATTGGTTATGAATGAGAAATTGCGTGTTGGTCCTTTAATAGGGCTTTGTGTCTCTAGCAGATTCCTGTTTCTCCCTGGCAGACAGAATCTCCACTGATTTTCACAACCAGATGTTATGTGAATGCCTCTTCCTGGCTCAGATGCTCTGTGCTGGAGACCGTGCTTGGGGTTGAGAGCCCACACTTCTCAGGGGGAAACCTCTGCAACTTGAGATATTCCTCCAGAAACTCAGTCGCTGCCCGTGGGAGCAAAGACCTTTTTCATATCCCTACTCCTCCTACCAGTCTCACTGTGGTTTCTTATGTAAACCATTGGCTATAATACTTCTCTTCAGCTATTATTTAGTTCATTATTCAGGTTGATTGCTCTATATTTTAGTTATAATTCCAGTTTGGTCCTGGGAGGAGGTGATTGTAACAGCTACCTACTCTACCACCATCTTGGATTACCTAATTTTTTTCTATTTAAAATTGAAGTCACTAATCTTATGTTTCCTGTGCTGCCTTGACTTTGTTAATAATTAAATTTCCCTTGCTTGGCATATCTTTAATTCACATCATAATATTCGAGAGCTTCCAATCTGTGGATCTGAGCAAATGCATTATTGAACATTCTTCCAACAATTCTCTTTTCAGTTTGCTCCTCTGGTGCTCTCATTACTTTCTCCAAAAGATACCAAACTTGTTGCTTTTCTTAGAGAGTGCATTGCTTATTGCATATTCTTTTTGTAAATGCCACTCCTCTTTCCCTTTATAGGGGAATCTTAGGTTTTATTGATGACACTGCCAGCTAGGACAGGTAGATTTGTGTCTGGTGGAGAAGCTTTTTCTCTTAAGGTACAGCATCTAAGTCTCCAAAAGTCATCTTTCTGAAGAAGAAGAAAAGGAGGAGGAGGAGGAGGAGAAGGAGAAGAAAAATAACCTAATTATAAGACAGTGTGTGCACACACATGGGGTTTTTTGTGTATGTGGGTGGTGGAAGCTTTCACATAGCAAAGGATATGTGGTATGTGCTTCAAATATGCAGCAAACTCTCTGACAAGGACAATACATCCCAGGTGTAATTCCTCAGTGACTCTTGTAATCTCTCCCTTTGCTGGCCTTGGGCATAGTAGAGAGAACTCAGGGTAGTCCCTGAGTCAGCTCTACCTGACCCCATAGAACATTTATTGATTAATAAGAAAGGGATAGTTAAATAAAAGATGTGGAAGTATCTGAAGATTAGGTGATGCCTTCACTCCTAAATGTTTAGACTTAATAGATGTGTGCTCCCACATCAATAATCCCCACTTGATGTTTCTTCAACATTCCATATCAACTAAATTATCATATTTTCTATGTAGTACAACTCATTTTAGTAAAGATAACTTCTACCAGCCACTTCAACATTTATGGTTTAAAATAAATAAAAGACCCTTAAAATAAATAAAAGAGCCTGACCAGTGTTGCTCAGTGTTGAGCATCAACCTATGAATCAGGAGGTCTGGTTTGATTCCCAGTTAGGGCACATGCCTGGGTTGTGGGCTTGATCCCCAAGGAAGCATGTAGGAGGCACCTGCTTGATTATTCTCTCTCATCATTGATGTTTCTATCTCTCTCTCCCTCTACTTTCCTCTCTCTGAACTAAATAAAAACATATTATTTTAAAAAAAGAAATGAAAGAAACATTCTTTAAAAGACACTAATGACTACTCATGCAACTCAACATTTATTAAATCCCTACTCTGTGCTAAACATTAAGAATTTATATATATAAAAAGGATATAGTTTCTATTCCCAATATATCAACACATATTTATGTTACTTCATTATGTACTTCAGTTGCTGATTTTGTTATTTTTGTTATGTGTTTAATCTGTTAATAACTGCACAACTTTAACACTGGTTATAACTTCTGTTTGGAAGTTCCTCTTCTCTCTTCTCCATCTATGGGATCCTCTCTTATCCAATCATTCCTCAATATCTAGCCCCAAACAACTCTTATGTCTCCATTGAAAACTCTATTTTCTCTTTTCTCAGCTCCACAAGCACCAATCATTTGTGTCTATTTGTCTACTTATTTATTGGTCTCCTCGTTAGCAGTGTGACATTCATCTTGTTATCACTAATACCTTATGCAGAGACTAACATATATTACAGGTTCCATTAATATGACTCACCATTGGGTGAAACAGCTCAAGGGCATCTCACCAGTCTGTGGAGAATGTTATTTTATAATAGAGCGATCAGAAAAGACTCCTCCCTCTTCCTCCTCAAGGACCCTGAAGGGCATGAGAAAGCAAACCCTGTCCATATCAAAGGAGGTTGCTCTTCAGTGACATATCCGTGAAAGTGGAATTGGGCCATTTTCTTTCTGCGATGGGTTGTTCCCTCTCAGTGCTGAGAACCCCATTGTTGACACACTGTTTTCATCAATTCGAATGAAGAAGCTGTGTGACAGCAAAGCCTTGACTGACACTGGCATGCTAAACAGGTTGGCAGATGCTTCCCTTTTCTGACCACAGTAAAATGGTTATTAAAGACGCTGCTGCCAGGGACTGAAGGAGAGCAAATCATGAAAGCCTCTTTGCAGTCAAAAGTGGTGATAAAAAAAATACCAGAATATTGCTGGGTGTCATCAATTTCCCCAGCAATCCACAAGAGTTTACTGCTAATCTACTATTTAATTTTGTGAGCATGAGTTTATATAGAGGAAATGTGGATGAAAAAGGTGAACTGATGGATGCCAAAATTTTTAGTTCTCAAGGAATGCAACTTTGACTTGGAATTCAATATTTAGTTGTGTCCCACTTTAAAAATAGATGATGGTCCAAAACTAATGTGAAAACAAACAACTGTGGACTCAAAGAGGTCTTAACCCTCATCAGGAGCTCACAGGTAATTAAGTAGCACCCAGCAACAAATGATCACAGTTGAGAATTACAGAACACTACAAAATTATGCCAACTCACTGAGACAAGGTGTTGGTCAGGTGTTGGAAAAGATGGCATTTACTTACCCATCACTATACTGATCTATCTATGCCATTGAGGCTTTGCCTATAAAGGAAGTTAAAAGGTCAGAGGGCTGTGGTGTTTACTCTACCATATAATATAGGAATTATTTTGGTGATCTGCCATTTTTCCTCTCTAGATATGCTCTCATCTCTTCCCTTTCTTGTTCCTTATAATAGTACGTGTACAGACCTCATCAGCGGGGCTTCTGTACCTTCTGATTTCTAGTTGGGTTTAAGCTATAAGGAATCCTTGGAGACTGAAGGGAAAGAGGATAGAGAGAACAGGGTATTTTTTAAGGTTTATTTACTTTGGATAAGAATGGAGAGGGTGAGGGAGAGACAGGAAAAAATCAATGAGAGAAAATCACTCCTCATTGTGAATGGCTATCTCCTGCACCACACCCCACTGTGGATTGAGCCTGCCACCCGAGCATGACCTTCTGGTTCATAGGTTGATGCTCCACCACTGAGCCGTACCATCTGGGTAAAAACAAGGTATTTATTCTCCAAGATCGTCACCTGCAACCTTGCCTTAGGATGATCCTGTTCTTCAAATTTTCCTCTTGAGGTAGCCTACTCTACACAATTTTCTCATATTCTAAGTTCCAGCAACTTCTGCCTTGTTTCTTAGAACCTAGGGACCACGAACTCAATTGTTGCTAGCCTAATTTCTTGCCCTAACTCTGTGGTTCCTCCTATAATCAAACTAATTTTTTGTACTTAGTAATTCTATCAAGCCCCTGAATTATTTTAATTTTAGTATGTCATATGTTTCCAAGACAAGGTAAAACTGAGAGCAGCAAAGCTTTGTTAAATAAAGTATCCTCAAAACGTACAATAGAAGATAGAATATACAAATATATGTAATAAGGAAAATGAATTTCCTTTAATGAATATCAAAAGATGAAGCCTAAAATATGGGCCAACCATAATAGAGAAAATTGATCCTTATTTAGAAGTTGAAAAAGGTGAGCAAAAGAACACACAGTAAGCTTAAAACAATGTTATGTCGCCAACTAGTAGGATATTAATTCTCAAAAAGAGAAGCTTCAGAATGGGAGAATATACTTCCCAATGTTATCTCTGATAATGGAACCTGTTTGATCTCCAAAATTTACAGGGAACTTATATAACCTATCAAAAAGAAGATAAAGAATCCAATAAAAAAAAATGGGCAAAGGATCTAAATAGACACTTTTCAAAAGTTGACATATAGAGGGCCGAGAGACATATGAAAACATGCTCAAAGTCTCTAATCATCTGAGAGATGCAAATCAAAACAACAATGAGGTACCATCTCACACCTGTCAGAATGACTATCATCAACAAAACAACAAAGGACAAGTGCTGGCGAGGATTCGGATAAAAAGGAACCTTCGTGCACTTCTGGTGGGAATGCAGACTGATGCAGCCTCTGTGGAGAACAGAATGGAGTTGTCTCAAAGTTAAAAATGGAGCTCCATTTTGACTCAGTAATCTCAATTCTCTGGATATATTCCAAAGAGAAGCCAGTGCCAGCACCTGGGGGAAGGAAGGCCTACTCTTGCACGAATTTTGTGCTTCGGGTCTCTAGTATGTAATACTTTAAACAATAAAAATAAATAAATGAATGAATAAATAAATAAGTAAATGAGAAGCTTCAAACATTGCACATTCCTATGTGCAACTGAAATTTTACAAAACACCCACTCAAATTAAATAATCTTATTCATTTTCAGGATAGATACTTTTGGTGGAAATAAAGTACCCCAATATCTGAATTGAAAGGCCTGTGTACAAGTGTTCATTATATTTTTTGACATTTTAAATTGACTTAGGGTTTTAAAAGTGGGTATAATTGTCCCCCAAATCACCAAATAATAAAACTGCAGGAGGATTTTACAAGCATAGCCTACCCTATGAACAGTTTTACAACACTGGTGAAACATATCTGTGTGAGAAGAGAATGCCAACCTTTACCCCGGCAGGTAGCAGTAAATCAGATGCCTCAGGCTTTAAGCAGAATAAAGAGTCCTTGCACTATCTGGTGCTATATGTTTTAATAAAATAAAACCTTGGGCGATTAGCAGTCTTCATCTTCTTACAGTTTTTGAAAGTATAATTTTTATATTTCCCTGATGTCTTAATGACTACAAGTTTTATAGATGAGAAAATAAAGTCCTTTGCTGCATTAGTCTCCCATATTTTAATCTTAGTTAATATATGTCTTTTTAACATTAAACATCAAAAATAGATATAGCATATTAACTAAAAATCTCAGTGATCTGGAAAAGTATGCCTGGATATCTAAAGATTCTTATGATTAGGGTAATAGTACAGCTCTACAGTCAAAATTTTTAGATACCTTCCTTCCTTGGAAAACTGAACCTATATTTATTAGCATTTTAGAAGTTATAATTTATAAATTATTGAAGACACATCTTATCACTAATTTGTAAAAATCAATACATATTTGTTAGTAATGTTAGTAAATAAAATTATGATTTATATAATCCCCACTAAATTCCAGGTGTTGTTCAAGATAGAAAGAGACTTAAAACAGAATCCTTAACAGAAAAATTATGTTCAGAAAAAAGGGAAAATCATAGATATGGCTGAAGAAAATATAAGTCAAAACATGATAGCCCTAGCTGGTTTGGATCAGTGGATAAAAGGGTCCCGGGTTCTGTTCCAGTCAAGGGCACATGCCCGGGTTGTAAGCTCAATTCCCAGTAGGGGGCATACAGGAGACAGCTGATCAATGATTCTCATCATTGATGTTTCTATCTCTCTCTTTCTCTCCCTTCCTCTCTGAAATCAATAAAAAATATATTTTTTTTAAAACATGATAAAGGCCCTCAGAGAAATATAAGAATAGTGTTATAGGTGTTTATAGGAGAAGAATCACTGAGAATGTTTCAGAAGGAAATAGACCTTGAGTGATCAATAGGATTTCAAAGGGGGAAAAATGAAACCAAGGGTGAGAATTGAAGGGAAAGAGCATTATGAGAAGAAATAGCATAACAAAGGTATGGCAATGAGAAAACATAGGACATATGTAAGGCATAGCCAAAAGTCCAAATTAACTAAACATAGGATAAGAGGATTATGTTCAGCACACAACAAATAATGTGCTGTTTGTGTAGGATGAACAAAGAATTTTGCTAGTGTCTGTGGTAAACGCAGTCAATAAATATCATTGCTGACTTGTACACATAAGTAACTGTTTGACATTGAAATTGGGTCTCAAAAGAACTGGAGGCCCAGAAAGAAGCTCACTACAGACTGATTCATATGCCTTTCAGCATAACGATTGTTGCTTGTCTCATTTTTGATTCTGATATTTCCAGTAGGACATGATCTCACTCATCTAGGGGAAATGGTGAACAACATAGACTGATGAACCAGAACAGACCCAGAGATAAGGATCCATGGGTCAGACTGTTGGACCTCAAAGGGAGGGTGGTGATAAAAATGAGAGATCAACCAAAGGACTTATGTGCACACATATGAGCCTAACCAGTGGTCAAGGACAATAGAGGGGTGGGGATATGAGTGGGGGGATGGGGGATTGGAATGGGAGGTTGAGGACAAATATGTAATATCTTAATCAATAAAGAAATTAATTTTTTTAAAAGAATGACAACTTTTTTCTTCAAGGACCTTGCATTCTTGATGGACAGGCCTGCCATGCTCCTGATGAGGTGGGGGTCCCCACTGGTGGGTGGGAAGTTTGTAGGCTGGCCATGCCCCCGGTTGGGGTAGGGGGTCCCTACTAGGAGGCAGTGCCAGCCTGGGTGAAGGGCCTGAGGTGATTTGCAGGCCTGCCACATCTCCAATGAGGTGGGGGAGTTCCCAGTTGCAGAGCTAGGGGACCTGGATGAGGAGGGGCAGTTTGCAGGCCAGCCAAGCCCCCTGGCTTTGTCAGGAAGGATGTCCATAAGACATCCGGTCTAATTAGCATATTACCCTTTTATTAGTATAGATGAAGGTGAAGTTATTGTAAGGTAGTGTAGAAATAAGTTGATCAATGTGTAGGGGAACGTAATTTAGCATGAGAATGGTGATGGAAATGGTAAGATAATGATGGTAGTTTGGGGTATTTTAAGCACATTGCTGTCTTTTGCAAGTGGTTGATCTCAACTTTGCCAGGGTTCAGGAGCTCAAAGACCAAACGTTCTGTTTTGTTTGGAGATTTTGGCTATAACAGAACTATTCCCTTTGTTGAGATATATATTGTACTGTTGAACTAAAAAGGCCTTACATCTATATGGGGTATATGCTCATTTCACTAAGTTAATCTACAAAGACTCAAAAAGGCAGTATGGGAGAAAGCAATGTGATATATCAAGTAGGACCTAGATTAACCACTACTAAAGAGATATGGTTTTTAAGCTCTCTGAACCTGTTTATTCAAATCGCAATCCTCAAATTTGCACGAAGTGATCTGCAAAGCTCCTTTCCATTTTCTTGTTCAGCTTGGTCTACAGCCTAGCTACTGAATGTGCTGCCCAAGGATTAGTGGCATTATCTGGGAGTTGTTACAAATGCAGACTCTCAGATCCACCCCAGCTCTTTTGAGTCAGAATCTGCATTTCAACAGGATCATCAGATGAATGTATGCACCTTAGAGTTTGAAAAGCACTGGTTTTCAGTGCTGGGAAATAAAAAAAAAGGATAAAGGTGGTCCAAAATGCTGAAGAATTTCTGAATTATAAAGACCAGAAGACAATGACTGATACAGGAACAAGAAGAATAAATTGTGATCCCTGAGACCTGAGGAGAGGGTTGCTTCAGAGTGAGTTGTAGCTGGAGAAAGAAGTAGAACAGAACCTGGCATACTTCTGGACCTCAAAGACAGACAAGGGAAAATGTGAGGGAGAGGAAGCAAGCAAATGAAAGTAGGTCCCTTCAAGGAATAAAACACTCTAAATTTCTTCAGTCCCAGAAAACAAAAAATATCCATTACATTGGGAATCATAAAGATCCTAGGCTAAGCTTCCTGCTCCTTTCAGGTAAAATGAATGATTTCTTAGAAGAATGTAAATTACCACGACTGAGTGAAGAAGACAAAGATAGACTGAATGGATACATAGATATATGTAAAATGGTAAGAACGTAATAAAAATACCCACCCTTCTGAAGGTAACAGGTCCAATTAGTTTCATGGGTCAGCTCTACCAATCTCATCAAGAGCAGAAAACATCTTTTCCACTTAACATTTTTAGAACATGAAAAATAATGGGAACCTTGCCAATATATTCTACCAACCTAGCATAATCTTGGTATCCAAGTCGTGTAAGATATTACAAACCAATCTCACTTATGAGAATAAGTGTAGAAGTCCTAAATAAAATGTTAGTAAAAATACTAGAGTGAAAGAATATTACAGCTAAGGATTCATTGCTGGAATGCAAGTATAATTCACATTAAGAATTGTTGTATATTAATATAATTAATCATAGTACCAGAAGATCATATTAATTCTATTGGATGCTAAATTATTTCGACCAGATTTTTAAAAATTGCCTAATAAAAATGCAATTCTAATAATGTAAATATCATAACTTGAGAACAGGTACATCCCAGATACCTATAGTAAACATAGTTAACAGGAAAACTTGAGCAGTATACTCATTATCCCTAAGAACAAGACAAGAATACTCATATCTAGCCAGATATTTTCAAAAGAGAAATAAAAAATGTAGTGAGGCAGTGAGGAAACACTAAAACTTAAAAAGAAATAGCTGGATAGATTCCTAGCATCCCCCTGTCAATTCCACCAATATGATTACATTTGCTGTGAAATATTACAGGTTTTCTTTCCCTTTCATTTTTTGGGGGGTGACAAAGAAGACTTGATCCTCCTTACATATGATATTATAACTGGAAAACTAAAGGGTCCAGGCTTTCTGACACTGCTTGGGCCAATTCAGCAGAGACAGGGTTGAGTCACATATGAGTGTTTATTCCAATACTGCTGGCAGTATGGGAGAGCAACAGGTCATTCACAAAAATCTGCTCTGTCCCTCCCCATAAGCCAGCTTCTTACATAGGGTAGAAGGACAAACATTACGTGGGGGAGTAGAAATTATACGCATGGGAAAGTAGGCAAAGGATAATCACTACAGGACAAGTCATGTGGGAGGGGGTGTGATCATAGAGGGTGAGTGCCCCTGGTGCCCTGGGACCAGATTACAGGTAATAGGAGCTAGGGGTTGTAAAGAGCAGGACTAGATTGTTTCAGCCATGAGGGTATAAATCTTTCCATAATGATAGGCAGTTCTCGGGAAAGGAGGATGGACTGCATTCTGATGTTAGCTCCCCTGTCCCAGGGCGTACAACTCTCAGCCAAGTTAGAATGTGCTTTCTTTAATCAGAATAGAATCACCATGGTTAACAGAGAATAATTAACATTTCTCATTGTATTTCTTACTAGAGACCTGGTGCATAAATTTGTGCATGTGTAGGGTCCCTTGGGTTGGCCTGCAGGGATAAAGCCCGAAATTGTGCCCCCAGCCTCACAGCCTCGCAGCCCTGCCTGGTACCCTGCCATGGCCTGGTGCCACCCCCTCACCTGCTCCACCACCCTGCCTGTGGGGCATTTGATTGGGGCTAGTCCCTCCCTTCTCCCCACCAACCTCCACTCCCCACCCCCAGCCCAGCTCCCTCAGTGCCTGGGAGCCGGGCAATGGCCCTGCCCCCTGCTGCCACCACTAGTCACTGTCTGCAGGGCAGGAGGGCGATTGGTGGGGTGATCAGGCCCCCACTTGTATCCATCTTTGCCTGGCACTGCCTGCTCATCTGCTTCACCAACCCACTGCAGTCTCACTTTTGTTGGGGCCCATTAGAGCCAGCAGCACCTCCTCTGCTGCCCGCTGCCTGTGCTGTGTCTCCAATGCCACCATGTTTCAAGCCGCACCCTGGTAGTCAGCACATGTCATAGGGAGCAGACAAACTCCCAGCCCAACTCCTAGTCAAACAATTTGCATATTAGGCTTTTATTATATAGGATAACTAACTAGAGGCCCAGCACACAAAGCCCAGCTAGAACCAGACCCAGCTCACCACAGGACCCAGCATCCAGTCCTACCAGCACCACAGGACCCATCAATGTACCTCCTGGTAACCGGTCTTTGGTTGTTACAGTGTTATGACTACTGGTATTTTATTATATAGACAGCTAGCCCCCCAATATTCTATTTCTGTCCCTAATAGTATAACAGTATCACTACAGAATGTCTTCCTAGAGCTTTGCAGTATTGTTTGCAAATGGCATTGCTTTTGTCTTAAATTCTAGTTTCCTGCATTTTTCCTATAAAATAAGGTGTGCTGTCTTTTTCTTTTTTTAGCATATTTTATTGATTTTTACAGACAGGAAGGGAGAGGGATAGAGAGCTAGAAACAACAATTAGAGAGAAACATCGATCAGCTGCCTTTTGCATACTGCCCCCCTCCACCCAGGAATGTACTCACAACCAAGGTACATGCCCCTGACCGGAATCGAACCTGAGACCCTTCAGTCCACAGGCCAACACTCTATCCACTGAGCCAAACCAGCCAGGGCTGTTTTGTGTTTTCTTGATAAGATCTCCTTAGAGACCTGACCTGGTTGCTACCTTTTATGGCTTTCTCATCATCCTTTCATGTTTCTATGTAGTGCTGGATTTGGTTACAACTCCGATATTTCCTGATTTTTCTATATTCTGGCAGAATCTTATTTGGGGGAATTGCTTTTGTTGATTAATGCTTTTCCCTACTATTTCCCCTTTACCCAGTGAATCTCACCAGTAAACTCACTCTTTTCACACTCTTTTATTTGCTTACATGGCTAATTGAATGTTCCAAATATATGGAAACTAATCAGACCAATTTCTTTTTAAGCTTTTCTTCCAGCATGACTGGAACTTCCTGTCACAGGTACTTTCTTTCCATATTAGCTTTCACTCCTATTCTCCTTTGGAGGATGTATCCTGCAAATGCCTCAAATCTGTATTTGCTTCCTTGCTTGTTTTGCAGCAGAAGCTAATAGCAGCACTAAAGTGATGGAGTATTAATGTGAATGTATTTTAATTAAAACTTCATATGTAGGCTGATAAAAATGCCTAATTTAGATTGGCTTCTAAAAACGTTTGTTTTCACCATGGACCCAGAGTGGCATGTTGTTTCAAGCTACTGCAGATGTACTCTTTGGAGGCAAATAATTGTTTTTAAACCAGAATAAATTATTTTAAAGCAGGGCTGGGCATTAGCACATTTTAATCCTTTCAAAACTATATTATAGGCCCAGAGTTTTTCCTCAGAAGTTTATACCCAACAGGAATGCAAACATGTATTTACACATAAGAAAAGTACTAGAATATCCATATAGCAACATTTGTAATAATCCAAAGCTGGGACCTATCCAAGTGTGCATCTATAGTAGAAAGGATAAATGTAGTATTGTCATATAATGTAGTATTGTCATATAATGGGATATTAGATAGCAATTAAAATAAACACTGGAAAGGACATGCACTAGTATGGATAAATCTCACCACCATAATGCTGAGTGAAAAAACAAATCACAAAGGAACCAATCACATAAGAATATGCATTTGATGGTACCATCGTTTGCAGCAGCATGGATGGAACTGGAGAGTATTATGCTAAGTGAAATAAGCCAGTCAGTGATAGAGAAATACCACATGATCTCACTCATTTGTGGATGATAAAGAACATTACAAACTGTTGAACAAAAAAAGACAGAGGCAAAGAAGCATTGAACAGACTGTCAAACTACAGCTGGAAGGTAGGGGAGGGTTGAAGCGGTAAGAGATCAACAGAAGGACTTATATGCATGCATATAAGCACAACCAACAGACTCAAGACACTGGGGACGGGGGAATGAGGACAAATGCTGGGGAGTAAGGGAGGTCGCGGGAGAGGTCAGTTGGGGGGAAGATATGTACTACTGTTTTTAATATCTTAAACAATAAAATTTAAATAATCAATCAATCAATAAAGTTTTAGAATATGCAAAATTGCCTAGCTGGCATGGCTCAATGATTGAGCATTGACCTATGAACCAGGAGGTCACAGTTCAATTCCCAGTCAAGGCACAGGTGAGGGCACATGTGGGGCTGCGTTGTGTGCTGGATTCCCAGTGTGGGGCATGCAGGAGGCAGTCAACCGATAATTCTCTTATTATTGATGTTTCAATCTTTCTCACCATTGATGTTTCTATCTCTCTCCTTGTCTCCCTTCTTCTCTTAAGTCAATAAAAATATATTTTTTTAAAAAATAAAATGGCCAAAACTTATCTATGGTTGGTGGTTACCCATCAGGAATGGTTACCCTAGGAGACTGGTTAGTGACTGAAAGAGAGCCAAGGGAGACTTCTGGGAGCTGTTTGTTGGTCTGGGTGGTAATTACGTGGTTGTGCTCAGTCTTAAGAGTTGATCGCAATGTGTAATTATGATACAGGAATTTTTCTGCGTGTCTATGGACATCATTAAAAAGAATATATAAGAAAAAACTTCATTCTACACTTTCTGTTGATCCTCTCCTTTTCACCTATTTCCTCCCCAAATTCACTCTGTACTGTGGACAATTAATGTTCCTGTACATCTGAAAACAGCCATTGTCTATTTCTGTTCTGGCCTTTTTCAGGATTGTGTCTAGGCAGCAGGTTTGGACACTAGGGCTGGTATCTCCCTCTGGGAAAGAGAGAAGAGGAGTTTTCTGTTAAGAATAATAAAGATAACGAGTCCTCTGGGGCAAAAGTTGGGTTGCATTGCTAGCAACCTGCTTTAAGTTCGGCAGTTCTGAGCACAGTGTTCCTCCTGTGATGCAAACCCAGTTCCTGCATAGCATCCACCTGATGCTCCTCATTGCCCTCAGGAGAGTTGGGAGGAAGCAAGGGAACTTACATGAAAGTGATGCTCACGCTGCCTACTGTGAGTAATAAAGTCCTTGAATCTGATTTATGAGTCTTGTGTCTTCTGCTCACATCCAAGAAAATGTGGCAAGAAACCTTGTTAGCTTGCAAGTAGGGTAAAATCTCAGACCTTTCATAGTATTTTACCCCCTTCTCATCCAGAAACCCACATTGGATTAAGTTTGTGTCATATTTTTATTATTTTTAAAAATATATTTTATTGCCAAAACCGGTTTGGCTCAATGGATAGAGCGTCGGCCTGTGGACTGGAAGGTCCCGGGTTTGATTCCGGTCAAGGGCATGTACCTTGGCTGCGGGCACATCCCCAGTAAGGGGTGTGCAAGAGGCAGCTGATCGATGACTCTCTCTTATTGATGTTTCTATCTCTCTATCCCTCTCTCTTCCTCTCTGTAAAAAATCAATAAAATATATATAAGAGAGGAATAGAGAGTTAGAAACATCAATGAGAGTCATCGATCAGCTGCCTCTTGCACACCCCTTACTGGGGATGTGCCTGCAACCGAGGTACATGCCCTTGACCGGAATCGAACCTGGGACCTTCCAGTCCGCAGGCCGACGCTCTATCCACTGAGCCAAACTGGTTTTGGCTGTGTCATTGTTTTAGCCTATCCATGTTATACAGGCCTGGTTATCACATAAAAGTCAATTTCTTATGATAATAACTGTACTTAGGAAAATGACGAGCTGATATTTATTGAGCATGATATTTATTTTACCATGCTATGTCTGAGACACCATGATAAGAGATATACATATAGGCATCGGTATTTTAAATGCTCTCAACATCACATAAACTGGGATTTTCTCCCTTCAGTTTATAGGTGAGGAAACTTACTGTCAGACAGTAAATTTATATTTTCATAGGATTGGGAACAAAAAAGAATATGTTAGTCAGTGATGGAGTTGGGATTTAAACTCAGTTGCTTTCCCTTCAGAGTCCATAGTATTAAGTCTGTAGCCTCATATATAAGCCCTAGTTCATATAACAATAGGAACAAGAACCATATCTTAATTACCTAGTGTGACAGAACAGTTAAAATTCCTACAAACAGGCAAGTTCAAAAGAAACTATTGTTAAAGCCATCATCACAGCTTTCACTGTTAAAGAAACTACCACTCAAACTATGATAGTTGCTCATTATAGTTAGAAAAATATATGAGTTATGGATTTTTCATGCTGGAGATTCTGAGGTCATAATTCCTGGGATGAATTCAGGGCCCTGATTGAGGCCACCTTTAGAAAGGAAAAGTAGCAGCAGCAAGAGATAATGACCTCCTATATATTTGTCCGAGATATTCCTAGTATGTACTAACACAAACAAGAAAAAATTTTACGCTTGGTTGGCTTGGCTCAGTGGTTGATTGTCAGCCAATGAAGCAGGAAGTCAGGGCACATGCCTGGTTACAGGTTCGATCCTCAGTGTGGGCGTGCAGATTGATTGATTCCCTCTCTTCATTGATGTTTCTGTCTCTCTCCTCTCTTCCTCTCTGAAATCAATAAAAACATATTTTTTAAAAAAGTTTTGCTAGTTTTTATTTCCCTAATAAATTCTGAATTCCATGTGTATCCATTGACAGTTAATAGTGAGACTACTCTCTGGAGATATACTTTCCCTTCAAGTTATAAAGATTTACCAAGTTTACTTTCAGAAATATATTAACTTAGCTAGTAAGAAGCATCAATTTGTGAAAGACCTTGAAATCATGGAAGAAATATTTAGGTGTAAACTTTTGGAAGGAATTGAAAACTTCTAGTTTGTCAAATGGGTTATAAATGTAATTACCATGTACCTTTTGAGAAAGAAGGAAGGAACAAGAGACAGATGAGTTTCTTGATTGCATAACCGAGTAGAAGGATGCATTGGTGAAGTTAGCATCGCAACAAGACCCAGCACGGAGCTGCTGTTTCCTTGTTACATCCCTTGCATTTCTCAGCCTTGAAAATTGCTTTTGAAGCCTAAGTCAAACACGGTGGGGATTTGAAAGAAAGTGTGTGATAACTGCATGCCCCAACTTGAATAATTGCACGCGCGCGCACGCGCACGCGCACACACACACACACACACACACACACACACTGTGGAGCACAACCCGGATGGTACATATTGACTTTTGTTGCCCATGTCTTGTATGATAGCTTATCTGATAATGCTGGCATTTTGAACTAGAGTAAATAAAAAGCATTCTGAACCAAGACTATATTTTTATTCTTAGTGGTATATAACT
The DNA here is from genome assembly GCA_963924515.1 of Vespertilio murinus. Classification (NCBI taxonomy): domain Eukaryota; kingdom Metazoa; phylum Chordata; class Mammalia; order Chiroptera; family Vespertilionidae; genus Vespertilio; species Vespertilio murinus. The sequence continues at coordinate 17,179,223 of OZ004710.1, forward strand.
TTAGGTATCGTTAGAGGAAAAGAGAACATACTGAAGCTCAAAAATAAAATGTTTAACATAGCACTGAATGTGAAAATTCCTCAGCAGTAGTTTTTAAAAATGTATGATGAGAATGCATGGCCCTTCAGTGCAGTGGCAATAATATAGATAGATAGATGATAGATAGATAGATAGATAGATAGATAAAATGGAACGTTAGTAAGACTCTAGTTCATGTGTATATTTTTTTCTCCTCTGAATTCTTTAATCTTTTCATTGAGCAAATTAGATACCTAAATACTAACATAGAAAAAGTAAACATGTTTTATATTTCTTTGCTTTGTAATTCTTTATTGTGATAAACACTGGATGTTGTGCATAAATGGTAGCTTTTGAGCTGAAAGTCTAGCTAATTTTTCACAATGGGGAATCTAGAGATTTTGAAATCTGTTTACTATTTTTGTCTTAATGTGAAAATATTAGCATGCACCATATTTCTGATGTCAATACTAATGTGAGATAATGTACATAACGTGTTTTGAAAACTATAATTTATGACATTATAGAATAGTAGTGTTGATGATGTGATGATAAAAGTATTAACAGGTCCATATATACTTGCAGATTAAAACTCATATACCAGTATTCCTAGATGTTAAGTAAGAAAAATGACTTTTTTTCTATTGAAAAAGGAAAACTGAGATTTTTCTCTGGCCATGGGTTTTTAACATAAGCTATTATCTTTGTAATAGTCTGTCAGTCCCTATTCATTGAGATCCACTGCATGTAGAATTCATTTCTTCTTGTTTTTGGAGAATTGTAAATAAAGAAAAATTTTAAAAACAGTAGTGAAGTCTCTGTGGAGGGGGAATTTATTTTCTAATGGGAAAAAAGAAAAAACAATCGCATGTATATAAAAGCATGTGTGTGCATATCTCATTGTAAATTTCTCACCCACACACCCACTTTTACAGGTATTAATAAGGTGATAGTAATCTATGGCTTGAGGGCCAAATTCAGCCACCAGCCTGTTTTTGTATGGCCCTTGAGCTAAGAATGCTTTTTATATATTTAAAGGATTGGGAACAAAAAAGACACAAAACATAATATACAACAGACAGTATGTGTCCAACGAAGCTTAAAATATATACTATTTGGCCCTTTACAGAAAAAAAAAGTTGATTTAGAGTAATCCTCACAAATATGAAGTATTGCTAAATTAAAGAAACCAAAATAGTTCGGGTTTAGTATAAGAGCAAGTACAGAATGGTCTTTAAGCACGCTGGACAAAGCTTGAATAAACACACCTCCCATTGTACTCACTGGCCTTCCTTTATGAAAGAGAAAAATATATATACTAAAGTTATACTTATCACTAAGGAAGCTTCTTGTTTGATTCCTCCATGTACTAATAGGTGTGCAAACATATACAGACTATTCGAGTGAGTAAACTAAGTCTCCGCTTTTGCAAGTTTTCAATGTGTTTAGCTTTCTGTTTCTGAAATGTGCCCGGAAGGACCTTGAGGTTCTTACTCAGAGAAAACAACTGTCCACCCTTGTTTTCATGGCTAATTATGACATTACCCCTGATTGAAGTTGCCATGGGATGTGGCAGAGAAGACCTGTTTTTCACAACATTTCTTTCATTTGTGTACTAAAAAGCTGCCTTTTGAGCCAAAGCTGCAGCTGAAATTTGAAGTGTGTGACTCAGATGTTTGGTTTATGTCTTTGCCAGGAAGTGTCATTTCATTTCTGCTCCAAAAGCATTCTTCATGGGAGTTTCTACTGGCATTTTAATTTTTTTTAATTTTTAAATATATTTTCATTGATTTTAGAGAGGAAGGGAGATGGAGAGAGAGATAGAAACATCAATGATGAGAGGGAATCATTGGTTAGCTGCCTCCTGCATGCCCCACATTGAGGATCAAGCCCACAACCCAGGCATGTGCCCTTGAATGAAACTGAACCTGGGACCCTTCAGTCCACTGGCCAAGAGGATACACTAAGCCAAACCAGCTGGGGCTACTGGCCTTTTTTTTAAAAAAAAAATCCCTGTATTCACAAGTACTCCATCTATCTTCCCCCAGATGTGGTGACTCCTCAGGAGAACCTCCACAACTGCTTCCTATGACCTTCGTCACAGCTGTAACAGCTAAATTAAATGCCCATCTAGTGGAGATGCTGGCAGTCCTGCTCCTGCCACATGGAGGAACCGGAGAAAGGGGACAGAGACAGAGGGGCTCCAGGGAGGAGTGGTCCCCTGATTCGACTCTAGGCTTTAGGGGGTGACCTGACTCCTGCAGTTGTTCCATTAAGAGGCGCCCCCATATTTATACCCCGAATACTTATTTTCACCTCACCTACTTCCACCTGTGTATCCGTGACTTGTCATTTAAAGAGTTCTGTCTAGCCCTGGCTGGTTTGGCTCAGTGGATAGAGTGTTGGCCTGTGGAATGAAGGGTTCCAGGTTTGATTCCTGTTGGAAGCACATGCTCTTGTTGTGGGCTAAACCCTCAGTGGGGGGTGTACAGGAGGCAGCTGGTCAATGATTCTCTCTCATCATTGATGTTTCTCTCTCTCTTCCTCTCTGAAATCAATAAAAATATAAAATAAAGAGTTCTGTCTAAACTCCTCTTTGGTCGGTCTCTCTCTCTCTCTTAAAATTCCCATAAAGACTGGATTCTTTATTTTGCAAAACAGGTTATAAGCTGTAAATGACAATACTGACAATATTCTTTTTAAGTAAATGGAGAAAAGAAAAAAGGAAAAAAGCTATCCTCTCATTGGGCATTTGGCCACCTGCTCCCCTGAGCAGCGACTCTATTGTCCACAGCCACGGCGGGCCCCGCAGCCCAGACGCTGGCACCTCTAAGACACCAGGTGGCATTTGGCTGAGAAACCTTTGTGCTTCCTTCTGGTCACAGCAATGGGGAGGAGCTGCTCATGGGAGTCCTGAGCACTGCCAAAGGCTCTGAGCCTGAGGCTCCAGGGAGCCACGGGGAGAGTGAGACAGGAGATGTAGATTTAGGAAGGAAAGGTGACAAATTCAGCAGCAGGGAGGACCAGCTCCCTGGGAAAAGGGACGACCACCATGCAAAGATGACTGAGCGCATTGGAGACTGTCAACCTTGGGAGGTGAGGCAAGGAGCCTGGGTCCCTGGGGCAGCGCCAGGGGAGGCCCATCCCCTTCGGGAGCACTGGGGTGGAGCATGGACAGAGGGCTCCACAGAGAATCCCTGACCCTTTGAGACATTGCCGGCTCCTACTGAAGTCTGCTAAACTCATAGGAAGCCAGGCCTCTTGGTCACTGCCCTGGATGAGACGCCTCATTCCTGGGTCCTGTCTGTTTGCACGGACCACACACAAGGAGAGAGGGACCCATGGGGAGGAAAATGACCCCTGTGGCTGGCCCAACAGGACCAGGCTTCCCTGCTGCGGGAGGGAATTTAAATGGGACAATGAGCCCCGCCCAGGGATGGGGCTGCCTGAGCCCTCTACTGCTGGTCCTCCCCAGGAGGCCCCGCATGCAGGTGAGCAAAGGTGCTAGGCTTGGGGCTGCTGGGTCGCAGGCTGTCTAAGGCCCGTGGAGCCTAGTGACCAGCGCTCCTTCTGGCCTCCTCTGGCCGCACCAGCCCCTCCCAAGCGCGCTGTGCAGCTGGCGCTGTCCTGCACTTGTGCTGCGGGGAGCAGAGGAAAGGAGGCGCACTGCGCCCCTGAACCCCTGCCCGCCCCGGCCCACCAGCGCTCTGTCCTTTTTAATGTCTGCATTGATTACGGTGTCACATATGTGTCCTCATCCCCTCATCCCCCCCCCCCCCCCCAGCGTTCCATCTGGTCGCCGGGCAGCGGCTTGGGTCAGAATCAAACATTCCACAGGCGCCCTGTGCCCGCACAGGCGGTCAGAGTCGGCTGCCCTCTGCGGCTCGGAGCCATGGAGAGCCTGGTGGCGGGGCTCAGGGTGGCCCTGGAGGCGGTGGCGGGGCGGCTGCACCAGGCCTGGGGCGTGTTCCTCAGGCACGTGACCGAACCCCCGCGGAGCTTCGCCCGGGATGTGCTGCTCTGCGTGCTGGTGCTGGCCCTGCTGCTGTGGAGGAGGTGCAAGCAGCTGCGGAAGCGGGAGGAGGCCCGGAGGCTGGCGGCCCAGCGGGAGGAGGACCAGGAGTCCTGGGAGGACTTGGAGTCATGGGAGGACCTCGAGCTGACCCAGGACTCCGAGGACAGCGAATGGCCCGCCGAGGGGGCCCGCCCTCTGGGGCTGCACGCCCTGAGTCTGTGCTCGGAAGAGTCGCAGGAGGAGACGGGCTCCGGGCCGGACTCCCAGTCTGAGGACTCAGACTGCAAGGAAGAACCCAGCGAGCTCCTGGGGCTGCCGTTTCCCGGGGGGATGCCGGCCCGCCCGGCCTCGCAGAGGCGCTCCCTCGGAGGATCGTCCACCACCTCGCGTCAAGGCCGCGCTGCTGAGACCAAGCGCGCCTTCCCAGGGGCTCAGAAGAACACGACCCTGATCGAGAAGCAGATGCCGGACCCGCTGGTCAGCCTCGCTATCCCTGGGGAACACATCAAGCTGTTTCCCCAAGAAGCTGTGGCATGCAGCCAAGGAGCCTGGGAAAAGAGACGGGGGCAGCAGGCATGCGTGAAAATTCAAGTGAATGAATAAAGTTGATATTGTCTCATTGAGAGAGCCAATAAAATGCTCTGCTAAGTACAGCATCTGGTCTCATGGTCCTCATTGCACGACTTTCTCCCTTGAGCGTGGGATGGGGGTGTCATGCTTTTCTGTTTCTTCATGCCTAGTGCCCTGGGCATCTATCTAATAAAAGAGTAATATGCAAATTGACTGTCACTCCAACACACAAGATGGCTGCCCCCATGTGGTCAAAGATGGCTGCCACAAGATGGCCGGCAGGGGAGGGCAGTTGGGAGGGACAAGGCCTACAGGGGAAGGCAGTTGGGGTCAATCAACCCACCAGGGAAGGGCAGTTGGGGTCAATCAGGCCACCAAGGGAGGGCAGTTAGGGGTGACCAGGCTGGCAAGGGAGGGCAGTTAGGAGTGACCAGGCTAGCAGGAGAGGGCAGTTGGGGGAGACCAGGCCTGCAGAGAAGGGCAGTTGGGAGGGACAAAGCCTACAAGGAGGGCAGTTGGGGTCAATCAGGCCACCAGGGGAGAGCAATTAGGGGTGACCAGGCTGGCAAGGGAGGGCAGTTAGGAGTGACCAGGCTAGCAGGAGAGGGCAGTTGGGGGGGAGCAGGCCAGCAGGGGAGGGCAGTTGGGAGGGACAAGGCCTGCAGGGGAGGGCAGTTGGGAGGGACAAGGCCTGTAGGGAGGGCAGTTAGGGGTTACTGGGCCTGCAGGGAAGGGCAGTTAGGGGGATCATACCAGCAGGGGAGGGCAGTTGAGAACAACCAGACTGGCAGGGGAAGGCAGTTATGGGTGACTGGACCAGTAGGGGAGGGCAGTTGGGAACAACCAGACCAGCAGGGGAGGGCAGTTAGGGGTGATCAGGCCAGCAATGGAGGGCAGTTAGGGTAACCAGGCTGTCAAGGGAGGGCAGTTATGGGTGACTGGACCAGCAGGCAAGGGCAGTTAGGGGTGACCAGGCTAGCAGGGTAGGACATTTTGGAGTGACCAGGCTGGCAAGGGAGGGAAGTTATGGGTGACTGGACCAGCAGGGGAGGGCATTTGGGGACAACCAGACCAGCAGGAGAAGGCAGTTAGGGGTGACTGGGCCAGCAGGGGAGGGCAGGACTGCAGAGGAGGGCAGTTGGGGGCTATCATGTCAGCAGGAGATCAGTTAGTGTTGATTAGGCTGTCAGGGGAGTGTTTAGGAGGTGATCAGGCTGCCAGGAAGGCGAGATGTTGGGAGTCAATAGTCCTGGATTGTGAAAAGGATGTCCAACTGCCCTTTTAGGCAAGAACCCAATGGATGTCCTAAATGGGCTGTCAGACATCTCTCGAGGGGTCCCAGATTAGAGAGGGTGCAGGCTATGCTGAGGGACACACCCCTACCCCAGTGCACAAATTTTGTGCACCGGACCCCTAGTTACGAATAATAAGATACACATACAGGGATTCTGTTACAACCCTTCAAATTTGATATGTTCCTTTTATTTCAATAGGCAGTTAACTTCACTGAATTACAGGTCCAAACTCTGTCTCCCCCATAGTGAGTGGTAGCTGAAATCTTTTTTTAGTCATTTTCCCCTTAGCTGGTTGCCTGGGCTTTGTCTTGTACATGCGTACTTTGAAATTCAGATGGAGATTTGGGCAGAGTTTATATGAAGAAATTGGAGTTCCCCTTATTGAATCCCTCCTGTCCTGGTATTTCTCCCCTACTTCCAGCTGCTGTGCTCCTAGCCTCTGTTCTCTCTCTCTCTCTCTCTTCAAGCCAGTGCAACTCCGTGCTTCCTTCCAGGTTTAGCCACCTTCCCTGGGACTGACTAAAACCGCTCTGGAGCCAAAAGCCATAAAAACAGAAACCTCCCCCTTCCATTTTCTACTTTCAAGCATAGACTCTCTAATAATTGCCTGATTTTAGCTATTTTCCACCAATTTCAGGTAGTTTTTTTAATATTTTGCCTAGAGTCTCCAGTTGCTTTGTTTTGTGGGAATGTAGTTCTCATATGAGCTACTATTCCATTACCAGAATGAGAACATCCCAATGCCCACGAGTACTTCCAATGCAGGGACAGGGCCCATGATGTGTGAATGTATATAGTGGTCACGTGCTACAGAAACTTGTGAATTACACTCCCACCATACCACCAATAAAAAATCTGCCTAAGTCCCAAATGTGTAAGAAAAACATCGGTGCTCTCCTTTATCTCCAAGTATAGCCATGTGGAGAATGAAGTGCAATTCAGAAAATAAAAAGAAGGAAGTCCTTTGAAATCACTATAGTACATTATTGTTTTAGAGATTATTGTTTTGATCTATCAACAGATGGTGATGGACAAAGAAAATGCAGCATTCCCATGGAATGCTTTTAAAAGTTCAAAGTTCATTTCCCCATAATTAGTCCATAAATCCAGGGCCACCAATGGAAAGTTGGCACAGGCTTTGTCATCTTCCCACCTATAATTCTGCCCACCCTAACATGTTTGCCTCATTCATACTTTCCCTTGAGTCTTCTGTAACTGTATGAAAACATTTTAGAAGAAAGAGAGAGGAGAAAGTGAGAGGGAGAGGGAGAAGAAGTGTGAGAAAGAGAGGGAGGGAGAGAGCGAAAAAGAGGAGGAGGGGGAGAAAGAGGAGGAGGAGGAGGGCTGTTTATTGACTGTGGTTGTATGTGTCTGTATGATGTTGGGAAAGAGATTAGAAACTTGGGAGAACCTTTGTTGGGTGGGTCAAGAGTGGGGGGGAACCTATGCATGCCTCGCTGGATGCTCACGCTGCCTGAATAATGGAATGGGCTCACACAGTTCTCTTTGTCTCCAAATCATGACTTACATGAACCTAATTATGTCAGAGTTAAGCCAGTAATGTTTCCTCACAAATATTATGGGAATGCAGCTTTTCATTTGCCTTCTGTAATTCTGACTTCAGTCTTTTCTCCCACATGATGATGTTCTGCACATGTTGCAGGAGATCGTTCTTGATTATGGAGAAGCACTAACCCCCTTCCAGCCCTCTCTCAATCTGAGGGATCCTGACAAACACAGACCAATCTAGCACTGCCATCGGAAGGATGGGGAGCTTCAAACCAGGGTGGGTTGGATCTGCTGTCTGATGAATACTTTCATGTAAGTCAAAGTAGATTCTGAAAGAACCGGTCTTTTCCGTGCAAAACGTTTGTTTTGTTGCTTTGGGACAGACAAAACCTTTGCTTATCCCAAATAAAGCAAGCTGATTCTTCTAACTCACTAATGATTATCTGTGCGTTTCATCTCTTTTTGAGTCCAAAGAATAGACTGTTGGTCAAAGGCAGTTGTACCAAGCAGAGGGCTCTGTACATAATCCTTGTCAGTAAATGTTAGTGATTACGGTAACAGAGTTGTCTACAGCTTTCAGAGGCAAAAATTAGTTACCTATACAGTAGCACATCAGTGGCCTCATTTGGTAACTAACGGTAATGGCAAATTGCTTTTTCAAAGGGTACGGTTCCCTCCCCGTGCTGGGTTTCAAGACAGCAATTTAAGTTCCTCAAACTCGAACGTTTTCTCCATATATGAGAAATGACAGTCTTCATTCATTTAGATATGAAAATGAAAAATTATTAGGTTAAAAAGATAATTTATAAACGATCCTAAGTAGGTGGTAACTTCTAGAAATCCAAGGAACTAAAATAAATTTTTCTGCAAAAAGATGGAAAAGTTCTTGTTTTCATTTTCAGGGAACCACAGAAATCAGGCAAGCATAAAATTGTTTATGGAATGTCCATGTCAGTTAAGGCCGACATGTTAAAAAGAGCAGAGCTGCTGATGTTTTGCAGGTTCACCTTTTAGAGACACTTGGCAGAAACTGGAAAGTCAAGCCCACTTTCCCTTCTCCACTTCATTAAAGTGGTGAAAGCGTATTTTTGTCCTGGGAAACAATTTAAAAGTATAAAATGATGTGAACACTGGAAATAAAAGCAGTGAACAAAAGGCGAACTTTTTCCTCAGTAAAACATTTAAAAACCACATTTTGATTATGGATATAGAATTATTAGCTACTAATAAAATGGTTTACATTTTAGAATAAACTCTCTACTTATTCGTGTTAATACATCTTCCTCATTATGAGAAGTTTGATTCCCCATAAACCACAAATAAAATATATCCTCCAAAATTAGAATACTTTTAAACAGGTGTATGTCTAACTGAAAAAGTCTAAAGATAGAAATGAGACCAACTATTTAAAAAATTTTAAACATATGTTGATACTGGTTTAAAATATTTCAAATGTATTACTTTGCATGGTATTTCATAATTATTGTACGCAATAAAAGGGGCAGATATATTCTTTCAGATAAAAAGCTGAACTTTAGAAAAAAAAAGATTCCCTCAAGTAATTCACACAAAGAAGAGGTACGATTAACATTTGGAATTCATGATCCAATTTTTGGTGTTCTTCTATTGAAGCACTTTATCTATTGCTTCAGATTCATTTCTGTGCATGTCTGCCTTTTGCAGAGACCTCCTTGAACCAGGAACCTCCAGTGTGAATTCCCGGTACTTAGCACACCACCTCGTTCATAGAGAGCATTCACTTTATGCTCACTGAATTAGAATGGGATGAAGTAAATTGATGAGCTGAGGCTTGCAAGAGAAAATAAAAAAACACTGGTTTTTCACACTAGAAAACTCTACACCCATCATAATACACATTAATTCAAATTTTTATTAATGGGAAAATTCCATTATAAATATTCACATGGCCCTTGGTTGCACCAATGCACCCTAATACAGCCAACATTTCCTCACCAAGCCTTTACTATAGCTGCATGTTGTAGGTTATTGACAATGGATACTTACTAACCTCCCCTCTATCTTTTAGTATCCTCGCTTTGGTGGACTGCCTGTCCAAGTTGTAACCCCATCGGAAAATAATCTTCTCTTTAGTGAAAACACCAATCTATTCTTTTTCAAGCACACAGGATAATATACTGCATCATTTTTTCTTCTTCTAAAATGGCCCCACTAAAGCCATGGTAACTTCTGTCACTAATATCATCTTAGCATAGTTGAAATGATGACCTTTTATGTACCCCTTTATTTACATCCCAGCTTCTCTAGTGTAGTCATCTTAGGAGAGTGAAACATAAATGGGTTCGTTTATAGGGATGGTGGGGGAGCTGAATCTTAAAGATCAATGTGACTACTCAAATAGGTGAGTCACAGCACAGCATGAGATACTGAAAAACACCAAACAATGCGGTAGAAAGGTTTTTATGCCCTCAAGGAGATAGTGATCTATTTCAGGAATCAAGTGTTTCGGCACAATCAGCAAGCAATGCAGAACTGCATGGAATGATGTGGTACAGAATTCAAGTGCGACAGGAAATAAAAGCAAGAATTGCTGCAGACGAGGGGCATCAGGGAAGGGAAAGGTTTGGGGGACATCACTTCTTGCTCATGACTCTCTTTCTAGCTCTACATTGGGCATGTGCCACTCTACACAGAATGCTTGCTCTAATAATTCATCACAAAATACTTCTTTCCTCTCGACCTCCTTTTCCCCCACTTTTAATTCTTTTGTTTAAAATAAATTTATTGGGGTGACAATGGTTCATAAAATGATATAGGTTTCAAGTATACATTTCTATGATACATTATCTCTATATTGAATTGTGAGCCCACCATCCAAAGCCAAATCTTTTGTCACCATGTATTTAACCCCCTTTACTCTTTACTATGCCCCCACCATCCCAACCTCCTTTTGATTCACCCAATTTCTCTTGATTCTCTTTGGCTCCCTATTCCACAGCATTGCTATTGTGTCGTCCACAAGTCACCCCTTCCCCCTTCAATCGAACTTGTTGATTGATGGGACAAAATGACTGTGCTATGGCATGATTGCATCTAACAAAGTGCCTGGCATAGAGTAAGTACACAAGAAATATTTGGATGAGCCAGGACCGGCTTGGCTCAGTGGTAGAGCATCGGCTTGCGGACTGAAAGGTCCCGGTTCGATTCCGGTCAAGGGCATGTATGTACCTTGGTTGCGGGCACATCCCCAGTGGGGGGTGTGCAAGAGGCAGCTGGTCGATGATTCTCTCTCATCGACGTTTCTAACTCTCTATCCCTCTCTCTTCCTCTCTGTGAAAAATCAATAAAATATATTTTTTAAAAGAAATATTTAGATGAAAATCCATCACACTGTTAACTGAATGGGCTCACTGGTTACTTTTCATTGCTTTATTATCAATTTAATTATTCAGCCAATAGATAGCTTTATGTAATCAGGAAACAGTTAATGTAGTTACTATAAGTAGCTATGATTTGGAAGGGAATTATGGTAATTGGGATATATTACCTCAAATACACACACACACACACACACACACACACACACACACACACAGTAACATAGTAATGTCATATACAGAGTTTGAAGTCTGTTACAAGAGCTATATTTTGGTATAGCAATTCTTCATTTTTAGTTTAAATAAGCTTATATAAAGTATTTGTCCTAAGGATTAAACACTACCCAACCATTTATCTGTGTCTCTTTTATTGATTAATTGTCCTATTGATTCATTGCTTGCTGCACTTAAAACAAAAGGCAAAAAGTGGACCAGGGCTTAGAAAATGCCATGTAGGGAACAATCTACTACACTACAACCAGCAAATGCTTAATGCTTTATTTCTTTAGTGTTAAAGCCTAAAATATGTAGAGTGGTGAATTTAATAAAAACCTCATCTGTACATCATAGTATATTCATACAATGGAAAAACTATCAAACAAGGAAAATGAACTCTCTACAACTTCTCTCAATATCGTGGATGAATCACAGATCTGATGTTGCATGAAAGAAGACAGACAGAGGGTACATATTCTATGATACTTTTAATGGAAAAATACTAAAATTGGCAAAACTAATATGTGCCATTAAAAGTAAGGGTATTTGTTTCCTTAAAGGGAAAAGATTTGTGATAGAAAGAAAACAGGAGGGTGGCCTTCATAATGCTAATCAGATTCTGTTTCTTCCTTTCTTTCAATATTCAGCCAAGGATATTTTTTTTCATTGAGTTTTAGAGAGAGTGGAAGGGAAGGAGAGAGACACAGCGAGAGAATCATTGATGTGACAGAGACACATCAGTTGATTGCCTCCCACATGTACCCCGACCCAGAGCTGAGGTTTGAGCCTGCAACCAAGGTACATGCCCTTGACCTGAGTCACTCTAACCACTGGCTAGGGCAGGCTCTGTTTCTGATCTGGCTGCTAACAGTGTATTCAGTTTGTGAAAGATCATAAAAATGTATAGTTAAGATATATTGGCTTACCTCTGATTTTCATAAAACATTTAAAAATTAGGTTAATATTTGCCTCCTAGGGTTGACATGAGAGCTGAATCAAATGCATTTATGAGAGTGCTTACTAGACACTGAATTCAATAAACAATTAATAAACATAACTTCCTACTATGATTAATACCTACACGCTCAAATATATTACAAATAAGATATTTGCATAATCTGTATCATATCTATTTTAATGCATACTATACTGAGGCAATGTACTGATATCTTTCAGAACATATGTGCTCTGTATTAATCTATCCTGCAGACATTCACAAACAACAAATGGTACCCAAATAGAACTGCTTTGCCAGGTTGCTATCCATGAGTTGTTTCTTAGTGAAAATGTGTGTACACATAGCAACTGTATAATAGTACCCATCATGTACTAATAATGAGTGAATAGCAGTAAAATGGAGCTCATAAGAGAACAAAAGCAAAATATAATTAGAGCATAAAAAACTTATTTTTTCAATTGGTAGGCAAAATATTGCTGAAATTGTGATTTGGTAGTCCATCTCAAAGGAAATAATGTGAAATGACTTCCTGCATAATCAATTAACTGATCAGGGTCCAATGGATATAAACATTGTGTTGAGTTCTTTCCAGCTATTGGACCAAAAAGAGTGTGTTGAGAATTGATATAATTCCTAGCTTCTCTGTCTGTGCATTTCCTATAAATTGCCTTAAAGACTAAATAAATTTTTTAAAGAGCAGAATCATACATGACTACTTTTATTTGCCATGTTTTTGTCTAATTGGCGTCAGTTATTTATTCTGGTTTACTCTCTAATGTAGCCACACTTTCCTTATCTCATTACATTTCATTTATTCCCTGGTCTGCCTATCTCATTGAAGTTAAAGGATGGTCATTGGTGGACTGAATTTTACAATGAAAGCATTATATACTGAAACTAAGCATTCCTAATTGTTATCATAAATATGTATTGTTTGCTTGAACTTCCATGTCTTCATAAGATATTCCTATGGAAAAATACTTTATGGTTCCTGGAATTGCTTTGCATTTACTTTTTTTTTTATCAATACAAATAACTATATTAAGGTTTGAAGATCAATGTTGAGCCTGCTTTCTAAAATCTTAAATAACCAACTTTTCCCTAGGGAAAGCAAAAAACAGAAAACCTTAGAAGCCTGTTGTAATTGATTTTTCTTAGAACTGCAAAAATGTTTGTGAAGCAGCAAGAGAAACAAAGGAAAAAAATCTAAAGCAATTAGATGTGACATTCCAGGAGATGGACTTGTTTATCTGGAGATAAAATGCCAACTGCAAAATCCCTCTTAACTAACTTTATGACAGCACTTCCCCCGCACCAATAATACAACCCCCCACATGTGTAAAATGAAAAACAATCCTACTGAGTTCAACACCGAAATGAGAAAGAAATGCTGATTCTGATGAAGTACATGGGACCCTAATGTATTGCTCCCAGTTTTCATGCCCCTCACACACTAGCCTTTCTAACCTTGAAGCAAGCAACAGAAGATATCTATTGAAAGGTGTCATTCAGGGAATGGCCACTTGGGAGTCTGTGGCAGCAACCTCAACAAGGGGATGTGATAATCTTGGGCAATGTCGACTCTTACATATATAGCTGACCCTTGAACAACACAGTTTTGAAATGTGCATGTCCATTTCTATACAGATTTTTTTTTTTCAATAGATACACTCGGCCCTTCCTGTCCGTGGACTTTGCATCTATGTATTTAACCAACCATGAGTCAAAAATACTATTTCAATTCGTGGTTGGTTGAATCTGCCGGTGCAAAGGACTGACTGCAGTTAGGTTTTGCAGGAGTCGAAAGTTATTCACAGATTTTTCCTGTGGGGGTGTGTTATGGACCTCTAATCTCTGCTTTGTTTCAGGGTCAGCTACTGTAAAAACGTTTCCTGCACCAGGAGGAATAATAGGACAGCCAGCTCACTGCAGGTAAAAAGTGTAGATGCTGATTAAGTGCCTTACTTGCAGAGCACTGTATTTTATGCAGAGCCTCATTTAACCATTAGATTCTGCAGGAGAAGAAAATGTGTGCAAATAATCTTGAATTGTTCTCCCCCCTCCTTTGTGCTACTGGCATAATTCTAGCTTTTAAGTGAATCCTACAATTCAAATTGAATTCTTAAATGAAGAGGCACTGTTTAAAGTGTTTTTATTTTAAATCCAGCTAGAGAAGGGTCCTCTAACAATTTATCTACCAAGGGGCTGATTATTATACTAGTTTATATGACACCAAATACCCTTTGAACAACAGACACTACTCCTCTCCTTGCTATGTGCATTATCCTCATGACTTATCTTCATTAAGATTTTTACCTAATGGGCTGCGGAGGGTTGCAGCATCTGGACTAGCTGGAAGGGTTCACGCTCTGGCTAGCTAAGTACAGAATCCTCATATTTATTCTTCCTCATCGTCTCATGTTCATGTGTCATTTTAAAAGACATTCAGGCAATGATGAGGCTGTAAACCTCCTATCCAGATGGTAGATCCCTCTTTGAAGAAATATTTGCAAGGTCCCTGCTCCAACTGACAACGGTTTATGCCTTGCTAACATGCTTGCTTGCTGCCATAGAGCAATGGGAGATACCTAATTTGGGCAGGATAAACTTGGCAATTCATGTATAATTGTTGGCTTATTGAGCCAGGAGTATTTTCATTGTTATGACTAAAATCACTTTTATAAGTTTGCTGATGAGTTTGTCTGGTACCAAAATGTAAGCTCAAACAGCGTCATATCCATTGGTCATTATTCTCAGCTGAAAATTTCTTCTTTTTTTCATATGCAACATGAATAAGAAACAACTGAACCAACGGATAAGCAACTTCCACACTGCTATTTGGATTTATATTGAAAAATATATTTAGATTTAGATTTAGAAAAGCACGCAAATCATAAGTGAATTTCCATAAAGTGGAACTACCACTATGGAACTACCACTCCTATCAAGATACAGAATATTGCCCTGGCCAGTTTGGCTCAGTGGATAGAACGTTAGCCTGCAGACTGAAAGGTCCCAGATTCAATTCTGGTCAGGGGCACGTGCCTGGGTTGCTGGCTCTGTCCAATGTGCAGGAGGCAGACAATTGATGATTCCCTCTCATCATTAATGTTTCTGTCTCTTCTTCTCCCTTCCTCTTTGAAATCAATAAAATATTTTTAAAAGATAAAGAATATTACCTAGAAACTTCACTTGTGCCTATTTAATCATAATCTCCCTTCCTGTATAACCACTATTCTTACTTGTAACACAAAATATTAGTTTCTCTGAATTTGAACTTAGTAGAAAAAAATTTTAATAGGTAATCTTTTGTGTCAGGCTTCATTTACTCATCATTTTGTTAGTGATATTTATCCTAGCACTTGTGAATAGTTGTAATTCATTCATTCTCACTGCCCTATAATGCTATGCTGTATGAATATACAATGATATGTTTATCTGTTTTACTGTTGAGGAGCAACTGAATAATTTCAAGTTTGGGGCTATTACAAACAATGCTGCTATGTACATTCTTGTCCATGTCTATTGGCATCCATGTTTTTTGTGCATATGTCTTTCTGTCTATCTCCTTTTTCTGTAATTAGGGGGGGGATGAAGTAAAGTGGAAGTACCCATCTAAAAGTGATAAACCCATGATTCCACTGTTATTTGGGATTTGCTACGTGACTAATTATATTTTTAACACAAACAACTCCCTCTACCACAATGCTTTCCCTCAAAACCCCAAACTCATTGAGTAACTTAGCAAAATGGCCCCAAGATACTCCTGTTCTCATTTAAAAATTAATCGGATTTCATTTAGGGTTGAGAGCAACATTTGGGATAAAAATACTCAAGCTTAAAGCCATATAGGATGGCGTGACTAAAACACTTACTAAAATTGCTTATGGACAAAAGAGATGTGCACTAATTAAAATGCCTAGTCACTATAGAATGGGTTAAGAGGGAAGACTGACTTGGGACCAAATGGCTTCATTTTATGGCTTTACATAAAACTTTAAAAATATTTCCAGTTAAGGGAATGAAAGGAAGATGAAAAGAACCTCACAGAGAAATGGATAAAATACCACAGACCTAAAGAGTTCCATTATAATCCTTATGGCAGCATTTTCTATCACGTTTATGAAATTGGGCAATTTTTATCACACGTGTTGTTAAGGAACAATTGAGCAGGTGCTATTTTATGAGCTACTAATTCTTTAGTGATTCCCAAGTGCAGGAGCAACACACAAGGGTCAATTATTATGGGTATAGTAGAAATTCTGTGATTGGGAAAAATGCAAAGTAACATTAATATCTCTCCCCACTGTTCCCTTGAGCAGAGTTCAGCTGTCAATTTTAGTCCTGAGCAACTTGGAGATCATCAACATGACCAGAAAGGTTTTTGGATTTGTTACATCAAGGGCAGAGTGAGCTGCATATTTTTAATATAACTTTATAAAGACAGTTCCTAATTTTAATATCATAGGCATATTTAAAGACAAAATGATTAAATATGATTCTTATAATTAAAATATACACGTACACGTTAATATATTATTTTGATATTTTAATCTTCAAGTTAAAAATCACTCCTACTTTAAAGTAACTCCTGATTCTTCAGTAGCTTTTCAGTATTTATGTGACTAAGCATGAGGTATTTTATTCAGGTGATATCGCATGCATGTTCTTATTGTTCATGAAAATCGGAACAACCAAAAATCATTCTAAAATTGAAACAATATCCCTGGCTGGGTGCTCAGTTGGTTGAAGCATCATCTTGTACAACAAAGGTTGCAGGTTCAATTCTCAGTCAGGGCACATACCAAGGTTGCATGTTTGATCCCAGGTTGGGATGCGGACAGGAGATAACCAATCAATGTTTCTCACATGGGTGGTTCTCTCTCTCTTAGGTCCTCTCCCTAAACATATCCTTGGGTGAAAATTAAAAATAAAAAAAAATAAAAATTGAGCCCTAGCCATTCTGGCTCAGTGGATAGAGAGTCAGACCACAGACTGATGGGTCCTGGGTTAGATTCTGCTGAAGGGCACCTACCTCCGTTGCAGGCTCAATCCCTGGCCCTGGTCAGGAGCGTGTGCAGGAGGCAACTAGTTTATGTGTCTCTCACACATTGATGTTTCTCTCTCTCTCTGTTTCTCCCTCTCCCTTTCACTCTCTAAAAATCAATGAAAAAATATCCTCTGGCTGAGGATACATACATACATACATACATACAAACATACACACATAGATAAAATTGAAACAATAAATGTTAAATAGCACCATGACTACACATTTGGCACTCAATAAAGTTATATTCCTTCTAGCATATGTTTGTGTGATATTGACATATAGTTATAATTGCCACATATAGATGGAGCCATAGAAATGTAAATAAAAAGAAGAGATGTGGAAGAGGACTAATTTATTGATGGCTTCTCATATGTGAGGTAACAAACCCAGTATTTTACATGTGCTAGCTGATTTCATCCTTTCAATAATGCTTCAAGGTATGATTTATTAAGCTTTCTACAGACTAGAAAATTGATATTCAGTGAGGTTAAGTAGTGTGACCAATGTCACTGCCTGGTGAATGGTGGACTCAGGAATCAGAGGCACACACCTCCCCTGCCCATAATCCTTTTCCACTACACTACTTGGCCTTCTCATTCTAAAGACTGACTCTCAGTAGTTAAAATCCTTAATGTCCTGTGGGAAAGCTTGAAATGAAAATGATCATGGCTCACTTGGCAGTGCACCAAATGGTTCTCCAAGCTCAAGGTCATTGTGTCTCATACCTGTTTTGATATTGGCAATGTTTTTTGAGGAATCTCAAGGATATCTACCACCTTCCAGTTATGGGTCCCAGAACAATAAGGAGGACTCAGCCAGAAGCTATGGCCACATCTGGTCCAAGGTCAAGCTGCCGAGAAGGAAAAAGGTTGTTATAATTCATCATTTCCAGGCTGACACTGCCTCTCAATTTAGACCAGTCTCCATTTCCTTATTCCTTGCCCCCAGTTTGCTGTTTTTTCTGATCCCAGCTCTTCCAACTCCAAACCATCCTCTAAACTGCTGTCAGAGATCTTGAAGTTTATAAAATGCAAATCTGACTTGTCACTCTCTTTTAAAACACCCCTTAATCCTCCTTGGAATTATGACAATGTTCAAACTTCTTAGATCAGCACATCAGAGTTTGGACCCTTCTTGCTTCTCTAGCCTTGACTCTCCCCTTCTCTCATTTTACTCTCCTATCTTCCTCTCTGATCATTCTGAAATAATGTGACAAGCTGCTTCATATCTCCAAGCCTTTGTTCATGCAGTTGTATCTGCCTGGAATATTTTTTTCTTCCCTTTTCTTCTAAGTAAATCCAACTTTGTCTTTCATGGTTGAGCTCCAACATTAACTTCTTTTGGCCTAAATATCTGATTTGTATGTCCCACTGTGGAATCATATATGATAGAATTACATTACTGATTTACAATAAATTACTTGTCTGTATTTTCCATTATATGTTAAACTTCTTGAGAACAGGGACTATGGTTTCAGTCATGCGATTTCCTGTGCATATCACAAGAGTATGGGCTCTATATTTTGCTTTTTGAACTAGAATCTAAGCACTTCCACTTACTGTCTGACTTCTCCCTTCTAAACCTCACTTTTCTCATCTATGAAATGGAACATTACCCACCTTATAGTATTTCTAGAATTAAGTGGGTATAGCCCATGTCGATAAAGCACAGTGTCTTCCATTTATTAAGTATTTAGTAAATGATAGCTAGTACTATAGTGAGAACAGTGACCATTTATTTAATGAATAATAATTATCAATGAACAAAACTAATGATTATGTATTAAATAACATTTTAATAGAATTCTGAAGGACTGCCACTTTTATCACACCTATAAGAGTAATTCTTAACAAGAGCTAAATTTCTTGTATCTAATAGAGAAAGGGAACTAAGCTATCTTCTAGTCTCCTTGTTCTGTTTTACATAAGAGTATTTGAGGCCTTATGACATTAACTGCATCAGTTAGAATTTGATCAGAGAAGCAGAACCATTTTGAATGACAGAGAATGAAGGATTTATTATAAAGACTAGAGGCCTGGTGCATGAAATTCGTGCACAGAGGGGGCTTGTCCCTTAGCCCAGCTTGCACCTTCTCCAATCTGGGACCCCTTGAGGGCTGTCTGACATCCCTCTCACAATCCAGCACTGCTGGCTCTCAACTGCTTGCCTGCCTCTGCCTGATTGCCCCTAACAGCTTCTGCTTGCCAGCCTGATCACCCCAACTATTCCCCTGACAGCCTGATTGATGCCCAACTGCTCCCTGGCCAGCCCTATTGCCCCTAACTGCCCTCCCCTGCAGGCCTAGACCCCCCAACTGCCCTCCTCTTCTGGCCTGATCACCCCTAACTGCCCACAACTGCCCTCCCCTGCTGGCCATCTTGTGGCAGCCATCTTGTGTCCACATGGGGGCAGCCATCTTGTGTGTTGGAGTGACAGTCAATTTGCATATTAACCTTTTATTAGATAGGATTCGAGCTTGGGCATCTGTGAAAGCTGGTAGAGGAGTCTATGCAAAGCTGTTGCTTTCATCTCTGGTGGTGAGTCCACGGTCATTGTAGGTCAGCAGCACCAGCAGTCAGAAGTCAAAGCTGGGCCTCAGGTAAAGGAACATGAGGACAAACTGAAATCTTAAAAAAGAAAAGAAATTGGAACCCACGGGACAAACTGGCACTCACATTTTTCTCTCACTGCCTCCAACCTTGATGATACGAGTAAATTAAAAAGGGAAACAGTGCCCTTTGCCACTGAGCTGCACATGTGCCTAGTCTAAGACTTGGAGAAACTGAAGGGTAAGAAGTGGCAGGAGCTGGAGGAGCTGAGGGGCAGGTGGCTACTGGCACGGCCAAAATGAGCCAGAAGGTAAGTAATGTGTGTGAGTTGCGGCAGTGTGTGGGGCCCTGCACTGACCTTCAGAGCACAGAGGCTGCTGATTCATTTTCACCTTCTAAATCTCATGAAAAATTATGTTGTGGTCAACAGTTCCAGCCCTGGCCAGTGTGGCTAAGTTGATCAGGCATCGTCCTATACACTGAGAGGTGAGGGATTCAATTCCCTGTCAGGGCACATGCCCAGGTTTCAGGCTCCATCACCAGTAGGGAGCGTGCACGAAACAGCCGATTGATGTTTCTCATTGATGTTACCACCTCTCCCTCTCCCTTCCTCTCTCCCTAAAATCAATAAAAACATTTTTTTTTAAAAAGAAGAAAATGCAGTTCCACCTCAGATAAAGCGGCACAGTTTAAAGCCACCACATCAAGTAACAACTCCACAAATATGCAATTATTAAACTGGCCCTAGAACCCAATGTTCTTTTCATTAGCTTACTCTCCCAACTCTAATTGTATCAAAGTTAAGAATAGATTAGACCTGCCGAACCTCAGAGGGAAGGTAGGGGAGGGTGGGGATAAGGGGGAGAGATCAACCAAAGGACTTGTGTGCATGCATATGAACCTAACCAGTGGTCATGGGCAACAGGGGGTTGGGGTCATGCGTGGGGAGGGGTTTGGGATGAGAATAGGGGAATGAGGACAAATATGTGATACCTTAATCAATGAAGAAATTGAAGAAAAATAAAGAATGTGCAGGGTGGGGCAAAAGCAGGTTTATAGTTCTTCATATGCCAAACAGTTTATTCTTGCATTATTATCTATTTATTATTGCATTATTTTCCATGTGAACAACTGAAAACCTACTTTTGACACACCCTGTATCTTTAACTGTGGACATATTAAGTATTCCATTTTTGAAAACAGACATCAAAGCCCTGGATTTTCATCAAAAGCAATGCTAATCTTGCCAGTAATTCTCATTGTGCTATCAAGTGGTCCGTGAAATTATTAGGCCCAACCTCCTTATTCAACATGACATCCATATTGAAAAAGAAATTGGCTAAATACAAATCATTAGAATAGTCTACTTCTTGACAAACCAGGGGGAATAGTTTCCAGAGTCCTGATACTCATTGAGCAATTCTAAATTGTTCATTTTGGGTCAAAATCACATAAACCTATTTACTCATGGGGGCTTTGGTATCCCAGAAATGACCTATTCAATGACCATTAAACCACAAATAGCCACCAGCCATTTTTAATTTTATTTTTTTCTGATTTTGTAAAACTCCTGCTGACACTCTAAATTCTACTTAGTCGTGAGGGAGGTTTTTACCTACAGACCTGAATTTTCACAAAATATTTGGTTGAATGGCTTCCTCCAACTAGTTACATATTGCTCAAAAAGCTATGTGATCAACTGTAACTGAAGAAAACATTAAAAAACATATAAAATTGAATAAAAGCCATAAGACTTTTGAAGAACCACCTCTAGGTGGCCCCAGAGCTCTGTTTCTGCTCTGACATCTTGGCTGCTTCTTTCAAAAGTTTCTACTAACACAGAGACTGCAACACACCTAGTGAGAAGTATTAACTTTGTGACAAAGTGCATTCCCTTACCCAGTTCAATTTCATTTTATATTCATGACCACTTCTAAACGTGCACTGTTTTGAAAACACATCCTTTCAATTCTTTCCACAGCTCTTGATTTGCCTTTCTGGGGGATGATTTAGCTCAAAAACATAAATCAGTTGTCTCATAATACTCCATACTACACTGAGTGGCCAGATTATTATGATTGCTGCGTGCATAATAATCTGGCCACTCAGTCTATTTGTATCTCAAATGGGTACAAAAAGTATTCTAGACCTTTGCTGGAGATCAACCATCTATTTGTCATGAGCTTTCAATCAGCCAGTGCAACGGGAAAAACTGGTCAGCTGCACGGTTTATAGTATCTTTGATATCAAACAAATGAGGTACTCAAGAGAAATACACTGAGTGGCCAAATTATTATGCATTCAGAGAGCATAAATATCTGGCCACTCAGTATATATGTAAAACATCTATATAATGCCCTGACTGTTTTTAAAAACACATTTTTATTGATTTCAGAGAGGAAGGGAGAGGGAGAGATAGAAACATCAATAATAAGAAAGAATAAGTGATTGGATGCCCCGTCCACACCCCTTATTGAGGATCAAGCCCCATCCTAGGCATGTGCCCTTCACGGGAATCGAACCTGGGACCCTTCAGTCCGCAGGCTGATTGCTCTATCCACTGAGCCAAATCAGCTAGGGCCTGACTGACATTTTAATTATAAATTGTTCTGTGGATGAGAGTAAAGGCCCTTTAAGTGTGCCTGGAACCATTTTTCCCCACGATAACGGCAGATTCCAAGAATCTGGCTTCTTCACCTCCGTGGCTGAACCCTCACTTAACAGGCTTTGATTCTGCACAGCAGGCTTTCCAGAGCACAAGCAGAACTGACCCACAGGGCATGTTTGCCTTGGCGAGACAGCTGGGTTTCCAGAGGTGGACTGAGGTGTCAGAAACTACCGTGTGAGGATGGGAGCTAGCTTCAGAGTCCCGTTTCAAAGCAGTGACTTTTCTGAATTCTGAAACCAGAGTTCCACAGAAACTTCAGAATGAGGACCTTCTGCATTGGAGGCCAGTGTCATGAATGTCTCTAAGTAAAACACAACTCTCTTCTTCCCCTGTAGCCTTTTCTTTCCTTCTGTCTGCCATTCTTGCCAATTCTGTCTATGCTATTAATTAAAACAAGAATATTTACTGGTGATAGTTGAACACATCAAGTTTCCCAAAGATTTCGTTTATCTAATAAGATATCTATAATAATAAAAGGGTGATATGCTAATTAGACAAGACATCCTTCTGGACAAAGCCTGGGCTGTGAGAGAAGGCCTGTGTCCTGGGTGCCGGGGAGAAGCTGGTGCCGGCAGCTGGGAAAGGAAGGCGTACTCTTGCATGAATTCCATGCATCAGGCCTCTAGTTCTTTAATATTACAATAAAGCAGGTTATGACCTGGGGTTTTAGAGTTGGGGATATGTGGGCTGAGTTTTAGCTATGCCACTGACTAGCTGTGCAGCCATCTTAAACAGTATAATAAAAATGATACGTTTGGAGCCTTCCTGTGAGGATCAGACAAAATGTCAATGGATATAGTGATTAGCATCGAAAAAGCATGCCATAAGTGCTGGCTCTTACTATTTTTAATAGATTATACAGAAGCTAAATTATAATGGCACCTAGGAGTGAGTTTAAAACCTGAAGTTTAAACCTACATCTTGTTTTTTGTTTTTTTTGTTTTTTTTTGTTTTTTTTTTTTTTTTTTTTTTTTTTTTTTTTTTTTTTTTTTTTATCCAGGCATTATCATTTGTGAATTGTGAGACCTTGGGCAAACTGTTTAACCATTAATCCCCTATGCCAGCCATGGGCAAACTACAGCCCGCGGGCCAGATCTGGCCAGTTCGGCTGTTGTATCCAGCCCATGGAGACAAAAGAGCAGAGGGTTCTCTTGCTCTCCCCTCCGCTCCTTTACCAGCAGCCCAAGATGAGAGTGCCAGCATAGTCAGGTTGTTTTTGTTCCGGCCCTCCGGTCCAGTTTAAGAATCCATTGTGGCCCTCGAGTCAAAAAGTTTGCCCACCCCTGCCCTATGCCTTTGTCTCTGTATCTGCTGAATGGAAAGTAATACAATAGTTAATAAATAATAATGCAACGATAAATTGCTTCACGTACCTACAACTGTAAGTCTACTTCTGCCCACCCCTGCATCACTTAGAAAGGGCTTAGTGCATAATAAGTGCACAATAAAGTTGAGCTTCTTTCTAATCATTCTTCAGGATGAGCAACACAAACAGCTTATTTTTAAATGCATGCATTTCAATGTTAATTTTTTTTTTTTTTTTAGAAAATGCATACTCGCATTTAGAATGATAGGTGACAGGCCAAGAAGAATTAGTCTCCTAGCAACAAACTGAACAATTTTGAGGAGCAAGACAGAGAAAGTGGGGACCTTGCCTTTCATACACATCTTTTCCACCTCTTTTTTTCCTTTCACTCTTGCCAGGAGGCTATCTTAGGAGATGTGATAATTAAGTAGGTGTCATTGCATAAAAATGTCAACAAATTTCAGGAAGAGTTGGAAGTGGCATCAGAAATCACTGAGCGTGCATCACGCAATTATGAGAACTTGTTTAAAAATACAGAACTTTGATCGTCATCAGAAGAGGAGTTGACTATGTAGGTCATGCCTGGGAACTGGCATTTTCACTAGCACTCCAGGTGATCCACATGCGAATCAAGACAGCGAACACCTTCACAAGGGGTAAAATTCCATTTTTAGAAAAATCTGACTTTAAAACCTAAGATTTGAATCACTATTTTACTTTGGTCTTAAAGAATGTGCCCAACTATTTGTATGCAATATATATATATATATATATATATATATATATATATATATATATATATATATATATATATCCCTAACATGCAAATAGATCGAATGGTGGATCAACAACCGAACAACCAAACAGCTGGTCGCTATGATGTGTGCTGACCACCAGAGGGCACACATGGAACATGGTGGGCATCGGCAGCAGAGCACAGAACATGGCAGGCATTGGCTGCGGCAGGGATGGTGGAGCAAGTGAGCGGGGGTGCCAGACCAAGGTGGGGAGCCAGTCGCTGTCATGGTGGTGAGCCTCTGGTGGTTACTGAAAATTCTCTGCTCCCACATGCAAGGTTCACCGGGCACCAGCAGGGGATGCAAGCAGGGCCTGAGTTGTCAGTGGGTGTAAATGGTGGCTGCTTCCCAATCACCCTTCAGGAACAGAGGAAAGTGGAGAAGCCCTCAGGGGTGATTAGGGCCCGCAACTGCCACTCATACCCACTGACTGCTCCAAGCAATGGGGTGCGAGTGGGGCCCACACTGGCAGTGAGTGTGGGCAGTGGTCCCACGTTCCCTGTCTGCCAGCAACCCTGCTTCCATCACCACGGCTCCAATGTGCCAAGGATGGGTCCCCTGTGCCCACCCTTCCTTTTAAGGTGCATAAATTCATGCACTGGGCCCCTACTGTATTGATAAGCGCAAAAGTTTAGCAACAGTGTAAATTTCAAAAAAATAATGGATTCATTAAATAAATCATATCAATTCTATCCATATGATGGAATGGTATGTAGCCATTAAAATTGAAACTTTGTCCCTAGCTAGTTTTGCTCAGTGGGTAGAGCATCAACCTGCAAATTGAAGAGTACCAGGTTCAATTCAAGTCAAGGGCAAATACCTTAGCTGCAGGCTGGATCCTCTGCCCTGGTTGGGGGGTGTGTGCAGGAAGCAACCAATCTGTGTGTCTCCGTATCTCTATCACATCGATGCTTCTCTCAGTATATCTCTCCCCCTCCCTTCCACTCTCTCTAAAAATCAATGGAAAAATATTCTCAGGTGAGGATTAACAAAACAAAAATTTTGAAACTTTGTTTTTATAAGTTCATAATTTAGTGGTAAGTGAAAAGAGAAAGTAGTGAAGATATAGGCAGTATAAATCTTTTTTATCAAAAATATAGTTATAGATGCCAAAAAGGACATATACTAAATATTATTATGCTTAACTCTGCATAATAGCTTATAGATAATTGTGCATATTTCTTTGTGCTTTCCAGTGCTTTCAAGGTTTTCTTTGAGCATCATGATTAGGGATTATATATAATCTTAAAAATATCATATTTTAAAATCCCTAATCATTATATATATCTTGATAAACACATTTGCCAAGAAAACTGTAGTAGGCAGAAGCAGAGTAATGGATCCCCCACAGATGTTCACACTGTAATCCCTAGAAACTGAATATGTTACTTTACATGGCAAAAGGAACTTTAAAGACATGATTAAGGGTTTGTTAGAGACCTTGAGATGAATTTTTCTGGATTACCCAGTGGACCTAATCTAATCTAATGCATCCCTTAAAAGCATAGAATTTGCATGGGTTGTGGTTAGAGAGATAGATCAGAATGATGGCATAAGGGTCAGAGAGATGTGATCTAAGCAGAACTCAACCTTGCTTTGCTATGAAGTTGGAGGAAGGGGATCACAAGACAAAAATGCTGACAGTGTCTAAAATTGAAAGACAAATAAACAGTCTCTCTCCTACAAGCTTCAGAAAGAAGTGCAATCACTGACTGGCCTTGATCTTAGCCCAGTGAGATCTGTGTTGAACTGCCTAACTGCAGAACAGGAACATAATAAATGGGTGTTGTTTTAAACCACTGAGTTTGTCGTCATTTGCTTCAGCAGCGATAGAAAACTAAAATAAAAACAAAGCTAAATATTTGCCAATGTTTAAGCTCTTTGCTAGTGTATAGCCCCTCTGCCATAATCAGCAATCAAATTGCTGCCCTTATCAACAGTGCTTATTACAATTATAAATGTTAATTGTAGAAACAACTTCAGCAATCATCTAATTCAACACATATTTTACACATGAAGAAATTAAAGCCTGGAGAGGTATGTGATTGAGCTGTTGAAAAATTAAAATGCTTTATGTTGCAAGTATCAGAAAAGTTGGGCTCACTCTGATTTGGACAATGAGTTATTATGTCACATAACAAGAAACAAAGTGGTCTTCACCACAGGGTACCAGAACTCTAGTTATTGGTGAGTCCCTTGGCCCTGGGTATTGGCAAGACAACTGGCCCAGCAGTAGGCCTCACACCCATGTATGACAATGCCCAGAGGAAGAATAGGAGTGTCTCTTCCTGTATTTTCTTCTTAACAGTGAGGAATAGTTGCCCTTCAGCAATATATGCTGCGATTCTGAACATGAAGATTAGAAGCAGACTGACTAGTTTCAAACAACAATGCTGACTCTTAGCTGGATAACCTTCCTTCAGCAAGTTATTTAACCTCTTTGTGTCTCACCTTCCTCAACTGTAAAATGGCATGAGTACATTTTGCTTACCTCACTGAGTTTTTGTTTTTTGTTTTTTTGTTTTTAAAAAAACATATTTATTGATATTTTTACAGAGAGGAAGGGAGAGAGATAGAGAGCTAGAAATGTCAATGAAAGAGAAACATCGACCAGCTGCCTGCAACCAAGGTACATGCCCTTGCCGGAATCGAACCCGGGACCTTTCAGTCCACAGACCGACACTCTACCACTGAGCCAAACCGGTTTTGGCCTCACTGAGTTTTTGGAGAATTAAATGTCTGACCCGGGAGTTTGGGAATTCAACTGCTTGCTATGACGTGTGCTGACCACCAGGGGGCAGCGAGGGACACGGTTGGCATGGGTGACATGAAGCTGGCAGCAGGAGGCAGTGGAGGTGCTACCCACCCCAATAGACCCCAATGAGAGCGGGAGCATGGCGAGATGGTGAAGCAGGTGATCAGGTGGCATCAGGCCAAGGCGGGTGAGAGCAGGGGCCAATTGCCTTGCCAATTGCCCTGCAGACAGCGACCAGTGGTGGTGACTGGGGGCAGGGCCACCACCTGGCTCCCAGGCCCTGAGGGAGCCAGGCTGGAGGCCCGGCCCCAACTGATCATCCCGCAGGCAGGATGGTAGAGCAGGTGAGAGGGTGGTGCCAGGCCAAGGCAGGGTACCAGGTGGGGCTGTGGGGCTGTAGGGCTGCGAGGCTGGAAGTGTGAGCTAGGGCCCAATTCCTGAAGGCCACCCCAAGGGACCCCACCCATGCACGGATTCATGCACCAGGCCTCTAGTTGTGTATAGAGAGCTTAGAACATTCTGTAGTAAATAGTGAGTAATGTAGTTACTGACAATGTTCAAGCTTTCCTCTATCCACATCCTTAGGGTATAGTCCCCTTCCACCCTGACTCTGGGCTCAACCATGTGACTTATCTTGGCCAATGCAATAGTATTGGTCATGACACAAGCAGAGCCTTGAAATGCACTCATGTGTGTCAAGGCTTGCCTTTTGTTGTTGCTCTTGAACACTACTATCCTATGAAGCAGCCCAAAGTAGCCTGCAGGAGAGCAAAAACATTGTTTCTGTTGTCCCAGCAGGCAGCTAGACATAAGAATGAGGCCATTTTAGATCATCTAGTCGCCAATTATAGCTCCAGCTGGCTACAGACACCTCTGCAAAGTACAAGTTATCCAGGGAAGCCCAGAACTAAAGAACCTCACAGCTAATCCAAAGAATCATGAGCCAAGTTGTAGATTAAAGTCGTTACTAGTAAGTCTGGGGGGTGGTTTGTTTATGTAGCAAAGGCTAACTGGTACAGTTAAACACTCAATAAAAATTAGGTATCCTTTGCTACTTTCATTGCTCAATCACCAACAACGGTACAATTATCTAAATAATCATAACAATTATTAGTTTAGATCAGAAGCTTTCCACCCTGGTAGACAAAGCCTTTTGCGATGTGGTACCCTCCCTCCATATTTTTCTAGCTTTCTCTATTCCTCTACCTACCTGTAGCCTGAATTCTTGACAAACTATGGGTATCATTGTCCCCTAATGAATCCTGTCCTCTTCTGCCTCACTGCCTGTGCTTGTGTCCTGCTCTGTACCCACTCTTAAATGTATGTAAAGCCTTAGCAAGTGACAGAGGTAATTCCGGTAAGCAGCCAGTGTTGGCACTCATCATTTGATTTGGAGTAACTATTGAGGAGAGATGGATGTGAGTCATCAAAATCAATATGCACATGATCACACAGCTGCTCAGTAGCAGAGTGATAATACTGGCTAGTTCTCTTGAGCCCCTTCCTAGTTGGTTTTCTCTATCACCGCATGCTGTGGGAGACAGTGATACCCTCAGGCATTCACAACAAGTTAATTATTGGACATATTGTCCAACAGCAGAGGGTAACTTGTTCACATTGTTTCTCTTTGAGCTGCACATATTCTGAGGCAAAATAGAAAACTTCAGATACCATTACTGAGACTTTCTTTTCTTTTTTTTCCCAGCAGTGGTGAGTGTTCAGCATCAGGCATGAGAAAGTTAAGCTGAACAAAAGGGAGGGAAACCTTGTAGAGAAAGCAAGCTCAGCTTTTAAAAAATTGCTAAGTTTGCCAACTCAAGAGCCCAGGACAGCTTTAAAAAATTGAACGGAGGAAAACCAATTAAACACTTTCAGCTGCTATTCTGGGGCTCACCCAAAAAACACAAATCAAAAGAGGAAATATTTAATTATTAGTAGCAGCTGGATTTCTGAGACAGGTGTGTTTTGTTTTTTGTTTTTCTTTAGATAAGTCCTGATCTTGCTGCTGCTTCCCAGAAGGCCAAATGATTTTTCAAATTCCACAAAACACTTTATTGTGGATTTGCCCACAGTGATAGTCAAAGAAATCCTAATGGCTTAATGCATATTCCTGAGCATTCCAACTTTCATTTCCAAAAATGTCAGAGGCTTCCCATGGTTTATCAATATCTTTGACCTGGTAGACAAAGCCTTTTACAATATGACACCCCCCCTCCCACATCCCTTACTAGCTTTCTCTATTATGCTACCTACTTGTAGCCTGAATTCTTGACAAACCAAGGGGCTCATTGTCCCCAAATAAACCCTGTCTTCTGCTGCCTCATTGTCTGGGTTTATGCCCTGCTCTATACCCACCTCTTCCTTATATCCTCACTGGTTAAAGAACCCATTTTTCAAGACCAACCTCAAATGTTAGCTTTATGAAGTCTTTCTGTATTTTTGGTGAAACTCACCAGCCACAGACTACCTGTAACACACAAGTTTAGTCAAGGTTTATATAATTTCCTGTGGCATGGAACTATGAGAACTCGGGTTGTAAGGAGGGTTTAAGGAGGCAGGGGCCATTTCTGGATGGGATGCTGTTAGGAAGCAGAATCCACTTGGTTAATGGGTATGTTATAAGTTTTATAAAAGAGGTGAAGAAGAACATATTAGACAGAAGAAGGGCTCATTTAGCCACTTTAATATAGCAGAGTCCTTGCTTTGTGGCTTGGCTGACGATTTATTTATTAATTTATTGTTTAAAATATTTCATGTCTTCTTTTTTTCCTCCATTAACCCCCCCCCCCGGGCATTCCCACTCCTGAGGGCAAGCCCCCAGTGTCTGTGTCCAATGTTCACGCTCATATGCATGCATACAAGTGCTTTGGTTGATCTCTGACCCCACCTCCCCTGCATTCTCCCCAAGGTTGGGACAGTCTGCTTAGTGCCATCTTGTCTCTGGATCCATTTTTGTTCATCAGTTTATGTTGATCATTATATCCCACAACTGAGTGAGATCATGTGATATTTATCTTTCTCTGACTGGCTTATTTCATTTAGTATAATTTCTCCAGTTCCATCCATGCTGTTGCAAATGTTAAGGATTCCTTCTTTTTTACTGCAGCATAGTATTCCATTGTGCAGGTGTGCCACAGTTTTTTATTCCACTCATCTCCCGATGGGCACTTAGGCTGTTTCCAAATCTTAGCTATGGTGAATTGTGCCACTATGAACATAGAGGTGCATATATCTTTTATAATTGTTGTTCCTGGCTTCTTGAGATATATTTCTAGAAGTGGGATCACTGGGTCACATGACAATTCCATTTTTAGTTTTTTGAGGAAACTCCATACTGTTCTCCATAGTGGCTGCATCAGTCTGCATTCCCACCAGCAGTGAAGGAGGGTACCTTTTTCTCCAAACCCTCTCCAGCACTTGTCATTTGTTTATTTGTTGATGATAGCCATTCGAACAGGTGTGAAATAGTACCTCATTGTTGTTTTGATTTGCATCTCTCGGATGATTAGTGACTTTGAGCATGTTTTCATATGTCTCTTGGCCTTCTGTATGTCCACCATTTTAAAAAATATATATTTTATTGATTTTTTACAGAGAGGAAAAGAGATGGGGATGTGCCCATAACCGAGATACATGCCCTTGACCTGAATTGAACCTGGGACACTTCAGTCTACAGACTGACACTCTATCCATTGAACCAAACCAGTTAGGGCTATATGTCCACTTTTGGAAGATCCTTTACCCATTTTTTATTATTAGATTGTTTGTCCTCCTTTTTTAAGTTGTATGAGTTCCCTGTAAATTTTAGAGATTTAAACCTTATCTGAAATAGCACTGTCAAACATCTACTCCCATACAGTGGCTTTCTTGTTGTTTTATTGATGGTTTCTTTTGCTGTGCTTTTTATTTTGATGTAGTACCATTTGTTTATTTTCTCCTTAGTTTCCTTCTAGACTTAATAAATAAATTTGGCAATGTAGCAGGATACAAAATTAACACCCAGAAATTTCTGACTTTTTTATACACAAACAATTAACTCACAGAAAGAGAAACTAAAAAAGCAATTCCATTTACCATTGCACCAAAAAAATTAAGATGCCTGGGAATAAAATTAACTAAGGAGGTAAAAGACCTATACTCAGAAAACTACAGGACACTGAAAAAAGAGACAGAGGAAAGCATAAACAAATGGAAGAACATACCGTGTTTATGGATTGGTATAATCAACATCATTAAAATGTCCATACCACCCAAAGCAATTTATAGACTTAATGAATTCTGCATTAAAATACCAATGGCATATTTCACAGATCTAGAATAAACTCTCCAAAAATTCATCTGAAAAAAAGAAGACCCTGAATAGCCACAATAGTCCTAAGAAAGAAGAAAAAAGTTAGAGGGGTCACAATACAAGATATCAAGCTATAATATAAAGTCACTGTTCTCAAAACAGCCTGCTACTGGCACAGGAACAGACATATAGACCAATGGAGAAGAACATAGAACCCAGAAACAGACTCAAGGCCTTATGCTCAATTAATATTTGACAAAGGAGACAACAGCAGGCAATGGAGTCAAGACAGTCTCTTCAATAAATAGTGCTGGGAGTTGAAACCGGTTTGGCTCAGTGGATAGAGCGTTGACCTGTGGACTGAAAGGTCCCGGGTTCGATTCTGGTCAAGGGCATGTACCTTGGTTGCAGGCACATCCCCAGTGGGGGGTGTGCAAGAGGCAGCTGGTCGATGATTCTCTCTTATCGATGTTTCTAACTCTCTATCCCTCTCTCTTCCTCTCTGTCAAAAATCAATATTTTTAAAAAATAGTGCTGGGAAATTTGGCCAGATACATGCAAAAAAAAATGAAACTAGATCACCAACTTACACCATACACAAAAAACAAATTCAAAATGGTTAAAGAACTTCAATGTAAGATGAGAAACCATAAAAATATTAGAAGACTCCATAGGCAGCAAAATGTCAGATATATGTCCTAACAATATTTTTATTGATACAGCCCCTAGGGCAATAGAAACTAAGGAGAAAATATTTATTTATTTTTAATATATTTTTATTGATTTCAGAGAGGAAGAGAGAGGATGAGAGACATAGATACATGAATGGTGAGAGAGAATCATTTATTGACTGCCCCCTGCATGTCCTCTATTAGGGATTGACCCTGCATCCCTAGCATGTGTCCTGACTTGGAATTGAACTGTGACCTCCTGGTTCATAAGTCGATGCTCAATCACTGAGCCACGCCAGCCAGGCTGATGATTTATTATATATTGTGTATATATATTCTGTTTATATATACCTGTGTGTTGTTCACATTTAGTTTGGATATATCAACTCTCAGGATTCTTTTTCATTCTTTTACTATGCAACTAGTGCCCATGTTTTCAGAATCTCCATAGTGCAATGTGGAAAAAAAAAATCCCACAGTAACATCAACATTAACCCTCATAGGTTGTTCCTTTTTGTTTCTCGTTGACTCCTAAATATTTTATACTTCACATTAAATCACAACTTCTTTTAAAAATTCAGCATGTTTTGCAAAAAAAGAAAAATGTGGCATGAGTACGCTTGCATATCTGAAAGAAACAGAATAGCAAGTATCGTTCTTAGACAGACATGTTCTCTCCAGTTGATCACAGTCCCACTTACTCACACAGTGTAGGCATGCCCATGTATACTGGACTCATAACCCTCACCTGCTGGTCCCTAGGGATATTTGAGACTACATTATCTTCTTCTTTATGTTTTAGAGTTAAATAAAGAACTGTATGGAACAGTAGGGAGAATGGACCAGCAGGAATGAAGTAACAGCAGCCTGTAAATAAAATTTACAGGGAGGTCATATTGCAAAAGACTTTGTAGGCCAGAACTACTAAACTCTAGCCTTGTAGGAAGAAGGCAGGCAGAGACAATGCATAAATGAATGCCCTGAATTCCAATAAAATGTTACTTATAAAAGCAGGTGGTGGACAAAATTTAGCCCACAGGACCAATGCTAACTTGTGAGACCTATTCCTGACAAGGATAATTTACTGAGATGTTATAGTGTGTTGTTCTTTTTGTGTGTGTTTCCATTCCCCATTCCAAGAACATAGTCAGGCCTTTCCTTGGGGTCATTGGTGCTCTTTGACAGGAATCCACCTTTCTACCGAAAATCTGATGGAAATATGCTTGGGCTTTAAGGGCCTAGATGAAGAGACAGGCTGAGAGGGAAATTGCCAACTATGAGGGAATGGGAAAACTTTGAACTAGGAAAGCATCAATGATTTGGGGTCTGTGTTCTATAAGTATCAAAACTTCCCACCATGGCCCTGGCCACTGTTGCTCATGGTTAGAGTGCCAGACCATGCACCAAAGGGTCATTGGTTAATTCTCAGTAAAGGGCCCAATCCTCGGTTACAGGCTCGATTTCTGGCACAGTCAGGGTGCATGTGGGAGGAAATCAATCAATGTTTCCCCATCTCTCTCTCTATCTCTCTCAGTAAAAATCAATGGGAAAAAATATCCTCGAGTGAGGATTAACAAAAAGCAAAAACACTCCCCACTATGTATTCACCCACAAGATCTCTAGTAGAATTATGTAACTCAAAGAGCCTGGAACTGAGAAAT
The DNA here is from genome assembly GCA_963924515.1 of Vespertilio murinus. NCBI lineage: Eukaryota > Metazoa > Chordata > Mammalia > Chiroptera > Vespertilionidae > Vespertilio > Vespertilio murinus. The sequence goes on from OZ004710.1 coordinate 17,212,911, forward strand.
TGGGGTGCTTATGCCAGCAAAATTCTTGGGCCCATAGAACTTCTCAGGTGAATATACAGACTTGGACCATGAACAGGTCAGCAACAAGATTGGAGTTGAGAATCAAATAGAATTAAAACTTTGAAGGGTAAAATAATGTGATATATCTTGTATAGCCTAATTATTGAGTAAAATGCAAAGTAGATCTAGAGACATTAAAGCATACAACAGACTGAGGATTCTCAGAGGGAAGAGGATGGGGCTGGAAGAGATTAACCAAATAATTTATATGCATACTAGAGGCTCAGTGCACGAATTCATGCATGGGTGGGGTCTCTCAGCTGGCTGCAGGAGTTCGCTGTGGGAGTACACTGACCACCAGGGAGCAGCTCCTACATTGAGCATCTGCCCCCTAGTGGTCAGTAACATCATAGCAACCGTTTGACTGGTCATTCAGTTATTCGGTCACTTAGGCTTTTATACACACTGAGTGGCCAGATTATTATGATCTCTGAACACATAATAATCTGGCCACTCAGTGTGTGTGTATGTATTAGAGGCCTGGTGCATGAATTCATGTATGGGGAAGGGAACATGGGCAGTTGGCTGGCCTGCCTGCTGGTCAAACTCCTGGACGAGGGGAACATTTGTATATTAGCCTTTTATTATATAGGATATACACTGAGTGTCCAGATTATTATGTGTTCAGAGATCATAATGATCTGGCCACTCAATGTATATAGATATGCATAGCCCGTGGACATACACAATAGTGTGATGAAGGCCTGGGGAGGAGGGAAGAGAAGGCAGGAGGGGGCAAAGGGAAGCAGAGCAGGGGGCATTTGTAATACTTTCAATATTAAAGATAAATTTTTAAAATGCAATATACTGCATTTTCATTCTTTGAACAATATTTTCTGAACAATAAATTCTATTATTTTTGAGAAAATCAATAACAAAGGCTGAATCACTTATTGATTTCACAAATGTATATTAAGTATCTAATATATTCCCTGGCATTCTTTTAGGTGTACAATGAGGTAGATTTGTTCAATAAGGAGTTTGCAACCACTTTTTTTCTTTTGCTACTGCCAACAGTGTCTCATGGCCAAGCAGCTGGATTCATAGGAATTGACAGGGTCTTCAAAGACTGAAGGAGTTAGTGTGCCCTCCTGCCACTTCCTGCGAGGCTCCAATCCACTTCAATCCAGACTGAGTACCTCAGAGGCTCCTCTTGCTTCCAGAACACGTGACTCTCTTCCTGAGGGCTTTCTCTGGTTGCATGGACATACTCAGTTCATGTGCAGGGCAGACCTGAGTAATGTGTGTATATATGCATGTGTGTGAAACAAGTTGTGAATGTGGTATGGAATTGATGCCTTTGAGAACAACCCTCAACCATTGGAAACAGTAGTAGAATAAACTCTCCTGCTTACTTGCCCCTTGGGTGAGAAAACCCTGAGATATGCGTTATATCATCTCCCAGACATCCCCAGTGGGACTCAGCCACAGTTGCTATAACCTATCTAATAAAAGAGTAATGTACAAATTGACCATCACTCCAAGACACAAGATGGCTGCCCCCATGTGGTCAAAGATGGCTGTCCCCATGGGGACACAAGATGGCCACACAAGATGGCTGACAGGGGAGGGCAGTTATGGGAAGTTGGGGGGTGACCAGACCAGCAGAGAGGGGCAGTTGGGGGAGACCATGCCTACAAGGGAGGGCATTTGGAGGAGACCAGGCCTACAGGGAAAGGCAGTTGAGGGGGACCAGGCCTGTAGGGAAGGACAGTTGGGAGGGGACCCAGGCCTGCAGGGAGGGCATTTGGGGAGGGATCAGGACTGCAGTGGAGGGAAGTTGGGGGGATCAGGTCTGCAGAGGAAGGCAGTTGTGGGCAATCAGGCCAGCAGGGAGGGCAGTTAGGAGTGACCAGGCCAGCAGAGGAGGGCAGATGGGGAGACCAGGCCAGCAGGGGAGGGCAGTTGTGGGGGAATCCGGCCTAAAGGGGAAGGTAGTTGGGGGGACCTAGGCCTGCAGGGGAGGACAGTTAGAGACAATCAGGCTGTCCAGGGAGCAGTTAGGTGTTGATCAGGCCGGCAGCAGAGTGGTTAAGGGGTAATCAGGCTGACAGGCAGAAGTGCTTAGGGGCAATCAGGCAAAGGCAGGCTAACGGTTGGGAACCAGCAGTCCTGGATTGTGAGAGAGATGTCTGACCTCCCTCAAGGGGTCCCAGATTGGAGAGGGTGCAGACTGGTCTGAGGGACACCCCAAACCCCCCATGCATGTTTCTCATGCACCGGGCCTCTAGTATATATATAAAACCCTAATATGCAAATAGACAAAATAGCAGAACAACTGAACAACTGAACTGGTCACTATGATATGTGCTAACCAGCAGGGGGCGCACACAGAATATGGATAGTGTCTGCCACAGTGGGATGGTGGAATAGGTGAGCAGGGGTGCCAGACCAAGGTGTGGTGCTGGTCACTGTCATCAGGGTGAGTTTCTGGTGGTTACTGAAAATTCTTTGTTCTCGTGCACCATAGTCCCGCCCAGCACTTGCACCTGTTGCCAGAGCTCGGCCCACTCACACATGTTGCTAGGCCCGATTGTCCCTGCTGCTGGGAGCAGTGGCAGTGGGAGTGGGGCTGCTGGCAGACAGGGTACCAGGGGCCATGGTGCGAGGGGCCGGGCAGGAGCATGGAGGATGGGCTGAGACTTGCCCCAGTGCCCACTGCAGCCCACAGTTCCTTTCAAGGTCACAAATTTGTGCACTAGGCTCCTAGTATGCTCATAAATGCTGTGTATCTTAGCTTCCTTCACTTCACTGTCTCCTTTCCCACTCTTATTCCAGTGATTCCCAAGATCACCTCACAAATAAGCTACTTGCACTTAAATCCTCATTTTGCCATCTATTTCCTGGGGAATCTAAACTAAGGTTCCCATCACCTTCAGTCATGCCTCAGCCTAAAGCAGTGGTTCTCGACCTTTCTAATGCCATGACCCTTTAATACAGTTCCTCATGTTGTGGTGACCCCCAACCATAAAATTATTTTTGTTGCTACTTCATAACTGTAAATTTGCTACTGTTATGAATAGTAATGTAAATATCTGTGTTTTCCAATGGTCTTAGGCTCTACAGCAGCAGTCGTGACCCACAGGTTGAGAACTGCTAGCAGGGTCGCCTAAGACCATCGAAAAACATACCGTATATTTAATTACGATTCATGACAGTAGCAAAATTACAGTTATGAAGTAGCAACAAAAATAATTTTATGGTTGGGGGTCACCACAACATGAGGAACTGTATTAAAGGGTCATGGCATTAGGAAGGTTGAAAACCACTGGCCTAGAGGGAAGGGGCACCATGAACACAGTTATGTCCACCTCAGCACACGTATGCAGGAGAGCCCCATCTCTGGGTCCTGGTTTATAAATGTGTGCTTATAGAGTAGAACATCTCTGAGCACATTGATTGACATATAGCTGAAAACAGCAGGCATATGATTTGCTTTGTAAATTAACAGTAAGCACAACAAAGGCAGATCTGTGTAATTCCCTCTTCTATCAGCACCAAACATAATGTTAGGAACCAAGTAGTTAGTGATGAAACAAAATTTCTTCCCCAGTGAGTCCGTGCCTACTTGTAACTAAGTAGTTTTTAGAAGCCAATTAGGTCTCTTAATTCACATTTCTAGTTATTATTTAGAACCTGAAAAAATGGTGTATGTGGTTCTTTGGAGTGAAATAATTTAAAGTATTTCCATGCAGTCTTCAGACATTTTTATGCAAAGTCTCTAAACTGACATCATCAAGAATACCCTGTTTCCCTGAAAATAAGACAGTGCCATATTAATTTTTGCTCCCAAAGATGCGCTAGGTCTTATTTTCAGGGGATGTATGTTTCCATGAAGTAGGTCTTATTTTCGGAGGATGTCTTATTTTTGGGGAACACGGTAGTTTAAATGTTCCACAGCTCTTTTTATCCACTCATCTACTGACAGGCACCTGCACTGTTTCCAAATCTTAGCTATTGTAAATTGCACTGCTATGAGCATAGGGGTGCATATATGGTTTCTGATTGGTGCTTTGGGATTCTTAGGATTTATTTCCAGAAGGGATATTGCTGGGCCAAATGGAAAGTCCACTTTTAATGTCTTGAGGATCCTCCATACTGTTCACAGTGGCTGCACCAGTCTGCATTCCCACCAGCAGTGCATGAGGGTTCCCTTTTCTCCACATTCTGACTAGCACTTGTTTGTTGATGTATTGATGGTAGCAATTCTGGCAGGTGATACCTCATTGTTATTTTAATTTGCATCTCTCTGATGATTAGTAATTTTGAGCATTTTTTTCATGTGTCTATTGGCCGTTGGTATGTCCTCTTTGGAGAAGTGTCTATACAAGTCTTTTGCCCATTTTTTAGCTGGATTGTCTATCTTCCTGATGATGATGTATATGGGTTCTTTGTATATTTTGGAAATGAAACCCTTATCAGGTGTATCTTTGGTGAATATGTTTTACCATACAGTGGGCTTCCTTTTAATTTTGTTGATGGGTTATTTTGCTGTGCAGAAACTTTTTAGTTTGATGTACAATTACATAATGGAATACTATGCAACTGTAAAAAAGAGAAGGATTTGTTAACCTTTGAGACAACATGGAGAGATCTGGAGAGTAGTCTGCTAAGTGAAATAAGACAGTTAGAGAAAGACAAATATCACAGGATCTCACTTATAAGTGGAATCTAAAGAAAAAAATAAACTGGTGAACAAAATAGGGCGAGAGGCTTGGAAGCAAGTAACAGAATAATTTAAGCAGCGGGACAAGGGGGATGGGAATAGCTTAACCAAGTACATATATGCATATATGTTTGACCCAAGGACACAGACAATAGTATTATAAAGACCTGGGGTGGGTTGGGTTGTGGTGGGGTGAGGGTTGGGTAGAAGGGGGCAAAAAGGAGAAAATGGGAGACATCTATAATACTGTCAACAATAATTTTAAAAAAGAATAGTTTAAAATAGAGGTCAGCAAACATTTTCTGAAGAGGGCCAGATACTTAACACTTTTGGCTTTGTAGCCAGAAAGTCTCCATCACAACTACCCAAGTCTGCCATTCTAGCACAAAAGCAGCCAGAGACAATATGGAAATGAATGTTCCAATAAAATTAGTTATAAAAACAGGTGGCTAGCTCTGTATTTAAATTGTGGCACTTAGTCTTCTGACCTCTGGTCTAAGGCAGTGCTGTGAAACATAACTGTCTCCAGGGTAAAAATCCTATATAATAGAAGCCTAATAATGCAAATCAACTGAACAGCAGAACGACTGGTGGAAGGACAGGTTGCTATGATGTGCACTGACCACCAGGGGGCAGACACTCAATGCAGGAGCTTCCCCCAGCCCACAGGCTCCAGGCCAGCCAAGGCAGGTTCCAGCAGCCACCACCACCACCACCACCCCACCACCCCCAGATTGCCCCACCAGTCGCCCCACAGATTGACCCTGATCACTGGCCAGGCTGAGGGACCCTACCTGTGCACAAATTTTGTGCACTGGGCCTCTAGTATTCTATAATTTGAGATATGCCACTTGGTAACCAATATGTGGCTACTGCTACTGAGAATAGGAACTTATTTTATTTAAATAGGCATATGTGGTTAGTGGCTACCATATTAGACACCATATGGCACTGTTTTTCCAATCGTGGAAAACTCCTGACCACTTAATCAAAAATGGTTCTGTCAACATTTCTGCCCCAACTTCTTATTCATTGAGAAACACGATGCTAAAAAACAATGAAAGTGAGAATAGCATATGCTCTGTCTTCCCAGTGAACCAAACAGCCTGCCTTTGGCATTGGTGTGGTTGGCTGAGCATCATACATATGAAGGAGACAAGCCATTATTTATTCCTGGGCATGGTAAAGCATAAGTAAAGCTCTTATGCATTTAGTTCATAAGTTGCAGTACTTCTGCCAATAATTCAGACATCTTCGAGTGCTCTTGGATACTAGTAGAAGTCGCATCAAAGTGGGGGCTTAAGTTTTCTTTCTCGACAGGCTTTTTTCAGTTTACTAGCACTTTCAGCTCCAAAAATCTGACCTTTTAGCAGTTAATGACTCCATTTGGCAAACTGAGTTTCCACCTACCTTCTTTTTTATGAAGTTTGCTTTTCAAAACCAGCCGAATAGGGATCATTTCAGTGTGTGATGAAGTAGGCACTTATTGAGCAATAAACCTGTGGATTTATGCTTATGGGTTTCTAGAAACAACTTTGTCACAATCCTGTGAAATCTTGCTCACAGTTCATTGAGCTCTGACTGGATCTTGAATTATAGTTGATGCTCTAAACAGAAAGTACTATTTGTCACCTCCCATAATTGTATATTCTATGGTTTTAAAATTGTGGATTGCTTGGACAAATTCACTCTACTAGGGCTAAAGTAACTCTTTAGATCCCAGATTATACAGTTCTAAGGTGCCACTGTATTTTAAGAACCCTATATAATAAAAGCCCAGCAGCCAAAAGCCAAACAACAAGTATGACCAGGCGACCAGTTGCTATGAGACATACTGACCAACAGGGGGCAGATGCTCAATGCAAAAGCTGCCCCCTGGTGGTCAATGTGCTAACACATTGGGAGGCCACTCGATTAACCAGGATGAGTAGCTTCTCCCTCTGCAAACCCCAGGCTGATGGGCAGGAACCCAGGCTGAGATCATCACTTCCTCACCCCAGGCTCCTCCTCCTTGATCCCTGAGACCTCCTCAAGATGCCTGCAAGCCATGCAGTGCCACTGCTGGACTCCAGAGCTGACCCCAGAGGCTGGGAGAAGGATTCATGGCTGCTGCCAGACTGAGGCCTAATTGGCCGCCTCTCAGTGCTATTATCCCTGGGCTTGGCACCAACTGGGAACCCTGGAGAGGTGAGTGCTTAGGATCCACGGAAGATGCCAGACAAGGAATCAACAGCTCAGAGGGCAGGTCCACAGCCACTCAGCTGACCAGCGTTCCCACAGCAGGCTGATTCCTGCAGACCACACCACCAACCAGTGCATGAATTTCATGCACTGGGCCTCTAGTAGTTCATAAGTAGAAAAATACACATATTGACACTTGATTCATCTTCACAAACTCAAAAAAAAAAAAAAAAAAGAACAACAGAGTCACCATGTGGATCATGCTCATCAAGTTGGGAAGGAAGCACAGTCCTTACTTTTAGCAGATAGGTCAGTTTTTCCGGGTTTTTTTGTTGGTTTTTACTTTATATACATTGAATCAATCATGTAGTAGTATATTCCACATCTGGATTATTTTGTTTGTAAGAGTCATTTAACCCATTTTGTTATAAATAATCATGGATTATTCATTCTAATTAATACATTCCATTCATGAATGCTCCTCAATTTATTCAGGCAACTCTAGATTAATATCTGTGTGGTCTCTAGAGTTTAACATTAATTCTAAACAGTGCTTCTATGACCATTATAATTCATGTCTTTGGTGCACATGTACAGAATTTCTGGATCATCGTGCATGCATATACTCACTTTAGGAGATCCTGCCAAACATTTTTCTATAATAATTGAACCATGTCATACTCCCATCTACCTATAATATATGGGAATTCCGGTTGCTCTAAATCCTCAACAACATGTCATTTCTTTTAAGTCTTCTAGTTGACTTATGGCAACTTATTGTGGTTTTAATTACATTTTCCTAATGAGTCGAGCATATTTTTATATCTTTACTAGGGGCCCAGTGCATGAATTCATGCACCTTGAAAGAAACTGTGTGCAGAGAGGCTGTGGTGGGCACAGGGACAAGTCTCTGCCCATCCTCTGTGCCCCTACCCAGGTCCTCCCACTGGGCCCCTGGCCCTCTGTCTGCTAACAGCCCCACTCCTGCTGGCCCCATTCAAACCCACTGACAGTGTAATGCAATTGGGGCCATTGCCAGCAAATGGTGAGAGTGGGGCAGGTGCCATCAGTGGGAGTGAGCAGTGGCTGCTGCTCTGATCAACCCTCAGGAGCAAGAGGAGGTGAAGAAGCCCTCAGGGGTGACTGGGGCCAGCAGCTGCTACCTGCACCTGCTGACAGTGCCAAGTGCTGAGCTCCGGCGGCTGGTGTGAGCTTTAGTGGGTGCAAGCAGGGTCAGCACCCGCAGTGGGTGAAAGCACAAGGCAGGACCTCAGAATTTGGACCTCAGAATGGGAACAAAGAATTTTGAGTAACCACCAGAGGATCGCCCCAATGACAGCGACCACCGCCCCATCTTGTTCTAGCACACCGACTCATCTACTCCACCATCGAGCTGTAGCCTACGCCTGCCATGTTCTACACTGTCGCCTGCTGCCAACGCCTTCCATGTTCCACACATGCCCCAGTGGTCAACGCATGTCATAGTGACTGATTGTTTGATTGTTCCACCATTCAGACTATTTGCATATTAGCCTTTTCTTATAGGATCAGACATTTTGATCTTTCCTCCTTTTTCAAATATTAATTGAGCATAATGGATTAGGCCAATCTCTGGCATTTCTGCTCTGATCTATTGACTTATATGCCTGTTTTGTGACAGTACAAGGCTGTTTTGATTACAGTGGCTTTGTAGTATAACTTGATATTTAATATTCTGACCCCTTCAACTTTGTTTTTCTTTCTCAAGATTTCTATGGCTATTTTGGGTCTTTTTTGTTGTTGTTATATACAAGTATTTTGAGTATTTGTTCTCAATCTGTGAAATATGCTGTTGGCATTTTAATAGGAATTGCATTGAATCTATGGATTGCTTTGTTCATATATCTAATTTTGCTCTTCCCTTTTCCTATGCAATTTTTTTCACTACTCAATTTTTTCTCTTTTCTTTTTTTCTTGATTCCTTCTGTTTTTTGTTTCTTGCTCAGATATATCTGCTTTTTATCTTGTCTTTTCATTTCTGTTCTCCTTTATTTTAAAGTTTTCCTTATCCTATTCCTTTAATTCTTTAGCGTTATTTTCTTTATGTCAGCTCTGCATCTACACTGAAGCCCCCCCCTTTTCTTACTATTTTTGTCTATGCTTTGTTTGTTTGTTTGTTTTGTTTTCTCCTCTAATTGTTTCCTTATTTCTTTTTTTCTATCATCCTCTCTCTCTCTCTTTTGTCTCTTCTCCGGTGGTTGATTTTGTTGGTGCTGTAGTGGTCTTGTGTGCAATTCTGTTTTGTTCTGTTTCATGTTTTGTTGTGTTGAATTGTTGTCTGTTTGGTCAGCCCTTCAACAACAGCTCTATGTGGTTGAGTGTGAGCCACATAGTCAGCCAATCTGAAAAGAGACTACCCACAAATGTGAAAATAAAATTCAAGACACAACTACAACAGGAGAACCGAAATAACTCAAAGAAGGGACTTTCCTAGAGCACACAGCCTAGGATATCTAAGAGACTGCATCACTGGTTCCCACAAAATACTTACTACATAAGACCACCCCCCAATATCTGGGAGGCATGGCAGTTTGTTTTTCAATATATAATATAGCTAAAAGTTTAAAAATGAAAATATTTTAAAAGATATAGAAAAATATCTCTCTCTCACTTTTGTCCCAGGTTCAACCAAGTCCCACTCCTCCCCTCCCCATGAGAAACTAGTTTTTATGAGTTTGTTGCTATAATTTTATTATTTTTATATATTTTATTGATGTTCCACAGAGAGCAAGAGAGAGGGACAGAGAGTTAGAAACATCGATGAGAGAGAATCATCAATCAGCTGCCTCCTGCATCACCCCTACTGGGGATGTGCCCGCAACCAAGGTACATGCCCTTGACCAGAATTGAACCCAGGACCTTTCAGTCTGCAGGCCAACGCTCTATCCACTGAGCCAAACCAGTCTCGGCTATAATTTTATTATTTTCCTATGCTTTCCGGACATCTTTCTGAGTGTGCTCCTATTTAAATATGAAACAAGTTTTTTATGGGAATTAACAGAAAGTCAGGGCAATGACCCCACTTTAAAAAACCCAGGAGGGGAATTCTTTTTTTGCATTGCCAATGTTGCAGTAACAGCAATTGAGATAATAGCTGTTATGTACAACCGTAGGGCAAAAAGCACAATTTGCAAATTATTTCAGATGTGAAAGACACAATATGCACATTTTACTGAATACTGTTATTCTGTCGGGAATAAGCAATTAGATCTATTTAAAAATAAAGCTTAAAAACCAACTATCTAAGTTGTAAGTCAGTCCTTTCATCCTCTAAGTTATATATACTCTAAACAGAAAGGTTTATTGGCATTGTAGGACTTACAAAGTAAGGATGTATGATTTGCTGCAGATTTGCTGACTTAACTGATACCGACTGGGCTTTTTACTCCCCATTTCCTCAGTTACTCACTAGCAGTAAGTTGGACCCTTAGGGAAGTACACTAACTCTTTTGAGCCACCTGGGTAACATTACCACACAGAAAAGTAGTGTAAAGGAGATTATTTTCTCTATAAATGTTCCTTTCTACAAACTTGCTGATGAGCTAAGTTCCACTTTGAAGAGTCGGGTAGCCTATACATGAAACTGTATTTCTGTGTACGTGCAGAGCCACAATGGTTATATGTCAAACTTTAGGAGAAAACCCCATGCACTCTAGAAGAGTTATTTACCAAAGATAAGAGCTTGTCAAAAGTAGCATACGGATAAACCACTTATGATCATGAATGGTGACACGTTTCTTAAAAAAAAGCTACAAAAATCTTACAGCTCAAAATGATCTTTTAAAAATATACTTTTTATTGATTTAAGAGAGGAAGGAGGAAAGGAAGAGAGATAGAAACATCAATGATGAGAGAGAATCATAGATCCACTGCCTCCTGCATGTCCCCTACTGGGCATCATGCCCACAACCCTGGCATGTGTCCTGAAGGGAATTGAACCTTGACCTCCTGGTTCATAGGTCAATGCTCAACCACTGACCTAGGCCATTTGGGCTCAAAATTATCTTGATTTCCCCTTAACCATGGCAGTCATAGGGAAAAGCCCTCACACTTCTGTCTGAGAGAACCCCAGACGTAGATGTGCATCCTTGGGGAATATTGGTTCGTCTTTGACAATTGGGCTTCTACTTAGATATATATTAGGTTTGTATTTTCCCATGAAAAGCCTCTAAACACCTTTTCATCTCTATCCCAGAAGGGAAAAAATTCAACTAGAGCTTCTCTGAGTCAGAGAAGCAAGGTTCTAATGCCAACAGACTTAATGCACAAATGGGAGAATAATTCGGTCATCTGACCTAGGTGACAAGACTTTTGAAGCATTTCTGGTAGCATTTTCAATAAGCACCTTCAATAATTTTAGTGAAAACAAACATCTGATAATCATCGCACTGCTATTTTGAACTATAATATATTATGTATTTATTATTCACATAAATATAATAAATTATTATGTAATAAATATGTTAAATGTTTTGCAGCACCTAAAAACTCTTAAGAATTATACAAGAATATTATAATTATAATAATTTTAGAACATTCCATAGTTTTCAAATTATATAGAGAGGACCAAACAGACCCTCAAAAATACAGAAAATGAGGCTGGATCTCTTGTTATCCCATTCTAACTACTAGTATGATACTATTGCTAGGCTGCTAGGTACAGTAGGGAATGGAAGGAAAGTAACAGTAACAAAGATTCCAGCTCCTGTACACCTTGCAATTTAATTTATGGGAAAAGTTTCTTATGAGAATGAGAACAGCCCTAGCCGGTTTGTCTCAGTGGATAGAGCATCAGCCTGTGGACTGAAGGGTCCTGGGTTCGACTCTTGGTCAGAACACATGCCCAGGTTTCGGGCTGGATCCCTAGTAGGGGGAATGCAGGGGGCAGCCAATCAATGATTCTCTCTTATCATTGATGTTTCTACTCTCCCTTCCTCTCTGAAAGCAATACACACACACACACACACACACACACACACACACACACACACATATATATATATATATATATATATATATATATATATATATATATTTAAAAGAATGAGAACAACTCTCAGATGTTTTACCAGGAACATACACTGAGTGGCCAGATTATTATGATCTCTAAATGCATAATAATCTGGCCACTCAGTGTACATTCTATATGATAAAAGGCTAATATACAAATTGTCCCTTCGACCAGCAAGCAGAACAGCCAACCGACCATGTCCCCTCCCCCTGGCCAGGCTGGCCGGCCCCCCCACCCATGCACAAATTCATGCACCAGGGCCTCATACACACACACACACACACACACACACACACACACAGACACACACACACACACACACACACACACACACACACACACACACACTGAGTGGCCAGATTATTATGCATTCAGAGATCATAATACTCTGGCCACTCAGTATATATGGAATTGCCTAAGGCAAGCTCTTTGAATATGTGAAAACAGCTCTTCCTTTTAGGAAGTGATGGCAGCCAAACAATCCTGATGCCTACGTCCCTTCCTTACATCTCTGACAACAAAAAGCCTTGAAAGATACACTTACCACCTACATCAGGAGTCATTCAACTTTTTCTGTAAAAAGCCAAGTAGTAAATATTTCAGGTTTTACAGATTTTAGCACATAATGTCTGTCACAAATATTCAACTCTGTCTTTGTAGTGAAAAAGCTGAGCTGGACAATATGTAAACAAACTAGAAATGGCAGTGTTCCAATGAAATTTATTTACAAAAGCAGTCAGGGAGCTGAATTTAGCCCATAAGCCATAGTTTTCCTGATTTTTATTATGGCCAAATAAGGAACAAAGATAGGAGTGGGAGGTAGGGGAAGAGAAGAAAAACTCAGAGAGAAACAAATATACATACTCAAAGGGGAAAATAGATATTTTTTTAGACAGAGTGGAAAAAGAGTGTCATAGAATGATATACTTAAGCAATACACACACACACACACACACACACACACACACACACACACACACACACACAGATATAGAGAGAACAGTAGTAGTGTTTTACCAGGAATCAAATTCTTCCCTTGCTTGTGGGAGTAGGCGTGAGGTTCTTGGGGTGCCACTGCAATAAGCATTTTCAGAAGCCCCTACTGGAGGATGGGATGTGAAAGAAGACTTTATTTGCATGGAGTTACATTTTCCGGTTCCACAGCCCCATGCCCCTTAAGCCAGTCCTGAAAGAGGGGCAGCTGGGGTTCCAGTAGAGCCAGAAGCAAGGCCAGTGTCCAGAGCTTCCTTCCATGTGGCAGCCCAGTGTGGTTCAGCATTCGGGCTAATTGAAGTCCATAAGTCCATTGTGGGTGTCCCACATGGCCCTGAGCCACGTATGCGCAGGGAAGCGCAGCTTCTGCCACAGGAATCACAGGAACCCGGAGCTCCAGAGAAAGGGAGAAAGCATGCTTCTCTGCTTAGAAGTTCAAATATTCAGGTTTCCTGTGCTTACAGTGGCCATGCCCATTTTGGCCACTGACTGGTTCCCAGGTGACAAGCAGCTAAGCACCTTCCCAGGTCACTCAGACCTTACTGGGCATGTGTCTAAACTGCCTTTGTCCAGTCCCTTCCCCCAGGGATCAGCGCGGAACAGACTTGGAAACTGTTGAATGCAGCTTTATGGCAAAGCTATATAAATGGCATGCCTGTATTATTTAGCCTTCCCTTTCCTCCTTCCTTGTTAAATAATAATCAGGTTATTACAAAGTATAATAGACGTAAACAAATGTCAGCATACTGGTCTTATGCTGTACTTCTATATTTTTCTATATATTCATATAATATGTAAAATTATGTTAATTATGATACCAACTTCTAACATTTATAAACAAAATCTTTTGAAGTCCTCCCTTTGCCTTCTTTTAATATTTTTTAAAATCCAATTTTTAATTCTACAAAAAGGGAGGATGTTGTATTTAATTTTCCAAAGCAGAAGCTATATTTTCAAATACTATCTATTTCTTATCAACTATAAGTCTTTTGCCATCCAAAATTTGTGATGCCATTTTTAAAAATCATAATGAGTTTCTAACAAAAATTATCTTGGGCACATAAGCTAATTAAACATAAGGCTAGATTAAACCAGAGGGCCTGCCGAAACCGGTTTGGCACACTGGTAGAGCGTCAGTCTACGGACTGAAGGGTCCCGGGTTGGATTCCGGTCAAGGGCATGTACCTTGGTTGTAGGCACATCCTTGGTAGGGGGTGTGCAGGAGGCAGCTGGTTGATGTATCTCTCTCATCGATGTTTCTAGCTCTCTATCTCTCTCCCTTCCTCTCTGTGAAATATCAATAAAATATATTAAAAATAAATAAATAAACCAGAGGGCCTTACCTATGAACTAAACCTCTAGGATAGTCCTATTTCCTCTCCTGAATCCGAGAAAGAATTACTGGAAAAACACATCTTGATCGAGTAAAAATCTTATTGAAAGTGGGATCACTTGAATTTAGGATGCTTTCAATAACATTGTGAACTTCATTGTTTTCTTTGTCTTGCTTGACTCTCTGTAATCAGCCACAGAGGAGGTATTCAATGACATCTGTATAGTGGAAAACTTCAGCAAATGTATCCTTGACATTTCAATGGGGAAGAGAAAGTACTTGCTAATATGAGAGGTTATTATACATTGCATTTGAACCTGAGACAGAATTGCTTCTTTATTATGTGTGGATAGTCCAAAGGGTTACATTTGACAATAAAAATTATATTTTAAGTTATCCCATCACTGGGGAAAAATGTTTCTCTGTAACTGTGAGTATACTGCCTTTCTACATTGCTTCCCTAAAGAGCTGGTATGATTTCACAGTCCATCTCTACCATGTGTATATACACTTGCTTCCCCTTAAGCTTTACTTCTTAAATATTTGAGAACTACACATCAGATCATTTTGCTATGTCCATGTCAAAATATCACTTTCATTTGCTACTGGTTGGATAGATGAAATGTTTGGGCCCCAAGACTAGGGAAAATGCCACTGTAGGCAAGAAAAACTTACAAAATAAGTTGAAAAATTATAACTCCAAATCCTGGGTCTGTCTTAATATTGTCAAATGTTGTTATAAATCCATCCTTAGATTCCTGACCATCAAAGTCTAAAGAAGCTATAAAATAATCCAATCTTAATGCTTCCTTTAACATAGAAGAGAAGTGACTTGTAAAGGGTCCTATGACGAATTCCCAGAAGTGGACAAACTCAAATTTTATGGCCCCAGGATGATTCTTTCTACTTTGCTGTAACATTCATTCCTTTAAAAAGCATTTCCTGCAATGAGACATCACCTCACATATGTTCGGTGCCCATTTAAAAAAACTAGAGGCCTGTTGCATGAAATTCATGCATAGGGGTTAGGGGGTCCCTCAGCCCAGCCTGCACCCTCTCACAATCTGGGACCCCTCAGAAGATCTCCAACTGCTCCCACACGAGATCAGGCCTAAACTGGCAGTTGGAAGCCCTCTCATAATCTGGGAATGCTGGCTCCTAATCTCTCACTTCCTGCATGCTTGATTGCCTCTAACTGCTTTCCTACCTGCCTGATCAGCCCTAACTGCTCACCTGCCTGCCTGGTCGCCTCTAAGCATTCTGCCTGCCTGCCTGATCACCCTTAACTGCCCTCCCCTTGCCAACCTGGTTGCCCCCAACTGCCCTCCCCTGCAGGCCTGATCTCACCCCCAACTGCTATCCTCTGCCTGCCAATTTGGTTCTGATTGATCAGTTTCTATGCCACCCAGATTTGGTTCTTAATGGTCAGTTTCTATGCCAGTCAACGTCTCTGGGCCTATCGATGGGGCCTAATCAGAAAGGCAGGGCTGATCAGCAGCCCCATGGAGGCCTGGAAAAGAAAGAGAGAGGCAAGTACTGTACAAAAGCTATCACAGTGGCAATGCATCAGTCCCTGCTTCTCTCTTCAGACCTCTTTCTGGCCCTGATTCACAGCCCCCTCAGCAGTCAGTGCTGGAGCACCACGACTTCTGGGTAGTTGAGCCTCATTCGTTACCAGGCATTATGACTCAGGTTTTTTATATATTATGATATGTGTGTGTGTGTGTGTGTGTGTGTGTGTGTGTGTGTGTGTGTGTATGCGTGTTGGCAAGGATGAAACAAAGGGAAATGATAATTGGTATAGACACTATGAAAAACAGTATGGGGGTTACTCAGAAAATTAAGAATAGAGTTACCATATGATCCAGCAATTCCACATCTGTGTATATGGCCAAGATAAATAAAAAATAAATAAAACATGTCCACACAAAATGTCTGCACATGAATGTTTATAGCAGCATTATTCATAATAGCAACGGCATGGAAGCAGCCTAAATGTCTATCAACAGATAAATGGGTGAAGAAAATGTGTATATGCACACAATGGAATATTATTTGGTCTTACAAAAGAAGGAAACCCTATCATTTGCAACAACATGGTTGAAACTGGTGAACATTATGCTGAGTGAAATAACCAGACACAAAGGGACAAATAATACATATAGGATACCACTTATATGAGGAAACTAAAATAGTCAAATTCACAGAAAAAAAAATAATGGTTGCCAGAGGGTAATGGGGAGATTAAAGTGTACAAAGTTTCAGTTATATAAGATGAATAAGTCCTGGAGCTTTCCTGTAGAGCCTATATTTAACAATAGTTTGTCTTATACTTAAAAATTTACTGAGAGTAAATTTTTTTATTATTTGTGATTGAGTCTTTATCACAAATAATAATAAATTGAAAGGGTGGAAGGAAAGCTTTGCAAGTGGTGGATATGTTTGTGGCATAGATTGTGGTGATAATTCAAGGGTGTTTAGTTATCTCCAAACTCACCAAGTTGTATATATTAAATGTGTACAGCTTTCAGTCTGTCAATCATATCTCAATTAAGTGGTTTAAGAAATGTATTTATGCCTATGATGGGCCAAACATAACTATACAAAAATGTGCAACAACATGGATGAACCTGGTGGACATCTTTGTTGAGTTTATTGTTATTCTAAAAGTTTTATAAGTTTCTTCCCTTAAATTTCCATGTAGATGTTTTCTTCAAACTATGATTTTCCCCACCTTTCTAGTATTTATACCTCATTTCTTCCCCTTAATGTACAACATTGGAAAGATATTCTTTTAAGAAAATTGCAATATAGCAGGGATAGAAGGCATCCTTATCTTGGTTTTGACTTTAGTGGGTTTGCCCCTGTGTTCAATATTTAATGTGGTCTTAGCTCCAGTTTGAGATATACATACTTTATGATGCTATTGTTAATTTACCAAGAATTATTATTAAAAACAGATATTGAATTTTATCACATGTTTGTTTTTGGCATCTAGTAAGTGATCATTTGTGGAGGTTTAATTGATATGATAAATGATGTTCCATTTTGTCTGAAGCTATGGTTTATTTTTGCTAATATTTGCATGATAGAGATTTACCAAATCCTTCAATCTTTTTTATTTAATTGCTTTTTTATGTCATTCTATAGAAAATACACCTTGGTAATATTTTTATTCAGCGTATTTTTGTTTAATAGAGAAGAATTTGTCTTCTCTCTCTCTCTCTCTCCTTGTTTCATACATTCAACTTCCTTGCATTTAACTTGGCCAACTGTGATAGCTTTCCAAATTATTTCTCCCTTCTTATGACAAGATTACGCATCCCCACCCATTGCCACTAGATTTTCATAAATGCCCTGTGAGAGGGGTGTATGTCTCTTCTCACATTGATGTAAGGTTTGGGTACATAACTTGATTTGGACAATATAATGCCAATGATTATATAGTATAACTGAGAAGACACAGAAAGAAAACCTTTGTGTGTTTCAATCCTTTCTATTTCCCTCTGAAATGAGAAATATATGTTCTCTGTAAGGGATGATCCTTTCTAGGGAACTAGGAATGAAGAAGATACGTGGTTCAAAGACTTAGCCACCACAGCAAAGTGTCACACAAGGGAAAACTATACATTTGCTGCTGTAAGACACGGAGAATTAGAAGTTGTTTTTTTCCCCCACAGCATAACTAAGAAAACACTAAAAACCTGTCTTCAAAAAAAATTATGTGGTTAGCCAATTTTTCAAGATGGTTCCTAATTTAACTGGATAAATTAAGTATTTATTATATTACTAGTGACCTGTTGCAGGAATATTCCTGCAAGACTTCAAGCCTGTCACTACCACCTCTCCCACCCCCCTATCTCTCCCTCTGTGGTGGGCAAGGCGGGGCGGGATGGGCAGGCCACGCCCCGCCTATCCCACCCGCCCCACCACACCTGTTGCCACCACCACCATCACCACCATCTCCATACCCACACGTGCACTGTCACCACCGCTGCGCGCCTCGCCCCACATGCCCAATCTGCCAAGCCTGCTACTGCCACCTCTGGGGCCACATGCGCCACTGCTGCACGCCCTGCCCCACCCACCCGACCCCGCCACCCATGCTGCCTCCCACAACCTCCACCTCCTGGACCACGCACCGCTGCTGCGCACCTCACCCCACCCCACCCCACACATGCTGCCAGTGGTTTCCCTCCAGCAGCCGCAGCTGCCTTGCTTTCCACTTTGCCTCCCTCTTCCTTCTATGCTGTCTTCAGTCTTCAATTCTCCCTCCCTCTGCAAATTAACCGCCATCTTTGTTGGGTTAATTTACATGTTCACTCTGATTGGCTGGCAGGCATGGCTTGTGGGTATAGCAGAGTGGTGGTTAATTTGCATATTATGCTATTATTAGGTAGGATTTTCTGACTTATTCACAGACCAGTCTAAATTGAGTAGTCATTTAAACAAATGACCAAGACCTAATTGTTAAGAGTGGGAGACAAGGAAAAAGTGGGCCAAATGGTTAATTTCTACTAATCTTCACACTGAACTGAATACTTTCAACATCTTGATATTCTCCCCTTATATACATACTAGAGTCTTGATGCACAAATTCATGCAAGAGGCTCAGCCCTCATGGCCACAGTGGCTGCCTTAGGCCCTCACAGACCCAGCTTTGTCCAGAAAGTCATCTGGAAGGACACCCAGAAGGTCATTTGGCATTCTGGTCTAATTAGCATATTACACTTTTATTATTATAAATAGAACACAAGGGATG
This sequence comes from Vespertilio murinus, assembly GCA_963924515.1. Classification (NCBI taxonomy): domain Eukaryota; kingdom Metazoa; phylum Chordata; class Mammalia; order Chiroptera; family Vespertilionidae; genus Vespertilio; species Vespertilio murinus. The sequence goes on from OZ004710.1 coordinate 17,231,956, forward strand.
TACATTATGTTAGATTTGGATATCAAATTGTGAATTATTTTCTTCTCCAATTTCTCAGTCGCTTGTTAAATAACAAGAATGATAGGTATCAAGTTCTGAATTAAAACATCAGCCAAAAATATATGGATTGAACTAAAGTAGCACCACAGTTTCTTCAACTAAAAGAAGGAGGTTTTCCTTGTCTTATTACCTTATCTATTCATAAATCGTGCCAAGATAAAAGGGATCATAATTGTTAGTGGCTCTATTGTTTTAGTATACAGAGGAAATCAAAGTTTATACTCATAGATGAAAATATTTTCATCCCAAGGTATCATCAACCAATAAAAGTTTGTTTTGCCAGAACTGGTTTGGCTCAGTGGATAGATCGTCGGTGTGTGGACTGAAGGGTCCTAGGTTTGACTCCAGTCAAAGGCATGTACATTGATTGCGGGCACATCCCCTGTAGGGGGTGTACAGGAGGCAGCTGGTCGATGTTTCTCTCTCATTGATGTTTCTAGCTCTCAATCCCTCTCCTTTCCTCTCTGTAAAAAATAAATCAATAAATTATATATTTTTTAAAAGTTTGTTTTGATTCCAGTTCATACATAACAATACATTCTAGATCAAAACAATATACTTAAAATGAAATTCAGTAAATATTATTTTGATCTCTTTTATAATGTGTGAAAATCATATATTTTAGGAAACTTTTCGAATACTTATTCTTAATTTTGTCTAAAATTCCAAGTCTTTGTTTTCTTACAAAACATTTTCTCTTATTACATCTTTTGTTCCTGTTTCTGTTTCACTTCTTTTGATCTGGGCTTCAGATATATGATTATCTTCACTGCTAGATCCTTTTTTCTGGCCTCTGCATTTAGAATTTTTCATATTTTTTTTATCTTTTATTTCCTCTGTACCGAATGAAAAATATGTCTTGGATTTTTCTCCTCCTTAATGGTTTTGCATGTCAATTTTCCTTCTTACTATTTTTAATATGGGTTTTTAATATGATAAATATATTTCACTTACTAAGCTTTCTATTTAACATTCTTTTAATTTGCACTTTACTTCCTTTCTCTCTTACCATATCTTATTTCCTATCTCTTATTTCTTTTCTTTTTTAATTTTTTTAAATATATATTTTATTGATATTTTACAGAGAGGAAGAGAGAGAGATAGAGAGCTAGAAACGTCGATGAGAGAGACACATCGACCAGCCGCCTCTTGCACACCCCCTACCGGGCATGTGCCCGCAACCAAGGTATATGCCCTTGACCTGAATCGAACCTGGGACCTTTCAGTCCGCAGGCCGACGCTCTACCGCTGAGCCAAACCGGTTTCGGCGTATCTCTTATTTCTTATAGTCAAATATGCCTGCCCTGTGACAAATAACTAATGTGGTCACCCCTTGACCCCTCCTAGATGCTTCCTTCAGTAGGTAACTTCCAAGATTTGCCAATGAACGTTTTGATTGCTATTGAACACAGTAACAAAAATCATTTCCAGTGCCTACCCTCACTTACAAATCTTAACCTTCATCCTTAAGCAGGTGTTCATGAATTTCTACCAGGTTTCATATACTTACTTTTCTCAACGCTCAACTGTCCTCCTAGGAAACTTCATTATGAACAAACATTTCATAGATGCCAGCCTCAGTATAGCAAGGAGAAAATGTCATTTTATTTCCATTTACCCCATTATTTCTCCAAAAACCCAGTTATATTTTTCCAAAAGAATGAAGAAGATGATGGTTTTCTGCATGGTGTAAGACTGCTTTCATTTTTTGGAATCAGAAACCCATTGGCCAGGAATTTTTCTAAGTTCACTAGCCTTATTTTCAATTGTCATTTCAAATTTTTTCCACTTTGCTAACCTTAACACCTCACCATGATCTCCTTCAATCTCAGGAGCTAAATTTACCTCTATTTGTGGTAAACAGAACAATTATTAAATGGGAACCCATTAACCATCCTGATTCCAATTTACAAATTTATGTGCATCCTCACCTATAGTTTCTTCTTTCCCATTACAATGGCAATAGCACCCATTTTTTCTGCACTAACATTTGTCTCCTAAACTGTCTAGAATGCCCTAACCCTGTGGTCAGCAAACTGTGGCTCAAGAGCCCCTTGCGGATCTTTGGCCCCTTGAGTGTGGCTCTTCAACAAAATACCATGGCCTGGGCAAGTATATTTTGAAGAAGTTGCGTTAGAAGTTTAAGTTTTAAAAAATTGACTCTCAAAAGAAATTTCAGTCGTGGTACTGTTGATACTTGGCTCTGTTGACTAATGAGTTTGCTGACCACTGCCCTAACCCATCATCACATAACCAATTCTATATAATAAAAGCATACTAGTAGTATTCAAATTGTCCCCTCGACCAGGATTTCTTCCAGGAGTTTGACCAGGGCACATGGCCAATCGGCAGAAGGAAGAGAGGTCCTACCAACAGCTGGCAGCTGCTAGGGACCCTGCCAGTGCACAAATTTCATGCACTGATCCTCTAGTTAAAGGATAATTCATCCCATGAACCATCTTTCATATCTACCTCTTTCTCATTACCCATATCTGATACAGCACTTTATTTTCTCAATCTGCTGATATCAGCCTACATGAAACAACCATCATCTATAGGCTGGACCACTGAAATTTTCCCTGAGTAATCTGCTCTAGCCCACTATTATAGTCTCCAGTTTTTCACTATATGATAGCCAGAGTATTCTTACAGGTATTTCAGAAATGCCAGTATGATCATGTCCCTCCACCCAAAAATGTCAGTGCTTCCCATAAAAGAAAAGTCCTTCACACATGGATCTACCAACATCTCCAGCTCGCTCTATATGACCCAAGGCCTTTTTGCTTTCATTTCCTGTGTATTGAATGTTCTTTTCTTTTTTGCCATCAATTTTTACTCACTCCTTAAATTTCATTTAAATCATTATTCTCTTGGAGAAGTCTTTCCTGACTTCTTAACTCCTATGACTGCTGTTAGAATGTAAGTTCCAGAAGGGTAGAGACAATATATTTTTAGTTATCATTTTATTCCCAGAATCTAGCATAATAAAAATAAAAGGGTATTCCTCAATAAATATCTGTTGAATTAATGTGGACTGATAGTAGTAAAAGAAATCTACAATGGGATCTGAGAAAACAAACCAACATGGGAGTTGGAAGAAATTCAGTAGAGCCTTTAGTTTTAGAAGCCACTGGGGAGAAAACATTTCACAAAGGAAAGAAGTAAACACCACAATTGCTGCTGGGAAGTCAAGTGGGCCCATGGAGTTAACCAATATGTGGGTAATTAATGACTTTAGAGATACTGTGATTTCAATAGTAATGAGAACTGAATTGAACTACATAGCAAGTTGAGGAGTAGACTAGAGAAGGGGAGATAATGTTTATAGGCAGGTCTGTAAATATGCTTGTCACCTGAGTAAAAGAGAAATAGCAGATTGCTGGTTAAAAGAAGAATCTTTTATTTTACTACAGAAGATGCTTATGTTTAAACTAGATGCCCCATGCATGAAATTTGTGCATGGATAGGGTCCCTAGACCTGGCCAGTAATTAGGGCTGATTGGGGCCTTCCAGCTGCTGGCCAAAGCCTTCCTTTGTTGCATGCCACCCCCTGGTAGGCAGCACACATCATAGTGGGTGAACAAACTCAGGGTCTCTCTGTGGAACTCCTAAGGGGACACTTTGCATATTTGCCTTTTATATATATACTAGAGGCCTGTTGCAAGAAGATTCCTGCAATAGGGCTTCCTGCTGTGGTCACTGCCCCACATGCTTTCCTCCCTTCTCACTGCCCCACTTGCTTTCCTCCCTTCTCCCCAGCCTGCCTGCTTTCCTCACTTCTTCTCAGCCTTCCTGCTTCCCTCCCTTCTCCCTCACCCTGCTTGCTTGCTTCTCCGCAGCTTTGCTCCATTCTGCAGCACTTGGTTTCTTTCTATTCTGTCTTTTAGTCTTCGCTCTGGCCTGGATATGCAAATAAACCACCATCTTGGTTGGGTTAATTTGCATACATGCCCTGATTGGCTGGTGGGCGGGCTTGTGGGCATAGCGAAGGTGTGGTCAATTTGCATGTTTCTCTTTTATTAGGTGGGATATATAGACACTGATGGAAAAAAGCCAATTGAGAGAAAGATTGAAGATACAGGAATTAAAATATCTATAGCCTAAAATCAATATTATTTTTGTTAAGAGATATGAAGTGGATTATTCTAGAATGGATTTTACTTCAAGCCACCCAAGATAGACATTTAAAATCAAGAAAAGTTACTCATATTTTAGCATAAAGTATGAGAATGAAAATAAGGTAATTACAAACACCATTAAGGTTAACAGAGTATGATCTGTAACCTCTCACCACCCTCCCACCTGGAATATTACCTTAGATTTAGAAATCATTGATAATTTAAGTTTTGAAACCTTTGAACGTGAAATGAAAGCTGAGCACTAGTATCTCCAATTTCAAAGTTATTTTAATAGGTTTAGTTTGTAAATAATGCTGTTTATTTCTGTTGGAAATTTCTGAAGTATATGACAGGCTGTTATTGTTATTTAATTCTAGCTTACAAATTTATAACTGTTAAGTAACATGATAATTATAAAAGAGAGGAGGACTGAATCAGGAGGACTCAGTGACAGTTCTAGCTCTGTTGCTAATTAGCTGTGGGACCTTTTCCATACTGTTTAATTCTTCCTGTCTTATCTTACTTTCCCTCTTTATAAAATAAGGATGATAAAGTCTATAATACTTTTCTCAGAAAGCATATGTTGTGAGGATTAAATGTGTTCATGCATATAAAAGCTGTCTTACTCATATGATAATCCTATACAGCTCAGCTGGTGGGGCTCAGCAGTTGACCGTTGACCTATGAACCAAGAGGTCACAGTTTGACTACAAGTCAGGGCACATGGCCAGGTTGGGGCTCAATCCCCAGTAGGAGGCATGCAGGAGGCAGCTGATCAATTCTCTCTCATCACTGATGTTTCTATCTCTCTCTGCCTCTCCCTTTCTCTCTGAAATCAATAAAAAATATTTTAAATGCTATACAAAGCAGCTAGACAAAAACACACAAAATAGTGCAAAATGTTATTCCATCATTTTCCAGGCATATGACTTTGGGCAAGCTCTTTTTTTAAAAATATATATTTTATTGATATTTTACAGAGAGGAAGGAAGAGAGATAGAGAGCTAGAAACGTCGACGAGAGAGAAACATCGACCAGCTGCCAGAAACATCGACATCGCAAGCAAGGTACATGCCCTTGACCGGAATCGAACCCAGGACCTTTCAGTCCGCAGACCAACGCTCTACCACTGAGCCAAACCGGTTTCGGCGGGCAGGCTCCTTAATGTATCTATTCCTCTGTTCCCTCATCCAGGAAATGGGAGTAATATTCCTGAGCTCTGGAAATTTTTATTAAGACTAAATGAGTTGTAGGTGAAAGGAAAGAGCATACTTATTAAATGCGCCTTGATTTGAGATTTATTTGGCCTATGATTTTGTTTTACTTTTAATAGAAGGGTAGATGGCTCCACTTGAGTGGTTTGACATTAGACAAGATTCAGATTCTATCATGTGAAAGCCTTTTATAGCTTGGCTACTTGAACGGTGATTCCCCAGGTCATCAGTAGTTGCAGCATCCAGACTTAGAGAATCCAGATATGCATTTTAGCAAGATCCCCAGATAATGTTTACACAATTAATCTGGAAGTCACTGTTTCATAAGCATTCCGTAGTAAGATATCATATCAAAGACAGCAATATAGCCTAGCTGGCGTGGCTCAGCATTTGAGTGTCCACCTATGAACCAGGAGGTCAAGGTTCAATTCCTGGTCAGGGCACATGCCTGGACTGTGGGCTCGATCCCCAGTGTGGGGCGTGTAGGAAGCAGCTGATCAACAATTCTCTCTCATCATTGATGTTTCTATCTCTCTCCCTCTCCTTTCATCTCTGAAATCAATAAAAATTTTTATATTTTTAAAAAACAGCAATGTACATGCTGTAACTTATTATGCTATTTTCTTTAGTTCATTTTCTTTTATCTTCAGTCCCCCAACTCTGTTTCACTATGAAAATGAAATGAACCAAAGAATACAAAAATGGAGCATGAAGTTGAACAAACTTCACATTTGTATGTGGAGTGGTTTTACATTAGGCAAGAATTAGTCCAGAGCTACCATGTGCCTTTGTATTATCACTCATTAGATGTCTCTGTCTAAGGGGGAGGGGAGCTTTTTATCCTCCAAACCCATCTGTTCTTCAACTTCTCATCACCCAAAGGCACTATCCAAATGCGCTATGCTAAGGAGAATGTCCAAGTTACTGCTCGTTAACAACCAAGGTGGGTACAGTTCTACAGATTCTCCTGGTAGTTTCTCAGAGGTGAAGGTGGAATGTAGAAAAATACTTAAGCAATAAGTTTATAACTTTTTAATGGGCACTTATAGGTATGTCATTTCAAAATTGTAGGCAGAGAATAAAATGGAATCTGTTTTAATAAATTTTAATAATCAAACTGCATAGTCTGAGTCTATCATGGGCAAAGTTTTTGTTGTTTCTTTTTCATTTTTAATATATTAGTATTGATTTCAGAGAGGAAGAGAGAGGGAGATAAAAATAGAAACATCAATGATGAGACAGAATCATTAATTGACTGCCTCCTGCATGCCCCCTACTGGGGATCCAGCCCACAACCTGAGCATGTGTCCTTGACCTGGAACCGAACCATGACCTCTTGGTTCATGGGTCATGCTCAACCACTGAGCCACACTGGCCAGGCTTGTTTCGTTTTAAATAATTTTTTGTCAGTGATCAATTTGAAGACTGGGGAAGCTTGTTATTGAAGATATATGATATTCCAGCAATGAAGTAAGTTTGCACATTGCTGATGAAGATAAAGACAATCTACCTTAGTTCAATCCAAGATCTATAGCTTTCCACTAAATATCAGGAGAGTCATCTTGTCAGTGCTCCAAAGGAAAGAAATAGCATCACCTGGGCTGAAAAGATATGTCATTATGATAAATGTATGGTGAGGTTATCAGGGGATTTTCTAGATGAAGCCCACAGTTTTTAATATTGCTCTATTTCCCTCATTAAAATTCTCCCTTTAAGTGGCAAATGGCTCTTTAAATACAGCGTCTAAGATTTTGACTTATGGAAAACCAGAGGTAAGTGCAGTTTGATTTAAATATCTTTGGGGTTAGCTAAGATTTTAGAAGCAGTATATATTGCATTTATGAGGAAGCCTCCCACACAGCATTTAAAGATTTGTGTGTCCCTTGGAGATACAGGTGAGGGAATTGTTGCTTTTTACTTCATGCTAACAGGCTCAATTTTTCAATTTGTAATTAAGTAGTCTATAGTCATCTTGAGGGGCTGCTAGAACTGGTGCTTTTCAAGCAAGCCTTGAGGAAGGTATGGCAAATAAAGGCTAAAAAGATGATCACCTGAGAAATCAAGGTGATTAAATAGTAAAACCCACCAGGGCTCTCAGAATACAGTTAGCAGTGACTGGGAGCATTGGAAAGAAATGTGGATCCAATCACTCCTAAATAAAATCAAGGACAGGCATAAATGAATCTTTGCAAAATGTCTGAAAGGCAAAGAAAACTATAATTTCAAATAAGGAAGAAAATTTTCGGTAGATTACACGAACTTGAGCATTATGTGATTTACCTCCCACATTAGAGTGTGGTATTATTCTAAGTATATACTCTTCACTGTGTTCAGGTTCAAGTAAAATAGAACTATTGCTATGGTAATTTTTAAAGTTCTCAGTTTGCTAACCTTTTCACTTCAAGTTGATGGGAGAACAAAACCCCAATTGAATAAGACTCTTTTGTGATTCACACCCTTTAGCAACAATAAGAAGAAATAAAAGGAAGCAAAAGATATTAGACACTTGTTCTTAAAGAAAAGAAAGGAAAGCAGGAAGGAAGGAACAAAGGAAGGAAGGCAGGAAAGGAGGGATGCAGGCAACTGGCAACCGGATGTGGTTCACTAAAAAGTCAGCCTATACCTTCCAGAGTATCATCTCCATTTATGATCAATTTATGATTAGACAATATGGGCAGCTAGCTATCTTGATAATATGACTTGACTGGACTGCAAATTGATATCCTACCTCAAAGTAGTTTTTTTTTTTTCTGGTCATATCTTAGAGACATTCCCTCTCAAGTTACCTCTTTAAAAGACAACAGCACTCCTATCTGGTTTGGCTTAGTGGATAGAGCATAGGCCTGTGGACTGAAGGGCTCCAGGCCTGATTCTGTGTTTCAGCTCAATCCCCAGTAAGGGTTGTGGCAGCCGATCAATGATTCTCTCTCATCATTGATGTTTCTATCTCTCTCCCTCTGCCTTTCTTCTTTGAAATCAATAAAAAGATATTTTAAAAAGACAACAAAACATATTATTTGTCTTATGAAAGTAATGCACTGTTATTAAAAATGTTTTAAAATATAGATAAACCAAGCAAAAAAATAGTTTTGACATCACCACCTTAACAGAGAAGAAGTAACACCTGGTTTTGTGGCTTTTTAGATATTACTCTGCATCTCTAAACCTCTGGCACAGCAGTGTTATAGTTATATTAGTGTGATGTTTGATTTATATTTTAAGGATTTAAAACAGTGTGATAATAATTATTTGTGTGATTTAAAATAGGAGTGAAAGCATTTACTTTTATGAGTGATTTATAGTTTAAGTGTGAATTGTATTTCTGATCTTATTCTGATTTTATTTTAAGGAAAAATTATTTGAAGTGTGTTTTAGGCTTAGTATAAGTAACTCCATTTAGCGTGACTCGAATCCATTTTGTAAAACTTGAGTTTTAAGAGTGGCTTTGAGCCCCTAACTGTGTGAACGCCCTGACATGTGCTTATCTGGAAAGATGTAACTGTGTGAACGCCCTAACAAGTGTTTATCTGGAAAGTTGGAAACCGAGGCAAAAAGTACCTGAAGATCCCCCGATATCACACACTGAAGACCCATTGGTTGCACCTAGAAGGAACGAGGGACTGCCCAGAATTGGCCATAAAAGAAGGGACCTAGAGGCACTGGTCAGAGACCACGAAGGGGCCCTCCACCTGACATGTTCTCTCCACTCTCTTCTCCCTGTTCGAAATACTGCATGAAACTCTGCCTGAGTGAGCTGTCACTCTGCCTGTGAGCCAAACCTCTGAGGCCTCGTTCCTGACCGAGACACTACAGCAACGTGTTCCTGTCCAGTGTGTGTGTGTGTGTGTGTGTGTGTGTGTGTGTCTGTCTGTCTGTCTGTCTGTTGGCGCAGATCTCCAGGTGACCTGCCTAGGCTTCTGGAAACCACCAGGACTCTGGTAAATAAACCTTGGGATTCATGCATTCTAACTCTTGTTTCTGTGTTTAGTTTATGCTCGGTCAATTTTAATTAATTACTGTGGGCAACCTGTGTAAGTCCAGTTCTCTGGCTGAGGGACCCCAGTCACCTGTGCATACGTTCCCACCTGCGGGTGAGTTGGAACAAGCAGGAAATCAATTTAGCACAATGGTTGAGATAACTGTCCAGGCAAAAAAAAAAAAGTGGTGATCTAGGCATAAGTCAACTGTGGGATCTAACTCATTTTATCATACTAGAGGAATGAGCTTGGTAGAATTGCATAAACTTTTTGCCTCAGTTTCCTCATAGATAAAGCAGAGATAAAAAGGGGTAATGGAGGAATAAGGACACATATGTAATACCTTAATCAATAAAGAAATAAAAAATAAAAAACATAAAAATAATAATATCCACACCACAGTATTGCAATAAAGATCAAATGTACATGTTTATAAAATACTTAGATGAATGCCTAACACATAGTAAGAAAATAGGTATTTGCTTTTTATTATAGCATGATATCATTTAAAATTAACAGCTTCCCTCCACCCTCTTCCAGTGGACACAATCAAGAAATGCAAATCTTGTTGAGGTGCAGGTTATAATTCTGGGTGGAGCCTGAAATTCTGCAAGTGTAACAAGCCCCCAAAATATGTCATTTCTGATGATCTAAGAACAACATTTGGAGTACCAAGACTCTGGTATTCTACTGGGACTGTTCTAAGGTGCACCATGTTGCATATTATAATACCTTAAAATACATAAGGGATGACAATACTGAGTATACTAGGAGAACTGACCTTTTACACATTGCTGATTATTAAGAACTAGACGCCAGGTGCATGGGTACCTCGGCCTGACCTGTGCCCTCTCACAATCTGGGACCCCTCGAGGGATGTCTATAGCCTGTTTTGACCTGATCCCCACAGGCTCGATCCAGGCAGGAGGGAGCCTGATCCTGTGCGTTGAGCGTCTGTCCCCTGCTGGTCAGTGCACGTCATAGCTACCTGTGGAGACCAGTCATTCTGTTGTTCGGTCATTCGGTCACTTAGGTCACTTATATTAATAGATCTAGTTATATGGTTAACATCAACTATTAATTCATAGTCAGTTTATGATCATGTAAAAAACCATTTTCCCTTTATTGTATCCTTATTTCAGAATTTTTAAAATTATCTGGATTCTGGCCGAAACCGGTTTGGCTCAGTGGTAGAGCATCGGTCTGCGGACTGAAGGGTCACGGGTTCGATTCCGGTCAAGGGCATGTACATTGGTTGCGGGCACATCCTCGGTGGGGGGTGTGCAGGAGGCAGCTGGTCGATGTATCTCTCTCATCGATGTCTCTAGCTCTCTATCTCTCTCCCTTCCTCTCTGTGAAATATCAATAAAATATATTTTAAAAATAAATAAATAAAATTATCTGGATTCTGGTTAGCTTCTAGTTGTATTCTTTCCCCATTTTGATGTTTATGAATATTATCCAACTTAATAATAATAAAAATGTATCAAACATGAAAAAAGAAATGCAAACAGAAGCAAAACTAATCTAAATGGGTATAATTATTCATGTAGAATCCATTAGCATTATTGAAACGAACCAAAGAACTTGTATACATATATGCATAACCCTTGGACACGGATAATAGGCTAGTGAAGGCCCGGGGTGGGGGTTGGGGTGGGCTGGAAGAGGTCATTGGGGGCAAAAGGGGGATATATGGAATACTCTTCTGGCCATGCAGAAGAGTAGAAACTACCTTAAACATTTCCACTTGTCTCAGGTGGGAAGTAAAGCAGCTATTTTAGTTACTTGGATTTTTTCAGTAATGTACTTTGCTTTCCTAATGTAAAAAGTTGGTGAACAGAATTGTTGAAATTTTCTCTCCACATGATTTCTGCTCTGAGGAAAATATCGCATAAGGGGCTCACAGCTAGTTACTATCAAAAGCTAGGCACGCAGAGAAATATTCATGCTCCTATAGGATGCTGCAATTATAGAACACAATCACAATTTTAGGCCAAATGTTGACTCCTGCAAGGATCAGTTTGAAATGCTTGCCCCAATTTTGTTTTATATCACACAATTTGTAGCTTCCCTAATAGACACTCCCGAATTTTCTTGATTCATGGAATCCTTAGTTTCTCAGTAATTTTTTCATGGGTCCCTTGGCCAAAAGAAATAGTTCTGTTGCCGAGACCGGTTTGGCTCAGTGGATAGAGCGTCGGCCTCTGGACTGAAGGGTCCCAGGTTCAATTCCGGTAAAGGGCATGTACCATGGTTGCGGGTGCATCCCCGGTGGGGGGTGTGCAGGAGGAAACTGGTTGATGTTTCTCTCTCATCGATGTTTCTAGCTCTCTATCCCTCTCCATTCCTCTCTGTAAAAAATCAATAAAATATATAATTTTTTAAAAAAGAAATACTTCTGTTTAGGAAGTAGTTCAATTCAAACAACTTAATAAGTATCTCCATCCAAACAAATATTGAAATCAGATTGGACACTGCCACCATCATTTTCTGTTCTGCATTGATTTTTGCACAGCATCTGCTTTTTTATTACAAGTACCAGAATGACCGCCTTGTAAAGATAGGACATCATCGTCGAAACCGGTTTGGCTCAGTGGATAGAGCATTGGTCTGCAGACTGAAAGGTCCCAGGTTCGATTCCTGTCAAGGGCATGTACCTTGGTTGCGGGCATGTCCCCTGTAGGGGGTGTGCAAGAGGCAGCTGATTGATGATTCTCCCTCATCGATGTTTCTAACTCTCTATCCCTCTCTCTTCCTCTCTCTGAAAAATCAATAAAATATATATATTTTTAAAAAAGATAGGACATCATCAACCTGAATGTAATTCACACAGTTTCTCACAGGGGTCTCTGACTTTACCTTGAAATTTTAAACTATCCTGTTGTGTGCCTGTAGTGTGCTGTGTCATCCTGTGACACTTTGGGACACCGTTTGAAAACAATAACTCTGCACCATGTCCTATGTATTTGAAGTTAATTCAAATAGGTATCCATTTTGGAGAGATTGCTGTTTGGATCTAAATATCATTTTCTGCCTTTTAGAGTGATTCTATTGAAGAGGCTGAGATGATGGTATTTGAACAGATAAATGTAAGGAGTTAATAAAAACTCATAATAAAATATTTATTGAGACTTTATTGAATGTAAAGTGTGGAAAGGGATGCAAACATATTTTCAAGAAGTTTAGTGTATTGGGCCAAAGAGTCTATACATATGTGATATAATCATATCAATTTTTATGAACATTATTAATATCTCCCCTATATTTCTATTACACAGGCCTTCAAAATTTGTGCTCCTTTCTTTTTCCTGCTGTCCGGTCGTCTCTTTTGGATATTATATATCTCCCCTTGTCCACCCTCAGCTCCCCCACATTCAAGTATAATCATCTCACTATCACCGCAATAAGCTCTATGTTTCCCAATTCCCTGTCTCTATCCATGGTATTTCCTGTCTGGTGGAATGAATTTCTCTCCATTCTTTACTTAACAAATTTCCATTTATCCTTATAGTTCACCTCAACATTTTTAGTGAAATTTTTTCCTACCTTTAACCTGGTTACTCTGCACCTTTCGGGAAATAGTACACATTTGAGCCTGTTTCTTCTTTAAAAAAATTATATATATATATATATATATATATATATATATATATATGTGTGTGTGTGTGTGTGTGTGTGTGTGTTTGTGTGTGTGTGTGTGTGTGTGTGTGTGTGTGTGTATATATATATATATATATATATATATATATATATAGAGAGAGAGAGAGAGAGAGAGAGAGAGGAAGGGAGAGGTACAGAGAGCCAGAAAGATCGATGAGAGAGAAACCATCAATCACAGCTGCCTCCTGCACACTCCCCACTGGGTATGTGCCCGCAATCAATGTACATGCCCTTGACCGGAATCAAACCTGGGACCTTTCATTCCACAGGCTGACACTCTATCTACTGAGCCGAACCGGTTAGGGCTGTTCCTTCTTATAGTACTCAGCACGTGTGCTTGTGTTTCTATCAGTGTTCCATAAGAGAAGAAACACTGGGGATAGGGGTAGAGACAGGTTAGATATGTAGGTAGATAAATGACATAGATAGATGATAAATAGGTGATACATAGATAGATAGGTAGATAGATAGATAGATAGATAGATAGATAGATAGATAGATATAATAGATAGATATGTGATTTATTTCATAAAAGGTTTTGACTTTAAATAATTGTTAAGGGAGAAGATTAAACCATCTTTATGAGGCAGTTATCCTGGTGATTACTTCATAAGGTATATAAATGTTGAATAACTATGCTGTGCACCTAATATAATATTGTACACCAACTATATTTTAATTTTAAAAAGAAAAATAATGACTGTGACTAAAATAATGCAAGCAACTTATAACGAAACTGCTATGCCTCTCTAAAATTTACTATAAATCCTGAAACCATGGTGTAGTAATGGTAGATTGGGAAGCCTTATGACATAAGAAAGGGAGTAAAAACTTTGTCATTTTTAACTAGTTAAAATCCTAACTTAAAATACTGGCTTTGAAAGATATTAGCTCTTTAGTCTTAAGAAGATACTTAATATTTCTGATCCTAAGTTTTTTCACCTGTAAATGGGAATAAGAATGCCTACCTCAGAAATTATGTGCATCACGTATTTGTCACTCTAAATTTGTTTCCTCTTATAATTTGAAGACACAACAACAAAACTTTTAGGAAAGATGTTTACCGGCAAAAGCTGTCATCCATGTCTTCTGTTTCACAGTTGAAATGTGTTTTATGAATAGAATATTCTTATTATAAGATATTTCATAATTAAAATTTATGTTTAGATTTCATCATTATTTTCATAAATAATATACCTATATTTTTAAAAAATCTGTGTGTACTGTGCAGCATTCCGTAATATTTTCCTGCCATGCATCATTCTCTATTGTAAAATTAGAAACTCTCTCTGATAGCATGCAAGAGGAAAGTAGAAACTCTCTCTGATAGTATATAAGAAAGAAGAGAACTATTCCACAGTAAAAATATCATTTCTATCTATCTATCTATCTATCTATCTATCTATCTATCTAAGCCTAAGCCACAGAACTACCAAATGACCGGAGCACTGCTCAGCTGACAGACCTGTCCTGAGGACCCACTAGCCGGGCCGCAGCCACTCCCTCCCTCAGTAGTCCTGCAGGTCCAATCTCTGGAGAATGGGCACCATTGACCTGCACCACTGGCACGATCCCTACAGCACACCGACCTCCTGGAAGTCAGCCTCAGGAACTGCAGCTACTTCCGCTCCCTAGATGCTCCACAAGAAAGAAACTATATAAAAGCCACTGCCAGGTGGCTCCCGACAACCAGCATGAACTTCAGTGGAATGGATCTGGATCCTAGGCCAGCAAAGGTGTCCCGCTGCCCGCCTGGAGGACCAATTGCATTGTGCCCCCCCCCATGTCTGGCGAGTGCCACTGTGGCAGCGTGACCCTCTCCTGATCATGAATGACTAGGCGTGAACCCACAGCAGTTGCAGCAGGGCTGGGATGATCAGGAGCAGCAGACAAGAGTCTCAGGTGGCATTGGACTGTGGGTTTCTACCCAGTCCCCGAAAGCCACCCCGAGGAAACCCACCCATGCACAAATTCATGCACCTGGCCTCTAGTATTATATAATGTTAATATGCTAAAGAGAAAAATCTTTTATGATAGTTTTGTTTGAATTGAGAATCTGTAGTCAGAAACCAGTTTCCACAGATAGATGGATAGATTACATAGATGATAGATAGATAGATAGATAGATAGATAGATAGATAGAACATTTATAGCATAGATTATAATAAGTTCTTTGTTGTTCAATAATAATTGAGCCCCCTACTACTGGGGTAGGCCCTGGAAATAAAACATGATAAAGAAATCATAACTTCCCTTAAGTCATCACAATCTAGTAGGGAAGACAGACAAAAATAAATAGTTATAATACACTAGTGGCCCGGTGCACAAAATTTGTGCACAGGGGGAGGTTGTCCATCAGCCAGGTCTGCACCCTCTCCAATCTGGGACCCCTTGGGGGATGTTGCACTGCCGGTTAAGGCCGTCAGACATTCCTCTCACAATGCGGAACCACTGGCTCCTAACCACTCATCTATCAGCCTGCTCCCCCCTAACCACTCTGATTCCTCTCAACTGCCCTGCCCTGCTGGACTGCTCACCACAAATGCCCCCCCTGCCCGCCTGCTCACCCCCACCTGTACCCCAAGCCTGCCTGATCACACCCACCCGCCCCCCCAACAGCCTGCTCACCCCCACTCCCTCCCCTGCTAACTTTCTCAACTCTAATTCCCACCCCCCACGACGGCCTGCTTGCCCACAACTGCCCGCCTTGCTGGCCTGCTCTCCCCTAACTGCCTCTGCCTCAGCCCCACCACCATAGCTTTGTCTGGAAGGACGTCCAGAAGGTCTGCCAGTCTAATTAGCATATTATCCTTTTATCAGTATAGATTGCTGGAAAGTACTACCGCAAAAGCAAGGGCAAGAAGTAAAAGCACCAAACATTCAGTCATCCTGTTTTGTTCAATTTGTGAATGAATGATTAATCCTGAATCAGCTCAGTCTACCCAGGCTGAGTTATATTCTTTCTCCTTGTGATTGCCTCAGAATTTATCATTTAATTCTATATATTTTTTACTTGTCTATCTCCCTGACTATACTCCAAGTTTCTTGAACACATGATTTTGTCTTATCTTTGTATCCAAAGCGTTTATTATAATTTTTGGTATATGGTTGCTCTTCAGTGAATTGATTTTTTGATTGAATGAATGAATGAATGAAAAAAGGATGGAAAAGGAAGAATTTCTTTGAAGTCTTTAACAATAAATTTATATTTAAACTGCTATGGATCACATATTGTCCAGCTAAAATTCTGACACTCAAAGTGACATAAAGAAGATAACTTCATGTCATGGGCCAGCCGTGATTTTGTTTTCTTGTCCTAAGCTGGAGACTATGCAAAGTTCACATGCCTGTCTTAATCCACCATGCTAAACTTCCTTAGAAACAGAAAATAGCTGCACCTTTCAAAGCAATGTATGAGATGTACTTGAAAGAACTGAATATTTCCCATGTCAAGAACATGGCCTTTTAAAAGCTTGGATTCCAAGGGGTCCCAGATTGGTAATGTTTGGTTTTTTAAAAACCATCTAGAAGCTTATTATTTGCTGCCTCTGCAGTGTCATTGAATGACTGCTGCCTCAGCCGTTTGCATGCAATTATGGAGAGTATGAAAATCAAGTAGCAGTATGTAGGAGTAAAATTTTCCTGGTTCCCTAACGCAGTTTGACTTCATGCCTTCATATTTTTAATCCATTGTTATGTGATTCTTTATGGGCTTTCTAAAAAGCATTTTATACTGCATAATAAAAGTCTAATATGCAAATTTACTGAACTGTGGTCACTAGGATGCACACTGATCATCAGGAGGCAGACTCTCAATGCAGGGAAAGTGCCGCTCAGCCAAAAGCCAGACTCACAGCTGGCAAGCGCAGCAGTGGTGGCAGGAGCCTGTCCCGCCTCTGTGGCATCGCTAAGGAGGTCTGACTGACATCCCCCAAGGGCTCTGGACTACAAGAAGGTGCAGGCTGGGCTGAGGGACCACTCCCAAGTGCATGAATTTTGTGCACCAGGCCTCTAGTTTAGGAACAAAAGGGTTTTACTATAGGCGAAACTGGGTTGGCTCAGTGGATAGAGCGTTGGTCTGAGGACTGAAAGGTCCCAGGTTTGATTCCAGTCAAGGGCATGAACATTGGTTGTGGGAACATCCCCAGTAGGGGGTGTGCAGGAGGTAGCTGGTCGATGTCTATCTCTCATCAATGTTTCTAGCTCTCTCTCTCCTCTCCCTTCCTCTCTGCAAAAAAAATCAATATTTTTTATGTGTTTTACTATTGACTTTCAGGTATTCAAATATTTTTCCCTTTTATGAAATGTAGTGTAAAATTTCTGGCTGCATGTGAGAATAAAGTCTAATCACTTAAGTACTACCATTTAGAAATCAGTTATACAGAAAATCATCCTATTCTGCTACTAGTAAGTTACTAGCACATATGCTATATTTGCCCCAAATGCCTCTTTGCAAGGTTATAGAAAATGTTCATTTGGAAGATAGATGCCGCCATGAAATTTTTGCTTAATGATTCTGAAGAGGGAATTTAAGTTGAGAAGAACCAGATACCACTTCTTTTCTTCCAAAGTAACCAGGAATTCCTAACATCTGGAAATTCAGATTGTCAAGTGGAGACACACCTGCCTTGTGTTCACTCTTAAGTAGCTACTCTTGATATACTCATGTGGTACAATAACAAATACAATAGGAACTTAGCTAGCTTATCCTCTCTCATTCTCTTTTCACTTCTTAGTCCTTCATCCCCTTCGCTCTGTAATCCTGAGAACCTCTATTTTCCCCTGCCACTCTTCCTGTTACTAAGCTCTTGCTTTCTGTGAACAAGACTGTTTGACTTCTTTCAACTCTTGTTTTGAAGAAGAGCTTCAAAATGTTCAAAAGAAATAATAGTCTAACTTTTCTAAGAAGTTAAATTTGGTCATTCCCCTGGTGAAAGTGACCTGTGGTGAGGGTATTCCAAGCTGCTAGGGTGTTTCTTATAAAAGAGTGTTTGAAGGTAGAGAAGAAAAAAAAACAAGGAAAGATCCAAAAGTTGTACTGAGACTGAGTGAGCTATTTACGAGGAGCTGGTGTTCATATGGGAGTTTAAAACACAGTTAGCACCTGTCTTTTAAATATCTGGTAAGCATAGATTGAAACATGTATCTCATCATCTGTGAAATGGCCTGGTACTTTTTGTGAGAAGTATAATCATACAAAGAGAGAAGAATTAACTCGGTGGCAATATTTCGATTGGCTTTGTAAGTACAAACACAGCATGTAACATAATTTACCAAAAGGTACCTACGAGATGATTTACATTCATGATCTCAGTTTGTATAAAAGGAAATTGTGCTCTGGAAAGATCATAGTATCTTTTCATGATAATGCAGCTGGACTGGGAGAAGTGGAACTAGGACTCAGGACTCCTGATCCTACTATGTTCTTCTCACGTGAAGAGCCAAGTCAAGGAATTTCCAGGCTTTTTGCTGAATTAGGGTTTCTTATACTGAGGTCTTCAGAAGAAAAAAAAAGAGTTTAAAAAGGGAGTAAAAAAAAAGATTCCATATACCTTGACCATACAGAATCAATCTACTAAGAGGTCTTTTTTTACACATTCTGACTATATGTGTGATTTCCATTTCCTCATTCCTTATCCCACTCACCCCCTGAAACTCCTTCTTGGAGGAACAGTCAAAAAATCCAACTCATAGGAGTAGTATATCATAATAAGGCAGTTCTCATAGGCATCTGAAGACCTCTTGGGGGAAAAAATAGTAAAGGGATTTGTCATTTTCTATTTTTAATTTATTCATCCTAATATCTTTATTATATGTTGTTCATTTTGTACCATAGTTGCTTTTTTTAATAATTGTCTTTTCTCAGCTAATACAACACTCTCCTCTCTTCAGGTGGCTCTGATTCCTCTTTCCCTCTCCCATTTGTTAACTCCAGAAACCCCCAAATCTTTATATATGTAATTGGTTCGTACATATTCCCTCGGGGGTTTCATCAGTTCTGAAGATTTACATGTGTTCTCTCCACCAAGGAATCCCAAATCTGTCTCTCTAGCCTCTTTCCTAACATATTTCCAACCACTTAGAGGTAAGTCCAGTTTATTATACATCCTCCATCAAATATGGACCATCCACATAGCCTCAAAGGAAATAAATTTCTTACAAATTGAAACTCCCTTCCACATTCCAAGCATCTTACAAACACCAACTTTATCACAATCTCCAAGTTAAGATATTCAAACTGCTTTTTGACATTCTATTATTTTTAATTAACAGTATCCAAGAACTATACACATACT
This sequence comes from Vespertilio murinus, assembly GCA_963924515.1. Lineage (NCBI taxonomy): Eukaryota > Metazoa > Chordata > Mammalia > Chiroptera > Vespertilionidae > Vespertilio > Vespertilio murinus. The sequence continues at coordinate 17,251,284 of OZ004710.1, forward strand.
ATCTGTTTTCCCATTGTATGCCTTTTGCTTTCATTAGTTTACTTAATAAACATGTGTTTTTTTTTAGTATTCACTAGGTGGCAGATGATTGTTATATGCTATAGGTAGAAACAAGATGAATGAGACTCTGTTTCAGCCCTCTAATAAGTTGCTAACAAAGCATATGAAGTCTATTTACAAACTAGAGGCCCGGTGTCATGTAGGAATGGGGTCCAGAGGCCTGGCCTGTGATTGGGGCCCATAGGTGCCAGCCTGCCAGGGGAGGGACTGTGGGAGGTTGCTGCGGGAGCACACTGACCACCAGGGGGCAGATCCTGCATTGAGCATCTGCTCCCTGGTGGTCAGTGAGCATCATAGTGACTGGTTGACCGATTGACTGATTGTTCAGTCACTTAGGATATATATATATATATATATATATATATATATATATATATATATATATAGTGATAGATAGATAGATAGATAGATAGATAGATAGATGTAATGCAAGGCCTTAAAAGCACTGGCAGTGGCTACCTGTGGCTTCAACTATGACCCAGTTATGCCTTGATATTGACTTTTGCACAAATTCATGCCCTCATCTATTGGGTTTATCTCATGTTTATTTTATGTTTATTTCATGTTTATTTTATGTACCTTGATTTATTTTGTTTATTTTATTGCTTTTCCATTCATAGTCCTTCCATCTATATGATTTTTTCCCTCTCATCCTGGCCCATGTGTAGGATATGACTCCATAATCCTCCTGTTGACCTGTCGAGGTTTTTTTGAGCCCTGCCCTTTGGCAATGAGCATTATCCAGAAGAAACTGGGGCATGTACTTTCTTGCTTGAAAAGCTGATTTTAGTTAACTGGACCTCCCTTTCTCCAATTATTTTTGCCTTTGAAAACATTAGATCATTTATTGCCTCACCTCTGCCTGTGTTTCTATTGCTGAGGGAGGTCTGTCTTTTGAAGTTCAACTAAGGATGACCTTTTCGGCCTCCTATGACTCAGGAGGTTACAGTTCAATTCCTGGATCAGGGCATATGCCCGGACTGTGGGCTTGATCCCCAGTGTGGGGCATTCAAGAGGCAGCCAATCAATGATTCTCTCTCATCATTGATGTTTCTAGCTCTCTCTCCCTCTTTCTTCCACTCTAAAATCAATAAAAATATTAAAGAGAGAGAGAGAGAGAGAGAGAGAGAGAGAGAGAGCTGCCAAAACCTTAATACCTGTGCCCTTTGGTTTCCTGCTCTTTCAGAATCTGCATTCTATTTCAGGTATTATAATTCTCAGCTCCCCTGAAATTCATATACCACTAATATGAGTGATTTATACAGCATTCTATCATATGGTAACTACTATGTCACACAACTGAGTTAAGAGAAGACAACAACAAATCTTTATGCCTAGTTTGTGAGCTTTTGTCAATTCCAGTTCTCAAACAAAAGATTGCCAAGGCAGAAAGTATTCTTAAAACCAGTTATATGTGTTTGTATTTCTTCTGCCATTAATTAATCCATTAAAGCATCATATTCACATTCTTTTTCTGAAACAAGAAATCCATTTCATTCAATTCTTCTAAGATCTTATGAGAAAACAGTTCTCAAAACATATAATAAAAGCCCAGCCACCAAAAGGAGAATGACCAGTCAACCAATTGTTATTATACACCACACTGACCACCAGGGGCAGATGCTCAATGCAGGAGCTGCCCCCTGGTGGTCAGCGTGCTACCACAGTGGGAGCACTGCTCTACTGACAGGGATGAGAGGCTGCTCCTGCCATAAAACCCAGGCCAATGGATAGGAACCCAGGCTGTGATCATCACCTCCTTGACCCAGGCTCCTCTTCCTCGCTCCCTGCTGCCTCCTCTAGATGCCAGCAGGCCACATAGCACCACAACCTGGCTGGCAGAGCTGACCCCAGAGGCTGGGAGGTGGGTTTGTGGCCTGACAGGACTGAGGCCTAGTTTGCAGCCTCTCAGTGCTATTGTCCCTGGGCCCAGCCCCAACCGGGTCCCCTGGAGAGGCGAGTGTTTAGGCTCCGTGGAAGATGCCACACTAGGAAGCAGACTCTTAGAGGGCGTGTCCACAGCCACTCAGCTGATGGGATGAGTGGTGCTCCCACAACAGGCCTATCCTCGCAGGCCACATCTCCCGCCAATGCACAAATCCTGTGCACTGGGCTTCTAGTTTAGAAATAAAGAAGAAAAGAGGTAGTAGCCGAATTCTTAGTGGAATCTTGTTTCTAACCTGAAAGGTTATCTATTCACTAATGAGACAAAAGTGGCAAATATAATTATCTACTCTTGAAACTATCCCTTTTGGGATGTGTGTGTGTGTGTGTGTGTGTGTGTGTGTGTGTGTGTGTGTTACTTCTTGATTTGCAATTTTATATGCTGGAAAATCTCACCTTTCCATCTTCTGTTTAGAAAATAGAAATTCGCCGAGACCGGTTTGGCTCAGTGGCAGAGCGTCGGTCTGCGGACTGACGGGTCCCGGGTTCGATTCTGGTCAAGGGCATGTACATTGGTTGTGGGCGCATCCCCGGTGGGAGGTGTGCAGGAGGCAGCTGGTCGATGTTTCTCTCTCATCGACGTTTCTAGCTCTCTATCTCTCTCCCTTCCTCTCTGTAAAATATCAATAAAATAAATTAAAAAAAAAAAAAAGAAAATAGAAATTCAACATCCCCTCAAATATTCATTCCTTTATCTCTGTGTGTGTTGTGGAAAGGATTGGTGGGGAGGCCATTGAGAAGAATTATAAGGGTATAGTGACATCTACAGGTAGCATGTTAAATAAGACATGATTACCCTCTGCTGAGGAATAGACTGTTCTAACAAACTTCTTACAGTTGTTTAAATGTGAATTTCCCATGGTAACCAATAGGAAAGGTTAAACCAATTAAACTGGAATGGCTGATGTAAGATATCTTGTTAACATTAAAATCCAGGCAATAAATGGGGCTTTGCTTTACCTAGTTTCTTAGAACTAGTTTATTTTCATTTTTGAAATGGGAATAGCAGTTTGGTTGGCAGTTCACTTTGAAAATCTGTGTAAGACATATATAAATACTTGATAAAAGTAGTCACTAATATTGGTGGAAAACACAGAGAAAGAATATGCCAATTAGAAATTTAAAAAGTCACTTTTGGCTCTCAATAATAAAAGAGCCAAATAAAACTTTTTGGGAAGTCTGTTCAGTAATAACAACTCAGGTTAACATTATGTCAGAAGTTATTCATACATTTACTTAATGACAATAGTGGGGAGAACAGTAACAGTGGGTGGGGTTGAATAATAAAGCATAATAAAATTAGGCTTATTGGTGTTATTTTGCTATCTAAGTAAAATCAAAACAAATCAGGGAAAGAAAAAGATACAATTTAAGCTCCTTGTAGGGTGAGATTATGTATTATAATTTTTTCTCATAGTAACTAGACATAAATAGTGAATAGTTGATCAATTAAGAAAAAATATAAATAAAAGATTTCTCTAAAAATATATCTTTTCCCCCCAAAATTTCTTGTGTTTTTTTTTATTTTTGTGCTTTTGTTCTTATGTTTTGGTTTTGTAATATAAAATATACTTTCTCTGAACATACAAACCCTATCCACCTCAAATGTTCTGTTCTTTATGAAAATTTTTCTGGGAAAATTAAAATACAGTTATTTCTTCTTCTTTGAATTGTCACCTATCATCTTTTACCCTGCTATTAAAATAGTCATGTATCTATTTTAGCTCTCCTTAGATACCTTGAGGACAGGGACAATTCTGGATATTTTTATTTATGTGCATTGCATACTTTGGGTGCTCAATAAGTATTTGTTAAATGAAAAAATAAAGGATTCAAACTCTGGAACTTGAAAAATAATTCAAGAATTATTAGATAAGATAATATTTACAAAAATGAGTTCACAAGGCCATTAGTCCTTGTCTTCTTTATTCCTGAAGATCTCCTTTTTTTGGCATAAATAAAAATCTTAAATACCATTTAGGATTTCACACATCTGCTTATCTGAGAAGGAAGAACAGGATTAAACACAAGTGGATGACTGGAGGAGGGGGGCGGGTAGTAGAGTAATCTGAATTCCCTTCTTTTAGCATGGGAAAAATGTGAGCTTCCATTGGTCACTGCCAATATTACTTGGCTAGAGGAATTTTGTTAATAACAAAATAAAGGAGGCAGACACCTGGTCAGGCACCTCAACAGAAAGAAGCTATAGGATATTCTGCTATTGGGAAGCTCTCCTGTCAGGGACTAGCACAATAGACAGGCGTTTTGGAGACCTGAAAGAACCTACATGTGGCCCTGGCCAGTGTAGCTCAATCGGTTGGATGTCATCCTGTGCACCGAATGGTTGCTGGTTCAGTTCCTCATGAGGGCACATGCCCAGGTTTTGGGATCAATTCCCAGTGGGGAGCAAATAAGAGGCAGTTGATGAATGTTCTCTCTCTCTCTCTCTCTCTCTCTCTCTCTCTCTCTCTCTCTCTCTTTCTCTCTCCAAATTATATATATATATATATATATATATATATATATATATAATTTAATTATAAATTATTATATATATAATTTTTTTAAAGAACCAATATGTGTCTCCAATGATCAGGTTAGTATTTGGGCACTGCCACAGAGAACATCTTCAGCCTGTTAATATTAATCAGAGAAACAGGAATAGCCATAGAGAGGATAAGCTTGCTCACACCTCTCAGTTCAAACCAAATAGTCAAGACTGCCACTCAAGACTGACCTGAGGATAAGGAAAGGAAATGAGATCGAAAACAACTTTGAAATTAATGCTTTGATGTGAACTAAAATTGATACTGAATCCATGTTTGTCTGCCTGCTGCTCAACAGTTAATACTCAAGAGATAGGGCATAATGGAAGGAAAGCAGGTTTGCTCAAGAGCTGGCAGCTTGAGAAGATGGGGAACTCTCATCACTAAGACCATCTTTACATAGTGCAGGCAAAGCTTTTAAAAAATATTTTTATTGATGTCAGAGAGGAAGTGAGATGGAGAGAGAGATAGAAGCATCAATGATGAGAAAGAATCACTGATCAGCTGCCTCCTACATACACCCTACTGGGGATGGAGCCCCACAGCCTGGGCATATGCCCTGACCAGAAATTAAACCGTGACCTCCTGGTTCATAGGGTGATGCTCAAACACTGAACCACACCTGCCAGACATAGGCAGGGGTTTTTATGAGAAGGAAGAGGAAGGCAGAATAAAGGAAACCAGAGAGGTAGTGAGCACTTGTTGAGGGTGCTATATTTGATTCAGCACATCATGCTCTGATAACCATCTCAGAGTGGGTTAAGCAATGGTTTGGTTTTCCTAAAAGGTGAGCAAATCTCCTGGAGCCGAAATGCCCGAATCCGGAGTCTGCTTCCTTTGTATTTAGGTCCTATAATCCTATACAATAAAAGTGTAGTATGCAAATTGTCCCCTCAACCAGGAGTTCCTCCAGGAATCTGACCAGGGGGAAGAGCCAGTTTGGGGAAAGGAGGGAAGCCTCAGAGGGCAGCCAGCAGCCAGCAGCAGGCAGCCGCTAGGGACACTACCAGTGCACGAATTTTGTGCACAGGCCCTCTAATCTGTTAATAAACCTATTTACATCAGTAATCAAAGAACTTAGTCTGTTTGGACTGCCATGACAAAATACCATAGACTGGTGGCTTAAACAACAGAAACTTTTTTATATACAGTATTTGAGGTAGGGTTGTTTCTGGTGAAAGCTTTCTTCCTTGCTTGCAGATGGCTGCCTTCTTACTGAGTCTTTACATAGCAGAAAGAGAGAGAACCAGAGAAATAAACACACAGGGAGAAACAGAAAGATCTAGTGTTTCTTCCTCTTCTATAAGCACACCTGTTTTATCAGATCAGAACTCCACCCTTATGTCCTTATTTGACTCTAATCAGCTCTTTAAAGGCACAATCTCCAATACAGTCTCATGGGATGTTAGGGCTTCCACAGATGAATTTGGGGGGATGCAATTCCGTCCTTAGCAAGGACCACTTGTCATGTGTCAAAAGTGTTTAGAGACACAACCAGATAGAGAAAACTAAGCCAGAAGATGATTTTCATTTCATGCTTATGTCAGGACATTACAATTTCAAAGGGAAACAAAAATTTTCAGGACTTCATTAAATCTTGATTGTTTGGTCATGATTGAGACTACTACTAAAGGAACTAAAAAGATAATTGGAAACTCAGAGGCTCCACGTTTATTTCCTAATGCCAGAGGTAGTTGATGCTGCCAATTCCTTGTGAGAGGGTAGGTGATTTTAAAAATAATTTAACATGACATAAATCTCAAAATATATTCTTCAACACTGGATATGTATCTCTACCTATAAGGATGTCTCCCTCACAAGGGCCTGCCTTCACTATCAGTGAAGAAGGCATGGGTTGCCGAAACCGGTTTGGCTCAGTGGATAGAGCGTCGGCCTGTGGACTAAAAGGTCCCGGGTTCGATTCCGGCCAAGGGCATGTACATTGGTTGCGGGCACATCCCCGGTGGGGGGTGTGCAGGAGGCAGCTGATCGATGTTTCTAGCTCTCTATCTCTCTCCATTCCTCTCTGTAAAAAAAAAAAAATATATATATATATATATATATATATATATATATATATATGTTTAAGTCTGTATAATAGCCTTACCCTTGTTTACTCTGTTTTTCCTGGTCACCTCCCATAACTGAATCTCCAACCCCAATATCTTCATTTGCCTTTAGCTGAAGGTCCTATTGAAAGTAATGGCTTCTGCTATTTGGGGGAGTTGTTGCGTTTTCCTGGGTATCTCCCACGTACATCAGAGGTTAAACTTTAATTTGTTTTTCTCCAGATAATCTGTTTCACATCAATTTGATTATTAGACCAGCCAGAAGAACCTTGAAGAAAAATCTCTTTGTCCCTGACAAGTATTTTATCCAGTTATTTTTAAATTACATCTCAAAGACGTATAAAAGGTAAGTAGAGATAAATGTGCTCATTTTCCACATGACAGACAAGAACACCAAGGTAATTGTTGAAAGAGCCAGCACTCCTGAAACAATGAACTTTCCATTAGCCCTTGTGGCACAGTCAGTTCTGCAAATATAAAAGGCTTTGAAATCATTCAACTGGCTACTTCTGTTAATGTCTTGTAGGGAGGTAAAGTACAATATGGAACAATAAAATACTGAATGTGAGAGTTGGGAACGATTGAGCATGGTCCTGGTGTACTGGAATTTGAGCAGTAACTTATTTGTAACCCTGGGAGGTCTCTGCAGAGCAAACATTGGCTGGTCTAATGTGTTACAGGTGAAAACTCTGCAAAATTGTCTTGAAGAAGACAGGCTCTACATTGGGTGTGTTACCAGGTAGAAACTTCATTTCTTTAATATGACCTTTCTCTTTCTTTCCTTTTGATTCAAACTGGCCTCATTCAGCTCCTGAAGCACCATGCAGCACCTGCCTCGTTCTCTCTTACGTGACCACTCCCTTAATCATTAAACCAAAAGGACCATGAGGTTCTGGACAATCGTCAGATAATTTTAGAAGCAAAGCCTCTTATCTATTGAATTTTGAATCCTATAGAATTTTGGTCAAACTAGAGGCAACATCTAGGTCTCATTTGTATTTCAGACCCAGGAAAGCAGCAGAACCAGACAAAGTGACAACACGGTTGGCATCAAGACCAGATGCCATGAACAACTATTTCCTACCCTAGCACCAACCAATCAGTAGAGACCATACCCTGACCACTATCCTAACTCTCTTAGATACCATCTATAATAATAAAAATGTAATATGCTAATTAGGCTGGACAGCCGAATGACCTTCCAGATGACCTTCTGGAGGAAGCTGGGGCTGTGAATGCCAAGGCATGCCACCACATCTGTGAGGACCGAGCCCCTTGCATGAATTTTGTGCATCAGGCCTTTAGTAATTAATAATGTTTACCCTATAAACTCATCCCTTCAAAGCCATCAGGGAGCCAGGTTTTTGAGCATCTGAGCATTACCTTACCTATGACTCCAGGCATGACCACTTTCTAAAAATAAGCCCTTACATTTTTTGCTGGGGAAAAAAAAAAGAAAGCTGAGCCCGGCCAGCATAGCTCAATGGTTGAATGTTGACCTGTGAACCAGGATGTCACAGTTTGATTCCTGGTCAGGGTATCAAATATCTAGGTTGCAGGCTCAATCCCTAGTGTGGGGCATGCAGGAGGCAGCCGATCAATGATTCTCTCTCATCATTGATGTTTCTATCTCCCTCTCCCTTCCTCTCTGAAATCAATAAAAAAGACATATTTTAAAAAGCTGAGATATGCTACAAACTGGCAGTCTAGAACTCAACAGTAACAAGTCTAAAGTTAACCATCAATGGATTGGAGAATCCAGATAGTACCTTGTTTCCGCGAAAATAAGACATCCTCCGAAAATCAGAGCTACTTACAGGTTTCCTTCTGAGTGAAATATAAGGCATTCCCCCAAAAATAAGGCCCCCAGGCTCTGTCTCAGAATGAAAATTAATTTACCGTAAACTAGTCGCTAGGGCCGCCCCGACTGGTGTCTAGCAACCAGTGATGTTACGTGGAGTCCTGATGTCACTGCTGTGTGAATGGAGAGAAATCAGCGTGGAAACTTTGTGAAACCTAAACTGCAAGAAGTTGTGACTTGGGTGAAGAATTCATGAGAGAAAATCACTGACAGTTGCATCGCAAATGCACTGCGAGCAGGCTACCTTGACAAGAAGTACTCATTTAAAGACAGTGCTATTGCTAAACATGAGAGATTTGGTCCACTGATTCTGAAAGAAATGGAGTCACAAGAAATTCACCAGGAAATGCAGGAATTGGATTGTTATGATGATGTTCCAGAATATGATGACATGATTGTCATTGAATAAATGAGTAAATTCTTGATACTGTAGGATTCACAGTTTGTCTGGTTTGTGTTGACAACTACCGTACTACTGTATCATATACGGGTAATAAATTTCCTTTATTTTCATTTAACAATAAATGTGTACCGTATTCTTCTTCATGGAAAAAATAAGACACCCCCTGAAAATAAGACCTAGTGCATCTTTGAGAGCAAAAATTAATATAAGACACTGTCTTATTTTCGGGGAAACAGGGTAGGAATAATATTGGAAAGTTAAGGCTAAGTTGGAAAAAAAATTTTTGCGCTGAAACCAGTTTGGCTCAGTGGATAGAGGGTAGGCCTGCGGACTAAAAGGTCCCGGGTTTGATTCTGTTTAAGGGCATGTACCTTGTTTGCAGGCACATCCCCAGTGGGGGTGTGCAGGAGGCAGCTGATCGATGATTCTCTCTCATCAATGTTTCTAACTCTCTATCCCTCTCTCTTCCTCTGTAAAAAATCAATAAAAAATATATATTTTTAAAAGTTTGCATCTGAAAGCTACTTGTTAAGTTGTAATTGTCTACTCTTTAAAAAAATAATTATGAGCCAAAACCGGTTTGGCTCAGTGGTAGAGCGTCGGTCTGTGGACTGAAAGGTCCCAGGTTCGATTCCGGTCAAGGGCATGCACATTGGTTGCGGGCACATCTCGGGTAGGGGGTATGCAGGAGGCAGCTGTTCAATGTTTCTCTCTCATCGACGTTTCTAGCTCTCTATCTCTCTCCCTTCCTCTCTGTGTAAAATCAATAAAATATATTTTAAAAAATAATAATTATGATTTATATTTTCAGGCCTGACATGTAAAGAACTTGGAAATATTCATTTCTGTCCTCAGAATAAGAAAAGAGTTGTTCTCTGGGGGAGGAAATGGCGGCAAAATAGACCTAAATAGAATATTTTTGAAAGACAGAAGGAAGGCCAAGAGACACATGAAAACCTGTTCAAAGTCACTAATCATCAGAGAGATGCAAATAAAAAAAATACAATGCGGTACCATCTCACACCTGTCAGAATGGTTATCATCAACAAATCAACAAATGATAAGTGTTGGCGAGGGTATAGAGAAAAAGGAATCCTCATGCACTGCTGGTGGGAATGCAGACTGGTGCAGCCACTGTGGAGAACAGTATGGAGTTTCCTCAAAAATCTAAAAATGGAACTCCCATTTGACCCAGTAGTCCCATTCCTAGGATTATATCTCAAGAAACTAGAAACACCAATCAGAAAGGATATATGCACCCCATATGTTCATAGCAGCACAATTCACCATAGCTAAGATCTGGAAACAGCCTAAGTGTCCATCAGCAGATGACTGGATCAGAAAACTATGGTATATCTACACAATGGAATACTATGCTGCCATAAAAAGGTAATTCTTACCATTTGCAGCAACCTGGATGAAACTGGAGAACATTATGCTAAGTGAAATAAGCCAGTCAATGAAAGAAAAATACCACATGATCTCACTCATTTATGGATAATAAAGAACATTATAAACAGATGAACAAAAAGATACAGAGACAGTAAAGCATTAAACAGACTGTCAAATTATAGCAGGAAGGTGAGGGCGATAAGAAATCAACCGAAGGACTTGTATGCATGCATATAAGCATAACCAATGGATGCAAAACACTGGGGGGGGGGACATGTATGGGAATGGGGGCGGCAATGGTAAGATATGTACACATATAATACCTTAATTTAAAAAAGAAAAAAAAGAAGAGTTGTTCTCAAACTAAAAATCAACAATTCTTTTAGACTTGATGATGTTGTAATAACCTGGCGATTATTTGACAGGAACAGAAAAAAAGGAAAGGCTAAATAATGTAGGCATGCCATTTATACAGTATCCAGATAGTATGAATATTGGAAAGTTAAAGCCAAGAAGAAGAAAAGTTTGCATCTGAAAGCTACTTGTTAAAAAGCTGCATTTAACACTTTCCAAGTCTGTTCCCCTCGGATTGATGGGGGCAGGGACTGGACAAAGGCAGTTTAGACACATGCCCAGTAAGGTCTGAGTGACATTGAAGGTACCTACCTGCTTGCCTGTCAATCACACCAAATTAGTGGCCAGGCTCAGAATGGCCAAAGCAAGCAAAACCTGAATATATGCAATCCCAAACAAAGGAATAAATACCTAGGAATAAATTTAACCTGGCACACAAGGTTCCTCTCTGGCGCACAAGTTCCTGGCTCTCCTGTGACAGGGGATGTGCCCACGTGACTCATGGCCATATGGCCATAAGGGACTCCACACTAGGACTAATGGAATTTAAGTAGCTTGGATGCTGAACTACACCGGCTGCAACGTGAAACAGAACTCTGGACACTGGCCTTACTTCTGACTTTGCTGACTCCCCAGCTACCCTTGTTCCAGGACTGCCTTAAGTGGCAGGGACTTTGAAACCCAAGAAATGTAACTTCAGACAAATAAAGCTTTCTTCCACATCCCGTCTTCCCACGGGGACTTCTGAAAATGCTTATTGCAGTAGAACTCCAAGAACCTCACTCCCACTAGTGTCTGGGAAATCTGGCCCATTAATTCTTTCTGCAACATATTCACCAGACAATTGAAATCACAGTGCAAACTCCTGTTCCCAACACTGAAGACACAGGCAGGCAGATACAAAGAATCAAAGCTCAGGAGCAGAAGCCTGAAGCTGGAGGCAGAATGATAGAAAAAATTTACATTATGTTATAACTGATGAGTTGTGGAAGGTTCAGTGTAGAGTAACTGGAGAGTTAAAGGTACATCCTTAAGACCACCACTTTCCCGAGTTTTACCTTCAGGAGCCTTACCAGGTTCTCACTATAAATATCAGAGAAAAATCATCTCATTCCTTAAGGAGAGAGAGGGGAAAAGTAACTTGTTAAATACTGGCAGAGCCCTAGCTGTTTTGGCTCAGTGGATAGAGCGTCAGCCTGTCGACTGAAGGGTCCCAGGTTCGATTCCAGTCAAGGGTACATGCCAGAGTGGAGGGCTCAATCCCCAGTTGGGGGCATGCAGGAGGCGGCCAATCAATGATTCTCCCTCATCATTGATGTTTTTATCTCTCTAACCCTCTCTCTTCCTCTCTGAAATCATTAAAAATATATTTAAAAAACAAACAAATACCAGCAGAGCTCTCTTTTCTTCAGAAGGTCTTCTCTCAAGGGAGATTATTTTCCTAGAGCTTAACCAACTAAGGTTTTACCAAAACCTAACCAACATGTGAGAAGGAACAGTCCCAACCCAGCCCTCTCTATCCTTGCATATTGTGGAAGGGAAATCACCAACTCAGGCTCACTAAAAGACTGAGAACTAACGACAGAGCTACAGAATCCCTGCCCCCACCTTCCCCCCACATCCAATAGGGCTCGTGACATGGGGTTACAGTCAAAAGAATTGGATGCCTCAGACCCTGGAAAACACAAAGACAATAGGGGAGAAAGAAACAAAGACTCTAGAGGAAATTTTAGCCTATAACAGCACAATAACGACAAACTGTAAACCCAGCCTAACTTCTAGCCAGATAAACTTCAACCTCACGTTAAAGGCCTATTTACTCCGTTCATCATGTTTGGCTTTCACCAAAAAAAACATTGCAAAGCATACTAAAAGACAAAAAGTACAGTCTGAATGGACAAAGAAAGCATCAGAACCCGACTCAGATATGGTAGAGATTTTTAAAGTAACTGATGGGGAATTTAAAAGGTCTGGGGTAGTGGGCAGGGGTGGGCTAGGAGAAGTCAAGGGGGTAGAGAGGGAACATATGTAATACTTGCAACAATAAATATTTTTTTAAAAAAACTATAATTATCATGCTGAGGGATCTAATGGCAAAAAATAGGACAGTATGTAATAAAAGATAGGTAACTGTCAGCAGGCAGATGGAAACTATACCAATCAAAGGAAAATGCTAGATATCAAAAACACTATAACAGAAATGAAGGTCGTCTTTGATGGATTCATCTATAGACTATACCCAGCCAAGAAAAGAAACAGTGAGTCTAAGGATATACCAGCAGAAACTTTCAAAACTGAAATACAAAGAGGAAAAGCAAAGAATGCAAAAGACTGAACAGAATATCCAAGAACTGGGGAACAGTTATAAGAGGTGTAACATACATATAATATCAATACCAGAAAGAAAAGAGAGAAGAGAACAGAAGTATTGAAGCTTTAATTACAAAGAATTTCCCCAAATTAAAGGCAGACGCCAAAACACAGGTCCAGGAATCTCAGAACACAATAAGCTTGGGGAAAAACACACAAACAAACAAGTAAACAAAAACTTAAAATCTAGACATATATTCAAACTTCAAAAAATAAAAGACCAGGAAACTATCTTGAAAGAAGCCAGAGAAAAATTGCCTGACCTACAGAGGAACAAGGATAAGAATTAAATTGGAAACCATGCAAGCACATGATACTGTGGAAGGGAAATAGCCAACTTAGCTAGCTATATTAAGAATAGGAAAGGGCCGAAACCGGTTTGGCTCAGTGGTAGAACGTCGGTCTGCAGACTGAAAGGTCCCAGGTTCCATTCCGGTCAAGGGCATGTACATTGGTTGCGGGCACATCCCCAGTGGGGGGTGTGCAGGAGGTGGCTAGTCGATGTTTCTCTCTTATCGACGTTTCTAGTTCTCTATCTCTCTCCCTTCCTCTCTGTAATAAAATCAATTACATATATATATATATATATATATATATAGAGAGAGAGAGAGAGAGAGAGAGAGAGAGAGAGAGAGAGAGAATAGGAAAGGAGCAAAGGGGGAAGCCAGACATTATAAGCATGCTAAGTGGGCAGCTTCACCAAGGAGCTGAAATTTCACACTCCCCAGGGAACTACCAGTCCATTCCCTGCAAAACACTAGGGGAAGGAGTCCAGCAAAGGGGAGATAGATACATGCCCAGTGAAATCCGATTGACACAGGAAAGCTACTTTGCCTGTCAATCAAACCTAAGGACATAGATCGTTGGCCAGAATGGGTGGGGCCACTGCAAGCTCACAAAACCTGGGGAAAACATAATCTCCCCCCCCCCCCAAAAAAAAAGGAGTTTGCCCTCTTGGCTCTCTGATTCTTTTGGTTTTGCTCCTTCTCCTTTGCATTCACCCGTGCTTCCTCCATAGCCATGTGGCCCTGAAGACGCCATACGCGATGGACTGATGCACTGAAGCTCCGAACATAAGTTAAGCCAGCCTGATGCTGGAATGGACTGTAAAGACATGGAGTGGAATCTTTTGATACTGCTTTGATTTCAGTTCTGCTGAAGCCCCAGCTACATATCTTCCTTGGCGTGACAAAGGGAAATGGGACCTTAGAAACGCAGGGGTGTAATTCCACAGAAATAAAACATTCTATAATATATCATCCTCCCATGCACATCTCAGAAAATTCGTTTTCTCAGGATATCACGAGATGCCCACTCCCACTGGCAATGGTAGAAATGGGGACCTCTCCCCACCGATAACACAAGAAAAGAGTAAAGGGTCATAGTTAAAGTACTGAGAGAACAAAGCACTAAAGTAGAATTGTATATATAGCAAAAATCTTGCAAATTTGAAAGAGAAAGACTTTCTCAGACAAACAAAAATTGAGGAAATTTGTCACCAGGTGCCCTGCCTTGAAAGAAATAGTATAAGTTCTTCAGAGAGAAGGAAAATGATGCAGGTCAGAAACATAGATCTTTTTCTTAAAGAATAAGAGTGTCAAAGAAGGAACATTAAAGTAAAATAAAGTATTTTATTATTCCTATTCTTAATTTATCTAACAAGTAACAATTTCTTCAAAATAATAACAGCAACAATACATTCAGTGGCTGTAGCTTAAATATAGTAAAATGAAAGACAGCTATGTAATAAGTGATGAAAGAAGAAATTGAGAGTGTTCTGTTATCAGGTACATGTACAACCTGTGAAGCAATATAGTATTATTTGAAATGAACTTGTATTAGCTATAAATGTATATTTCAAACCCTAGGGAAACTCCTATAATTTTTGATAAATTATAATTGATACTAGAAGCCTGGTGCATGAAAATCAGGCACGGGTGTGTGTGTGTGCGTGTGTGTGTCCCTCAGCCCAGACTGCACCCTCTCCAATCTGGGACCCCTCAAGGGATGCCCCTAACGTCCCTCTCCTGCTGACCTGGCTGCCTGCAACTGCCCTCCCCAGCAGGCCTGGTCACCCCCAACTACTCTCCCCTGCTGGTCCAGTCACACCTAACTTCCCTCCCTTGACTGCCTGGTCACCCCCAATTGCCCTCCCCTGCTGGCCCAATTGCCCCTCACTGCTCTCCCCTGCTGGCCTGATTGCCACTAACTGCCATCTCCTGCTGGCCTTGTCCTACCCAACTGCCCTCCCTTGTAGGCCAGGTCCCCTCAACTGCCCTCCCCTCCAGGTCTGCCCCCCCCCAACAGCCCTCCCCTGCAGGCCTGGTCTCCCCCAACTACCCTCCCCTGCAGGCTCAATCACTCCCAATTGCCCTGCCCTGCAGGCCTGGTCCTTCCCAACTGTCCTCCCTGCAGGCCTGATATCTTCCAACTTCCCTCTTTCAGGCCTGGTTCCTCTCAACTGCCCTCCCCTGATCGCCCACAACTTCCCGCCCCTGCTGGCCATCTTGTGGTGGCCATCTTGTATCCACATGGGAGTGGCCATCTTTGACCACATGGAGGTGGCTGCCTTGTGTGTTGGAGTGATGGTCAATTTGCATATTACCTCTTTATTATATAAGATATGAAGAGAGCAGAGAAAATGAAATCATATAAAATGCTCAATTAAAATAAGAGAAGGTCCGGAACCGGTTTGGCTCAGTGGATAGATCGTAGGCCTGCGGACTGGAAGGTCCCGGGTTCGATTCTGGTCAAGGGCATGTACCTTGATTGCGGGCACAAGCCCGGTGAGGGCTGTGCAAGAGGCAGCTGGTCGATGTTTCTAGCTTTCTATCCCCCTCCCTTCCTCTCTGTAAAAAATCAATAAAATATATATTAAAAATAAATAAAATAAAATAAAATAAAATAAGAGAAGGGCCCTGGCTGGCTTGGCTCAGTGGATAGAGCGTCAGCCTGTTGACCTAAGGGTCTCAGGTTCAATTCTAGCCAAGGGCACATGCCTGGGTTTTGGGTTCAATCTCCAGCAGGGAGCATGCAGGAGGCAGCCTATCAATGATTTTCTCTCATCATTGATGTTTCTATCTCTCTCCTTCTCTTTCCCTTCTGAAATCAATAAAGAAATATATTTTTTAAAAGCACAAGAGAATGCAGAAAAAGAGTGGAATACACAAAAAAAAGATACTAATTGAAAGACAGAGACTGTGAGAGGGATTAATAAAATAAGACCAATTTTGTTTGTTAGTTTCCTTTGTTCATTAGTTTACACATATAAGTGAAATCATATGGTATTTGTCTTTTTCTGACTAGTTTATTTCACTTAGCATAATGCTCTCCAGGTCCATCAAACTGTTGAAGAAGTAAGATTTCCTTCTTTTTCACAGCCAGGTAGTATTCCATTGTGTGAATGTAGCACAGCATTTTTATCCACTCATCTATTGAGGGACACTTGGGTTGCTTTCAAATCTTGGTTATTGTAAATAACACTGTAATGAACATAAGGGTGCATATGTTTTTTTTTGAATTAGTGTTTTAGGTTTTCTTGGATATATTCCCAGGAGTGGCATATAGTTATTGTCATAAGGCAGTTCCTTTTTTTATTTTTTTGAAATAATTCCATACTGCTTTCCACAGTGGTTGCACCAGTCTGCATTCCCACCAGCACTGAACAAGGGTTCCCTATTCTCCATATCCTCGCCAACACTGGCTGTTTGTTGATTTATTGATGATAATCATTCTGGCAGGTGTAAGGTGATATCTCATTGTGGTTTTAATTTATATTTCTCTGATTATTAGTGATAGTGGGAAACAGACTCATAGATACAGAAAATAAACTGACACCTGTCAGAGGGGAGGGGTAAAAGGGCTAGGTGAAAAAGATGAAAGAATTAAGAAAAATGCACACAACACAACCTCATAGAGAAGCAAAAGTATGGTAATTACCAAAGATGAAGTGGGGTAGGGGAGGTAGGAAAAGAGTAAAGGGAGGATAAATGGTGATAGAAGGAGACTTGGCTTGGGGTGGTGAACACACAACATACAGATGATGTATCATAGGATTGTACACTTGAAACTTACATAACTTTATTAACCAATGTCACCCCAATAAATTTAAGAAAAAATATATGACCAAGCTAGATGTTGTCTATAAGAAATCCCCCATCTGTATATATAAAAAGCCAGAGACCCTAATGGTGAAAAGACCAGAAGGACCAGTCGCTATGACACCCACTGCAGCCAGCAAACAGGCCAACCTTGTGCAACCCCTCCCCCCCAGCCAGCCCCACCCCTGATCAGCCTCTCCCACCCCATCAAGGCAGGGCAGCCAGCCAACCCCCTGAAGCTGCTCCCTCCAGCTAGCCCTGCCCCCAGTGGCCCCCACCACTCCTCTCATCCCACAGCCCCTAACCCCAGCCAGCCCTGTCCCTGATCAACCCCCTACCCCAATCAGGGGCAGAGCCAGCTAACCAACAAAATGTGGCTCCTCGCCCTAGCCGCTAGCACCCAATCGGTTCCCTACCCCATTCAGGGTTGGGACTGGCCAGCCAATAACTCGCCGCCCCTCCCCCAAGCCATCCTGGCCCTGATCAGCCCTGGTCAGGGCGAGCCAGCTGGCCAACCTCCCAACATCTCCTTCTCCCGACAGGCCGGGCCCTACCCATGCATGAATTCATGCACTGAGCCTCTAGTTAAATGTAAAGATAAATGAATTTAATGCAAAGGGACAGAGAAATATATAATGGGTAGACACTCATCAAACGAAACCTGGAGGACTATATTGATTTTAGACAAAGCTGCCTTCATAGCAGGAAAGTCATCACTGATAAAGAGGTTTATTATATAATGATAAAAGGGTTGATTTTCCAATAAAACATAATTCTTAATGTGTATTGTACTTAACAACAGAGCATCAAAATACATGAGGCAAAAACTGGTAGAATTCAAGGAAAAATAGATAAATCCACTATGGTAATTGAATACCTCAATACCCTTCTATTAGTAACTGACATATCCAGCAGGCAGAAAATCAGTAAGGACACAGTTGAACTGAAAATCACTATTCATCAATTGAGTATGATTCACTTGATCTAACAACATGTAGAATATACATTCTCAAGCTCACATGGAACATTCACCAAGACAGACCACATTCTGGACCATAAAATATATCTTAACAATTTTAAAAGAATAGACACAATAAAAAATATGCTCTTAGACCATAATAGAAATATAGCTATAAAATCTCAGTATATTTGGAGACTAAACAATTCTAAATAACACATAGGTCCAAGAATAACTCTCAAGAGAAAATGAAAAATATTTTAACCAAATGAAAATGCAAATAAAACCCATCAAAATAGAGGGCTAAGAAAAAATCAGTGCTTAGAGGAGTTTTATAGCATTGAATGCATATATTTAAAAGTTATTTTAAATCAATAATCTAGACTTTCTAGGAAACTAAAAAAGAAGAGCAAATTAAATCCAAAGTAAGCAGAAGAAAAGAAATAAACAAAAATCAGAGCAGAAACCATTGAAACATAAAACAAGAAGTTAATACAGAAAATCAATAAAAACAAAAGCTGATCTATTCAGGCTAACCAAGTAATAAAAAGAAAAAAATATTACTAATATCTGAAAGACAGGCCACCATTACAGGTCCCATGGACATTATTAGAATAATAAAAGAATATTTTGAACAATTTTATGCACATAAATTTGATAACTTTGATGAAATTGATCAATTATTTGAATGAAACTAAACTCTCAAGAAAAATAAATAATCTGAATAGGCCTACAACTATTAAAGAGAATGAAATAAGTAATTAATAATATCCCAAACAGAAACCACCAGGCCCAAATGGATTCACTAATGAATTTCATCAAACATCTAAGAAAAATAAGATACTAATTTTCTGCAATCAGTTTAAAAAATCAGAAGCAGAGTAAATACTTCCTAACTTATTTTGTGATGCCAAAATTACCTAATGCCAAAACAAAGCAAAGACATTATAATAAAGAAAAGCTACCAATCATAGATGCAAGAATCCTCAGCCAAATATTTTCAAAGTAGAGGCTCAATGCAGGAAGATTCGTGCAATAATGGGCTTTCCCTTGGCAGTCGGCACTGCCTTCGCTCTGGGCTGGAGCCACCTTTCTGCCTTCCCACACTTCCCAGCAGCCCAAAGCAGCTGGCGTGGTGTGGAACACCTGCATCCTGACCCCAGCTGCTAGAAGCCTGCATATGCAAACCTGCCAACTTTGTTGCGTTAATTTGCATACTCACTCCTGATTGGCTGGTGGGAGTCATGAAGGTAAGGTCAATTTGCATCTTTCTCTTTTATTAGTGTAGATAAAATTCAACAATATATAAAATGCATTACACATCACAACAAAATGTGATTTATTCCAGGTATGCAAGTGTAATGCCATCAATAGGTCAAAAAAGAAAAATCATATGATCAATTTGATAGATGCAAAAAAAAGTATTTGACAAGATGCAACATTCATTCATAAAAATATACTGGTATGCCTCAATAAATAAGGAATAGAGGGAACTTTCTTCAACTTGATAAAGAACATCTACAAGAAAAACTGCAACTAAAAGTATTCTTTTTAAAATTTCTTTTTCAATTACAGTTGACATACAATATTATGCTACTTTCAGGTATACAACATAGTGACAAATAACATCATTCTTAATGGTGAGAAACTGGATGCTTTCCCCTAAAATTAGAACAAGGCAAGGATGTCCCCTGTCATCACTCATTATCAAAGTTTGCCAGAACACCTACCTAATGCAATAGAACAAAACAAAAAAGAAAAAGAATTGTACACAGATTGGGAAAAAAGGGAATAAAACTGTATTTGTTTGCAGATGACACAGTTGTCTATTTAGAGGAAAGGAAGGAAAAAAGGAGGGACGAGACAGAGACAGGATTTGTATAGATCAGCATTGTCCAACAGAATTTTCTACTTAGATGGAAAAGTTCTATTTCTGTGCTTTCCAATATAGGAGCCACATATGACCATTGAACACATTAAAATAAAGCAGCTAATGCACTGAATTTTTATTTAATTTTGATTAATTTAAATTTAATTAGCCACATGTGGCTAATGACAATTGTATTGAACAGTACAGGTATATATTTTTTTCTCACATGAAAAAATTCAGTGATTAGAAAATCTATTGAGTAAGTCATTGTTGAGAGTCTACTACATTTAAAATACTAAATTTGAATATTCTGGGTAATGAAAGAAGCAAAATTTGCACTCCTCCCCTTGGAAATTCATTTGAAGGAAAAGAAAAAAGGATACTGAAAAATAGGAATAGAAGAAAAATATCTCAACATAATAAAGGCTATATATGATAAACCCTCAACTAATATACTGACTGGTAAAGGACTGAAAACTTTTCCTCTAAGATCAGGAAGAAGACAAGGATTTACACTTTCACCACTCTTATTCAATGTAGTGCTGGAAGTCCTAGCCAGAGCAATAAGGCAAGAGAAAGAAATTAAAGGCATCCAAAAAGTGATAGTAAAACTGTCATGTCTGCAGACAACATGATTCTATGTGTAGAAAACCCTAAAGATTCCACACACACGAACACACACACACACACACACACACACACACAAACCCACTATTAAAAACATAAACAAGACCCAACCAGTTTGGCTCAGTGGATAGAGCGTCGGCCTGCAGACTGAAATGTCCCAGGTTCGATTCCGGTCAAGGGCATGTACATTGGTTGCGGGCACATCCCCAGTAGGGGGTGTGCAGGAGGCAGCTGATGGATGTTTCTCTCTCATCAATGTTTCTAACTCTCTATCCCTCCCCCTTCCTATCTGTAAAAAATCAATAAAGTATATTTTTTAAAAAGAAATATAAACAAATACAGTAAAGTTGCAAATACAAAATCAATGTACAAAAATCCATTGCATTTATGTATACTGACAACAAAATTTCTGGAAAAATGAAATGAAAAAAACAAAAAAAACAATTCCTTTTACAATTGTAACCTAAAGAATAAAATACCTAGGAATAAACCTAACAAAGAATTTAAAAGACCTATATACTCAAAATAGCAAAGCATTAGTAAAAGAGATGGAAACAGACACACAAAAGAAAAGGAAAAAAATCCCATATTTAGGGATTGGAAGAATCAACATAGTTAAAATGAACATATTACCCAAAGGAATATACGGATTGAATGCAATCTCCATTAAAATCTCAATGTCATTTTTTAAATAAATAGAATGAGAAATCATCAGAATTGCATGGAACCAGAAATGAGCTTGAATAGCCAAAGCAATCCTGAGAAAAAAAGAACAAAACTAGGTATCATGCTACCTAACTTCAAATTGTATTGCAGAGCTACAATAATCAAAACAGTATGCTATTTGGCAGAGTAACAGATACACAGATCAATGGAACAGAATAGAGAGCCCAGCCATAAAACCACATATATATGCACAGATAACTTCTGACAAAGGAGCCAGAAAAACATTCACAACAGGGAATAAAGATAGTCTCTTCAATAAATGGTGCTGGGGGAAATTGACAAGCCACACGCAAAAGAATGAAACTGAATTACAGTTTGTCCCCATGTACAAAAATTAAATAAAAATAGATCAAAAACATAAATAAAGACCCAAAACAATTAATTGCATAAAAGAAAATATAGGTACCAAATTATGGACCTTGGTTGTAGAGAACATTTTATGAACTTGGCCCCAAAGCCAAGGGAAGTAAAGGCAAAACTAAATGAATGGGAGTACATCAAACTAAAAAGCTTCTGAACAGCAAAAGGAACTGTCCACAACAACAACAACAAAAAGACAGCCAACCTTTGGGAGATGATATTTGCAAACAGTAGCTCCAACAAATATATAAAGAAATCATAAAAGTCAACACCAAACCAATAAGCAATCCAATCAAAAAGTGGGCAAAGGACCTGAAAATACATCTCTCCCAAGAAGACATAGAAACAACCAATAGATATATGAAAAGATGTTCATGCTTACTGGATAAAGCGTCAGCCTGCAGACTGAAGGGTCCCAGGTTCGATTCCAGTCAAGGGCATGTACCTTGATTGCAGGCACATCCCCAGTAGGGGTGTGCAGGAGGCAGCTGATCGATGTTTCTCTCTCATCTATGTTTCTAACTCTCTCTATCCTTCTCCTTTCCTCTCTGTAAAAAAATCAATAAAATATATTTTAATAAAAGAAAAGATGTTCAACCTCACTAGCAATTAGAAAAATTCAAATCAAAATGAGATAATACCTCACACCTATTAGAGTGAGTGGCTATCATCAAGACAACCAATAACAAGTGATGGATAGGTTGTGGGGGGGGGGGGAAGGAACCCTCATTCACTGCTGGTGGGAATGTAGACTGGTATAGCCACTATGGAAAATGGTCTGGCGATTTCTGGAAAAAAAAATTAAGAATAGAGCTACCATATGACTTAGCAATTCCTCTTCTGGTTATATACCTGAAAAACTCAAAATCATGTATTTGAAAAGATATATGCATCCCTGTGTTCATTGTAGCATTATTCACGGTGGCCAAGACATGGAAATAACCAAAGTATCCTGATAGAGGACTGGATAAAGATGTGGTACATATACACAATGGAATGCTACTCGGCAATAAGAAAGGATGAAATAGCACCATTTGCAACAACATGGATGGACCTTGAGAACATCATGCTAAGTGAAATAAGTCAGTCAGATAAGGGTAAGAACCATATGATTTTACTCATATGTGGGATATAAAATTGAAGCTGGTAAACACAAACAGCAGTGTGGTGGTTGCCAGAGGGAAGGGGGGGTGAAGGGGGTCCTAATGTAAGATGATGGGAGAGGATCTGACTTTGGGTGGTAGGCACACGGTGCAATATACAGATCTTGTAACATAGAAATCCATACCTGAAACCTATATGATCATATTAACCAATATCACCCCCACTAAATGTAATACAAAAGAAAATACAACACTGAAACCTTTTACCAATAATTATTAATAATAAAATGAATTAAGTTTTTTTTTTTTAAAAAAAGAAAAGAAAAATGAGTACTGAACAATTAAATAACAACTGGAATGTAACCTATACATATAACCTGTAGATACCACTTTCAACTGTAAGGGTACTTTCAATTGCAAATATAAGGCTATAAAGAAATAATTATAAGTATAGAAATGACAAGAGGTTAATAAATATAGGGGGAAGTCTTAAAAAGGAATAGAAAAATAATATTTTATGTGACCTGAAACCTGTTTTTATCCTTACCTATCAAAAATTATAAATATTGCCAAAACTGGTTTGGTTCAGTGGATAGAGCATCAGCCTGCAGACTGAAAGGTCCCAGGTTCGATTCCGGTCAAGGGCATGTACCTTAGTTGCGGGCACATCCTCCCAGTAGGGGGTGTACAGGAGGCAGCTGATGGATGTTTCTCTCTCATCGATGTTTCTAACTCTCTGTCTCTTTCCATTCTTCTCTGTAAAAAAAAATCAATAACATATATTTTTAAAAATTATAAATATTAGTAGTACTTTAGCAAGGTTTCAACTAACATTATGAGCCATTTTATTTTATTTATCCTGACACAAGTTGGACAGTTTGAGGCCTATATTTTAATAAATGTCCACAGCCAGCTTAAAAAAATGTTCTTTACTAGGAACAAAAAAAAACCCAGCAGTTGAAAATTATCATCAAAAACGCTCATATATGTCCCAGAAGATCTATGGACTTCCAATTAATATGTTTGAATTTAAATGGAAAAATTTTTTACTTTCTGGTGGAAATCTTAATTTCACATTGTTTAACACTTCTTAATAGAGTACTAATGAGAAGTGTGGTAATAGTGTGACTTCAATTTTGACTTCTCAGATTCACTTAAGACTTATTTTTTTTTAATCTAGACTACAAGACTCTCTTGATTTAAGGGTTGCAATGGGCCTGGAAATCAGTAGTCTCAGTAAACTCCCCAAGTGATTTTGATTACCAAGCGGGAATGGAACCCAGTGCTTTTTAAAAATTTATTTTTCAATTATAATTTACATTCAATATTTGTATTAGTTTTAGGTGCACGGCATAGTGGATAGACAACATATGCTTTACAAAGTATCCCCCACTATTTCCAGTACCTGCCTTGTACCATACATAATTATTACAATATTAGAGGCCAAGTGCACAAAATTCATGCACGGGTGTGGTCCCTAGACCTGGTGGGTGATTGAAGCGCAAGCATCTGGCATGGGAAGACAGGTCCCCACTGACCTCTGGGCCCTGGGGGGTTGGAGGACTGGATGAAAAAGATAGAGAGATTGAGTACAGGTTGGTAGTTAAAAAATAGTGATGGTGCTATAAAATACAGCATAGGGAATAGTCAATAACCCTATATAATAAAAGTGTAATATGCAAATTGCCCCCTCCACAAGGAATTCAACCACTCGCTATAATATGCGCTGACCACCAGCGGGCGGCGCATGCAGCATACACCCACCCCTCTGCCTGAGTCATGGCACAGGAGTCCCCACGCAGAGATGTGGTGAGCGCAGCTGGGTACCTCTGGGCCACCCAGCAGTGCTGCACAGAAGCTGGGTGGGCAGTGCACTCTCTCCAGGCTGGTCTCGCAGACCTGCTACTGTGCAAACCCACAGGGAGCCCAACCTGTCCATGTGGTTCTGGCAGCTGCTGCCCGACTCACCCCAGGAAGACACTGGGAGTGTGGGGTGGATTCTTTGCAGGGGGCCCACCCAACACCTGAGCAGGGGGGGGGGAGGGCTTCCCTGGCATCTGGGGGAGGGTAGCAGGAGTAGTGAGAATGGGACTTCCCACATTCTCACAGCACCTCTCTCCCTGTCACCCATGCCCCCAGGTAGCTGGCAAGAGATTGCAGTGTGTTGCTGACGCCTGCCATGTTCTGCATCACCCCCTGGTGGTCAGCGCACATCATAGCGAGTGGTTGAACTCCTAGTTGAGGGGACAATTTGCATATTAGACTTTTATTATATAGGATTATTGACTATTCCATATGTTGTATTTTATAACACCATCACTATTTTTTAACTACCAATCTGTACTCAATCTATCTTTTTCATCCAGTCCTCCAACCCTCCTCCCCTCTGGCAACCATCATTCTGTTCTTCCGTGTCTATGAGTCTGTTTCTGTTTTCTTCGAAAGACACTGCTTTTCAAAAAGACACAAGTTCTGTTGTCCATTGGTTTTCTCCAGCTAATGACTAGAAAGAAGCTACCACGTCTCCAATGCCCTATCATTTGGACCATTTCCAATGTTCCAATTTCCCATCCCACTCCCTCCAGCACACACAAAGCCACTTTTCCATCATTTGTGGGACTCTCTGCATGTATGATTGTGCACTGCAGGCATGTGAATGGACACTGAATTTAACAAAAATATCCTTTAAACAGAGCGTTAATTAAAACAGAGCTCAGTTGCTTTCAATGAATACCTATTTATTAATTTATATTGTAGTATCTCTTGTACATTTTACTCATTGTTTTATATTGTTCTGGACTTTGAATACTCGTTTCTTTGTCATTAAAGAAAGATTGTTTTCCACCCTCTTAGAGTTTTCTTCATTTTGCTCTCCAAATAGTTTACCTATGGCTTCATCTTTGGCCAGGAACTGAAAGTCATGGCCATCTTGGTTCTACAAATTTGGATTTGTAGAAACATTTCACATAATCCACAATTTAAGACCCCACCTCTCTAGATCACAGACATTTGATCTGGACCTCTAGCTTGTATTCACAAATGTCACATCAAATCTAACTAACCAAATAAATAACATTTATAGGCTATTTGGTCATTATGTATTTAGTAGATATTAAAGTCTGGAAAAAATTATATACTACATTAGTTGTTCTCTCTGAGTCACTGACAAAGCCTGACATTCAGAACCCGATGATGAATTTTTCTTGTCTTTTATTCTTACTCCCTGAATATCCTATGCAATCTTAAAGCTATTTTCTCCCTATGGCTCTGTTTTAAGAGGAAAAATTATTGTCAACAGCCTAAGCAAAGCCCTACAATAATCAAAGCAGAATAATCATTAGATGAAGAAAAGGAAGGAGAGATAACCTTAAAAAATAAAAAACAGCATTTTTTTCTTGGAACCGAGTTTCTTTACCCACCTGCAAACTGACCATGACTAACAAATTGGGAAGATTATGTCATTGTACACTATGTGGTTCTTGTATGTCAAGCTGAGATTTTTTTCAGAGACTTCCAAAATTGCCTACTAACAAATTTTAAAAATTGTTTGATAGTGGCGTATGCTTTGAGTAGTGGAGATTATGTTGTTACTAGGGGCCCAGTGCACAAATTTGTGCACTTTGAAAAGAACTGTGGGCTCTGAGGCTGTAGTGGGCACAGGGGCGGGTCTCAGCCCATCCTCTGCACCCCCTCCCGGCCCCTCCAACCGTGGCCCCTGGTCCCGTCTTCCAGGAGCTCCATTTCCCACACCCCCCACTCCCACACGCTGACAGCACAGGCCCTGCTCACACCCACTGACAGCACTGAGCTGTTGGGGCTGGTGCCAGCAGCAGGTGCAAGCAGGGCCAGTGACAGCAGCAGGTGTGAATGTCAGGTGGGACTGTGGCATGCAGGAGCAAAGAATTTTCAGTAACCACCAGAGGCTCACCCCGATGACAGCCACCGGAGCCCTGCCTTGGTCTGGGGCCCCTGCTCACCAGCTCCATCATCCCGCCATGGCAGAGGCCTGCCACATTCCGTGCTCTGTTGCCTGCTGCCAACACCCACCATGCTCCACACGTGCCCCCAGGTGGTCAGCGCACGTCATAGTGACCAGTTGTTCCGCCATTCAGTCTATTTGCATATTAGGGTTTTATATACAGAGATTGTTGTTGATTTTCTTTGTAATTTTCTTATTTTCCTACCTCTTTATAATGATCATTTTAAACAATAATATTTTTAAATAGGTTTTATGACATAGAAAAAACAGAAGAAACATGAGAAGGATTCTCTAAAACAAACCTGGCACTTTGAAAAGCTGTGTACTGCTTCAACATTGACTGAGATGTTTTTATTCTGTTCTGGGTTTCCTTCTCCATAATGAAAGAATAGTATGTGATAACACATCGTTATAAAACTTGAAGTTGTCTCTCAATATCAACGGCTACTCTAAGGATATGTTTTCAACTGAAAAGATTTCACAGTCCTGCTCCAATTCCATGATGAATAATTATAAAATATTTTAAATCATATGCATATCCAATTATTATAAAGAGAAACCGAGATATTAAAACACTAAATTCCAACTGAAGAGGTATTGCTAAAGTAAGTGGCAGTCACAGTTTATAGAAATGATTATATTTAATATCTTTACTAATTATCTCGCTATCACATGACTAAAACAATATATTATTGACATTCATGAATTTTGTTCTAGTGGAAGATGAAGCTCTAAATATATTTCTCATATACTGGATTTTTTCCCCAAGGTCAGCTATCTCAAGACACCACCCATTTCTCTTTCATGTGAAGATGCTTCGAAATATAGCATTTAAGAAAGTAACTTGATCAGATCACCACACTTCTAATTGCCTGCATACCTTAAATACAAATCACAAGATAAAGGCTGGGTTTGTGTTACAGCTTTCCCTAGGAAATTGCTTCCGTTTTTAAACTTATTTCAACTGTGAAGAGGAAAATAGGTGTGTGTTTTCAGCTGCTCCCCTCTGGACTTCTACAGGCATCTGTCAGTCCATGCTCTGAGCCCCTGTATCATCCATTCCTTGCCTTTACCTTTCCAGATAGATTTGCTATGTGTGCCCTCTGCAGGGATATGGTCTGCTTCAGTTCCTGAATGAATCACTTTAAGAATAGCAGAAAGAATATCAGCCTCAGTCCCAACATATGATAAGGGGTTAATTTCCAAAATAGATGAGGAACTCATACGACTTAACAAAAGGGGAACAAATAATTCGTTTTAAAAATGGGCAAAGGACCTAAAAAGACACTTCTCCAAAGTGGGTATAAAGAAGGCCAAGACACATATGAAAAAATGCTCAAAGCCACTAATCATCAGAGAGACGCAAATTAAAACAACAGATATCACCTCACACCTGTCAGAATGGCTATCATCAAAATGTCAACAAATGACAAGGGCTGTTAAGGATGTGGTGAAAAGGGAATACAATGCTGGTGGAAATGCAGACTGGTGCAGCCACTACAGAAAACAGTATGGAGTTTGCTCAAAAAATTAAAAATGAGCCCTAGCTGGTTTGGCTCAGCGGATAGAGTGTCAGCCTGTAGACTGAAGGGTTTGATTCTGATCAAGGGCACATGCCAGGGTTATGGATTTGATCCTCAGTACGGGGGTGTGCAGGAGGCAGTTGATCAATGATTCTCTCTCATCATTGACGTTTCTCTCTCTCTCTCTCCCTCTCCCTTATTCTCTGAAATCAATAACAATACATTAAGAAAATTAAAAATGAAACTGCATTTGACTCAATGATCTCATTTCTGAGAATATATCCTAAAACACCAATCAGAAACAATATATGCACCCATATTTTTATATCTGTGTTATTTATAATAGCTAAGATCTGGAAACAGCCCATTTTACACAATGGAATACTATGCAGCTGTAAAAAAAGAGGGATCTCTTACCCTTTGGGACAGCATGGATGGATCTGGAGACTATTATGCTTAGTGAAATAAGCCAGTCAGAGAAAGACAAGTATCACATCAACTGGCTTTTGTGTGTGGAATCTAATGAACAAAATGAATTGACCAACCAGCAAAATAAGACCCAAAGCATGGAGGTATGGAACAGACTGACATACCTCAATGTGGGGGTGGGGGATGAAACTAGATAAATCAAAGAACTTATATAATTATATGTGTAGCCCATGGACATGGATAATAGTGTGGTGAAGTCCAGAGGGGGTGGATAAGGGCTGGGAGGTGGGGGGGGGGGTAGTGAAGGTAAATGGAAGGCATCTTTAATATTATCAACAATAAAATTCTTTTTAAAATAAAATATATGTCCTTGCACTTTAAATATCATCTTTTATTGTCACTTCAAGCAGACATTTTGCTTTGAAAATGCCCCTGGCTTGTATTCTTGTCCCTTCTAAGGACCACTGCATTTTCACCAAAAACATTCAGAAAAACATAGCTGAGGTTCTGCCAGGAACTATAGAAACACCATCTCCAAAATGAAAAATGTTCTGGCGCCGAAACCGGTTTGGCTCAGTGGTGGAGCGTCGGTCTGCGGACTGAAAGGTCCCGGGTTCGATTCCAGTCAAGGGCATGTACATTGGTTGCGGGCACATCCCAGGTAGGGGGTGTGCAAGAGGCAGCTGGTCGATGTTTCTCTCTCATCGACGTTTCTGGCTCTCTATCTCTCTCCCTTCCTCTCTGTAAAATATCAATAAAATATATTTAAGAAAAAGAAAAATGTTCTGTGTTGAAGTCTTGAGATTCCAAGTGAAAAGAAATGACAGAAGGACACACTTTACATGTTGAACTATGTTAAGAAAACTCATCACGCCATATCAACCCCCTTGGAGTTTCTCATTACAAATTGGCATAGTGGAGGCTCTTGGAATCTTGCAATGAAAACAAAACCAGAAACTGAAACCTATTGAACTTTGCCTAACCAGCTTATTCTAAAATAATGTAAGTTTTTTGTGGCATCTAATATCATTTCAAAGGCCCTATTTTTGGATATACTGCTGTAAACAACATTTCAGGACTGATTGGGGGTACCTTCGATCCCCTGTGACAAACTGTCTCGGCAAGACAGGCAGACACAGTCTGCTGTTCCACCTTCATTGCTGCCACTTCCTCCCCTGCAAGTCCCTTGTAGGCTCTCAAAGTTCAGTTTTTCTGAGTATCACAGTGTCTCAGAGAACGTCCCATATGAACTAAGAATAATATAACTCCGGAAGATGGGGACCTCAAAGTCCTCCTCAACCCCTACTGTGAGACCTGACAGAATTTCAATCTGAAGTCCCTCCCTCCCCCCGCAGGCAGGTTTGCAGACATTCCGTATACGTAACACGGGTCCTGTATTGCTTTGTCCTGTGTCATTTTCTCTGCAGAGAGACTCAAAGAGGTGAGGTCCTTAATCTAAAGGGGGCAACCCCATTTCAGCAGAGAAAGGAATTCCATACTGTGCCAGGAGTCAAGGTGAGTAATCACACTGACGAGTGAGGAGACCACACAGCCCTAAATTCAAGGCACTTCTGTCACAGAGAAGTGGTCATATGAGCTGCCCCCTGAATTCCTCATAGAAATCTCAGAGAGGGGAAGGCCTTGGTCTGAAGGCAGGGATGGGGAACCTTTTTCCTGCCAAGGGCTATTTGGATATGTATAACATCATTCACTTAATATAAAGTTATGTTGCCATGAAAAGAGCTCCCAGATGTACTGAATTTCCAGTCCCACCTGCTGTTGCCTTGGCAGAGCGAGACCAAATTATTTCTCAGGCCTTATACGGCCCACAGGCCGGATGTTCCCCACCCCTGGTCCAAAGGGATATGGCCTCAGGTCAGTAGAGTGAGTGTCTTAAGAGCTGTCAGGAGTCACAGTGAAGAACTGAGGGGACCATCCATCTTAATACAGAGAGGACCCCACAAAGCCCAGTTATGCCTGCCCTACTGTGAGCCCTGGGAAGTTCCAACCGAGCTGACTGGCTTTATTGTGAAATGCCTTCTCAGCTCCTCCTTCAAGTACTTATGGGACAAGTAGGACAAGAGGCCTGTGAGACCTAGACCACTGCTCTTGGGAAAAGTTTTGTGGAGTTGGCCTTCATCAGAGCCAACAAAATTGAATTTATCAGATGATGCTACTCAGATCCTCCTGTTCCTTAGCCTGTGGTGCCCTATCACCATGCCTCCTACCCAGACTCATGTCTACTAATATCAACAAGAGTCTTTATGCATCAGTGTTGGAAGCGTCAGTGCCACACATATAAGCAAAGGTTTCAGGCTCATAGGGATACCCACATCCAGGAGTGTCCACAGGCATCTCCTCAAACATACCAGATGAGGACTCCAGGGGCCACAAAAGGAAGAAACAACCGCTAGACTACAAAGTGGCTTTGCTGGTGAATCTCCTTGTGCTTAGTTATCAACTGAAAGAGTACATGACAAAGACAGACATGGTGAATAATGTCATAAAAGAAGATAAGAAACACATCCTGCCCTTTCCAGTATTGCGCAGTGGTTAGAGAGACGTGCTATGCACTGAAGGGTCATGGGTTCGATTCCCGGTCAGGGCACATACCCAGGTTGCAGGTTTGATCCTCGTGAAGAGAGTATAAGGGATACAACTGATCGATGTTTCACTCTCCCTCTTCTTTCTTCTTTCTCTAAAATAAATAAAAACATATCCTCAAGTGAAGATTTTTTTAAATTTTTTTTAAAGGAACACTTCCTGCCCTGGCTGGTTTGGCTCAGTGGATAGAGCATTGGCCTTGCGGACTGAAGGTTCCGGAGTTTGATTCTGGTCAAGGGCACAGGCCTGGATTTTGGGCTCGATCACCTGTAGGGGGCATGCAGGAGGCAGAGATCCATGATTCTCTCTCATCAGTGATGTTTCTATCTTTCTCCCTCCCCCTTCCTCTCTGAAATCAATAAAAACATATTTAAAAAATAAAAAGGTGAGATTATCTCTCAGACATAAAAGAGAGGCAAAAAAAAAAGGGAGGATGAGGAAAAGGAGATGGTCCAGATTAAAGCTTCAAGTGAAGATACTCTAAAGCTAAGCAGTGTTGGGCCTTGGGGAACTGCACGTCCCTTGGTGGGAGGGAATTCTAAGTTAGCTTCATGGTGGGTTACTGTGGGATTGTGGGTAAACCAGAGAGAATTCCCACCTGGGCCAGGGATCAAATATGTCCTGTGCTCTTGCTTCTGTGCAGATGAACACAATGTGCGAATCAGATGTTTTATTCACATTGTCTCCGGGGATGTCTGAGAAGTAAGAGTAAGTCTCTTTTGAGGTGAGAAGTTAAGAGGCCACTGGGCACTCTGCACTAAGCTTGTAGGGTCAAAGTCTACTCCATCAAGAGGGCATTCAAATTAAATCATCCTGTGCATAAGTCAGTCATAGGGTTTTGGTGCTGGTTACATGAATGCAGATAACGGTGGTTTAAATGAAAGAATGCTGGAAGGGAGGCCAGTTGTCGATTCTTGACACAAACTCTGGGAGCTTTGTGTTGCATCTGACTGGCTAAGTATACCTCCTATCCATATTGAATGAGTAATCATGTAATAGGAAAATATTACCGTATTTGCAGGCGTATAAGACGATTTTTTGGCCCTGAAAAATATGCCTCCAAGTGGGGGTAGTCTTATACGGTGAGTATATAACAAACTCTGTATTTTGAGTGGAAATGTTAGGGGGTCGTCTTATACGCCCAGTCGTCTTATACGCCGGCAAATACGGTATTTTCAGGGCCAAAAAATCGTCTTATACGCCGGCAAATACGGTACTTAGTTTTTCTGAGTAATCAGCATTTTAGCTGATTGGATTTACATAGTATGCATCATATTTGCCGATTTCTGCTGTATTAAAACATACAAACAACCCCAGCAGGGCGGGGGGCATCATTGGGATTCAAGTGAATCACAGTAATGAATGCCATGTTGCAGTCTCGGTACAGGCCAGGCACTGTGCCAGGCAGTTGACACATGTTAACCACATTCCATCAGTGCAACAAGAGCTCGTCAAATAAACCCATTTCACAGATGCAGAGCCTGAAGCTCACAACCTTTAGAAATGTGCCCACAGATTGCAGGTTGGTGCAGCCACTGTGGAGAACAGTATGGAGCTTCCTCAAAGAACTGAAAATGGAACCCCCATTTGACCCAGTAATCCCCCTACTAGGAATATATCCCAAGAAACTAAAAACACCAATCAGAAAGGATATATGCACCCCTGTGTTCATAGCAGCACAATTTACAATAGCTAGGATTTGGAATCAGCCTAGGTGCCCATCAGCAGATGATTGGATCAGAAAACTATGGTACATCTACACAATGGAATGCTATGCTGCCATAAATAGAAGGAATTCTCATCATTTGCATCAACCTGGATGGAATTGGAGAACATCATGCTGAGTGAAATAAGCCAGTCAATAAAAGAGAAACACCACATGATCTCACTCATTTATGGATAATAAAGAACATTATAAACTAATGAACAGAAAGATATATATATAGTTACAGTAAAGCAACAAGCAGACTGTCAAATGACATCGGGGGGGGGGCGGGTAGAGAGATCTGGGGGAGATAAGAGATCAACCGAAGGACTGGTATGTATGCATATAAGTACAACCAATGGACACAAAACTCTGGGGAGGGAGGGCATGTATGGGAGGTGGTGAGGGGGTAATGGTAAGCTATGTACACATATAATACCTTAATAAAAAAATTGTGGGGGGAAAAAAATGAAATGTGCCCACATACCTTAATTGCAGGCTCCTGGCCCTGGTCCGGGGCATATGGAAGGCAACCAATCGATGTGGCTCCATCACATTGGTGTATATCTCTGTCTCTCCCTCTCCCTTCCACTTTCTCTAAAAATCAATAGAAAAAAATATCCTCTGGTGAGGATAAACACTAAAGCCAGAAATGTGCCCAAATTCACACAGCTGTTAAGGGACAAGGTTGAAACTCGGCCCCTGGTCTGAATCAGTTTAGAGCTCACACTATTCCAATTATCCCAGTGTGAGGCCCAGCTTGGGCTTCTGAATTCAATTTTCTTTTTTCTTCTTAATAATGTATCGCAGGTAATAAAAATAAGAATCTGTGGTCATACTACTGAGTTGAACTACATTCCCAGAGCAATTTGAATACCAAACTAAATGAGAGGACTGAATAGAAAGCTAATAGTTGGTGACAGCATGATCATGTACATATGCAGTGTTAGATAACCTGAAAAGATCAGAATGTCATAAAATTATCATAGACTTCCCCTTCCCGGTAGAATATCAGAACGGACTTTATATAAGGATCTAATTGAAGAGAAGGAAAATATCAGCATATTTTTGCCTGCCTGTCCTGTCCTGGGACTCCTGACTTGGGCTTCGGCTGCCCCATCTCACATCACTCCTAAAGCAGGGACCAAGATTGCTTTAGGGAAACTGTTCAGGGTTTGCAGGGATGTGGCATTTTCCAGGAAGCCTTTATCCCAAGAGGCAAGAGCCAAGAGGAAGACCCCAATGTTAGAGGGCAGGACAAATAGCCCAGAATATTGAGGGTCACACACAGACATGCTTCCACCCCTCCCCCCTATGCATGAAAGGGGCCACACAGAGCTGTCAAGCTGAGCATGTTCAGCATTGTTCTTTAGGACTTTCAAGCACTTAAGAACCGTGGTGTAAGAAAGACAAACTCGGGTCAGCAGATAAATAGGTAGGCAGATAGATAGATGGATAGATAGATATAGATAGATATTTTAGATAGATAGACAGACAAATATAAAGGTGAGAACACTGAATGAGGAATGAAGAAAGGACCCAAACAAAACAGAGGGGGCCCTGGCCAATTTGGCTCAGTGGATAGAGTATAGGCCTGTGGACTAAAGGGTCCCAGGTTCGATTCTGGCCAGGGGCACATGCCCGGGGTTGTGGGCTCCATTTCCCCTCACCAGTGGAGGGAGTGCAGGAGGCAGCTAATCGGTGATTATCTCATCATTGATGTTTCTATCTCTCTATCTCTCTCTCTCCCTTCCTCTCTGAAATCAATAAAAACATATATAAAAAACAGTGGGGTTCCGTAAGTGTGGCTTAGGCCATCAACCCTTGGAGAACTGGAAAAGTCCCCGCAAGATGGGGAACTTTGGAGGTCCCCGAAAGGTGAGTACCTTTATTTGATGAGAGCAGCCTCAGGGTAGCAGAGTCCCAAGAATGGTCATGGGTCAAGGTGTGGACTCTGAATAAGAATTAGAGATCCACCCATGCCAAACAGAGTAACCCCACAAATGCCCACCTCGGGAAAGGCCAATGCTATTGGCCTTGGGATGCTCAGGAGAGAGTTCTGGCAGAACCCTTTTAATCTTCCTGAAGTCATCTTCTAAGAATGGAGAAAGTCCCAGCTATTAAGAGAAAGAAAGTCTAGGCCTTCACAAGAGCACTGATAAAGACCCTAACTGTCATGGTGAAACCCCCACTTGGAGAGGGAGTCAAATAGAGCCCCATTCTATTCTACAGCCACGGGGAACTATAGAAGACATATCACTATTTTTACCTGTCAGACCTCTGGGAGGGAAGGTCCTCACGTTGACGGATGCAGTCCCAGTTCTGTAGAAAAAGTAGTGATTACCTTAATTGAAGCTATGATGAGACCCCTGAGCGATGAAGATAAAAATGCTCCCTAAACATGGGGCCTCACAGGAAACTTGTCTTGTCAATCTCACGTTACGTGCAAGAGAAGTAGGACTATACGTGTGTCCCATAGCAAACCTCCCCTCCAGGAACTCACAAACATGAGGCTTCGTTTAAGTAAGGACAGACCTGGGCCACTAAAGGAGGAACCTCGGGTTAGAAACATGAGTGAAGACCTAGGGAGCAAAATTCTTACACAGTAGGGTCCAGCAGTGACCCATCTCACCTCTGCACGCCTGTGAGGCCAAGGCCCCCGCTTCAGGGGCGTCCTCACTGCCTGCCCCCCTGGGTCTCGGAGGAGGGAGGACTGTGGGGGTCAGACCCACCCGCTTCAATAGAGGGAGGAGTCCAAGCTCTGCAGACATAAAAGTGAGGAGGCTCAGTGAGGACTTGGGGCCCACGGACTCCCTAAGGGCTCGGGCTCCCGGCATCAGGCGCGCCCTGGACAGCCCCGCCTCGGGAAAGGCCCCCCCGCCACTTCCACTGGGGCTTCGAGGACCTTCCAGCAGATAGCCATTTTTGAAGGTGACCTGGCTGAGGGAGGCTTCGCTGTACTGGCTTCGAGTCAAGGTGAGGGCCTACGTGCTAACCGCGGAAGCCACGTACCCCCAAAACGAATGTGGATCCCCAATCCCTCCCCTTCAGTGAGCCCTGAAACCAAATGCGGCCTGGAAGGCTTTGGGGGCGGCGGGGGGAGGGGGGAGGGGCCCTACTATCTGGGGCGGAGGCCGATCCTAGGCCCCAAAGGGATTCAAGATGAAGGCCGGGGGATTCAGAGGCCCCCTCTCTCCGGGAAAGGGCACCGTGGGGCAGCAACCCCGTCACTGGGCTCCAGGGAGCAGGGCCCCGCCGAGGAAATAGATGAAGAGCGCCCCGCCTCCCCTCTGGCGGTCACCCCGCCAAACCGCCATGGCCGGCCTGCAGCCCGCGGTGCCCTTATTCCTCGGGTGGTGTCTCAGACAGGCCAGGGGTTAATTTATTGGAGGAGGGGACAGAGAGGGACCAGTCTCTACCAGGATTCGGGGTTGTCACACTGAGGGAGGCTGTTGGAGTCACCCCTGGGGACTAGGTCCTGCCGCCATGTTGATTTGCACTCCCTTCCTTCCAGGCCATCTCGGGAGCTGACTGCTCAGGACAAAGAGGCAGCCGCAGGTCAGCGGAGGGAGCATTCCGTGTTCTGCCAGGTTTCAGGGACAGGCCACTGAGGGCTGTGGGGATGCGCCGTCCTGTACCAGTGGGGCCACCAGGAATCCTCCCTGCCTTAGCCAGTGTGCCCCTGGTTAGAAGATCGGCCAGCCCTGGCGAGGCCTGGAGTCCCCAAACCCACCTGTTGGGGCTCTAGAGGAGGCAACCAATTGTTCTGTTGTTCTTACATCAATGTTTATCTCCCACTCTATTTCCTTCCCTCTCTCTAGAAAAATTCAATGAAAAAACTATCCTTCAGGGAGGATTAACAAAACAAAGGAACAAAAAGTATCCTCCCTATTTTTTAAAATATATTTTATTGATATTTTACAGAGAGGAAGGGAGAGAGATAGAGAGCTAGAAACGTCGATGAGAGAGAAACATCAACCAGCTGCCTCCTGCACAACCCCTACTGGGGATGTGCCCGCAACCAATGTACATGCCCTTGATGGGAATCGAACCCGGGACCTTTCAGTCCGCAGACCGACGCTCTACTACTGAGCCAAACCGGTTTCAGCATCCTCCCTATTTTCAGTGCTAGCTAGTGCACCTCAAGTGGTGCTCATAGGGGACAAAATGATCAGGAGAACAGTAGCCTTGTGGGTTGGTAAATGTCAAGCAGGAGTGCCCATCAGGCCTCACTCGGGGCTTACAGGGAAGTGAGGACATTGGTCTGAAGGGAGCCATCTAGGCAAGCAGATAGAGAAATGATGACCTCAGCATGAGTTGAATTTAGACCTTGGATTGAAATCCTGTGTAGAACAACCTACAGTAAGATCCCAAACTGCTTGCAACAGCCCCCACTCTTGGGAGACCACTTTCAATCAGACAAGGTTAATTCAATTCTTCTTATTAGAGCTCAGGTAACTTGGCTATTACTGTGAGGAGTTTGCAACAGGAGTCCTAGTGAGGAACCTGAGAAATGACTCAAGAAATCAACCAACGGTGAATAAATGTGACATCAAGGGTTCTATGCCAACCCTGTGATATCACCCCCAGGGAACCTCAAGGAAGGGCTGCCATGTTGTGCATCCCTCCTCACTTCCTTTTAAAAAAAATATATTTTATTGGCCGAAACCGGTTTGGCTCAGTGGATAGAGCTTCGGCCTGCGGACTGAAAGGTCTCAGGTTCGATTCCAGTCAAGGGCATGTAGCTTGGTAGATGATTCTCTCTCATCGATGTTTCTAACTCTCTATCGCTCTCTCTTCCTCTCTGTAAAAAAAATCAATATTATATATAGATTATATTTAATACATATAAATATATAATTTATATATATAAGTTTATATATAAATTTATATGTAAATATATATTTAAATATATATTTAAATATAATTTATTTATTTTTTCTGTAAAAAATATATTTAATATAATATATCTTATATTTAATAATATGATTTATATATGTTTATATTTAAATTTATATGTAAATATATAATTTATATATATAAGTTTATATATAAATTTATATATATATATATTTAAATATATTTTATTGATTTTTTTACAAAGAGGAAGAGAAAGGGATAGTGAGTTAGAAACATCAATGAGAGAGAATCATCGATCAGCTGCCTCTTGCACACCTACTGGGGACGTGCCCGCATCTAAGGTACATGCCCTTGACCGGAATCGAACCCGGGACCTTTCAGTCCGCAGGCCGACGCTCTACCACTGAGCCAAACCAGTTTTGGCCCTCCTCATTTCTTTATATCAAATCTAAGGAAGGTGAGATCCTTAGTCTGAAGGTCTAGCCAGCAGTCAGCCAAAGGGAATGGTGCCAGCCTCTACAAGTAGCCAAGGTGAGGAGCTTGACTGACAACTGGGGGGAAATGAACTCAGGACACAAAGGATCCCCCACTAAGCTCTCAGCATGGGGTGACCCCTGTTAAGGAGGTGGACTGAGACTCCCCTCCAGGTCCTTCTCTTAGGTCCCAAGGAAAGTTAAAATACCAATGTCGGAGTAGCAGAAGGAAGGGCGCTCAGCCTCTATTCTGAGTTGATATGATAATACTGAGAGGACCCACATCCTAGAATAAATGGAGCCACGCTGACATCACCCATTGTCGCCTGAGTAGACTCAAGGAAGGGCTGGTAGCATGTAGTGGGGTACTCGCTCTAAAGTTTCCCTGGGGGGCTCATAGGGGACAGAATGATCAGAACAGGATCCTTGTGGGTTGGTAAAAGAGTGCCCTCAAAGAAGCCTGCATAGGCAGCCTTCAGCAGGCCCCAGGTGGAAGATGCCTGTGTAAGGTGCTCACATCATGTCTGTCTCCACCCCTCAGGTGCTCAAAGCGGGTGTCCATTCGCCAACACCACTGTCCGCTGAACTGAACAACCGCCATCATGCCTCGTGGTCATAAGAGCAAGCTCCGTGCTCGGGAGAAACGCCGCCAGAACAGAGCTGAGAAACAAGGTGATATGAGTGCTCAGGCCCCTTCAGAAGAAGAAGGAGAGGCAGCTTGCTCCTCCTCTTCCGTTTGGGGGGATGCTCCCCCAACCTCCACTGGTGCTGGCATTCTCCAGGCACCTCCGAGTGCCCCAGCCACCACCAGTGCCAGTGAAGGTGCTTCCGGTGAAGGGTCAGCTGTAAAAGCCAAGGGCCAGCTTCAGAAAAGTAAAAAAGCCCCCCAGGCCTCAGCCTCCACTGGTGCTGGCATTCTCCAGGCACCTCCGAGTGCCCCAGCCGCCACCAGTGCCGCTGCAGGTGCTTCAGGTGAAGGGTCAGCTGTAAAAGTCAAAGTCCAGGTTCAGAAAAGTAAAAAAGCCCCCCAGGCCTCAGCCTCCACTGGTGCTGGCCCTCTCCTGGCACCTCAGGTTTCCCCAGCCACCACCAGTGCCAGTGAAGGTGCTTCAGGTGAAATATGTGATGTAAAAGCCAAAGGCCGGGTTCAGAAAAGTAAAGAAGCCTCCCAGGTCTCAGCCTCCACTGGTGATGGCACTGCGCATGCGCTTCAAGAGACCCCAGCCACCACCAGTGCCGCTGCAGGTTATTCAGGCGAAAAATTTGCTGTAAAAGAAAAAGGCCAGGCTCAGAAAAGTAAAAAAGCCTCCCCGGTCTCAACCTCCACTGGTGATGGCACTCTCCTGGCACCTCAGGTTTCCCCAGCCACCACCAGTGCCAGTGAAGGTGCTTCCGGTGAAATATGTGATGTAAAAGCCAAATGCCAGGTTCAGAAAATTAAAAACGTCTCCCCGGCCTCAACCTCCGCTGATAACTCTGGCCAACGTCTGCTAAGTAAGAAGGCAACTATGTTAGTAGAGTACCTGCTGTATCAATATAAAAAGAAGGAGCCCATTAGAAAGAGAGACATGCTGAAGATCGTCCACAAGTGGTTCAGGAAGGACTTCCCCGAGATCCTCAGGAGAGCCTCTGAGCGCATGGATATGTTCTTCGGCCTGGAGTTGAAAGAAGCTGATCCCAACGGTAACACCTACACCCTTGCCCTCAGTCAGGATGCGAGTGTGAGCAGCGGCTTCAGTTTTCCTATTAAAGGGCTTCTGATGCCTGTCCTTGGTTTTATCTTGTTGAATGGCAACTGTGTCTCTGAAGAGAACACCTGGGTATTCCTGAATAATTTGGGTATCTTTGCTGGTAAGAGTCACTTATTATTTGGGGAGCCCAGGAAGCTTCTCACCCAAGATTTGGTGCAGGAAAAATACCTCGTGTACCAGCCGATTCTCAACAGCCATCCTCCAAGCTATGAGTTCCTGTGGGGTCCAAGAACCTACGCTGAGACCAGCAAGATGAAAGTCCTAGAGTTTTGGGCTGAGCTCAATGATACCGTGCCCACTACCTTCCAAGTGCTTTATGAAGAAGCTTTGAAAGATGCAGAGGAGAGATCCAGAGATAAAGATTCACCCTAGGCTGCCACTCATCCCAAGGCCACATCTAGCGGCTACCCTCAACCTGAGTGACATTGAGATGGAGTCTTCACTTTTGGACTGTAAAGGCCTGTTAAGCAGTTTTTTATATGCAAAATATCTTGATATATTTGTGTGTGTGTTTTTGCATTTTCAAGTGATCTTTTAGAATGTTTCGTTAAGATTCAGGATATAAGTTTAGGAATGAAATGGATCTCACATTTATTGCTGTTCATCAAGTTAGGGGTAAAAGTTTTGTTTTGGAAACATTGGAAATCCTTCAATCACTTTTGTGATCTAGAACAAGATAACATAGATTTAGGATAATAATATATTTTGGGATGTGAAAGAGCTTTATACTAAAGTAGTTTGGAACAGTAGATCGATAGCTAGCTAGCCAAATAGGTAGGTAGGTAGGTAGGTAGGTAGATAGGTAGGTAGGTGGATAGATAGATAGATAGATAGATGATTGATAGAGATAGATAGACTGATTGATTGATTGATAGAGATAGATAGATAGATAGATAGATAATATATAAAATAAAAATTAGCCATTTCTGTTTTAATTTTTTTCCACTTAACAGTTGAAATACAATGTTATAGTAGTTTCATGTTTACAACAGCGTGATTAGACATTTATGTTAATTAAAAGTGTCTCCCTAGGCAGTTTGTCTCAGTGGTTAGAGCATTGACCCTCAGATTGAAGAATCGAGGATTTGATTCTGGTCAAAGGCCTGTACCTAGTTCAGGGGTGGGCAAACTTTTTGACTCGAGGGCCACAATGGGTTCTTAAACTGGACAGGAGGGCCGGAACAAAAGCATGGATGGAGTGTTTGTGTGAACTAATATAAATTCAAAGTAAACATCATTATTTATTTATTTCAATAGTTTAGAACAGCCATCGGCCTGAGGGCAGTAGTTTGCCCACACCTGAATAGTTGCAGGTTCAATTCCTGGCCCCCATCAGGGTGTTAGCTAGAGGCAAGGGATCAGTCTCTCTCCCTCTCCTATTTTCCCTTCCCTCCCTCCCTCCCTCCCTCCCTCCCTCCCTCCCTCCCTCCCTCCCTCTCTCTTTGTCCCCCTTTAAAAAATTAAAAAAATTCCACTCCCTCTAAAAAATTCCACTCTAAAAAATTCAATGGAAAAGAATATACTTAGGTGAGGATAAACAAAATGTTCTCACCATAAGTCTACTACACATCTGAACCCTACGTAGATATTAAAAAGGTTACTGCCTTTATTACCTATCCGGTATCCAGCATTATCTGTTACAGCCAAGACATGAAAGCAAACGGTCCATCTTATCAGTTTTCGTTTGGTAAATTTGTAGGATATATA
This sequence comes from Vespertilio murinus, assembly GCA_963924515.1. Taxonomy (NCBI): domain Eukaryota; kingdom Metazoa; phylum Chordata; class Mammalia; order Chiroptera; family Vespertilionidae; genus Vespertilio; species Vespertilio murinus. The sequence continues at coordinate 17,293,058 of OZ004710.1, forward strand.
CCAGGATTTCCTGATGTTATTCAAGAATGTTTGAGTCCTCTTAGTTTATAACTTTTATTTTACACAATCATTAATTGAGCATCAGACTCTTTGGAAGTCTTGCTGCTTATGCTGGGAATGTTTAGGCAAAGATCTTGCACCTGCCCATGCAAATATACATTGTAGGAGAAGCTATCAATATAAAAGAAGGTAATGTATTCTCCTCTTCTTAAAGAACAAGTGAAAAGAGTGGGTGGAGATAGCGAATTACTTAGTTTCCATGGCTAAGCAGACATTAGACCCTTTGGGAGGTCAGCGGGAAATCCGGAGAAACATCCAGTAGCTTTTCTCAGCCTGATTGAGGTCTGAATTGAATTTTCCACATTGTGGTTGGCAATGCTTGTTGACCATTATTTGTGATGCGCACAAATATCTTGTTGACATTTCTTAGGTAATTTTCAAGAGATATTATTTTTTTAAAAGTTTATTTAGATTCAGAATATAAGTAAAGTGATGATAAGTCAACCCCCATGTTCATTGCAAGATTATTTACAGTTGCCAGGTCATGGAAACAACCTAATTGTACATTGATCAGTGAGTGGATAAAGGAAAAGAGGCACACACACACACACTCATACACATAGAAAAGGCTCTATCATTCAGCCATAATAAAGATATCCTGCCACTTACAACAGCATGTGCAAAACTGGAGGGCATTATGCTAAATGCAATAAGTACTCATTTTTAAGCAGTGTTCTTTTCACAGAAAGTTTTCAACACAGAGAGAACAAATGCTGTATGATATCACATGTGGAATCTTTAAAAGAAAAAAACACAGAAATGAACACATAGATACTCAGAGCCAACTGGTGTTTACCAGAGGCAAGGAATGGAAGGCAGGCAAAATGGGTGAATGTGGCTAAAAGTACAAACTTAGCTATAAAATAAGGCCTGGGTGTGTGATGTACAGAATAAACATTAATAGTTAATGATAGTATTAGATAAGTACAAGTAGCTAAGAGAGTATATACGAGAAGCTTAATTACAGGAAGGAGAATCTGCAGATCAAAACATTTACAACAACATGGATGGACCTGTAGAACATTATGCTGAGCGAAATAAGCCAGGCAAAGAAAGATAATTATCACATGATCTCATTTGTATGTGAAATCTAATGAACTAAATACTGGTGGACAAAAAGTCCCAGAGACATAGAAGCATGAAATACTGTTGAACCTAGGAAGCTAGGTAGGGGAAGGTTGGTGGGAAGAGATCAACTAATGAATTTATATGCAGATATATATAACTTGTGGATACAGACAATGGAGTTGTGAAGGCCTGAGGATGGGGGGATGGAAGCGGGCTAGAAGTTAATGGAATGAAAAGGAAGACCTGTGTAATAATTTCAACAATAAAGGTTTTTAAAATTTTTTCAGTGTGTATATTTATTTGTAACAAACTACCACAAATTGAACAGCTTCAAACAACACACACTTAGTATACGTCTCAAAGTTTTGTAGGTAGCAGCTCAGTTCCTGGGTCAGAAATCTCACAAAGCTGCAAGCAATGTATCAGGTAGCTGTATTCTCACATGGAGCTCAGGAGCTCCTTCCAATGCCATGTAGAATGCAAATAACATAATGCAGTTCCAGAAATTGAAAGACTGAGGTGCCCATGTTCTTGCTAGCTGTTGGCTAGGGGTCATTCTCAAGTTGCCATTAGTTCCTTGATATGCTATGTGGCTCCCTCCATCTTAAAAGCCAGCAAATGAGAACCTCCCTCTCACTCTTTAAATTTCTCTCACCAGGAAAAGTCCATCCTATGTAAGGATTCACCAGATGAGGCTTGACCCATGGGGCATAATCTCTCTATTTTCCAAACAAATTACTTAGGACCTGAATTACATTTGCAAAATCTCTCCAAGCAGCACCTAGATGAGTGGTTGGTTAATTGACTGGTGGGAAATGTGCGTACACAGGGAGTCAGGAATCTGGTAAGCCAATTTGGAATTCTGCCAATCGGTGTCCCTATATGTGTAATTAAATGCTTTACCCTTTAAAGGTGTACAATAGGATAACTATTGTTATAGATCAAGCATGTCAAACTCAAAGGCTAACACGGGCCAGATAAACAAGGTTTAAGTTTCGGTGGGCCACAAAACAAAGAAAGCTTGAATTTTCATGGAAATGTACGTTTATTTTGGAAGAGACATGCTGAGTAAAAAGGGCTGAAAGAAATGAGTCATCATTAACAAAATAGTAGAACATTTTAATAAAAATTAATATTTTTTCTTGAACAACAACTTACCAGTCAGTGAATAATTGCACAAATTAATAAGCATAACACAAACCCATTTTTCTTGGTCTCCAAAGCCAAAATATTTCCTGTTGTGCACACCAAACAAGTCAGAACAAGACTAATGATGTGGTCATCGGCTGCTAAAATATTCGCTGCTGGTATTAGTGGAGAGAAATGGTGCACCTGCACATAAGGTGTGTAAGGCAAACGAATGCAACAGGATTCTAGTAATCAGTCATTAGTGAATGTTTTAGTTCATTATTAATAATTGTGTTTAACAGGATATTGTAAAAATTAAGTTAAAATTTTATTAAAATGTTCCTTGCATACGTTATATTGGCTGGGCCACAATAACATTCGCTGTGGGCTGCATGCACTCTGCGGGCCATGAGTTTGACATGCTTATTATAGGTGATCATCTCAAAATAATCTGGGGCGGAGGTGGATATAGATGACACAAGGTTGGCCATGTATTGATATGGCTGAAGCTCAGAAATGAGTACCTGGAGCATCGATTACCTTATTATCTATACTTTTGCAAAACATATCAATTTTGTCACACAAGTCATTCCAGAACATGGAAAATGCAACAAAACTTCCAAAAGTTTTTTTTTTTTTTTTTTTTTTTTTTTTTAATGAACCCAATATAACATCAATAAATAGATCAGGTAAAGGTAGCTCAAAATTATTACTTTATTATTATATTACTTGAGATTATTTAGTTGCAATATTACTTAACATAAGTAGAGGCATTATCAAAACATTACCTTGCAGAATTTGACAATATATAACAAAACTAAATATGCATTTACCTGTGACCTAGTAATTTCACTTTTTAAGACTTACCCTGAAGACACACCCACAGTGATAGGATGATACATAAATACTAATCAATACATTGATTGAAAAAACAAAGGATATCTATAATAATAAAAACATACTATGCTAATTAGACTGTATGTCCTTCCGGAGCACCTTCTAGATGAAGTCAGGGCTGCTATGGAACCCGGATCCCAGATGCCAGAGGAAAACCAGTGGCGGCAGCCCAGGGAAGGAAGGTCTACTCTTGCACGAATTTTATGCATCAGGCCTCTAGTGTAGCTACAAAAAGGAATGAGTATAACCTTTGTACATGAATAGGGGGTGCTTTCCTATAAGTATATATGATGTGCAGGGGGGTTGGCTAAGGTCTATGATACCATGCCCAGTGCCTTCCCATTTCATCAAGGGGCTTTGCGAGATAAGAAACGGAGGGCCTGAGGCAGAACTGTAGCAGGGCTCCCTAATTGCTGCCCTGAACAATTTGCATTCCAGGACATGTCCTGAAACTCCTCTCATCCCTAGTGAGCTCTGGGGCAGAGTCTTCACTTGCTGCTTAAAGAAAGCAGCCAACCTTGTAACTAGTGAGGAGCCAAGGGGGGGACTCCTGAGAACAGGGTTCATAACATGTGTGTGTGCCTGAACGACATGGGGAAATTGGACATTTAACCTTTTCCTTTTTCTATTTTAAAGGTTGTTCCTTTCATGTAGACTTGTATTTAGCTCCAGAACCTAAGTGTATGAGTGACATGGATCACACATTTACTGCAGTTTGTCAGGTAGAAAAATGTGAAATTTTGGTGTTATGGAACAAATTGAAAATCCTTGGGTCATTTCTTGTCATTTGGAACAAGATAGGATGGTATTGGAATATGGATTTTATGTAAAAGGAAATTACCCCAGAGTAAAGTCGGTGTGATCATGAGATGTGAAAAATAATGGAAAATGTAGCTAATTGTTGGTTTGTTTTATTCCTTTCAGTATCTTTGTAAAATTGCAGTATAAGTATCTGGATTGGCTTAGCTTCTTCAAGAATGGAGGAGAAATTAAATCCTAGTAATTTTGGCTTCCTGTACATCGGGTCTTTCCATGTCCAAGTATTAACTTAATATCTGCTCTTTGGAAGGCTCTTGGCTAGTGCTGGGGATGCTAAGAAAAAGAGACCCTGCCTGCACTGCTCATAGAATTTTAGAGTCTACGAGAAGCTTTCTTATAATATAGGTGGTGAGATACTCTTAATATATACAGAGCGTAAATTGATTGGTCAGAAGGTGGAGAAAGATGAGTCTTGTGTAGAATCTGTGAAGCAAGGAAGTTAGAGACTTGTGGAAAATGAAAGTCATGCGGTGGGCGGGAAGCTTAAGTCCACAGCATGGTGGACAAGTCGAGGCTGTAATAATGGTGGGCAGTGGCCACACCCTCAGACTGTGGTTCTCAAAGCTGAGAAACTTGCGCTTAGAATTGGAGATTACTTTACAGTTACTTTGGAATTATGAGTGAGCCAGAGAGCATCTATCTCCACTTGGGGCAGCATTGGGATGCACCTCGTGCTCCTGTCCCATGGCAGGTGAGGAAAGTGCACAGAGTGAGTGTTTGATGCACATCATCTTCAGGGCGTTTCCGAGGATAAAACATGATAATCTATGACTGGAAACTTGGAATCCATTGCGTTGACCCTTTTTTGCTGTGGGTTAGGGAATCTGAGCCCATTCTATTAAAATGACATTAAAAATATTTAGGTGAAGACTTGCAGTGATGGTGTATGAATGAAAATAGGGGAGGTTTTCATTAATGGTCAGCTAGGACAGAAGAAAGTGTTAGTCTTTGAACCAAATTCTAGAAAACTTGTATTTAGCTGGGAAAATATACACACACTTTAAGTATCATTTAATGGGGAGGAAATGTAAGAGTTTCTTTTTTAAGGAGCATTTTGGACAGATATTTGATTATGTGTCCTAGAGTGGCATATATTCTCTGATCACACACACACACACACACACACACACACACACTATGTAATAAAGAGATAATATGCAAATTGACCATCACTCCAACACACAAGATGGATGCCCCTATGTGGACACAAAATGGCCACCACAAGAAGGCCAGCAAGGGAGGGAAGTTGTGGGTATTCAGATCAGCAGGGGAGGGCAGTTAGTGGTGACCAGGTGTGCAATGGAGGGCAGTTGGGGAGGACCAGGCCTGCAGGGGAGGGTAGTTGGTGGGGAGAAAGCCTGCAGGAGAGGGCAGTTAGGGGTGACCAGACCTGCAAGGGAGGGCTGTTGGGAGTAACTAACCCAGCAGGGGAAGGCAATTAGGGGTGACCAGGCCAGCAGTGGAGGGCAGTTAGGGGTGACCAGATCGGCAGTGGAGGGCACTTAGGGGCAATCAGGTCAGCAGTGGAGCAGTTAGGTGTTGATCAGGCTAGCAGGGGAGTGGTTAGGGGGTGATCTGGCTGGCAGGCAGAAGCAGTTAGGGCCAATTAGGCAGGCAGGCAGGAGAGTGGTTGGGAACCAGCAGAAACTCACAGTGCTAAGCTGACTACAGCTCCTACCTGCCACTCCCGCTCATCCTGGCCCCACTGTGCCTGCTGCAGGCTCGTGCCTGATCAGTTCCTATCCAGTGAGGCTTGCATTGTAAACTGGTTCTTCAATATCCCCCGAGAGGTCCTATATTGCAAGGGGGTGCAGGCCAGACTGAGGGATCCCACCAGTGTATGATTGGGCCAAGGAGGGACCATGCGAGGGCTCCAGGGGCTTGTCTGGCCCATCTCAGTAACCATCAGTCGGACCCCAGCAGCAAGATAACCTACTGGTTGGAGCATCTGCCCCCTGGTGGTTAGTGTACATCATAGCAACTGGTCGACCAGTTGACTGCCCCCTGGTGGTCAGTGCACATCATAGCGAGCAGTTGAGCAGCCTTAGCATATCATTAGTATGGTATGCTTTGATTGGTTATACTGCCATTTGGTCTATTTGCATATTTTATATGTATATGTGTGTGTATATATGTATATATATATATATATATATATATATAATATTTTATAAAATAATATATATAGAATTATATATATATATATATATAACTATAACTATATATATATATATATATATATATATATATTAATTTAAGAGAGAAATGACGAGATAAAAAACCTCAATGATGACAGAGTACCATTGATTCTCTGCCTCCTGGATGCCCCACACTGGGGATTGAGCTCACAACTCTGGCATGTGCCCTGACGGGAATCAAATCATGACCTCCATGTTCATAGGTCAGTGTTCACTGAGCCACACTGACTGACAAAAATATATTTCATTTAATGCTTTAAGTTGAGTGGTATTTTCTGGTGATGAAATCATCCTAATCGGAAACATATCAGACATTGTGAAAAATCTCAATGCGTTCCAGGCACACTGCCAGGCACTATACACATAATTCACCCCAATCTACCAGCCCTATAAGACAGGGCGTAGCAAAGCCCCTTCATAAATGCAGAACCCCAGGCTCACAGCGTTTGCTAATGTACCTGGGTTCACACAGCTAATCAGTGACAGAGCTGGGAGAAGAACCACTGGTCTGGATTTATCCAAAGCTCATATGGGCACACTCCTTGCAGCTGACCATGAGCCAGTTAATTCACTTTTGTCTACTACTAGAAAGTGTATCTCAAGTGATAAAAAGAAGGACTCTGGGACCAAAGGAGTTGTTTGGGCAACATATAACAATAAAAATAAAAATCACAAATACCGTATTTGCCGGCGTATAAGACGATTTTTTGGCCCTGAAAAATACATATTTGCCGGCATATAAGACGACCCCCTAACATTTCCACTAAAAATACAGAGTTTGTTATATACTAGCCGTATAAGACTACCCCCCACTTGGAGGCATATTTTTCAGGGCCAAAAAATCGTCTTATACGCCGGCAAATGTGGTAAATGAGACTTGAGTAAAAGTGATAAGAGATCATAGTGAGAGATAATATGATCATTGACATATGTGAAATCAGATGCTCTCAAAAAACAGGACTCAAAAACATCTGGCTCTATCCCCCTGCATAAAGAGTGAGTCATTTGCAACTTCCCTAAGTCTAGCTGGTGAAGAGAGAACGAATGTGTCAGCTTTCTTTCCTCTGACAACCGTTTTCTAATCTAACATCACTCATGAAATGGGATCCATTTTCTGCAAGATGCGAAACAGGGAAATTGCTCAAGCGTTTGCAGGGAGCTGGCATTCCCCAGGACGCCTTTAATCAAGAGACAGAAGCCAGGACGAGGACTCCCATGAAAGAGGGCAGAGGAACGCACGCCGAAATAGAGGGGCCAAGCAAAAACCTAAGCAGGGTGGCCCCCGAGCAGTAGGAGTCCGAGGCTCTGACAGACACGGAGAAGGCTGTAAATGAGCAGGAGCAGAAGGTTTCAGGCGGGACAGTGAGGTCCTAGAGAGACGCGTCCCTATGGGCTCTTCCTGCAGGCCTGGAAGGGAGGGCCATGATCACATGGCTGAACCCTGACTCCAATGTGGAATTCTCAGAGCAGAATTGTGATGAGCCATGTCAGGCAAGCAGAGGGCGGGGTTACGGGACTGGTCAGCTCGCACAGTGAGGGCCCTGATGTGGACTAAGGGTAGCCCGCACTGCGAAAGGAGGTCTCACAAGATCTCCCCTGCCGTCCTCCCTGCAGAGCCCCTGGCAGCCATGTCAGGCTGAGCAGAGGCTGGGAGGCCTCTGGGACATCAGGGCCTCTGAGGAAGCGGGGCGGTTTCCACTTTGCAGAAGAAGGGCCTGTGTCTTTAAGAAGAATGCAACAATGGGAGGATGTGTAATGAGGGCACCCCCGAAACTAGAAGGGGCTGGAGGGTCCAGCACTCTGCTTAGCCCTGGAAGACCCCAAAGAGCAGGAATCCATGCATTCCACCCATGGGGTCTCAGGGACGGATCCAAGGCCAGGTGTGCAGAGGCAAGAGGCTTGCACACCCCAAACCGCCTCAAGGCCAGGGCACTGGGTGCTAAGCAAGAGCATGTCTCTCCCAAATGGAGGCTCCGAAGCCCCGCCCCCTTCCCGCCCAGGAGGCTCAGGCCCCGCTTCAGAGGCAGGGCTTCCTCACTGCCTGCCTCCCTGGGTCTTGGGGGAGGGAGGACTTTGTGGGGGCCAGGCCCACCCGCTTCAATAGAGGGACGAATCCAAGCTCTGCAGACACAAACGTGGGGAGGCTGAGTGAGGTCTTGGGGCCCACGGACTCCCTAAGCCCTCAGGCTCCCGGCATCAGGCGCGCCCTGGACAGCCCCGCCTCGGGAAAGGCCCCCCGCCACTTCCACTGGGGCTTCGAGGACCTTCCAGCAGGTGCGCGGGTGTGGCGGCTGTCTGGGGCTTTGCAGTACTGGCTTCGAGTCAAGGTGAGGGCCTATGTGCTAACCGCAGAATCCACGTACCCCCAAAACGAATGTGGATCTCCAATCCCTCCTCTGCAGTGAGCCCTGAAACCAAATGCAGGCAGCGGGGGGGGGGGGGGGGGGGGGGGGGGGGACATAGGGGGGGGGGCACTATCTCGGGCGTAGGCCGATCCTATGCCCCAAAGGGATTCAAGATGAAGGTCTGGGGATTCAGAGACCCCCCTCTCTCCGGGAAAGGGCCCCGTGGGGCAGCAGCCTCTGCACTCTGCTCCAGGGAGCGCCCCAGCCTCCCCTCGGGCGGTCACCCCGCCATACTGCCATGGCGGCCGGAGCGGAGCCGGCAGCACGCGGCGCCCTTATTCCTCTGGTGGTGTCTCAGAGAGGCCAAGGGTTAATTTATTGGAGGAGGGGACAGAGAGGGACCAGTCTCTACCAGGATTCGGGGTTGTCACACTGAGGGAGGCTGTGGGTCACCCCTGGAGGGCTAAGGCCTGCCGCCATGTTGATTTGCACTCCCTTCCTTCCAGGCCATCTCGGGAGCTGACTGCTCAGGACAAAGAGGCAGCCGCAGGTCAGCGGAGGGAGCATTCCGTGTTCTGCCAGGTTTCAGGGACAGGCCACTGAGGGCTGTGGGGATGCGCCGTCCTGTACCAGTGGGGCCCCCAGGAATCCTCCCTGCCTTAGCCAGTGTGCCCCTGGTTAGATGATCGGCCAGCCCTGGCGAGGCCTGGAGTTGGCATAGGTTACGGCCACGTATCTAGGTGGAGGGTGGATACCTTGCCAGGTTTGGTTCATGCAAGAGGCAACCAATCGCTGTGTTGCTCTCATGTCAATGCCCCCCCCTCTCTCTCTCCCTCCCTTCCTCCCTCCCTCCCTTCCTCCCTCCCTCCCTCCCTCCCTCCCTCCCTCCCTCTCTCTCTCCCTTCCTCCCTCTCTTCCTTCGTCCTTCCACTCTCTAAAAAATCAATGGAAAAATTATTCTCCAATGAAGATTTACAAAACAAATTAAAAAAGAGTCCTCCCTGTTTTCAGCTCTAGCACACCTGGAAGACAGATGTCAGGCAGGAGTGTCATCAGTCCTCACTCAGGGTTAAGCAGGCTAGTGAGAGCCTTGGTCATAGGGGAGGTACTCCAGGCCAGCAGAGCAGAAATGCTGACCTCAGCATACGTCCAATTTCCACCTCATGGGGATCTGGTGACTTACATACTATTGCCAAATTTTTATTGTAGGGATTAAAGTCTGTGGTGTTAAGAATTATCATCCGCTCATATCATTTCTGAAATATTTCAGAATCAACACATTGCTTTTAAAGTCATCTGAATTTCCTTTATCCCAGGTTGCTAAACACCAATAGAACTTCATTGTCGCCGAAACCGGTTTGGCTCAGTGGTAGAGCATCGGCCTGCAGACTGAAAGGTCCCGGGTTCGATTCTGGTCAAGGGCATGTACCTTGGTTGCAGGCATATCCCCAGTGGGGGGTGTGCAAGAGGCAGCTGATCGATGATTCTCTCTCATCAATGTTTCTGGCTCTCTATCCCTCTCTCTTCCTCTCTGTGGAAAAATCAATAAAATATATATTTTTTTAAAAAACACAAAAAAACTGTATTGCGCTGGGGGAGTAAAAAAATGAACCACCTATCCTAGAACCTCAATCTGTTTTCCACAGCCCCCACTCTCGGGAGACCACTTTCTGTAATTCAACGTGATCTTCATTTCCTCTTACTGGGACTCATATAGGTTGGCTGTTACTGTGAGGAGGTCTCTCCTTGTAATCCAATGGAGGAACTTGGGAGGCTTTTCAAGAACCACATCCCTCCAAGGCTTGGGAGTCTGATCGCTGCTTCTCTTTCTCTCGGTCTGTTTTTGTTCATCCATTTATGTTGTTCATTTATTTCCTCTAGATGTGTGAGATCATGTGATCTGAGAAATGCCCTTGTAAGAACCTAAACTGAGACAAGCCATAATGATTATGCTGAGAGGGAAATGAATCAGTCTGCAGGGAGTTCCTTTCTGGGCCCACAGTTCTTTTGAGTCTCAATTTCAATGTCAAATAGTTCCTTATGTGTGGGAAAAGATCAACCAAAGGACTTGTGTGCATGCAGATGGGCCAGCGGCCATGGACAACAGGGGGTGGGGGCATATGTAGGGAGGGGCTTGGGATGGGAATGGGGGGATGAGGACAATTATGTGATACTATAATCAATTAAAAAATTAATTAATTAAAAAAATAAGAAGAAGAATAAAAGCTAGTTTGCAAAGTGTAAAAAGAACCACATCCCAAGGCCCCTCAGGGAAGGACTCTCATTATGCTAAGGTGACCAGACATCCCGCTTTTGGTGGGACAGTCCCGATTTTTAACAATTTGTTCCGAGTCCTGTGGTGTTTTTAAAAAGTCCCAAAACTGCCGAAACCGGTTTGGCTCAGTGGATAGAGCGTCGGCCTGCGGACTGAAAGGTCCCGGGTTCAATTCTGGTCAAGGGCATGTACCTGGGTTGCAGGCATATCCCCAGTGGGGGGTGTGCAAGAGGCAGCTGATCGATGATTCTCTCTCATCAATGTTTCTGGCTCTCTATCCCTCTCTCTTCCTCTCTGTGGAAAAATCAATAAAATATATATTTTTTTTAAAAACACAAAAAAACTGTATTGCGCTGGGGGAGTAAAAAAATGAACCACCTATCCTAGAACCTCAATCTGTTTTCCACAGCCCCCACTCTCGGGAGACCACTTTCTGTAATTCAACGTGATCTTCATTTCCTCTTACTGGGACTCATATAGGTTGGCTGTTACTGTGAGGAGGTCTCTCCTTGTAATCCAATGGAGGAACTTGGGAGGCTTTTCAAGAACCACATCCCTCCAAGGCTTGGGAGTCTGATCGCTGCTTCTCTTTCTCTCGGTCTGTTTTTGTTCATCCATTTATGTTGTTCATTATTTCCTCTAGATGTGTGAGATCATGTGATCTGAGAAATGCCCTTGTAAGAACCTAAACTGAGACAAGCCATAATGATTATGCTGAGAGGGAAATGAATCAGTCTGTAGTGAGTTCCTTTCTGGGCCCACAGTTCTTTTGAGTCTCAATTTCAATGTCAAATAGTTCCTTATGTGTGGGAAAAGATCAACCAAAGGACTTGTGTGCATGCAGATGGGCCAGCGGCCATGGACAACAGGGGGTGGGGGCATATGTAGGGAGGGGCTTGGGATGGGAATGGGGGGATGAGGACAATTATGTGATACTATAATCAATTAAAAAATTAATTAATTAAAAAAATAAGAAGAAGAATAAAAGCTAGTTTGCAAAGTGTAAAAAGAACCACATCCCAAGGCCCCTCAGGGAAGGACTGTCATTATGCTAAGGTGACCAGACATCCCGCTTTTGGCGGGACAGTCCCGATTTTTAACAATTTGTTCCGAGTCCTGTGGTGTTTTTAAAAAGTCCCAAAACTGCCGAAACCGGTTTGGCTCAGTGGATAGAGCGTCGGCCTGCGGACTGAAAGGTCCCGGGTTCAATTCTGGTCAAGGGCATGTACCTGGGTTGCGGGCACATCCCCAGTAGGGGGTGTGCAGGAGGCAGCTGGTCGATGATTCTCTCTCATTGATGTTTCTAACTCTCTATCCATCTCTCTTCCTCTCTGTAAAAAAAAAATCAATAAAATATATATTTTAAAAAATAAAATAAAATTAAAAGTCCCAAAAGGCCACAGGACAAATTGTTAAAAATCGGGACTGTCCCGCCAGAAGCGGGAAGTCTGGTCACCTTACACTATGCATCCCCCTTCACTTACCTTTTTAAATATGTGTGTATGTATTGATTTCAGTGAGGAAGAGGAAGAGAGAGAGAAACATCAGGGATCAAGGATGTGAGAGAATCACTGAGCGGCTGCCTCCTGCATACCCCACACTGGAGAGATTAAGCCCGCTTTCCAGGCCTGTGTCCTGAACGGGATTCGAACAGCATCCTCCTGGTTCCTAGGTCAATGTGGTGTGAAGCCATACAAGGAGCTTGACTGACAGCCGGGAATCCAAATGAACGCAGGACACAAAGGACCCCACTAAGCTCTCAGCTCTGGGTGTCCCCTGATATGGAGGTGCAATGAGGCTCCCCATCCGGTTCCTTTTCTCCTGAATCCCGGGGCGCACTGAGATGTCCACATCAGAGTAGCAGAGGGGAGGGCACCCGGGCTCTGCTCACAGTTGACATGGTAACACTGAAGATGAACCGAGAGGACCTCACATCCCAGAAGAAGGGAGGCAATGCTTAACTCACCTGTTGCCACCTTAGTAAAGGCAAGGCAAGGCTGGGAGGATGTAGCTTGAGACTCACTCTAAAGCAGTGGTTCTCAACATGGGGCATATGCCCACCGAGGGGCAATTTGAATTTTAAGGGGAGCAATTGGAGAATGAGTTATTAACAGTGGGGTGTTTTTTTTTTTTTTGCATTATTGTTCTAGCGGCCTCATATACAATAATTAAATATATATTGTGACATCTTTATGCATTTCAGTTCTCTATTATATGTTTTGAAACTTTATTTGGATTTTTTTCACATCTCTTCATATTATTATTATTATTATTATTAATATTAATATTTTAACAGTTTCTTAGTGATTTACTCCTGGGTACTTCAACTGTCCTTTCGTTCTTTTATTTTTCACACTCACTGATGCCATGTTCTTTGGATCTTGTGAAGACCAAGTTAAGGGCCTTTTAGGCTGCTTCTACATGAATAGAAGCTCACTTTTTTAATAATAAGAAATATATGTCACGGGAGTGGGGCATCAGGATCTTAAAGATGCTTATTGGGGGCATGGCCAAAATAAGGTTGGGAACCACTGTTCTAAAGGTTCTGTGATTCGCTGAAACCGGTTTGGCTCAGTGGTAGAGCGTCAGTCTACGGATTGAAAGGTCCCGGGTTCGATTCCAGCCAAGGGCATGTACATTGGTTGTGGGCACATCCCCCAGTAGGGGGTGTGCAAGAGGCAGCTGGTCGATGTTTCTCTCTCATCGACATTTCTACTCTCTATCTCTCTCCCTTCCTCTCTGTAAAAGATCAATAAAATATTTATAAATAAATAAGTAAATACAGGTTCTGTGATTCCACTCTGGGATTCTTTTTCTGTTTGTTTGTTTGTTTGTTTTTTGTTTTTAATTTATTTTTATTGATTATGGCTTCACATAATTCTCCTTATCCCCCATTCCCATCCCAAACCCCTCCCTACATATTCCTCTACCCCCCTGTTGTCCATGGCCACCGGTTAGGCCCATGTGCATGCACACAAGTCCTTTGGTTGATCTCTTCCCCTTACCCCCACCCTCCCCTACTTTCCCTCTGAGGTTTGAGAGTCTGATCGCTGCTTCTCTTTCTCTGGGTTTGTTTTTGTTCACTAGTTTATGTTGTTCATTATTTCCTCTAGATGTGTGAGGTCATGCATGGCAGTAAAGGCGTTCTCAGGTGTTCTTGGGGTTCCGGTTACCTCACACTTTCTTTATTCTCTCTCTGTCTCTCTCTCTCTCTCTCTCTCTCTCTCTCAATATTATTATTAATATTATTATTATCATTATTATTTTACATATGTATTCTTATCCCCTACCCTCCACTTATACTCCACTCTCATGTTATCTGTGGCCATTGATGAGCCTCATATGTATGCCCACAAGTCTCTTGGTTGATTTCTCCCCCTTACTCCCAGTGATCCCCTCCTTCCCTGGGGTTTGGGGTTCTGATCAATGTTACTCAGTCTCTGGGTCTGTTCTTATTAGTCAGTCTATGCCATTCACTATATTGTGTGATATCATGTGATGTTTATCTTTCTCTGCCTGGTTTATTTCACTTAGCATAATGGTCTCCATCTCCATCCATGTTGCTGCAAACAGTTGAAACTCTTTCTTTTTTTACTGCAGCATAGTATTCCATTGAGTAGATGTACCATAGTTTTTTAATCCATTCATCTGTTGATGGGCATTTAGGCTGTTTCCAAATCTTAGCTATGGTGAATTGAGCAGCTATGAACATAGCTTCTGATTCCTGTTTCTAGTTTCTTGGGATATATTCCTAGAAGTGGGATCATTGGATCAAATGGGAGTTCCATTTTTAGTTTTTTAAGGAAACTCCATACTGTTTTCCACAGTGGCTGCACCAGTCTGCATTCCCACCAGCAGTGCACAAGGGTTCCTTTTTCTCCACAACATCGCCAACACTTGTTGTTTGCTCTTTTGTTGATGATAACCATTCTGACCGGTGTAAGATGGTACCACGTTGTTGTTTTGATTTGCATCTCTGATGATTAATGACTTTGAGCATCTTTTCATATGTCTCTTGGCCTTCCTTCTGTCTTCTTTCGAAAAGTGTCTATTTAACTCAGTTGCCCATTTTTTTTATTGGATTGTTTATCTTCTTTTTGTTAAGTTGTATGAGTTCTCTGTAAATTTTGGAGATTAAACCCTTATCATTGATATCTTTGGCAAATATGTTCTCCCATGTAGTGGGGTTTCTTGTTGTTTTATTGATGGTTTCCTTTGCTGTGAAAAAGCTTTTCTATTTTGATGTAGTACCATTTGTTTATTTTCTCTTTAGCTTCCATTGCCCTAGGAGCAGTATCAGTGCAGAAGTTCTTTTGGCATGTGTCTGAGATTTTATTGCCTGTGGATTGCTCTAGTATTTTTATGGTTTTCTGTCTTATGTTTAAGTCCTGCATTCACTTTGAGTTTATTTTTGTGTATGGTGTAAGTTGGTGATCTAGTTTCATTTTTTTTGCATGTATGTGTCCAATATTC
Organism: Vespertilio murinus; assembly: GCA_963924515.1. Taxonomy (NCBI): domain Eukaryota; kingdom Metazoa; phylum Chordata; class Mammalia; order Chiroptera; family Vespertilionidae; genus Vespertilio; species Vespertilio murinus. Next base: position 17,308,321 of record OZ004710.1, read on the forward strand.
CCAGCACAATTTGTTGAAGAGACTGTCTTGACTCCATTCTATGTTCATGCCTCCTTTGTCAAATATTAATTGAGCATAGTGGTTTGGGTCGATACCTGGATTCTCTATTCTATTCCATTGGTCTGTATGTCTGTTCTTGTGCCAGTACCAGGCTGTTTTGAGAGCAGTGGCTTTGTAATACAGCTTGAAATCTGGTATTGAGATCCCTCCTACTTTATTCCTCTTTCTCAGGATAGCTGTGGCTATTTGGGGTCTTCTTTTATTCCAGATGAATTTTTGGAGTGTTTTTTCTAGGTCTGTGAAGTATGCTGTTGATATCTTAATAGGGAGTGCATTAAATCTATAGATTGCTTTGGGTAGTATGGACATTTTAATGATGTTGATTCTACCAATCCAAGAACATGGTATGTTCTTCCATCTGTTTACATCTTCCTCTATCTCTTTTTTCAGTGTCCTGTAGTTTTCTGTGTATAGGTCTTTTACCTCCTTAGTTAAGTTTATTCCTAAGTATCTTAATTTTTTGGTGCGATGGTAAATGGGATTGCTTTTTAAGTCTCTCTTTCTGTAAGTTCATTATTGGTGTATAGAAAAGCCATAGATTTCTTGGCATTGATTTTGTATCCTGCTAGCTTGCCGAATTCATTTCTTAAGTCTAATAGTTTTTTGATGGAGTCTTTAGGGTTTTCTATGTACAGTATCATGTCATCTGTGAATAAGGACAGTTTTATTTCTTCTTTTCCAATTTGGATGCCTTTTCTTCTTCTTGTCTGACCGCTATGGGTAGTCCTTCCAACACTATGTTGAACAGGAGTAGTGAGAGTGGGCATCCCTGTCTTGTTCCTGTTCTTAGAGGGAATGGTTTTAGTTTTTGCCCATTGAGTATGATGCTGGCTGTGGGTTTGTCATATATGACTTTTATTATGTTGAGGTATGATCCTTCTATTCCTACCTTGCTGAGAGTTTTTTATCAAGAAAGGGTGTTGGATTTTGTCAATGCTTTTTCTGCATTAATTGATTTGGCTATGTGATTTTTATCTCTCAATTTGTGATGTATCACATTTATTGATTTGCAAATATTGTACCATCCTTGCATCCCCGGGATAAATCCTACTTGGTCATGGTGTATGATCTTTCTGATGTACTGCTGGATCTGATTTGCTAGAATTTTGTTGAGGATTTTTGCATCTACCTTCATGAGGGATATTGGCCTGTAATTCTCTTTCATTGTGTTATCTTTAACTGTTTTTGGTATTAGGGTGAGGCTGGCTTCATAGAAGGAGCTTGGAAGTGTTCCTTCCTCTTTAATTTTCTGTAATAGTCTGAGGAGGATAGGTTTTAATTCTTCCTTGAATGTTTGGTAAAACTCCCCTGTGAAGCCATCTGGCCCCGGGCTTTTGTTCGCTGGAAGCTTTTTGATGACTGCTTCAATTTCATCCATAGTTATCTGCCTATTGAGATTTTTAGTATCTTCTTGATTAAGTTTTGGAAGGTTGTATTTTTAAAATATGTGCCTTTATTATTGAAAGTGTTACAGATGTCCCACTTTTATTTCCCCTATTGACTCTCTCCACCTTGCTCCCACCCACCCCCAAGGCCTTCACCCCATTATTGTTTGTGTCACATCAGTTCCTTAGTTAATCTCTCCCTCCCCTCACAGCCCGCACCCTTCCCTCTGAGCTTTCTCAATGTGTTCCATGCTTACGTGAGTCTAGATCTATTTTGTTCATTAGTTAATTTTTTTTCCATTAGATTCTACATATAAGTGAGATCATGTTATACTTCTCTTTTTCTAACTGACTTACTCCACTTGGCATAACACTCTCCAGGTCTTTCCATGCTGTCCCAAGGGTAATACATGCTTCTTCCTTATAGCTGCATGGCATTCTATTGTGTAAATATGCCAGAGTTTTGTTATCCATGTACCTACTGATGGGCACTTGGACCATTTTCAGAACTTAGCTATTGTAAGCAGCTATAAACATAGGGATGCAGACATTCCTTCTAATTGGTGTTTCAGAATTTAGAGCATTATTGTGGGATCCTACAATAATATCCAGCAGGCTTCAAAACAGCCAAGGGGGACTCTACCTGTGTAAGGTGCTCACATCCTCTCTTTCTCCACCCCTCAGGTGCCCAAAGCGGGTGTCCATTTGCTTACACTACTGTCTGCTGAACTGAACAACAGCTATCATGCCTCGTGGTCATAAGAGCAAGCTCCGTGCTCGGGAGAAACGCCGCCAGAACAGAGCTGAGAAACAAGGTGATATGAGTGCTCAGGCCCCTTCAGAAGAAGAAGGAGAGGCAGCTTGCACCTCCTCTTCCGTTTGGGGGGAAACTCCCTCAACCTCCACTGGTGCTGGCATTCTCCAGGCACCTCCGAGTGCCCCAGCCGCCACCAGTGCCGCTGCAGGTGCCTCAGGTGAAGGGTCAGCCGTTAAAGTCAAAGTCCAGGTTCAGAAAAGTAAAAAAGCCTCCCAGGCCTCAGCCTCCACTGGTGCTGGCCCTCTCCTGGCACCTCAGGTTTCCCCAGCCACCACCAGTGCCAGTGAAGGTGATTCAGGTGAAATATGTGATGTAAAAGCCAAAGGCCAGGTTCAGAAAAGTAAAGAAGCCTCCCAGGTCTCAGCCTCCACTGGTGATGGCACTGCGCATGCGCTTCAAGAGACCCCAGCCACCACCAGTGCCGCTGCAGGTTATTCAGGCGAAAAATTTGCTGTAAAAGAAAAAGGCCAGGCTCAGAAAAGTAAAAAAGCCTCCCCGGTCTCAACCTCCACTGGTGATGGCACTCTCCTGGCACCTCAGGTTTCCCCAGCCACCACCAGTGCCAGTGAAAGTGCTTCCGGTGAAATATGTGATGTAAAAGCCAAATGCCAGGTTCAGAAAATTAAAAACGTCTCCCCGGCCTCAACCTCCGCTGATAACTCTGGCCAACGTCTGCTAAGTAAGAAGGCAACTATGTTAGTAGAGTACCTGCTGTATCAATATAAAAAGAAGGAGCCCATTAGAAAGAGAGACATGCTGAAGATCGTCCACAAGTGGTTCAGGAAGGACTTCCCCGAGATCCTCAGGAGAGCCTCTGAGCGCATGGATATGTTCTTCGGCCTGGAGTTGAAAGAAGCTGATCCCAACGGTAACACCTACACCCTTGCCCTCAGTCAGGATGCGAGTGTGAGCAGCGGCTTCAGATTTCCTATTAAAGGGCTTCTGATGCCTGTCCTTGGTTTTATCTTGTTGAATGGCAACTGTGTCTCTGAAGAGAACACCTGGGTATTCCTGAATAATTTGGGTATCTTTGCTGGTAAGAGTCACTTATTATTTGGGGAGCCCAGGAAGCTTCTCACCCAAGATTTGGTGCAGGAAAAATACCTCGTGTACCAGCCGATTCTCAACAGCCATCCTCCAAGCTATGAGTTCCTGTGGGGTCCAAGAACCTACGCTGAGACCAGCAAGATGAAAGTCCTAGAGTTTTGGGCTGAGCTCAATGATACCGTGCCCACTACCTTCCAAGTGCTTTATGAAGAAGCTTTGAAAGATGCAGAGGAGAGATCCAGAGATAAAGATTCACCCTAGGCTGCCACTCATCCCAAGGCCATATCTAGCGGCTACCCTCAACCTGAGTGACATTGAGATGGAGTCTTCACTTTTGGACTGTAAAGGCCTGTTAAGCAGTTTTTTATATGCAAAATATCTTGATATATTTGTGTGTGTGTTTTTGCATTTTCAAGTGATCTTTTAGAATGTCTCGTTAAGATTCAGGATATAAGTTTAGGAATGAAATGGATCTCACATTTATTGCTGTTCATCAAGTTAGGGGTAAAAGTTTTGTTTTGGAAACAAATTGGAAATCCTTCAATCACTTTTGTGATCTAGAACAAGATAACATAGATTTAGGATAATAATATATATTGGGATGTGAAAGAGCTTTATACTAAAGTAGTTTGGAACAGTAGATCGATAGCTAGCTAGCCAAATAGGTAGGTAAGTAGGTAGGTAGGTAGATAGGTAGGTAGGTAGGTAGATAGATAGATAGATAGATAGATAGATAGATAGATGATTGATAGAGATAGATAGACTAATTGATTGATTGATTGATTGATAGAGATAGATAAAAAGATAGATAATATATAAAATAAAAATTGGCCATTTCTGTTTTAATTTTTTTCCACTTAACAGTTGAAATACAATGTTATAGTAGTTTCATGTTTACAACAGCGTGATTAGACATTTATATTAATTAAAAGTGTCTCCCTAGGCGGTTTGTCTCAGTGGTTAGAGCATTGACCCACAGATTGAAGAATCGAGGATTTGATTCTGGTCAAAGGCCTGTACATAGTTCAGGGGTGGGCAAACTTTTTGACTCGAGGGCCACAATGGGTTCTTAAACTGGACAGGAGGGCCGGAACAAAAGCATGGATGGAGTGTTTGTGTGAACTAATATAAATTCAAAGTAAACATCATTATTTATTTATTTCAATAGTTTAGAACAGCCATCGGCCCGAGGGCAGTAGTTTGCCCACACCTGAATAGTTGCAGGTTCAATTCCTGGCCCCCATCAGGGTGTTAGCTAGAGGCAAGGGATAAGTCTCTCTCCCTCTCCTATTTTCCCTTCCCTCCCTCCCTCCCTCCCTCCCTCCCTCCCTCCCTCCCTCCCTCCTTCCCTCCCTCCTTTCCTCCCTCTCTCTTTGTCCCCCCTTAAAAAATTAAAAAATTCCACTCTAAAAAATTCAATGGAAAAAATATACTTAGGTGAGGATTAACAAAATGTTCTCACCATAAGTCTACTACACATCTGAACCCTATGTAGATATTAAAAAGGTTACTGCCTTTATTACCTATCCGGTATCCAGCATTATCTGTTACAGCCAAGACATGAAAGCAAACGGTCCATCTCATCAGTTTTCGTTTGGTAAATTTGTAGGATATATACCAGGATTTCCTGATGTTATTCAAGAATGTTTGAGTCCTCTTAGTTTATAACTTTTATTTTACACAATCATTAATTGAGCATCAGACTCTTTGGAAGTCTTGCTGCTTATGCTGAGAATGTTTAGGCAAAGATCTTGCACCTGCCCATGCAAATATACATTGTAGGAGAAGCTATCAATATAAAAGAAGGTGATATATTCTCCTCTTCTTAAAGAACAAGTGAAAAGAGTGGGTGGAGATAGCGAATTACTTAGTTTCCATGGCTAAGCAAACATTAGACCCTTTGGGAGGTCAGCGGGAAATCCGGAGAAACATCCAGTAGCTTTTCTCAGCCTGATTGAGGTCTGAATTGAATTCTCCACATTGTGGTTGGCAATGCTTGTTGACCATTATTTGTGATGCGCACAAATATCTTGTTGACTTATTTCTTAGGTAATTGTCAAGAGATATTATTTTTTTTAAAGTTTATTTAGATTCAGAATATAAGTAAAGTGATGATAAGTCAACCCCCATGTTCATTGCAAGATTATTTACAGTTGCCAGGTCATGGAAACAACCTAATTGTACATTGATCAGTGAGTGGATAAAGGAAAAGAGGTACACACACGCGCACACACACACACACACACACTCATACACAGAAAAGGCTCTATCATTCAGCCATAATAAAGATATCCTGCCACTTACAACAGCATGTGCAAAACTGGAGGGCATTATGCTAAATGCAATAAGTACTCATTTTTAAGCAGTGTTCTTTTCACAGAAAGTTTTCAACACAGAGAGAAGAACAAATGTTGTATGATATCACATGTGGAATCTTTAAAAGAAAAAAACACAGAAATGAACACATAGATACTCAGAGCCAACTGGTGTTTACCAGAGGCAAGGAATGGAAGGCAGGCAAAATGGGTGAATGTGGCCAAAAGTACAAACTTAGCTATAATATAAGGCCTGGGTGTGTGATGTACAGAATAAACATTAATAGTTAATGATAGTATTAGATAAGTACAAGTAGCTAAGAGAGTATATACGAAAAGCTTAATTACAGGAAGGAGAATCTGCAGATCAAAACATTTACAACAACATGGATGGACCTGGAGAACATTATGCTGAGCGAAATAAGCCAGGCAAAGAAAGATAATTATCACATGATCTCATTTGTATGTGAAATCTAATGAACTAAATACTGGTGGACAAAAAAGTCCCAGAGACATAGAAGCATGAAATACTGTTGAAAGCTAGGTAGGGGAAGGTTGGTGGGAAGAGATCAACTAATGAATTTATATGCAGATATATATAACTTGTGGATACAGACAATGGAGTTGTGAAGGCCTGAGGATGGGGGGATGGAAGCGGGCTAGAAGTTAATGGAATGAAAAGGAAGACCTGTGTAATAATTTCAACAATAAAGGTTTTTAAAATTTTTTCAGTGTGTATATTTATTTGTAACAAACTACCACAAATTGAACAGCTTCAAACAACACACACTTAGTATACATCTCAAAGTTTTGTAGGTAGCAGCTCAGTTCCTGGGTCAGAAATCTCACAAAGCTGCAAGCAATGTATCAGGTAGCTGTATTCTCACATGGAGCTCAGGAGCTCCTTCCAATGCCATGTAGAATGCAAATAACATAATGCAGTTCCAGAAATTGAAAGACTGAGGTGCCCATGTTCTTGCTAGCTGTTGGCTAGGGGTCATTCTCAAGTTGCCATTAGTTCCTTGATATGCTATGTGGCTCCCTCCATCTTAAAAGCCAGCAAATGAGAACCTCCCTCTCACTCTTTAAATTTCTCTCACCAGGAAAAGTCCATCCTATGTAAGGATTCACCAGATGAGGCTTGACCCATGGGGCATAATCTCTCTATTTTCCAAACAAATTACTTAGGACCTGAATTACATTTGCAAAATCTCTCCAAGCAGCACCTAGATGAGTGGTTGGTTAATTGACTGGTGGGAAATGTGCGTACACAGGGAGTCAGGAATCTGATAAGCCAACTTGGAATTCTGCCAATCGGTGTCCCTATATGTGTAATTAAATGCTTTACCCTTTAAAGGTGTACAATAGGATAACTATTGTTATAGATCAAGCATGTCAAACTCAAAGGCTAACACGGGCCAGATAAACAAGGTTTAAGTTTCGGTGGGCCACAAAACAAAGAAAGCTTGAATTTTCATGGAAATGTACGTTTATTTTGGAAGAGACATGCTGAGTAAAAAGGGCTGAAAGAAATGAGTCATCATTAACAAAATAGTAGAACATTTTAATAAAAATTAATATTTTTTCTTGAACAACAACTTACCAGTCAGTGAATAATTGCACAAATTAATAAGCATAACACAAACCCATTTTTCTTGGTCTCCAAAAACAAAATATTTCCTGTTGTGCACACCAAACAAGTCAGAACAAGACTAATGATGTGGTCATCGGCTGCTAAAATATTCGCTGCTGGTATTAGTGGAGAGAAATGGTGCACCTGCACATAAGGTGTGTAAGGGAAATGAATGCAACAGGATTCTAGTAATCAGTCATTAGTGAATGTTTTAGTTCCTTATTAATAATTGTGTTTAACAGGATATTGTAAAAATTAAGTTAAAATTTTATTAAAATGTTCCTTACATACGTTATATTGGCTGGGCCACAATAACATTCGCTGTGGGCTGCATGCACTCTGCGGGCCATGAGTTTGACATGCTTATTATAGGTGATTATCTCAAAATAATCTGGGGCGGAGGTGGATATAGATGACACAAGGTTGGCCATGTATTGATATGGCTGAAGCTCAGAAATGAGTACCTGGAGTATCGATTAACTTATTATCTATACTTTTGCAAAACATATCAATTTTGTCACACAAGTCATTCCAGAGCATGGAAAATGCAACAAAACTTCCAAAAGTTTTTTTATGAACCCAATATAACATCAATAAATAGATCAGGTAAAGGTAGTTCAAAATTATTACTTTATTATTATATTACTTGAGAATATTATTTAGTTGCAATATTACTTAAGAACATAAGTAGAGGCATTATCAAAACATTACTTTGCAGAATTTGACAATATATAACAAAACTAAATATGCATTTACCTGTGACCTAGTAATTTCACTTTTTAAGACTTACCCTGAAGACACACCCACAGTGATAGGATGATACATAAATACTAATCAATACATTGATTGAAAAAACAAAGGATATCTATAATAATAAAAACATACTATGCTAATTAGACTGTATGTCCTTTTGGAGCACCTTCTAGATGAAGTCAGGGCTGCTATGGAACCCGGATCCCAGATGCCAGAGGAAAACCAGTGGCGGCAGCCCAGGGAAGGAAGGTCTACTCTTGCACGAATTTTATGCATCAGGCCTCTAGTGTAGCTACAAAAAGGAATGAGTATAACCTTTGTACATGAATAGGGGGTGCTTTCCTATAAGTATATATGATGTGCAGGGGGGTTGGCTAAGGTCTATGATACCATGCCCAGTGCCTTCCCATTTCATCAAGGGGCTTTGCGAGATAAGAAACGGAGGGCCTGAGGCAGAACTGTAGCAGGGCTCCCTAATTGCTGCCCTGAACAATTTGCATTCCAGGACATGTCCTGAAACTCCTCTCATCCCTAGTGAGCTCTGGGGCAGAGTCTTCACTTGCTGCTTAAAGAAAGCAGCCAACCTTGTAACTAGTGAGGAGCCAAGAGGGGACTCCTAAGAACACGGTTCATAACACTTGTGTGTGCCTGAACGACAAGGGGAAATTGGACATTTAACCTTTTCCTTTTTCTATTTTAAAGGTTGTTCCTTTCATGTAGACTTGTATTTAGCTCCAGAACCTAAGTGTATGAGTGACATGGATCACACATTTACTGCAGTTTATCAGGTAGAAAAATGTGAAATTTGGGTGTTATGGAACAAATTGAAAATCCTTGGGTCATTTCTTGTCATTTGGAACAAGATAGGATGGTATTGGAATATGGATTTTATGTAAAAGGAAATTACCCCAGAGTAAAGTCAGTGTGATCATGAGATGTGAAAAATAATGGAAAATGTAGCTAATTGTTGGTTTGTTTTATTCCTTTCAGTATCTTTGTAAAATTGCAGTATAAGTATCTGGATTGGCTTAGCTTCTTCAAGAATGGAGGAGAAATTAAATCCTAGTAATTTTGGCTTCCTGTACATCGGGTCTTTCCATGTCCAAGTATTAACTTAATATCTGCTCTTTGGAAGGCTCTTGGCTAGTGCTGGGGATGCCAAGAAAAAGAGACCCTGCCTGCACTGCTCATAGAATTTTAGAGTCTACGAGAAGCTTTCTTATAATATAGGTGGTGAGATACTCTTAATATATACAGAGCGTAAATTGATTGGTCAGAAGGTGGAGAAAGATGAGTCTTGTGTAGAATCTGTGAAGCAAGGAAGTTAGAGACTTGGGGAAAATGAAAGTCATGTGGTGGGCGGGAAGCTTAAGTCCACAGCATGGTGGGTAAGTCGAGGCTGTAATAATGGTGGGCAGTGGCCACACCCTCAGACTGTGGTTCTCAAAGCTGAGAAACTTGCACTTAGAATTGGAGATTACTTTACAATCACTAATAATTGGAATTATGAGTGAGCCAGAGAGCATCTATCTCCACTTGGGGCAGCATTGGGATGCACCTCGTGCTCCTGTCCCATGGCAGGTGAGTAAAGTGCACAGAGTGGGTGTTTGATGCACATCATCTTCAGGGAGTTTCTGAGGATAAAACATGATAATCTATGACTGGAAACTTGGCATCCATTGCGTTGACCCTTTTTTGCTGTGGGTTAGGGAATCAGAGCCCATTCTATTAAAATGACATTAAAAATATTTAAGTGAAGACTTGCAGTGATGGTGTAACGAATGAAAATAGGGGAGGTTTTCATTAATGGTCAGTTAGGACAGAAGAAAGTGTTAGTCTTTGAACCAAATTCTAGAAAACTTGTATTTAGCTGGGAAAATATACACACCCTTTAAGTATCCTTTAATGGGGGGAAATGTAAGAGTTTCTGTTTTAAGGAGCATTTTGGACAGATATTTGGTTATGTGTCCTAGAGTGGCACATATTCTCTGATTACACACACACACACACGTACACACACACACACCCTATATAATAAAGAGATAATATGCAAATTGACCATCATTACAACACACAAGATAGATGCCCCTATGTGGACACAAGATGGCCACCACAAGAAGGCCAGCAAGGGGGGGAAGTTGTGGGTATTCAGACCAGCAGGGGAGGGCAGTTAGTGGTGACCAGGTGTGCAATGGAGGGCAGTTGGGGAGGACCAGGCCTGCAGGGGAGGGTAGTTGGTGGGGAGAAAGCCTGCAGGAGAGGGCAGTTAGGGGTGACAAGACCTGCAAGGGAGAGCTGTTGGGGGCAACCAACCCAGCAGGGGAAGGCAATTAGGGGTGACCAGGCCAGCAGTGGAGGGCAGTTAGGGGTGACCAGATCGGCAGTGGAGGGCACTTAGGGGCAATCGGGTCAGCAGTGGAGCAGTTAGGTGTTGATCAGGCTAGCAGGGGAGTGGTTAGGGGGTGATCTGGCTGTCAGGCAGAAGCAGTTAGGGCCAATTAGGCAGGCGGGCAGGAGAGTGGTTGGGAACCAGCAGAAACTCACAGTCCTAAGCTGACTACAGCTCCTATCTGCTGCTCCCGCTCATCCTGGCCCCACTGTGCCTGCTGCAGGCTCGCGCCCAATCAGCTCCTATCCAGTGAGGCTTGCACTGTAAACTGGTTCTTCAACATCCCCCGAGAGGTCCTATATTGCAAGGGGGTGCAGGCCAGACTGAGGGATCCCACCAATGTATGATTGGGCCAAGGAGGGACCATGCAAGGGCTCCAGGGGCTTGTCTGGCCCATCTCAGTAACCATCAGTCGGACCCCAGCAGCAAGATAACCTACTGGTTGGAGCATCTGCCTCCTGGTGGTTAGTGTACATCATAGCAACTGGTCGACCAGTTGACTGCCCCCTGGTGGTCAGTGCATATCATAGCGAGCAGGTGAGCAGCCTTAGCATATCATTAGTATGGTATGCTTTGATTGGTTATACTGCCATTTGGTCTATTTGCATATTTTATATGTATATGTGTGTGTGTGTGTGTATATATATATATATATATATATATATATATATATTAAATAAAATAATATATATAGAACTATATATAGAGAAATATATATATATATATATATATATATATATTAATTTCAGAGAGAAAGGACGAGATAAAAAACCTCAATGATGACAGAGTACCATTGATTCTCTGCCTCCTGGATGCCCCACACTGGGGATTGAGCCCACAACTCTGGCATGTGCCCTGACGGGAATCAAATCATGACCTCCATGTTCATAGGTCAATCTTCACTGAGCCACACTGACTGACAAAAATATATTTTATTTATTGCTTTAAGTTGAGGTGTATTTTCTGGTGATGAAATCATCCCAATCAGAAACATATCAGACATTGTGAAAAATCTCAATGCATTCCAGGCACTGTGCCAGGCACTATACACATAATTCACCCCAATCCACCAGCCCTATAAGACAGGGCATAGCAAAGCCCCTTCATAAGTGCAGAACCCGAGGCTCACAAAGTTTGCTAATGTACCTGAGTTCACACAGCTAATAAGTGACAGAGCTGGGAGAAGAACCACTGGTCTGGATTTATCCAAAGCTCATATGAGTGCACTTCTTGTAGCTGACCATGAGTCAGTTAATTCACTTTTGTCTACTACTAAAAAGTGTATCTCAAGTTATAAGAAGGACTCTGGGACCAAAGGAGTTGATTGGGCAACATAACACAAATAAAAATAAAAATCACGAATAAATGAGACTTGAGTAAAAGTGATAAAGATCATAGCGAGAGATAATATGATCATTGACATATGTGAAATCAGATGCTCTCAAAAAACAGGACTCAAAAACATCTGGCTCTATCGCCCTGCATAAAGAGTGAATCATTTGCAACTTCCCTAAGCCTGGCTGGTGAAGAGAGAACGAATGTGTCAGCTTTATTTCCTCTGACATCGGTTTTCTAATCTTACATCACTCGTGAAATGGGACCCATTTTCTGCAAGATGCGAAACAGGGAAATTGCTCAAGCGTTTGCAGGGAGCTGGCATTCCCCAGGACGCCTTTAATCAAGAGACAGAAGCCAGGACAAGGACTCCCATGAAAGAGGGCAGAGGAACGCACGCCGAAATAGAGGGGCCAAGCAAAAACCTAAGCAGGGTGGCCCCCGAGCAGTAGGAGTCCGAGGCTCTGACAGACACGGAGAAGGCTGTAAATGAGCAGGAGCAGAAGGTTTCAGGCGGGACAGTGAGGTCCTAGAGAGACGCGTCCCTATGGGCTCTTCCTGCAGGCCTGGAAGGGAGGGCCATGATCACATGGCTGAACCCTGACTCCAATGTGGAATTCTCAGAGCGGAATTGTGATGAGCCATGTCAGGCAAGCAGAGGGCGGGGTTACGGGACTGGTCAGCTCGCACAGTGAGGGCCCTGATGTGGACTAAGGGTAGCCCGCACTGCGAAAGGAGGTCTCACAAGATCTCCCCTGCCGTCCTCCCTGCAGAGCCCCTGGCAGCCATGTCAGGCTGATCAGAGGCTGGGAGGCCTCTGGGACACCAGGGCCTCTGACTAAGAGGGGCAGTTTCCACTTTGCAGAGGAAGGGACTGTGTCTTTAAGAAGAATGCAACAATGGGAGGATGTGTAATGAGGGCACCCCCGAAACCAGAAGGAGCTGGAGGGTCTAGCACTCTGCTTAGCCCTGGAAAACCCCAAAGAGCAGGAATCCATGCATTCTGCTTGTGTGTTTTCAGGCCAGGTGTGCAGAGGCAAGAGGGTTGCATGCCCCAAACCGCCTCAAGGCCAGGACACTGGGCACTAAGCAAGAGCATGTCTCTCCCAAATGGAGGCTCCGAAGCCCCGCCCCCTTCCCGCCCAGGAGGCTCAGGCCCCGCTTCAGAGGCAGGGCTTCCTCACTGCCTGCCTCCCTGGGTCTTGGGGGAGGGAGGACTTTGTGGGGGCCAGGCCCACCCGCTTCAATAGAGGGACGAATCCAAGCTCTGCAGACACAAACGTGGGGAGGCTGAGTGAGGTCTTGGGGCCCACGGACTTCCCTAAGCCCTCAGGCTCCCGGCATCAGGCGCGCCCTGGACAGCCCCGCCTCGGGAAAGGCCCCCCCGCCACTTCCACGGGGGCTTCGAGGACCTTCCAGCAGATAGCCATTTTTGAAGGTGACCTGGCTGAGGGAGGCTTCGCTGTACTGGCTTCGAGTCAAGGTGAGGGCCTACGTGCTAACCGCGGAAGCCACGTACCCCCAAAATGAACATGGATCCCCAATCCCTCCCCTGCAGTGAGCCCTGAAACCAAATGCGGCCTGGAAGGCTTTGGGGGCGGCGGGCGGGGGGTGGGTGGGGGAGGAGGGGTGGGAAAGGCCTTGCTGGGAGTAGTCCGATCCTACCGAGGGAGGACTCCTAGGCCCCAAAGGGATTCAAAATGAAGGCAGGGGGTTCCGAGCCCCCCTCTCTCCATGAAAGGGCCTCGTGGGGCAGTAGGCCCTGCACTCAGCTCCAGGGAGTGGGGTGGGGGGTGGGGAGTGGGGGGAGGGTAGGGGGTGGAGGGTCGGCTCCAAGGAAATAAAGAGCGCCCCAGCCTCCCCTCAGGCGGTCACTCCGCCATACTGTCATGGCGGCCCGGAGCAGAGCCTGTAGCTGCCTTACTGCCATGGCGGCCCGGAGCAGAGCCTGTAGCTGCCTTACTGCCATGGCGGCCCGGAGCAGAGCCGGCAGCCGCCATACTGTCAGGGCGGCCCTGAGCGGAGCCGGCAGCAGAGCCGGCAGCCGCCATACTGTCAGGGCGGCCCTGAGCGGAGCCGGCAGCAGAGCCGGCAGCCGCCATACTGTCAGGGCGGCCCGGAGCAGAGCCCGGCAGCAGAGCCGGCAGCTGCCATACTGTCATGGTGGCCCGGAGCAGAGCCGGCAGCAGAGCCGGCAGCCGCCATACTGTCATGGCGGCCCGGAGCAGAGCCCGGCAGCAGAGCCGGCAGCTGCCATACTGTCATGGTGGCCCGGAGCAGAGCCGGCAGCAGAGCCGGCAGCCGCCATACTGTCAGGGCGGCCCGGAGCAGAGCCTGCAGCCGCGGCTGGAGCAGAGCCGGCAGCCCGCGGTGCCCTTATTCCTCGGGTGGTGTCTCAGACAGGCCAGGGGTTAATTTATTGGAGGAGGGGACAGAGAGGGACCAGTCTCTACCAGGATTCGGGGTTGTCACACTGAGGGAGGCTGTGGGTCACCCCTGGAGGGCTAAGGCCTGCCGCCATGTTGATTTGCACTCCCTTCCTTCCAGGCCATCTCGGGAGCTGACTGCTCAGGACAAAGAGGCAGCCGCAGGTCAGCGGAGGGAGCATTCCGTGTTCTGCCAGGTTTCAGGGACAGGCCACTGAGGGCTGTGGGGATGCGCCGTCCTGTACCAGTGTGGCCACCAGGAATCCTCCCTGCCTTAGCCAGTGTGCCCCTGGTTAGATGATCGGCCAGCCCTGGCGAGGCCTGGAGTTGGCATAGGTCACGGGCAGGTACCTAGGTGGAGGGTGGATACCTTGCCAGGTTTGGTTCATGCAGGAAGCAACCAATCGATGTGTTGCTCCCACATCAATATTTCCTCCCTTTCTCTTTCCCTCCCTTCCTCCCTCTACCTTCCCTTCCTCTCTTTAGCCTCCCTTCTTTCCTTCCAGTCAAACGAAAAATACGGGATAACTATCCTCCAGTGAAACAAGAATTATGTCTGTTTTCAGTCCTGTCGCACCTCAAAGATAGATGTCAGGCAGGAGTGCCCATCAGCCCTCACTCAGGGTTAACGGGGAAGGTATTGCCTTGGTCTGAGCAAAGTGGTCCCAGAAATTGTGACCTCAGCATGAGTCCATTTGAAAACCTCAGAATTGGGTCCTGTGTAGCTTGACTGACAACTGGGAATCCAAGTGAACGCATGACATAAAGGACCCCAATAAATTCTAAGCACTGGGTATCCCCTGATGGGGCGGTGAATTAAAGCTTCTCTCCAGTTCTCTCTCCTGGGTCCCAGGGAGCATTTCCGGTGGCAATATCAGAGTAGCATATGGTAGGTTGTCTAGGCCAGGCGTGGGCAAACTAAGGCCCGCGGGCCGGATGGCTGTTCTGAACTATTGAAATTAAGAAAGAAAAAAAACTGACCGTACCCTTTTATGTAATGATGTTTACTTTGAATTTATATTAGTTCACACAAACACTCCATCCACGTTTTTGTTCCGGCCCTCCGGTCCAGTGTAAGAACCCATTGTGGCCCTGGAGTCAAAAAGTTTGCCCACCCCTGGTCTAGGCCTTTCCCATTGTTGGTACAGTAATACTGAGGATAAAGAGAGATGATCCCACATGCCAGAATAAGGGGAGATACACTGAAATCACCTACTGTTATAGAGTAAATTCAAGGCAGGGGCTAATACCGTGCTTCCCCGAAAATAAGACATCCTCCGAAAGTAAGACCTACTTCATGGAAACATAATACAGCCCCTGAAAATAAGACCTAGCTCATCTTTGGGAGCAAAAAATTAATATAAGACACTGTCTTATTTTCAGGGAAACAGGGTAATACATAGCGTGGGATTGACTCTAAAATTTGTCTGGTTTCTCAGTGGGATTTGTAAGGGCCAGACTAACCAGAAAAGCAGGAGATTTTGCAGATCCTAGAGTAGTGCCCTTAAGGAAGCCTGAAGAGACACTCTTCCAGAAAGGCAAGGTGAAATCTTACAGTTAAAGGTGCTCAAGTTACCTTATTCTCCGCCTACTAGGTGCCCAAATCACCTGGCTGCTTCTACACAAGAGCCATCATGCCTCGTGGTCGTAGAAGTAAGCTCCGGGCTCAGGAGAAACGTCGCAAAAACAGAGCTGAGAAACGAGGTGATCTGAGTGCTCAGGCCCCTGCAGGAGAGAAAGGAGAGGCCGCTTGCTCCTCCTCTTCCGTTTTGGGGGATGCTCCCCCAACCTCCACTGGTGCTGGCATTCTCCAGGCACCTCCGATTGCCCCAGCCGCCACCAGTGCCGCTGCAGGTGCCTCAGGTGAAGGGTCAGCTGTAAAAGTCAAAGTCCAGGTTCAGAAAATTGAAAAAGCCTCTCAGGCCTCAACCTCCACTGGTGATGCCGTTCTCCAGGCACCTCCGAGTGCCCCAGCCACCACCAGTGCCGCTGCAGGTGCCTCAGGTGAAGGGTCAGCTGTAAAAGTCAAAGTCCAGGTTCAGAAAATTGAAAAAGCCTCCCCGGCCTCAGCCTCCACTGGTGATGCCGTTCTCCAGGCACGCCCGAGTGCCCCAGCCGCCACCAGTGCCGCTGCAGGTGCCTCAGGTGAAGGGTCAGCTGTAAAAGTCAAAGTCCAGGTTCAGAAAATTGAAAAAGCCTCCCCGGCCTCAACCTCCACTGGTGATGCCGTTCTCCAGGCACCTCCGAGTGCCCCAGCCACCACCAGTGCCGCTGCAGGTGCTTCCGGTGAAGGGTCAGCTGTACAAGCCAAAGGCCAGGTTCAGAAAAGGAAAAAAGCCTCCCAGGTCTCAATCACCACTGGTGATGCCATTCTCCAGGCACTTTCGAGTGCCGTTGCCGGTGCTTCAGGTGAAATATCTGCTGTAAAAGCCAAAGGTCAGGTTCAGAAAAGTAAAAAAGCCTCCCCGGTCTCAACCTCCACTGGTGATGCCATTCTCCAGGCACTTTTGAGTGCCCCGGCCACCACCAGTGCCGCTCCAGGTGCTTCCGGTGGCGAAGAGTCTGCTGAAACAGCCCAAGGCCAGGTTAGGAAAGGTAAAAGTTTCTTCCAGGCCTCAACCTCCACTGAGAGCTCTGGCCTAGATCTTATAAGTAAGAAGGTATCTCTGTTGGTAGAGTACCTGCTGTGTCAATATAAAATGAATGAGCCCATTAAAAAGGCAGACATGCTGAAGATCATCCACAAGTGGTACAAAAAGGACTTTCCTGAGATCCTCGAGAAAGTCTCTGAGCACATGGATCTGGTCCATGGCCTAGAGCTGAAAGAAGTCAAGCCCAACGGTAACTACTACACCCTTGTGGAGAGTCAAGATAACACCAGCGATGAGAATGTAGGCAGTGGCTTCAGATTCCCTACCAAAGGGATTCTGATGCCTCTCCTGGCCGTGATCTTCTTGAATGGCAACCGCACCTCTGAGGAGGAGGTCTGGGAATTCCTGAATATGATGAGTGTCTTCGATGGAAAGACTCACTTCATTTTTGGGGAGCCCAGGAAGCTTCTCACCCAAGATTTAGTGCAAGAAGAATACCTGGTGTACCAGCCGGTGCCCAACAGCGATCCTCCACGCTATGAGTTCCTGTGGGGCCCAAGAGCCCACGCCGAGACCAGCAAGATGAAAGTCCTTGAGTTTTTGGCCAAGCTCAATGATACCAGGCCCAGTGCCTTCGCAACCCAATATGTAGAAGCTTTGAAAGATGAGGAAGAGAGGGCCCAGGCTGTATTCAAGGCTGCCCCTCCTTCTGGGGCCGATAGGTGCTCCGAGAGCACATCCAAGGACTACCCACAGCCGGAGTGAATCCGAAGTGGCGTCGTCAGTTTTGGGATGGAAAGGCCTGATAAGCAGTTTCCTAATGTGCAAAATAATCTTGATAGCCTATCTTTGTGTGTTTTATTATTTTCGCACTTTCAAGTGGTGTTCTTTTAGACAGAATGTTTATTTAGATCCAGAATATTAGTATCTAAGTCTGTGAATAACATAGATTGCAACTTCATTACTGTTTTATAGGTTAGTAGTAAGAATTTTGTTTTTGAAATAGAAATTGAAAATCCTTCAAACTTCATTTGTGATCCAGAACATGATAACATAACTTTAGGATAGGAAAATATTTTACATGTGCAATAACTTTACACAAAAGTTGGTGGTAACAATAGATAGATAGATAGATGGATAGGTAATAGATAGATGGATAGATAATAGATAGATAGATAATAGATAGATAGATGGATAGATAATAGATAGATGGATAGATAATAGAGAGATAATAGATAGATAGATAATAGATAGATGGATAGATAATAGATAGATGGATAGATAATAGATGGATAGATAATAGATGGATAGATAATAGATAGGTAGATGATAGATAGATAGATGATAAATAGATAGATGATAGATAGATAGATAGATAGATAGAAGTATAAAGTGAAAATTGGGCTATTGTGTTGTATGTTTTTATTCAATTATACTTGAAAACAATATTATATTAGTGTCAGATGTTACAACATAGTGATTAGATGTTTATATTACCATGTGCCCACTCTCATAAGTCTAGTATCCATCTGAACTATAAGTAGCTATTACAATGTTATTGACTATGTTCCCTATCCAGTATTTGGCATTGCCTGTTTCAGCCAAGACATGGAAGCAAACTAAGTGTCTATCTGTCAACGAAGGAATAAAGAAAATGTTGTTTATCCATGAAACTGGTCACTTCTCTTCCCTACTACATTTAGTGCTTTGTTTTGTAAATGTCTAAGATATATAACCTAGATTTGCTTGTGTTTTTCAAGAAGGTTTGAGAATATAAATCTTAGCGAATCAGACCTCTTCATTCATGGCTTTTATTTTACACAATCGTTAATTGAGCATGAGCTCTTTGGAATTCTTCATGCTCACATGGGGAATGTTTAGTCAAAGAAGACACTGCCCTTGACCATGCAATTATAGACTGTAGGAAAAGCTATCAATATAAAAGAGGGTGATATACTCTCCAGTTCATAAGGAACAAGTTAATAGGAGGGTAAAGAGCAGATGGAGATAGCATATTACATAAATTTCATTGCTAAGCAGAATTTAGTCCCCTGGCCAGCCCGGCCCCCAATCGGCCCCAACCCTATCCCAATCAGGGGCAGGGCCAGCCAACCTCCCATATCCTCTGCCACCAGGCCTGATAGGCCCCCATTAGGGCAGGCTGAATTAACCCCACCCATGCATGATTTTGTGCACCAGGTCTCTAATATATTTCATTGCTAAGCAGAATTTAGTACCATTGGACCGTCACCTGGTGATCCAGGGCCACATCTGGTTTCTTGCCCCATGAGTGAGGTCTGAGATGGATTCTTCACATTGTGGTAAGAAATGCCTGTTCATCAATATTCCTGATGTACACAAATACCTTGTTGACCTATTTTTTGAGGAAATTTTCAATTAGTGGTGTTTCAACAGAAAGTTTATTTAGATTTAGAATATAAGTGAATGGTATGGAACACACTGTTGTGTATCAGGTTCAGTAGTAAGCATTTTGTTTCTTGAAATATACATTGAAAATCTTTAAATCACTTTTGTAATGTTCAACAAGACTGCATGGCATTGGAATTGGGATACATTTGGTAATGAGAAAAGAAAACTCATACTAAAATAGGGGGATCAGAACATAGGAGGAAAAAGTTATGGGTTTGCTTTATTCCATTCGGTCTATCTTTTTCAAAATTTAGAAGTGAAATACCTGATTGTCCTTAGATTATGCAACAGTGGAAGAGTATTGGGGAATATAAATTAGCAGAGCCACTATGGAAGACAGTATAAAATTTCTTCAAAATATTAAAAATAAAATGACAGTATTATTAGCAATTACACTACTGGGTAATTATCTAAAGAAAATAAAACCACTGACCTGAAAAAGGGCATTATGCTAAATGAAGTAAGTGGCCATTTTCAAGCAGTGGTGTTGCCACATAAAGTTTTCAACACATGCAGAAAGACAAATGCTGTATGGTATCACATGTGGAAACTTTAAAAGGAAAACTTTATATGAAAATGAATGCACACATACACATAAGAGAATGGTGCTTACCAGAGGCAAGGTGTGCAAAATGGATGAAGATAGCCAAAGGATACACACTTTCAGTTATAAGTAAACCCGGGAAATATAATGTACAGAATGAACATTAATAGTTGATAATACTGTATTAGATAAATGAAAGTAGCCAAGAGAGTAGGTCTTAAATAACTAATTACAGGGACAAAACAGCAACAAAAAGACAGAAGCTGCAAATAAAAACTTTTCAGTATGTATATTTACTTTATTTAAAAAAAACTATCACAAATTTAACAACTTCAAACTATAAACAGTATCTCAAAGTTCTGTAGGGGAGAAGTCTGAGCAGGGAGTAGCTGGGTTCCTCTGTCAGAAATATCACAAAGCCGCAAACAATACATCAGCTTTATTCTCAAATGGAGTTCAGGAGCTCCTTCCAATGCCATGCAAAATGAGTTAATAGAATGCAGTTCCAGAAATTGGAAGACTGAGGTGCCCATTTTCTTACTTTGTTGGCTAGGGATCATTCTCAAGTTGCTATTTTTTTTTTCATTTTTTAAAAATTTATTAAGGTGGTACATGTGTACATAGCTTACCATTGCCCCACCCCACCTCCCATTTATGCCCTCCCTCCCCAGAGTTCTGTGTTCGTTGGTTGTACTTATATGCATGCATAACAGTCCTTCGGTTGTTCTCCTATCTCCCCCCAGGTCTCCTTCCCCTCCCCGCTGTCATTCGACAGTCTGCTTGTTTTATGGTGACTATCTCAGGACCACATGAATAGAATCCGATCCTCCTCGGGTTCACACCGCCACCCCACCCCCGGGTCCCACTGCTTCCCCAGGGCACACGGCTCTCCAGGGCACATGTCTCCCCCAATGCACACGGCTCTCCCGGGACACACGGCCACCCTGGAGCACACGGCTCACCCAGGGTATGCAGCCCCCAGGGGCACATGGCTCACCCGGAGCAACCAGCTCCCCTGGGGCACATGGCTCACCCGGGGCATGCCGCCCCCTGGGGGACATGGCTCACCCAGGGGACATGGCCCCCTGGGGTACATGGCTCACCCGGGGCACACAGCCCCCTGGGACACACGGTTCACCCAGTGCACACAGCCCCCCTGGGGCACACGGCTCAACCGGGGCATGCGGCCCCCTGGGGGACATGGCTCACCCAGGGGACATGGCTCCCTGGGGTACATGGCTCACCCAGGGCACACAGCCCCCTGGGACGCACGGTTCACCCAGTGCACACAGCCCCCCTGGGGCACACGGCTTAACCGGGGCACAGGGCCCCCCGGGGCACACGGCTCACCCGGGGCACATGGCTCCCCGGGACACACGGCCCCCTGGGACACCTGGCCCCCTGGGGCACACGGCTCACCCGGGGCACAGGGCCCCCTAGGACACATGGCTCACCCAGGGAACATGGCCCCCCCTGGGGCACTGGGGTCATGAACGGGAGGCGCCGCTCCGGCTCCTTGCTTGCAGGGCAGGCGGGCTGGGAGGGCTGCGGGTGGGCTGAGATAGCTGCGGGCGGAGATACTGCGCTCAAAGGTGTCTCGTTCGAGGCAGGAGTGGAGCGTCTGGGGACGTGGATGCCAAGCTTTGAAGCCGCCCAGTCCCTGGGCCCGGGGCAGAGTGAGCTCCTGTCTCTGTGGTCTTCCCCCACTCGCTGCGGCAGCGGGTGCGCCAGCGATGGTGGCTCAATCTCCATTGTAGTTTCAAAATCCACAAGGCAGCAGCGGCAGAAGCTCCGGCCCGGTCATGCAGCAATGGACAAAGGACTCGCAGGGGCCATGAACGGAAGGTGCCTCGCCAGCTCCTCACCAGCATGGTGGGTGCAGAGGCCGGGCTGAGATGGCTGGGGGCGGGGAGACCGCATTCAAAGGTGTCTTGTTTTGGGCAGGAGCTAAATGTCTGGTTCCACCGTAGTTTTAAACTCCACATGGCGGCAGCGGCGCCTTGCTTTGTCTCTAGTTATAGCCTTCCCATTCCACCAGCTTTCCTGTGGGTCTGATGTGATCCCTTTTGATTTTAGCTGTTGTTTTTTTCCAAATTTTTGATGACGTGGCAGCTTAGGAGACTACGTAGGCCACCATCTTGTTTTGGTCTCTCTCAAGTTGCTATTAATTCCTTGGTATGCTATGTGGCTCCCTCCATCTTCAAAGCCAGCAAGGGAGAACCTCCCTCTCAATATTTACATTTCTCTCTCCAGGAAAAGTCCGCCCCATGTAAGGATTCACCTGATAAGACTTGACCAATGGGGGATAATCTCTCTATTTTCCGAACAAATTATTTAGGACTTTAATTACATTATTAATTACATTTGCAAAATCCCTCATAGCAGCACTTAGATGAGTGTTTGATATATTAACCCGTGGGAGATGTGTGTACACAAGGAGTCAGAAATCTGGTAGGTCATCTTGGAATTCTGCCAATCAGTGTCCCTGGGGTATGGTGATTATGTCTGTAATTAAGACCTTCAGCATTTAAAGTTACACAATAGTATCTATTGTTATAGATGGTTGTCTCAAAATACTCGGGAGGGAGATTCAAAATGATGGCAGAGCCGAAACCGGTTTGGCTCAGTGGTAGAGCGTCGGTCTGTGGACTGAAAGGTCCCGGGTTTGATTCTGGTCAAGGGCATGTACATTGGTTGCGGACACATCTATAGTGGGGGGTGTGCAGAAGGCAGCTGGTCGATGTTTCTCTCTCATCGACCTTTCTAGCTCTCTATCTCTCTCCCTTCCTCTCTGTAAAAATATCAATAAAATATATATTTTTAAAAATGATGGCAGAGTGAGTGGATACTGCACAGACACACTCCCAAGGACAAACTTGGATTACAACTAAAATACAGGAAAACTTCATGAATAATCAATGGAAAACTCATTTGAGAGAACTTTCATATTTGAGGACTAAAAGTGAAGGCCACATAGAAACTGGTAGAAGGGGTGGAAGCAGGAAAGGGCTGGCTGGGTACTCACAGACAGCAACTTAAGTTCTAGAGAGAGATATTAGCTGTGGGGGATTGCCACTGAGAACTCTGTGGTCTAATACCCAAGCTGCCCCCACTCCCATCAGAGATCACCAAACTGGCTGTGAAAAGCAGCACAGTTGCTATATTCCAGAGAATGATGGCTGGAAATTCAGGCACCCTCTTAAAGGGCTAATGCACAGGAGAAACAAAGATGAAGGCATAGGTAAACACCTGAACTTGCTGCCTCACACAACAACTTCAAAACTACAACTAAAACACAAAACGGACATCATCCAGAACCACAGGAAAACTGGCTGAGTGGAAATTCTACAACTAGAAGGAAAGAGAAAAATACACTGACTCAGAGGAGGTGTGGAAGGTAGAAGTATGGAGGTATGTGCTCAGAGATGGCTGGCAACTGAGTATGTGGCTGGCTTTTCCAAAGCAAGGGAGACACTAGCTCCCGACTTCTCTGAACTCCAGTTCCAGGCAAGACTCTGGGGACCCAGACTCATACCGGGAGAAACTGGACTGTCTGGAAGTAGGTGGAACTTGAGGGCAGCTTTCTCTCAGAGGTGCTTGCAGCAATTACTGCGGGACAGTGAGACACAAGGGCCTCTTAGAGCAGGGCTTATGGGAAGCTATTGTTGTTTGCTCTGCCCTGAGACTCTGCCTCATCCAAGCTGTGAGTAGAGATTTTTGCATATGAATGGCCTCATCCTTTGAAATCTAAATTTACATATCAAATTACAGCTATCTTAAATATATCTGAGTCATAGAGACCCAGAACATCCAAAAGAAGGTCCAAGGTCCCACAGAAGCTTGCATTGCTTCACAGCTGGGCCTCATCTGGGCACCTTCAAAACCCAAACAAAGAAGAGGAATCTGCAGATCTCTCTGTAGCTCCTGTTGGGTGGCCTCAGTCAAAGGCTAAATTAGCATCTGCTTGGAGATCCAAGAGCCAGTGTACCCAGGGGTTAGAGTAGGACCATCCACATTACAACTCCTCAGATCCATAAGGGGCACACTCAGGGGGAAGACTCAGTGAGCACCAAGGCCCTACTGAAGCAAGTCTTGCCTCATAAGAGTGTTTCCAGCACAGAAGTTCTCCCATCGTAAACACAGCTTATCCTTGCAGCCAATTGACCTAGAAGTCAATTCCTCCCAGTGATACCAGCAACAGTCAAGGCTTAACTACAACAAGACTGTGCACACAGCCCATAAAGGGGTGTACCAAGAGTGTCCACCTCAGGTAACTGGGGAGGCCTATCCACTGGGCCATATAGGACACATAGCATGCAAAGTATTCCATTGTGTAGATAAGTACATACAACAAAGTCAAAACAGTCTCTCCAATAAATGGTGTTGGGAAAACTGGACAGATACTTACCAAAAAAATGAAACTAGAACACCAACTTACACCATACACAAAAATAAACTCAAAAGGGATAAAGGACACACCCCTATGTTCATAGCAGCACAATTTACAATAGCTAGGATTTGGAAACAGCCTAGGTGCCCGTCAGCAGATGAATGGATCAGAAAACTGTGGTACATCTACACAATGGAATACTATGCTGCCATGAAAAGGAAGGAAATCTCATCATTTGCAGTAACCTGGATGGAATTGGAGAGCATCATGCTGAGTGAAATAAGCCAGTCAATGAAAGAGAAACACCACATGACCTCACTCATTTATGGATATTAAAGAACATTATAAACTAATGAACAGAAAGATAGATATAGTGACAGTAAAAACAACAAGCAGACTGTCAAATGACAGCAGCGGGGGTGGGAGGGTAGGGAGATCTGGGTGAGATAAGAGATCAACCGAAGGACTGGTATGCATGCATATAAGTACAACCAATGGACACAAAACTCTGGGGAGGGAGGGCATGCATGGAGGGGGGCAATGGTAAGCTATGTACACATATTATACCTTAATAAATTAAAAAAATAATAAATAAAGCAAAATATCAATTAGCAATAAAAAAAGATGGGAAACTATAAAAATCTTAGAACAAGCCATAGGCAGCAAAAGACAGACCTTTGTTGTAGCAATATATTTAATGATATAGCTCCTGAGATAGGGGTTCTCAACCTTTATAATGCCGCAACCCTTTAATACAGTTCCTCATGCTATGGTGACCCCCAACCATAAAATTATTTTCTTTGCTACTTCATACTGTAACTTTGCTACTGTTATGAATTGTAATGTAAATATCTATGTTTTCTGATGGTCTTAGGCAACCCTGCTAGCGGTTCTCAACCTGTGGTTGAGAATGGTTGCTATAGAGCCCAAAATAAGGTTTTAACATTGGTAAAGCGGGACACCATTGACCTGGGTGGTGGGGGGGTGTTCTTGATTAAAAATTTGGTCTATATGGAGCAACAAAATTTTTCATAGAACACAAAAATAGTATCATAATATATATTTTTTAAATTTCAACATAAGTACAAATTACAAATATACAAATATAATAAATAAATAAAATTATGTATAGTCGTATATGTCACTTTCAAGGCCGGTGCTAGACATTTGCCACCACTATAAAATATAAATAATATGAGTACTGTCTGCTAAGTTCAAGAACATTTATGTATTTATGAAATAAGTAAATAAATTACCTAAATTATCTGAATAGCTGATTTGTAATGACATCACTTGTTTAACTAGCTTACTAGTACTCAGTACAGTGTGTATTGTCTGAGAGACAGTTACAAAATGTTTTCATCATTGCCAATCCCAAAAAATGCCATTGTTCATTAAGTCCAAACAATGGTGGTCGAATTCTAACAACTGATCAACAATGCAAACTTTGATAAGCAGTTCTCAATAATCAGTTCTCAACAATTATTTGTTATTAAAGTTTAACATTATAAAATTAACAAAAATAATATAAAACTCATATCCTGGCTACATAACCACATTGACTGCTGAAAACCGTATATTCCCTTCCCGTTCTCCCATTGTTCCCTAGCTTGTGGTGCTTTCTTTCCAAAAATCAGGACTTTTTAAAACCCCACAGGACAGGACTAGGGACAAATTGTTAAAAATCGGGACTGCCCCGCCAAAAGCGGGACGTCTGATCACCTTAGCCTAAAACCACCAGAACGTGTGTCCCAGGGGGCCATGTGCCCTGGGTGAGCCGTGTGTCCCAGGGGAAGCAGTGGGACCCAGGGGTAGGGGCAGTGTGAACCAGAGGAGGAGCGGACTCTATTCATGTGGTCCTGAGATAGTCACCATAAAACAAGCAGACTACCAAATGAGGAGCAGATTCTATTCATGTGATTCTGAGATAGTCACCATAAAACAAGCAGATTGTCAAATGACAGCGGGGAGGGGAAGGAGACCTGGGGGGAGATAAGAGAACAACCGAAGGACTAATATACATGAATATAAGTACAACCAACGAACACAGAACTCTGGGGAGGGAGGGCATGAATGGGAGGTGGGGGGGCAATGGTAAGCTATATACACATATAATACCTTAATTTAAAAAATTAAAAAAAATTAAAAAATAAAAAAATAAAATCATCAGAAAACACAGATATTTACATTACAATTCATAACAGTAGCAAAATTACAGTTATGAAGTAGCAATAAAAATAATTTTATGGTTGGGAGTAACCACAACATGAGGAATTGTATTAAAGGGTTACAGCATTAGAAAGATTGAGACCCACAGTCCTAAGGCAGTGGAAAGAAACTAAGGAGAAAATAAACAAATGGGACTACATCAAAATAAGAAGGCTCTGCACAGCAAAAGAAACAAAACAAGAAAGCCCACTGCATGTGAGAACATATTTACCAATGTTATTTCTGATAAGGGTTTAATCTCCAACATTTACAAGGAACTCCTACAACTGAACAAAAGGAAGATAAACAATCCAATCAACAAATGGGCAAGGGACTTAAATAGACCCTTTTAGAAAGAGGACATTCAGAAAGCTGAGAGACATATGAAAACATTCTCAAAGTCACCAATCATCTGAGAGATGCAAATGTAAATAACGAGGTACCACCTCTCACCTGTCAGAATGGCTATCAACAACAAATGACAAGTGCTGGAGAGGATGCTGAGGAAAAAGAACCCTCATTCACTGTTGGTGGGCATGCAGACTGGTGTAGCCACTGTGGAAAACAGTATGGAATTTCCTCAAACAATTAAAATTTGAACTGCCATTTCACCCAGTAATCCCAGTTCTAATACTATATCCCAAGAAAACAGAAATACCAATCAAAAAGGATATATGTACCTCTATGTTCATAGCAGCACAATTTACAATAGCTAGTATTTGTAAACAGCCTAAGTGCCCATCAGAAGATGAGATTACACAACTGTGGTACATCTACACAATGGAATAGTATGCTGATTTAAAAAAGAAGGAATTGCCAAAACCAGTTTGGCTCAGTGGATAGAGCGTCGGCCTGCAGACTGAAGGGTCCTGGGTTCGATTCCAGTCAAGGGCCTGTACCTTGATTGCAGGCACATCCCCCGTGGGGGTGTGTGCAAGAGGAAGCTGATCAATGATTCTCTCTCATTGAAATTTCTAACTCTCTATTTTCCTCTATGTAAAAAATCAACAAAATATATATTTTTTAAAAAGAAATTCTTTTTTTATTGTTTTTTTACAGAGAGGAAGGGAGAGGGACAGTGTTAGAAACAGCGATGAGAGAGAAACATTGATCAGCTGCTTCCTGCACACCTCCCACTGAGGATGTGCCCCAAACCAAGGCATCTGACCTTGACTGGAATTGAACCTGGGATCCTTCAGTCCCCAGGCTGATGCTCTATCCACTGAGCTAAACCGGTTAGGGCAAAAGAAGGAACTCCTACCATTTGCAACAACATGGATGAAACTGGAGAGCATTATGCTAAGTGAAATAAGCCAGTCGGTGAAAGAAAAATACCACATTATCTCACTCATTTATGGATAATAAAGAACATTATAAACTGATGAACTAAATAGACACAGAGGCAGAGAAGCATCAAACAGACTGTCAAGCAACAGCAGGAAAGCTGGCAGGGTTGGGGGTGGGGGAAGTTTAGAGATCAACCCAAGGACTTGTATGCATGCATATAAGCCTAACCAATGGACACAAGATACTGGGAGGGGGTGAGGGCATGTGCGGGGGGGGCGAGGGGGCGTAGAGAAGGCTGGGGAAGGTCCATTGGGAAAATAAAGCAGACAAATGTACTACTATTTGTAATATTTTAAACAATAATAATAAAAACGTCAATCCTTTGCAACTTCCCTAAGCCTGGCTGGTGAAGAGAGAAAGAATGTGTCAGCTTTCTTTCCTCTGACAACCATTTTCTAATCTAACATCACTCGTGAAATGGGATCCATTTTCTGCAAGATGCGAAACAGGGAAATTGCTCAAGCGTTTGCAGGGAGCTGGCATTCCCCAGGACGCCTTTAATCAAGAGACAGAAGCCAGGACAAGGACTCCCATGAAAGAGGGCAGAGGAACGCACGCCGAAATAGAGGGGCCAAGCAAAAACCTAAGCAGGGTGGCCCCCGAGCAGTAGGAGTCCGAGGCTCTGACAGACACGGAGAAGGCTGTAAATGAGCAGGAGCAGAAGGTTTCAGGCGGGACAGTGAGGTCCTAGAGAGACGCGTCCCTATGGGCTCTTCCTGCAGGCCTGGAAGGGAGGGCCATGATCACATGGCTGAACCCTGACTCCAATGTGGAATTCTCAGAGCGGAATTGTGATGAGCGATGTCAGGCAAGCAGAGGGCGGAGTTCCCGGACTGGTCAGCTCGCACAGTGAGGGCCCTGATGTGGACTAAGGGTAGCCCGCACTGCGAAAGGAGGTCTCACAAGATCTCCCCTGCCGTCCTCCCTGCAGAGCCCCTGGCAGCCATGTCAGGCTGAGCAGAGGCTGAGAGGCCTCTTGGGACATCAGGGCCTCTGAGGAAGCGGGGCGGTTTCCACTTTGCAGAAGAAGGGACTGTGTCTTTAAGAAGAATGCAACAATGGGAGGATGTGTAATGAGGGCACCCCCGAAACTAGAAGGGGCTGGAGGGTCCAGCACTCTGCTTAGCCCTGGAAGACCCCAAAGAGCAGGAATCCATGCATTCCACCCATGGGGTCTCAGGGACGGATCCAAGGCCAGGTGTGCAGAGGCAAGAGGCTTGCACACCCCAAACCGCCTCAAGGCCAGGGCACTGGGTGCTAAGCAAGAGCATGTCTCTCCCAAATGGAGGCTCCGAAGCCCCGCCCCCTTCCCGCCCATGAGGCTCAGGCCCCGCTTCAGAGGCAGGGCTTCCTCACTGCCTGCCTCCCTGGGTCTTGGGGGAGGGAGGACTTTGTGGGGGCCAGGCCCACCCGCTTCAATAGAGGGACGAATCCAAGCTCTGCAGACACAAACGTGGGGAGGCTGAGTGAGGTCTTGGGGCCCACGGACTCCCTAAGCCCTCAGGCTCCCGGCATCAGGCGCGCCCTGGACAGCCCCGCCTCGGGAAAGGCCCCCCCGCCACTTCCACTGGGGCTTCGAGGACCTTCCAGCAGGTGCGAGGGTGTGGCGGCTGTCTGGGGCTTTGCAGTACTGGCTTCGAGTCAAGGTGAGGGCCTACGGGCTAACCGGGGAAACCACGTACCGCCCAAATGAACGTGGATCCCCAATCCCTCCCCTGCAGTGAGCGCTGAAACCAATTGAGGCTTGCAAGACATTGCAGGCGGCGGGGGGCGGGGGGGGGGGCAGGGGGCCACTACCTGGGGCAGAGGCCGATCCTAGGCCCCAAAGGGATTCAAGATGAAGGCCGGGGGATTCAGAGACCCCCCTCTCTCCGGGAAAGGGCCCCGTGGGGCAGCAGCCTCTGCATTCTGCTCCAGGCAGCGCCCCAGCCCCCCCTCAGGCGGTCACCCCCCCAAACCGCCATGGCGGCCGGAGCGGAGCCGGCAGCACGCTGCGCCCTTATTCCTCGGGTGAATGTCTCAGACAGGCCAGGGGTTAATTTATTGGAGGAGGGGACAGAGAGGGACCATTCTCTACCAGGATTCGGGGTTGTCACACTGAGGGAGGCTGTGGGAGTCACCCCTGGGGACTAGGTCCTGCCGCCATGTTGATTTGCACTCCCTTCCTTCCAGGCCGTCTCGGGAGCTGACTGCTCAGGACAAAGAGGCAGCCGCAGGTCAGCGGAGGGAGCATTCCGTGTTCTGCCAGGTTTCAGGGACAGGCCACTGAGGGCTGTGGGGATGCGCCGTCCTGTACCAGTGGGGCCCCCAGGAATCCTCCCTGCCTTAGCCAGTGTGCCCCTGGTTAGATGGTCTGCCAGTCCAGGTGAGGCCTGGAGTCCATCCCAGGTTAAGGGCAGGTTTCTGGTTTGAAGGTGCACCCCCCACCCCAAACCCACCTGTTGGGGCTCTAGAGGAGGCAACCAATTGTTCTGTTGTTCTTACATCAATGTTTATCTCCCACTCTATTTCCTTCCCTCTCTCTAGAAAAATTCAATGAAAAAACTATCCTTCAGGGAGGATTAACAAAACAAAGGAACAAAAAGTATCCTCCCTATTTTTTAAAATATATTTTATTGATATTTTTCAGAGAGGAAGGGAGAGAGATAGAGAGCTAGAAACGTCGATGAGAGAGAAACATCAACCAGCTGCCTCCTGCACAATCCCTACTGGGGATGTGCCCGCAACCAATGTACATGCCCTTGATGGGAATCGAACCCGGGACCTTTCAGTCCGCAGACCGACGCTCTACTACTGAGCCAAACCGGTTTCAGCATCCTCCCTATTTTCAGTGCTAGCTAGTGCACCTCAAGTGGTGCTCATAGGGGACAAAATGATCAGGAGAACAGGAGCCTTGTGGGTTGGTAAATGTCAAGCAGGAGTGCCCATCAGGCCTCACTCGGGGCTTACAGGGAAGTGAGGACATTGGTCTGAAGGGAGCCATCTAGGCAAGCAGATAGAGAAATGATGACCTCAGCATGAGTTGAATTTAGACCTTGGATTGAAATCCTGTGTAGAACAACCTACAGTAAGATCCCAAACTGCTTGCAACAGCCCCCACTCTTGGGAGACCACTTTCAATCAGACAATGTCAACTTCAATTCTGCTTATTAGAGCTCAGGTAACTTGGCTATTACTGTGAGGAGTTTTCCAACAGGAGTCCTAGTGAGGAACCTGAGAAATGACTCAAGAAATCAACCAACGGTGAATAAATGTGACAGCAAGGGGTCTATGCCAACCCTGTAATATCAGCTCAGAAAATCTTAAGGAAGGGCTTCCATGTTGAGCATCCCTCCTCAATTCTTTTAAAAAAAAATATATTTTATTGGCCAAAACCGGTTTGGTTCAGTGGATAGAGCTTCGGCCTTTGGACTGAAAGGAAGGTCCCAGATTCGATTCCAGTCAAGGGCATGTACCTTGGTAGGGGATGTGCAGGAGGAAGCTGATCGATGATTCTCTCTCATGGATGTTTCTAACTCTCTCTCCCTGTCTCTTCCTCTCTGTAAAAAAAATCAATATTATATATATATATATATATATATATATATATATATATATATATAAATTTATATATAAGTTTATATATAAATTTATATATAAATATATAAATTTATATATAAGTTTATATATAAATTTATATATATAGTTTATATGTAAGTTTATATATAAATATATAATTTATATATAAGTTTATATATAAATTTATATATATAAATATATAATTTATATATATATATAAGTTTATATATAAATTTATATATATTTAAATATATTTTATTGATTTTTTACAGAGAGGAAGAGAGAGGGATAGTGAGTTAGAAACATCGATGAGAGAGAATCATCGATCCCTGGCGTAAGAGGCGTCCTCTGGTACCCATGCTCACGCCAGCCTGAGCTGGAGGGCAGTGCCCGACAGGTGCGCAGGCTTAGAGGCGAGGTGATGTGGGACACACCCAGTCCGATTGCCCACGCACCGTGCTGGGGCCAGCCCGCCTGCGTGTGTTCACACGCCGCCGGCCTGGGGCCTGGTGCCAGCTCTGTCTGAGCACCGAGGCGGAAGGGGGCACCCACCGCCCTCCACCTTTGCAAGAGGTTCTGAGAGCCCCCTTGGGGACGTGCCCGCATCTAAGGTACATGCCCTTGACCGGAATCGAACCCGGGACCTTTCAGTCCGCAGGCCGACGCTCTACCACTGAGCCAAACCAGTTTTGGCCCTCCTCATTTCTTTATATCAGATCTAAGGAAGGTGAGATCCTTAGTCTGAAGGTCTAGCCAGCAGTCAGCCAAAGGGAATGGTGCCAGCCTCTACAAGTAGCCAAGGTGAGGAGCTTGACTGACAACTGGGGGGAAATGAACTCAGGACACAAAGGATCCCCCACTAAGCTCTCAGATGGGGTGACCCCTGTTAGGGAGGTGGACTGAGACTCCCCTCCAGGTCCTTCTCTTAGGTCCCAAGGAAAGTTAAAATACCAATGTCGGAGTAGCAGAAGGAAGGGCGCTCAGCCTCTATTCTGAGTTGATATGATAATACTGAGAGGACCCACATCCTAGAATAAATGGAGCCACACTGACATCACCCATTGTCACCTGAGTAGACTCAAGGAAGGGCTGGTAGCATGTAGTGGGGTACTCGCTCTAAAGTTTCCCTGGGGGGCTCATGGGGGACAGAATGATCAGGAGAACAGGAGCCTTGTGGGTTGGTAAAAGAGTGCCCTCAGAGAAGCCTGCATAGGCAGCCTTCAGCAGGCCCCAGGTGGAAGATGCCTGTGTAAGGTGCTCACATCATGTCTGTCTCCACCCCTCAGGTGCTCAAAGCGGGTGTCCATTCGCCAACACCACTGTCCGCTGAACTGAACAACCGCCATCATGCCTCGTGGTCATAAGAGCAAGCTCCGTGCTCGGGAGAAACGCCGCCAGAACAGAGCTGAGAAACAAGGTGATATGAGTGCTCAGGCCCCTTCAGAAGAAGAAGGAGAGGCAGCTTGCTCCTCCTCTTCCATTTGGGGGGAAACTCCCTCAACCTCCACTGGTGCTGGCATTCTCCAGGCACCTCCGAGTGCCCTAGCCGCCACCAGTGCCGCTGCAGGTGCTTCAGCTGAAGGGTCAGCTATAAAAGTCAAAGTCCAGGTTCAGAAAATTGAAAAAGCCTCCCCGGCCTCAACCTCCACTGGTGATGCCGTTCTCCAGGCACCTCCGAGTGCCCCAGCCGCCACCAGTGCCGCTGCAGGTGCCTCAGGTGAAGGGTCAGCTGTAAAAGTCAAAGTCCAGGTTCAGAAAATTGAAAAAGCCTCCCCGGCCTCAACCTCCACTGGTGATGCCGTTCTCCAGGCACCTCTGAGTGCCCCAGCCGCCACCAGTGCCGCTGCAGGTGCCTCAGGTGAAGGGTCAGCTGTAAAAGCCAAGGGCCAGGTTCAGAAAAGTAAAAAAGCCCCCCAGGCCTCAGCCTCCACTGGTGCTGGCCCTCTCCTGGCACCTCAGGTTTCCCCAGCCACCACCAGTGCCAGTGAAGGTGCTTCAGGTGAAATATGTGATGTAAAAGCCAAAGGCCAGGTTCAGAAAAGTAAAGAAGCCTCCCAGGTCTCAGCCTCCACTGGTGATGGCACTGCGCATGCGCTTCAAGAGACCCCAGCCACCACCAGTGCCGCTGCAGGTTATTCAGGCGAAAAATTTGCTGTAAAAGAAAAAGGCCAGGCTCAGAAAAGTAAAAAAGCCTCCCCGGTCTCAACCTCCACTGGTGATGGCACTCTCCTGGCACCTCAGGTTTCCCCAGCCACCACCAGTGCCAGTGAAGGTGCTTCCGGTGAAATATGTGATGTAAAAGCCAAATGCCAGGTTCAGAAAATTAAAAACGTCTCCCCGGCCTCAACCTCCGCTGATAACTCTGGCCAACGTCTGCTAAGTAAGAAGGCAACTATGTTAGTAGAGTACCTGCTGTATCAATATAAAAAGAAGGAGCCCATTAGAAAGAGAGACATGCTGAAGATCGTCCACAAGTGGTTCAGGAAGGACTTCCCCGAGATCCTCAGGAGAGCCTCTGAGCGCATGGATATGTTCTTCGGCCTGGAGTTGAAAGAAGCTGATCCCAACGGTAACACCTACACCCTTGCCCTCAGTCAGGATGCGAGTGTGAGCAGCGGCTTCAGATTTCCTATTAAAGGGCTTCTGATGCCTGTCCTTGGTTTTATCTTGTTGAATGGCAACTGTGTCTCTGAAGAGAACACCTGGGTATTCCTGAATAATTTGGGTATCTTTGCTGGTAAGAGTCACTTATTATTTGGGGAGCCCAGGAAGCTTCTCACCCAAGATTTGGTGCAGGAAAAATACCTCGTGTACCAGCCGATTCTCAACAGCCATCCTCCAAGCTATGAGTTCCTGTGGGGCCCAAGAACCTACGCTGAGACCAGCAAGATGAAAGTCCTAGAGTTTTGGGCTGAGCTCAATGATACCGTGCCCACTACCTTCCAAGTGCTTTATGAAGAAGCTTTGAAAGATGCAGAGGAGAGATCCAGAGATAAAGATTCACCCTAGGCTGCCACTCATCCCAAGGCCACATCTAGCGGCTACCCTCAACCTGAGTGACATTGTGATGGAGTCTTCACTTTTGGACTGTAAAGGCCTGTTAAGCAGTTTTTTTATATGCAAAATATCTTGATATATTTGCGTGTGTGTTTTTGCATTTTCAAGTGATCTTTTAGAATGTTTCGTTAAGATTCAGGATATAAGTTTAGGAATGAAATGGATCTCACATTTATTGCTGTTCATCAAGTTAGGGGTAAAAGTTTTGTTTTGGAAACAAATTGGAAATCCTTCAATCACTTTTGTGATCTAGAACAAGATAACATAGATTTAGGATAATAATATATTTTGGGATGTGAAAGAGCTTTATACTAAAGTAGTTTGGAACAGTAGATCGTTAGCTAGCTAGCCAAATAGGTAGGTAGGTAGGTAGGTAGGTAGGTAGATAGGTAGGTAGGTAGGTAGGTAGGTAGATAGATAGATAGATAGATAGATAGATAGATGATTGATAGAGATAGATAGACTAATTGATTGATTGATTGATTGATAGAGATAGATAGATAGATAGATAGATAATATATAAAATAAAAATTGGCCATTTCTGTTTTAATTTTTTTCCACTTAACAGTTGAAATACAATGTTATAGTAGTTTCATGTTTACAACAGCGTGATTAGACATTTATATTAATTAAAAGTGTCTCCCTAGGCAGTTTGTCTCAGTGGTTAGAGCATTGACCCTCAGATTGAAGAATCGAGGATTTGATTCTGGTCAAAGGCCTGTACATAGTTCAGGGGTGGGCAAACTTTTTGACTCGAGGGCCACAATGGGTTCTTAAACTGGACAGGAGGGCCGGAACAAAAGCATGGATGGAGTGTTTGTGTGAACTAATATAAATTCAAAGTAAACATCATTATTTATTTATTTCAATAGTTTAGAACAGCCATCGGCCCGAGGGCAGTAGTTTGCCCACACCTGAATAGTTGCAGGTTCAGTTCCTGGCCCCCATCAGGGTGTTAGCTAGAGGCAAGGGATCAGTCTCTCTCCCTCTCCTATTTTCCCTTCCCTCCCTCCCTCCCTCCCTCCCTCCCTTCCTCTCTCTTTGTCCCCCTTTAAAATATTAAAAAATTCCACTCCCTCTAAAAAATTCCACTCTAAAAAATTCAATGGAAAAAAATATACTTAGGTGAGGATTAACAAAATGTTCTCACCATAAGTCTACTACACATCTGAACCCTACGTAGATATTAAAAAGGTTACTGCCTTTATTACCTATCCGGTATCCAGCATTATCTGTTACAGCCAAGACATGAAAGCAAACCGTCCATCTTATCAGTTTTCGTTTGGTAAATTTGTAGGATATATACCAGGATTTCCTGATGTTATTCAAGAATGTTTGAGTCCTCTTAGTTTATAACTTTTATTTTACACAATCATTAATTGAGCATCAGACTCTTTGGAAGTCTTGCTGCTTATGCTGAGAATGTTTAGGCAAAGATCTTGCACCTGCCCATGCAAATATACATTGTAGGAGAAGCTATCAATATAAAAGAAGGTGATATATTCTCCTCTTCTTAAAGAACAAGTGAAAAGAGTGGGTGGAGATAGCGAATTACTTAGTTTCCATGGCTAAGCAAACATTAGACCCTTTGGGAGGTCAGCGGGAAATCCGGAGAAACATCCAGTAGCTTTTCTCAGCCTGATTGAGGTCTGAGTTGAATTCTCCACATTGTGGTTGGCAATGCTTGTTGACCATTATTTGTGATGCGCACAAATATCTTGTTGACTTATTTCTTAGGTAATTTTCAAGAGATATTATTTTTTTTAAAGTTTATTTAGATTCAGAATATAAGTAAAGTGATGATAAGTCAACCCCCATGTTCATTGCAAGATTATTTACAGTTGCCAGGTCATGGAAACAACCTAATTGTACATTGATCAGTGAGTGGATAAAGGAAAAGAGGCACACACACACACACACACTCATACACATAGAAAAGGCTCTATCATTCAGCCATAATAAAGATATCCTGCCACTTACAACAGCATGTGCAAAACTGGAGGGCATTATGCTAAATGCAATAAGTACTCATTTTTAAGCAGTGTTCTTTTCACAGAAAGTTTTCAACACAGAGAGAAGAACAAATGCTGTATGATATCACATGTGGAATCTTTAAAAGAAAAAAACACAGAAATGAACACATAGATACTCAGAGCCAACTGGTGTTTACCAGAGGCAAGGAATGGAAGGCAGGCAAAATGGGTGAATGTGGCCAAAAGTACAAACTTAGCTATAAAATAAGGCCTGGGTGTGTGATGTACAGAATAAACATTAATAGTTAATGATAGTATTAGATAAGTACAAGTAGCTAAGAGAGTATATACGAAAAGCTTAATTACAGGAAGGAGAATCTGCAGATCAAAACATTTACAACAACATGGATGGACCTGGAGAACATTATGCTGAGCGAAATAAGCCAGGCAAAGAAAGATAATTATCACATGATCTCATTGTATGTGAAATCTAATGAACTAAATACTGGTGGACAAAAAAGTCCCAGAGACATAGAAGCATGAAATACTGTTGAACCTAAGAAGCTAGGTAGGGGAAGGTTGGTGGGAAGAGATCAACTAATGAATTTATATGCAGATATATATAACTTGTGGATACAGACAATGGAGTTGTGAAGGCCTGAGGATGGGGGGATGGAAGCGGGCTAGAAGTTAATGGAATGAAAAGGAAGACCTGTGTAATAATTTCAACAATAAAGGTTTTTAAAATTTTTTCAGTGTGTATATTTATTTGTAACAAACTACCACAAATTGAACAGCTTCAAACAACACACACTTAGTATACATCTCAAAGTTTTGTAGGTAGCAGCTCAGTTCCTGGGTCAGAAATCTCACAAAGCTGCAAGCAATGTATCAGGTAGCTGTATTCTCACATGGAGCTCAGGAGCTCCTTCCAATGCCATGTAGAATGCAAATAACATAATGCAGTTCCAGAAATTGAAAGACTGAGGTGCCCATGTTCTTGCTAGCTGTTGGCTAGGGGTCATTCTCAAGTTGCCATTAGTTCCTTGATATGCTATGTGGCTCCCTCCATCTTAAAAGCCAGCAAATGAGAACCTCCCTCTCACTCTTTAAATTTCTCTCACCAGGAAAAGTCCATCCTATGTAAGGATTCACCAGATGAGGCTTGACCCATGGGGCATAACCTCTCTATTTTCCAAACAAATTACTTAGGACCTGAATTACATTTGCAAAATCTCTCCAAGCAGCACCTAGATGAGTGGTTGGTTAATTGACTGGTGGGAAATGTGCGTACACAGGGAGTCAGGAATCTGATAAGCCAACTTGGAATTCTGCCAATCGGTGTCCCTATATGTGTAATTAAATGCTTTACCCTTTAAAGGTGTACAATAGGATAACTATTGTTATAGATCAAGCATGTCAAACTCAAAGGCTAACACGGGCCAGATAAACAAGGTTTAAGTTTCGGTGGGCCACAAAACAAAGAAAGCTTGAATTTTCATGGAAATGTACGTTTATTTTGGAAGAGACATGCTGAGTAAAAAGGGCTGAAAGAAATGAGTCATCATTAACAAAATAGTAGAACATTTTAATAAAAATTAATATTTTTTCTTGAACAACAACTTACCAGTCACTGAATAACTGCACAAATTAATAAGCATAACACAAACCCATTTTTCTTGGTCTCCAAAAACAAAATATTTCCTGTTGTGCACACCAAACAAGTCAGAACAAGACTAATGATGTGGTCATCGGCTGCTAAAATATTCGCTGCTGGTATTAGTGGAGAGAAATGGTGCACCTGCACATAAGGTGTGTAAGGGAAATGAATGCAACAGGATTCTAGTAATCAGTCATTAGTGAATGTTTTAGTTCCTTATTAATAATTGTGTTTAACAGGATATTGTAAAAATTAAGTTAAAATTTTATTAAAATGTTCCTTACATACGTTATATTGGCTGGGCCACAATAACATTCGCTGTGGGCTGCATGCACTCTGCGGGCCATGAGTTTGACATGCTTATTATAGGTGATTATCTCAAAATAATCTGGGGCGGAGGTGGATATAGATGACACAAGGTTGGCCATGTATTGATATGGCTGAAGCTCAGAAATGAGTACCTGGAGTATCGATTACCTTATTATCTATACTTTTGCAAAACATATCAATTTTGTCACACAAGTCATTCCAGAGCATGGAAAATGCAACAAAACTTCCAAAAGTTTTTTTATGAACCCAATATAACATCAATAAATAGATCAGGTAAAGGTAGTTCAAAATTATTACTTTATTATTATATTACTTGAGAATATTATTTAGTTGCAATATTACTTAAGAACATAAGTAGAGGCATTATCAAAACATTACTTTGCAGAATTTGACAATATATAACAAAACTAAATATGCATTTACCTGTGACCTAGTAATTTCACTTTTTAAGACTTACCCTGAAGACACACCCACAGTGATAGGATGATACATAAATACTAATCAATACATTGATTGAAAAAACAAAGGATATCTATAATAATAAAAACATACTATGCTAATTAGACTGTATGTCCTTCCGGAGCACCTTCTAGATGAAGTCAGGGCTGCTATGGAACCCGGATCCCAGATGCCAGAGGAAAACCAGTGGCGGCAGCCCAGGGAAGGAAGGTCTACTCTTGCACGAATTTTATGCATCAGGCCTCTAGTGTAGCTACAAAAAGGAATGAGTATAACCTTTGTACATGAATAGGGGGTGCTTTCCTATAAGTATATATGATGTGCAGGGGGGTTGGCTAAGGTCTATGATACCATGCCCAGTGCCTTCCCATTTCATCAAGGGGCTTTGCGAGATAAGAAACGGAGGGCCTGAGGCAGAACTGTAGCAGGGCTCCCTAATTGCTGCCCTGAACAATTTGCATTCCAGGACATGTCCTGAAACTCCTCTCATCCCTAGTGAGCTCTGGGGCAGAGTCTTCACTTGCTGCTTAAAGAAAGCAGCCAACCTTGTAACTAGTGAGGAGCCAAGAGGGGACTCCTAAGAACACGGTTCATAACACGTGTGTGTGCCTGAACGACAAGGGGAAATTGGACATTTAACCTTTTCCTTTTTCTATTTTAAAGGTTGTTCCTTTCATGTAGACTTGTATTTAGCTCCAGAACCTAAGTGTATGAGTGACATGGATCACACATTTACTGCAGTTTATCAGGTAGAAAAATGTGAAATTTGGGTGTTATGGAACAAATTGAAAATCCTTGGGTCATTTCTTGTCATTTGGAACAAGATAGGATGGTATTGGAATATGGATTTTATGTAAAAGGAAATTACCCCAGAGTAAAGTCGGTGTGATCATGAGATGTGAAAAATAATGGAAAATGTAGCTAATTGTTGGTTTGTTTTATTCCTTTCAGTATCTTTGTAAAATTGCAGTATAAGTATCTGGATTGGCTTAGCTTCTTCAAGAATGGAGGAGAAATTAAATCCTAGTAATTTTGGCTTCCTGTACATCGGGTCTTTCCATGTCCAAGTATTAACTTAATATCTGCTCTTTGGAAGGCTCTTGGCTAGTGCTGGGGATGCTAAGAAAAAGAGACCCTGCCTGCACTGCTCATAGAATTTTAGAGTCTACGAGAAGCTTTCTTATAATATAGGTGGTGAGATACTCTTAATATATACAGAGCGTAAATTGATTGGTCAGAAGGTGGAGAAAGATGAGTCTTGTGTAGAATCTGTGAAGCAAGGAAGTTAGAGACTTGGGGAAAATGAAAGTCATGTGGTGGGCGGGAAGCTTAAGTCCACAGCATGGTGGGTAAGTCGAGGCTGTAATAATGGTGGGCAGTGGCCACACCCTCAGACTGTGGTTCTCAAAGCTGAGAAACTTGCACTTAGAATTGGAGATTACTTTACAATCACTAATAATTGGAATTATGAGTGAGCCAGAGAGCATCTATCTCCACTTGGGGCAGCATTGGGATGCACCTCGTGCTCCTGTCCCATGGCAGGTGAGTAAAGTGCACAGAGTGGGTGTTTGATGCACATCATCTTCAGGGAGTTTCTGAGGATAAAACATGATAATCTATGACTGGAAACTTGGCATCCATTGCGTTGACCCTTTTTTGCTGTGGGTTAGGGAATCAGAGCCCATTCTATTAAAATGACATTAAAAATATTTAAGTGAAGACTTGCAGTGATGGTGTAACGAATGAAAATAGGGGAGGTTTTCATTAATGGTCAGCTAGGACAGAAGAAAGTGTTAGTCTTTGAACCAAATTCTAGAAAACTTGTATTTAGCTGGGAAAATATACACACCCTTTAAGTATCCTTTAATGGGGGGAAATGTAAGAGTTTCTGTTTTAAGGAGCATTTTGGACAGATATTTGGTTATGTGTCCTAGAGTGGCACATATTCTCTGATTACACACACACACACGTACACACACACACACCCTATATAATAAAGAGATAATATGCAAATTGACCATCATTACAACACACAAGATAGATGCCCCTATGTGGACACAAGATGGCCACCACAAGAAGGCCAGCAAGGGGGGGAAGTTGTGGGTATTCAGACCAGCAGGGGAGGGCAGTTAGTGGTGACCAGGTGTGCAATGGAGGGCAGTTGGGGAGGACCAGGCCTGCAGGGGAGGGTAGTTGGTGGGGAGAAAGCCTGCAGGAGAGGGCAGTTAGGGGTGACAAGACCTGCAAGGGAGAGCTGTTGGGGGCAACCAACCCAGCAGGGGAAGGCAATTAGGGGTGACCAGGCCAGCAGTGGAGGGCAGTTAGGGGTGACCAGATCGGCAGTGGAGGGCACTTAGGGGCAATCGGGTCAGCAGTGGAGCAGTTAGGTGTTGATCAGGCTAGCAGGGGAGTGGTTAGGGGGTGATCTGGCTGTCAGGCAGAAGCAGTTAGGGCCAATTAGGCAGGCGGGCAGGAGAGTGGTTGGGAACCAGCAGAAACTCACAGTCCTAAGCTGACTACAGCTCCTATCTGCTGCTCCCGCTCATCCTGGCCCCACTGTGCCTGCTGCAGGCTCGCGCCCAATCAGCTCCTATCCAGTGAGGCTTGCACTGTAATCTGGTTCTTCAATATCCCCCGAGAGGTCCTATATTGCAAGGGGGTGCAGGCCAGACTGAGGGATCCCACCAGTGTATGATTGGGCCAAGGAGGGACCATGCGAGGGCTCCAGGGGCTTGTCTGGCCCATCTCAGTAACCATCAGTCGGACCCCAGCAGCAAGATAACCTACTGGTTGGAGCATCTGCCCCCTGGTGGTTAGTGTACATCATAGCAACTGGTCGACCAGTTGACTGCCCCCTGGTGGTCAGTGCAAATCATAGCGAGCAGTTGAGCAGCCTTAGCATATCATTAGTATGGTATGCTTTGATTGGTTATACTGCCATTTGGTCTATTTGCATATTTTATATGTATATGTGTGTGTATATATATATATATATATATATATATATATATATATATATATTAATTTCAGAGAGAAAGGACGAGATAAAAAACCTCAATGATGACAGAGTACCATTGATTCTCTGCCTCCTGGATGCCCCACACTGGGGATTGAGCTCACAACTCTGGCATGTGCCCTGACGGGAATCAAATCATGACCTCCATGTTCATAGGTCAGTCTTCATTGAGCCACACTGACTGACAAAAATATATTTCATTTAATGCTTTAAGTTGAGTGGTATTTTCTGGTGATGAAATCATCCTAATCGGAAACATATCAGACTGTGAAAAATCTCAATGCGTTCCAGGCGCACTGCCAGGCACTATACACATAATTCACCCCAATCCACCAGCCCTATAAGACAGGGCGTAGCAAAGCCCCTTCATAAATGCAGAACCCCAGGCTCACAGCGTTTGCTAATGTACCTGAGTTCACACAGCTAATCAGTGACAGAGCTGGGAGAAGAACCACTGGTCTGGATTTATCCAAAGCTCATATGGGCGCACTCCTTGCAGCTGACCATGAGCCAGTTAATTCACTTTTGTCTACTACTAAAAAGTGTATCTCAAGTTATAAGAAGGACTCTGGGACCAAAGGAGTTGATTGGGCAACATAACACAAATAAAAATAAAAATCACGAATAAATGAGACTTGAGTAAAAGTGATAAAGATCATAGCGAGAGATAATATGATCATTGACATATGTGAAATCAGATGCTCTCAAAAAACAGGACTCAAAAACATCTGGCTCTATCGCCCTGCATAAAGAGTGAATCATTTGCAACTTCCCTAAGCCTGGCTGGTGAAGAGAGAACGAATGTGTCAGCTTTCTTTCCTCTGACATCGGTTTTCTAATCTTACATCACTCGT
The DNA here is from genome assembly GCA_963924515.1 of Vespertilio murinus. NCBI lineage: Eukaryota > Metazoa > Chordata > Mammalia > Chiroptera > Vespertilionidae > Vespertilio > Vespertilio murinus. The sequence continues at coordinate 17,350,898 of OZ004710.1, forward strand.
GAAATGGGATCCATTTTCTGCAAGATGCGAAACAGGGAAATTGCTCAAGCGTTTGCAGGGAGCTGGCATTCCCCAGGACGCCTTTAATCAAGAGACAGAAGCCAGGACGAGGACTCCCATGAAAGAGGGCAGAGGAACGCACGCCGAAATAGAGGGGCCAAGCAAAAACCTAAGCAGGGTGGCCCCCGAGCAGTAGGAGTCCGAGGCTCTGACAGACACGGAGACACGGAGAAGGCTGTAAATGAGCAGGAGCAGAAGGTTTCAGGCGGGACAGTGAGGTCCTAGAGAGACGCGTCCCTATGGGCTCTTCCTGCAGGCCTGGAAGGGAGGGCCATGATCACATGGCTGAACCCTGACTCCAATGTAGAATTCTCAGAGCGGAATTGTGATGAGCTATGTCAGGCAAGCAGAGGGCGGAGTTCCCGGACTGGTCAGCTCGCACAGTGAGGGCCCTGATGTGGACTAAGGGTAGCCCGCACTGCGAAAGGAGGTCTCACAAGATCTCCCCTGCCGTCCTCCCTGCAGAGCCCCTGGCAGCCATGTCAGGCTGAGCAGAGGCTGAGAGGCCTCTGGGACATCAGGGCCTCTGACTAAGAGGGGCAGTTTCCACTTTGCAGAGGAAGGGACTGTGTCTTTAAGAAGAATGCAACAATGGGAGGATGTGTAATGAGGGCACCCCCGAAACCAGAAGGGGCTGGAGGGTCTAGCACTCTGCTTAGCCCTGGAAGACCCCAAAGAGCAGGAATCCATGCATTCCACCCATGGGGTCTCAGGGACGGATCCAAGGCCAGGTGTGCAGAGGCAAGAGGCTTGCACACCCCAAACCGCCTCAAGGCCAGGGCACTGGGTGCTAAGCAAGAGCATGTCTCTCCCAAATGGAGGCTCCGAAGCCCCGCCCCCTTCCCGCCCAGGAGGCTCAGGCCCCGCTTCAGAGGCAGGGCTTCCTCACTGCCTGCCTCCCTGGGTCTTGGGGGAGGGAGGACTTTGTGGGGGCCAGGCCCACCCGCTTCAATAGAGGGACGAATCCAAGCTCTGCAGACACAAACGTGGGGAGGCTGAGTGAGGACTTGGGGCCCACGGACTCCCTAAGCCCTCAGGCTCCCGGCATCTGGCGCGCCCTGGACAGCCCCGCCTCGGGAAAGGCCCCCCGCCACTTCCACTGGGGCTTCGAGGACCTTCCAGCAGGTGCTCGGGTGTGGCTGCTGACTGAGGGCTTCCCTGTACTGGCTTCGAGTCAAGGTGAGGGCCTACGGGCTAACCGGGGAAACCACGTACCCCCAAAATGAACGTGGATCCCCAATCCCTCCCCTGCAGTGAGCCCTGAAACCAATTGAGGCTTGCAAGACATTGCAGGCGGCGGGGGGCGGGGGGGGGGCAGGGGGGCCACTATCTGGGGCAGAGGCCGATCCTAAGCCCCAAAGGGATTCAAGATGAAGGCCGGGGGATTCAGAGACCCCCCTCTCTCCGGGAAAGGGCCCCGTGGGGCAGCAGCCTCTGCATTCTGCTCCAGGCAGCGCCCCAGCCCCCCCTCGGGCGGTCACCCCCCCAAACCGCCATGGCGGCCGGAGCGGAGCCTGCTGCTTGTGGCGCCCTTATTCCTCGGGTGGTGGTGTCTCAGACAGGCCAGGGGTTAATTTATTGGAGGAGGGGACAGAGAGGGACCAGTCTCTACCAGGATTCGGGGTTGTCACACTGAGGGAGGCTGTGGGAGTCACCCCTGGGGACTAGGTCCTGCCGCCATGTTGATTTGCACTCCCTTCCTTCCAGGCCATCTCGGGAGCTGACTGCTCAGGACAAAGAGGCAGCCGCAGGTCAGCGGAGGGAGCATTCCGTGTTCTGCCAGGTTTCAGGGACAGGCCACTGAGGGCTGTGGGGATGCGCCGTCCTGTACCAGTGTGGCCCCCAGGAATCCTCCCTGCCTTAGCCAGTGTGCCCCTGGTTAGATGGTCGGCCAGCCCTGGCGAGGCCTGGAGTTGGCATAGGTCACGGGCACGTACCTAGGTGGAGGGTGGATACCTTGGCCGGTTTGGTTCATGCAAGAGGCAACCAATCGCTGTGTTGCTCTCATGTCAATGCCCCCCCTCCTTCTCTCTCTCTCTCTCTCTTTCCCTCCCTCCCTCTCTCCCTCCCTCCCTCCCTCCCTCCCTCCCTCCCTCCCTCCCTCCTTCCACTCTCTAAAAAATCAATGGAAAAATTATCCTCCAATGAAGATTTACAAAACAAATAGAAAAAGAGTCCTCTCTGTTTTCAGCTCTAGCACACCTGGAGGACAGATGTCAGGCAGGAGTGTCACCAGTCCTCACTCAGGGTTAAGCAGGCAAGTGAGAGCCTTGGTTATAGGGGAGGTACTCCAGGCCAGCAGAGCAGAAATGCTGACCTCAGCATACGTCCAATTTCCACCTCATGGGGATCAGGTGACTTTACATAATATTGCCAAATTTTTATTGTAGGCATTAAAGTCCTTGGTGTTAAGAATTATCATCCACTAATATCATTTCTGAAATATTTCAGAATCAACACATTGCTTTTAAAGTCATCTGAATTTCCTTTATCCCAGGTTGCTAAACACCAATAGAACTTCATTGTCGCCGAAACCGGTTTGGCTCAGTGGTAGAGCATCGGCCTGCAGACTGAAAGGTCCCGGGTTCGATTCTGGTCAAGGGCATGTACCTTGGTTGCAGGCATATCCCCAGTGGGGGGTGTGCAAGAGGCAGCTGATCGATGATTCTCTCTCATCAATGTTTCTGGCTCTCTATCCCTCTCTCTTCCTCTCTGTGGAAAAATCAATAAAATATATATTTTTTAAAAAACACAAAAAAACTGTATTGCGCTGGGGGAGTAAAAAAATGAACCACCTATCCTAGAACCTCAAACTGTTTTCCACAGCCCCCACTCTCAGGAGACCACTTTCTGTAATTCAAGGTGATCTTCATTTCCTCTTACTTGGACTCATATAGGTTGGCTGTTACTGTGAGGAGGTCTCTCCTTGTAATCCAATGGAGGAACCTGGGAGGCTTTTCAAGAACCACATCCCTCTAAGGCTTGGGAGTCTGATTGCTGCTTCTCTTTCTCTGGGTCTGTTTTTATTGGTCAGTTTATGTTGTTCATTATTTCTTCTAGATGTGTGAGGTCATGTGATCTGAGAAATGCCCTTGTAAGAACCTAAACTGAGACAAGCCATAATGATTATGCTGAGAGGGAAATGAATCAGTCTGTAGTGAGTTCCTTTCTGGGCCCACAGTTCTTTTGAGTCTCAATTTCAATGTCAAATAGTTCCTTATGTGTGGGAAAAGATCAACCAAAGGACTTGTGTGCATGCAGATGGGCCAGCGGCCATGGACAACAGGGGGTGGGGGCATATGTAGGGAGGGGCTTGGGATGGGAATGGGGGGATGAGGACAATTATGTGATACTATAATCAATAAAAAAATTAATTAATTAAAAAAATAAGAAGAAGAATAAAAGCTAGTTTGCAAAGTGTAAAAAGAACCACATCCCAAGGCCCCTCAGGGAAGGACTGTCATTATGCTAAGGTGACCAGACATCCCGCTTTTGGCGGGACAGTCCCAATTTTTAACAATTTGTCCCTAGTCCTGTGGTGTTTTTAAAAAGTCCCAAAACTGCCGAAACCGGTTTGGCTCAGTGGATAGAGCGTCGGCCTGCGGACTGAAAGGTCCTGGGTTCAATTCTGGTCAAGGGCATGTACCTGGGTTGCGGGCACATCCCCAGTAGGAGGTGTGCAGGAGGCAGCTGGTCGATGATTCTCTCTCATCGATGTTTCTAACTCTCTATCTCTCTCTCTTCCTCTCTGTAAAAATAAATCAATAAAATATATATTTAAAAAAATAAAATAAAATAAAAAGTCCCAAAAGGCCACAGGACAAATTGTTAAAAATCGGGACTGTCCCGCCAGAAGCGGGAAGTCTGGTCACCTTACACTATGCATCCCCCTTCACTTACCTTTTTAAATATGTATGTCTGTATTGATTTCAGTGAGGAAGAGGAAGAGAGAGAGAAACATCAGGGATCAAGGATGTGAGAGAATCACTGAGCGGCTGCCTCCTGCATACCCCACACTGGAGAGATTAAGCCCACTTTCCAGGCCTGTGTCCTGACCGGGATTCGAACAGCATCCTCCTGGTTCCTAGGTCAATGTGGTGTGAAGCCATACAAGGAGCTTGACTGACAGCCGGGAATCCAAATGAACGCAGGACACAAAGGACCCCACTAAGCTCTCAGCTCTGGGTGTCCCCTGATATGGAGGTGCAATGAGGCTCCCCATCCGGTTCCTTTTCTCCTGAATCCCGGGGCGCACTGAGATGTCCACATCAGAGTAGCAGAGGGGAGGGCACCCGGGCTCTGCTCACAGTTGACATGGTAACACTGAAGATGAACCGAGAGGACCCCACATCCCAGAAGAAGGGAAGCAATGCTTAACTCACCTGTTGCCACCTTAGTAAAGGCAAGGCAAGGCTGTGAGGATGTAGCTTGAGACTCACTCTAAAGCAGTGGTTCTCAACATGGGGCATATGCCCACCGAGGGGCAATTTGAATTTTAAGGGGAGCAATTGGAGAATGAGTTATTAACAGTGGGGTGTTTTGTTTTTTTTTTGCATTATTGTTCTAGCGGCCTCATATACAATAATTAAATATATATTGTGACATCTTTATGCATTTCAGTTCTCTATTATATGTTTTGAAACTTTATTTGGATTTTTTTCACATCTCTTCATATTATTATTATTATTATTAATATTAATATTTTAACAGTTTCTTAGTGATTTACTCCTGGGTACTTCAACTGTCCTTTCGTTCTTTTATTTTTCACACTCACTGATGCCATGTTCTTTGGATCTTGTGAAGACCAAGTTAAGGGCCTTTTAGGCTGCTTCTACATGAATAGAAGCTCACTTTTTTAATAATAAGAAATATATGTCACGGGAGTGGGGCATCAGGATCTTAAAGATGCTTATTGGGGGCATGGCCAAAATAAGGTTGGGAACCACTGTTCTAAAGGTTCTGTGATTCGCTGAAACCGGTTTGGCTCAGTGGTAGAGCGTCAGTCTACGGATTGAAAGGTCCCGGGTTCGATTCCAGCCAAGGGCATGTACATTGGTTGTGGGCACATCCCCCAGTAGGGGGTGTGCAAGAGGCAGCTGGTCGATGTTTCTCTCTCATCGACATTTCTACTCTCTATCTCTCTCCCTTCCTCTCTGTAAAAGATCAATAAAATATTTATAAATAAATAAGTAAATACAGGTTCTGTGATTCCACTGTGGGATTCTTTTTCTGTTTGTTTGTTTTTTGTTTTTAATTTATTTTTATTGATTATGGCTTCACATAATTCTCCTTATCCCCCATTCCTATCCCAAACCCCTCCCTACATATTCCCCTACCCCCCTGTTGTCCATGGCCACCGGTTAGGCCCATGTGCATGCACACAAGTCCTTTGGCTGATCTCTTCCCCTTACCCCCACCCTCCCCTACTTTCCCTCTGAGGTTTGAGAGTCTGATCGCTGCTTCTCTTTCTCTGGGTTTGTTTTTGTTCACTAGTTTATGTTGTTCATTATTTCCTCTAGATGTGTGAGGTCATGCATGGCAGTAAAGGCGTTCTCAGGTGTTCTTGGGGTTCCGGTTACCTCACACTTTCTTTATTCTCTCTCTGTCTCTCTCTCTCTCTCTCTCTCAATATTATTATTAATATTATTATTATCATTATTATTTTACATATGTATTCTTATCCCCTACCCTCCACTTATACTCCACTCTCATGTTATCTGTGGCCATTGATGAGCCTCATATATATGCCCACAAGTCTCTTGGTTGATTTCTCCCCCTTACTCCCAGTGATCCCCTCCTTCCCTGGGGTTTGGGGTTCTGATCAATGTTACTCAGTCTCTGGGTCTGTTCTTATTAGTCAGTCTATGCCATTCACTATATTGTGTGATATCATGTGATGTTTATCTTTCTCTGCCTGGTTTATTTCACTTAGCATAATGGTCTCCATCTCCATCCATGTTGCTGCAAACAGTTGAAACTCTTTCCTTTTTTACTGCAGCATAGTATTCCATTGAGTAGATGTACCATAGTTTTTTAATCCATTCATCTGTTGATGGGCATTTAGGCTGTTTCCAAATCTTAGCTATGGTGAATTGAGCAGCTATGAACATAGCTTCTGATTCCTGTTTCTAGTTTCTTGGGATATATTCCTAGAAGTGGGATCATTGGATCAAATGGGAGTTCCATTTTTAGTTTTTTAAGGAAACTCCATACTGTTTTCCACAGTGGCTGCACCAGTCTGCATTCCCACCAGCAGTGCACAAGGGTTCCTTTTTCTCCACAACATCGCCAACACTTGTTGTTTGCTCTTTTGTTGATGATAACCATTCTGACAGTTGTAAGATGGTACCACATTGTTGTTTTGATTTGCATCTCTGATGATTAATGACTTTGAGCATCTTTTCATATGTCTCTTGGCCTTCCTTCTGTCTTCTTTCGAAAAGTGTCTATTTAACTCAGTTGCCCATTTTTTTTATTGGAATGTTTATCTTCTTTTTGTTAAGTTGTATGAGTTCTCTGTAAATTTTGGAGATTAAACCCTTATCATTGATATCTTTGGCAAATATGTTCTCCCATGTAGTGGGGTTTCTTGTTTTATTGATGGTTTCCTTTGCTGTGAAAAAGCTTTTTTATTATGATGTAGTCCCATTTGTTTATTTTCTCTTTAGCTTCCATTGCCCTAGGAGCAGTATCAGTGAAGAAGTTCTTTCGGCATGTGTCTGAGATTTTATTGCCTGTGGATTGCTCTAGTATTTTTATGGTTTTCTGTCTTATGTTTAAGTCCTGCATTCACTTTGAGTTTATTTTTGTGTATGATGTAAGTTGGTGATCTAGTTTCATTTTTTTGCATGTATGTGTCCAATTTTCCCAGCACCATCTGTTGAAGAGACTGTCTTGACTCCATTCTATGTTCATTCCTCCTTTGTCAAATATTAATTGAGCATAGTGGTTTGGGTCGATACCTGGATTCTCTATTCTATTCCATTGATCTATATGTCTGTTCTTGTGCCAGTACCAGGCTGTTTTGAGAGCAGTGGCTTTGTAATACAGCTTGAAACCTGGTATTGAGATCCCTCCTACTTTATTCCTCTTTCTTAGGATAGCTGTGGCTATTCGGGGTCTTCTTTTATTCCAGATGAATTGTTGGAGTGTTTTTTCTAGGTCTGTGAAGTATGCTGTTGATATCTTAATTGGGAGTGCATTAAATCTGTAGATTGCTTTGGGTAGTATTGACATTTTAATTATGTTTATTATACCAATCCAAGAACATGGTATGTTCTTCCATCTGTTTACATCTTCCTCTATCTCTTTTTTCAGTGTCCTGTAGTTTTCTGTGTATAGGTCTTTTACCTCCTTGGTTAAGTTTATTCCTAAGTATCTTAATTTTTTTGGTGTGATGGTAAATGGGATTGCTTTTTAAGTCTCTCTTTCTGTAAGTTCATTATTGGTGTATAGAAAAGCCATAGATTTCTTGGCATTGATTTTGTATCCTGCTACCTTGCCGAATTCATTTCTTAAGTCTAATAGTTTTTTGATGGAGTATTTAGGGTTTTCTATGTACAGTATCATGTCATCTGTGAATAAGGACAGTTTTATTTCTTCTTTTCCAATTTGGATGCCTTTTCTTCTTCTTGTCTGACCGCTATGGGTAGTCCTTCCAACACTATGTTGAACAGGAGTAGTGAGAGTGGGCATCCCTGCCTTGTTCCTGTTCTTAGAGGGAATGGTTTTAGTTTTTGCCCATTGAGTATGATGTTGGCTGTGGGTTTGTCATATATGACTTTTATTATGTTGATGTATGATCCTTCTATTCCTACCTTGCTGAGAGTTTTTAACAAGAAAGGGTGTTGGATTTTGTCAATGCTTTTTCTGCATCAATTGATTTGGCTATGTGATTTTTATCTCTCAATTTGTGATGTATCACGTTTATTGATTTGCAAATATTGTACCATCCTTGCATCCCCCAGATAAATTCTACTTGGTCATGGTGTATGATCTTTCTGATGTACTGCTGGATCCTATTTGCTAGAATTTTGTTGAGGATTTTGGCATCTATGTTCATGAGGGATATTGGCCTGTAATTCTCTTTCATTGTGTTATCTTTATCTGGTTTTGGTATTAGGGTGATGCTGGATTCATAGAAGGAGCTTGGAAGTGTTCCTTCCTCTTTAATTTTCTGGAATAGTCTGAGGAGGATAGGTTTTAATTCTTCCTTGAATGTTTGATAAAACTCCCCTGTGAAGCCATCTGGCCCCGGGCTTTTGTTCGCTGGAAGCTTTTTGATGACTGCTTCAATTTCATCCATAGTTATCTGCCTATTGAGATTTTTAGTATCTTCTTGATTAAGTTTTGGAAGGTTGTATTTTTAAAATATGTGCCTTTATTATTGAAAGTGTTACAGATGTCCCACTTTTATTTCCCCTGTTGACTCTCTCCACCTTGCTCCCACCCACCCCCAAGGCCTTCACCCCATCATTGTTTGTGTCACATCAGTTCCTTAGTTAATCTCTCCCTCCCCTCACAGCCCGCACCCTTCCCTCTGAGCTTTCTCAATGTGTTCCATGCTTACGTGAGTCTAGATCTATTTTGTTCATTAGTTAATTTTTTTTCCATTAGATTCTACATATAAGTGAGATCATGTTATACTTGTCTTTTTCTAACTGACTTACTCCACTTGGCATAACACTCTCCAGGTCTTTCCATGCTGTCCCAAGGGTAATACATGCTTCTTTCTTATAGCTGCATGGCATTCTATTGTGTAAATATGCCAGAGTTTTGTTATCCATGTACCTACTGATGGGCACTTGGACCATTTTCAGAACTTAGCTATTGTAAGCAGCTATAAACATAGGGATGCAGACATTCCTTCTAATTGGTGTTTCAGAATTTAGAGCATTATTGTGGGATCCTACAATAATATCCAGCAGGCTTCAAAACAGCCAAGGGGGACTCTACCTGTGTAAGGTGCTCACATCCTCTCTTTCTCCACCCCTCAGGTGCCCAAAGCGGGTGTCCATTTGCTTACACTACTGTCTGCTGAACTGAACAACAGCTATCATGCCTCGTGGTCATAAGAGCAAGCTCCGTGCTCGTGAGAAACAACGCCAAAACAGAGCTGAGAAACAAGGTGATATGAATGCTCAGGCCCCTTCAGAAGAGAAAGGAGATGCTGCTTGCTCCTTCTCTTCCATTTTGGGGGATGCTCCCCCAACCTCCACTGGTGCTGGCATTCTCCAGGCACCTCCGAGTGCCCCAGCCACCACCAGTGCCAGTGAAGGTGCTTCCGGTGAAGGGTCAGCTGTAAAAGCCAAGGGCCAGGTTCAGAAAAGTAAAAAAGCCTCCCAGGCCTCAGCCTCCACTGGTGCTGGCATTCTCCAGGCACCTCCGAGTGCCCCAGCCACCACCAGTGCCAGTGAAGGTGCTTCCGGTGAAGGGTCAGCTGTAAAAGCCAAGGGCCAGGTTCAGAAAAGTAAAAAAGCCTCCCAGGCCTCAGCCTCCACTGGTGCTGGCATTCTCCAGGCACCTCCGAGTGCCCCAGCCACCACCAGTGCCGCTGCAGGTGCTTCCGGTGAAGGGTCAGCTGTAAAAGCCAAGGGCCAGGTTCAGAAAAGTAAAAAAGCCCCCCAGGCCTCAGCCTCCACTGGTGCTGGCCCTCTCCTGGCACCTCAGGTTTCCCCAGCCGCCACCAGTGCCAGTGAAGGTGCTTCAGGTGAAATATGTGATGTAAAAGCCAAAAGCCAGGTTCAGAAAAGTAAAGAAGCCTCCCAGGTCTCAGCCTCCACTGGTGATGGCACTGCGCATGCGCTTCAAGAGACCCCAGCCACCACCAGTGCCGCTGCAGGTTATTCAGGCGAAAAATTTGCTGTAAAAGAAAAAGGCCATGCTCAGAAAAGTAAAAAAGCCTCCCCGGTCTCAACCTCCACTGGTGATGGCACTCTCCTGGCACCTCAGGTTTCCCCAGCCACCACCAGTGCCAGTGAAGGTGCTTCCGGTGAAATATGTGATGTAAAAGCCAAATGCCAGGTTCAGAAAATTAAAAACGTCTCCCCGGCCTCAACCTCCGCTGGTAACTCTGGCCAACGTCTGCTAAGTAAGAAGGCAACTATGTTAGTAGAGTACCTGCTGTATCAATATAAAAAGAAGGAGCCCATTAGAAAGAGAGACATGCTGAAGATCGTCCACAAGTGGTTCAGGAAGGACTTCCCCGAGATCCTCAGGAGAGCCTCTGAGCGCATGGATATGTTCTTCGGCCTGGAGTTGAAAGAAGCTGATCCCAACGGTAACACCTACACCCTTGCCCTCAGTCAGGATGCGAGTGTGAGCAGCGGCTTCAGATTTCCTATTAAAGGGCTTCTGATGCCTGTCCTTGGTTTTATCTTGTTGAATGGCAACTGTGTCTCTGAAGAGAACACCTGGGTATTCCTGAATAATTTGGGTATCTTTGCTGGTAAGAGTCACTTATTATTTGGGGAGCCCAGGAAGCTTCTCACCCAAGATTTGGTGCAGGAAAAATACCTCGTGTACCAGCCGATTCTCAACAGCCATCCTCCAAGCTATGAGTTCCTGTGGGGTCCAAGAACCTACGCTGAGACCAGCAAGATGAAAGTCCTAGAGTTTTGGGCTGAGCTCAATGATACCGTGCCCACTACCTTCCAAGTGCTTTATGAAGAAGCTTTGAAAGATGCAGAGGAGAGATCCAGAGATAAAGATTCACCCTAGGCTGCCACTCATCCCAAGGCCACATCTAGCGGCTACCTTCAACCTGAGTGACATTGAGATGGAGTCTTCACTTTTGGACTGTAAAGGCCTGTTAAGCAGTTTTTTATATGCAAAATATCTTGATATATTTGTGTGTGTGTTTTTGCATTTTCAAGTGATCTTTTAGAATGTCTCGTTAAGATTCAGGATATAAGTTTAGGAATGAAATGGATCTCACATTTATTGCTGTTCATCAAGTTAGGGGTAAAAGTTTTGTTTTGGAAACAAATTGGAAATCCTTCAATCACTTTTGTGATCTAGAACAAGATAACATAGATTTAGGATAATAATATATATTGGGATGTGAAAGAGCTTTATACTAAAGTAGTTTGGAACAGTAGATCGATAGCTAGCTAGCCAAATAGGTAGGTAAGTAGGTAGGTAGGTAGATAGGTAGGTAGGTAGGTAGATAGATAGATAGATAGATATATAGATAGATAGATGATTGATAGAGATAGATAGACTAATTGATTGATTGATTGATTGATAGAGATAGATAAAAAGATAGATAATATATAAAATAAAAATTGGCCATTTCTGTTTTAATTTTTTTCCACTTAACAGTTGAAATACAATGTTATAGTAGTTTCATGTTTACAACAGCGTGATTAGACATTTATATTAATTAAAAGTGTCTCCCTAGGCGGTTTGTCTCAGTGGTTAGAGCATTGACCCTCAGATTGAAGAATCGAGGATTTGATTCTGGTCAAAGGCCTGTACATAGTTCAGGGGTGGGCAAACTTTTTGACTCGAGGGCCACAATGGGTTCTTAAACTGGACAGGAGGGCCGGAACAAAAGCATGGATGGAGTGTTTGTGTGAACTAATATAAATTCAAAGTAAACATCATTATTTATTTATTTCAATAGTTTAGAACAGCCATCGGCCCGAGGGCAGTAGTTTGCCCACACCTGAATAGTTGCAGGTTCAATTCCTGGCCCCCATCTGGGTGTTAGCTAGAGGCAAGGGATAAGTCTCTCTCCCTCTCCTATTTTCCCTTCCCTCCCTCCCTCCCTCCCTCCCTCCCTCCCTCCCTCCCTCCTTCCCTCCCTCCTTTCCTCCCTCTCTCTTTGTCCCCCCTTAAAAAATTAAAAAATCCCACTCTAAAAAATTCAATGGAAAAAATATACTTAGGTGAGGATTAACAAAATGTTCTCACCATAAGTCTACTACACATCTGAACCCTATGTAGATATTAAAAAGGTTACTGCCTTTATTACCTATCCGGTATCCAGCATTATCTGTTACAGCCAAGACATGAAAGCAAACGGTCCATCTCATCAGTTTTCGTTTGGTAAATTTGTAGGATATATACCAGGATTTCCTGATGTTATTCAAGAATGTTTGAGTCCTCTTAGTTTATAACTTTTATTTTACACAATCATTAATTGAGCATCAGACTCTTTGGAAGTCTTGCTGCTTATGCTGAGAATGTTTAGGCAAAGATCTTGCACCTGCCCATGCAAATATACATTGTAGGAGAAGCTATCAATATAAAAGAAGGTGATATATTCTCCTCTTCTTAAAGAACAAGTGAAAAGAGTTGGTGGAGATAGCGAATTACTTAGTTTCCATGGCTAAGCAAACATTAGACCCTTTGGGAGGTCAGCGGGAAATCCGGAGAAACATCCAGTAGCTTTTCTCAGCCTGATTGAGGTCTGAATTGAATTCTCCACATTGTGGTTGGCAATGCTTGTTGACCATTATTTGTGATGCGCACAAATATCTTGTTGACTTATTTCTTAGGTAATTTTCAAGAGATATTATTTTTTTAAAGTTTATTTAGATTCAGAATATAAGTAAAGTGATGATAAGTCAACCCCCATGTTCATTGCAAGATTATTTACAGTTGCCAGGTCATGGAAACAACCTAATTGTACATTGATCAGTGAGTGATAAAGGAAAAGAGGTATACACACACACACACACACACACACTCATACACATAGAAAAGGCTCTATCATTCAGCCATAATAAAGATATCCTGCCACTTACAACAGCATGTGCAAAACTGGAGGGCATTATGCTAAATGCAATAAGTACTCATTTTTAAGCAGTGTTCTTTTCACAGAAAGTTTTCAACACAGAGAGAAGAACAAATGCTGTATGATATCACATGTGGAATCTTTAAAAGAAAAAAACACAGAAATGAACACATAGATACTCAGAGCCAACTAACTGGTGTTTACCAGAGGCAAGGAATGGAAGGCAGGCAAAATGGGTGAATGTGGCCAAAAGTACAAACTCAGCTATAAAATAAGGCCTGGGTGTGTGATGTACAGAATAAACATTAATAGTTAATGATAGTATTAGATAAGTACAAGTAGCTAAGAGAGTATATACGAAAAGCTTAATTACAGGAAGGAGAATCTGCAGATCAAAACATTTACAACAACATGGATGGACCTGGAGAACATTATGCTGAGCGAAATAAGCCAGGCAAAGAAAGATAATTATCACATGATCTCATTTGTATGTGAAATCTAATGAACTAAATACTGGTGGACAAAAAGTCCCAGAGACATAGAAGCATGAAATACTGTTGAACCTAGGAAGCTAGGTAGGGGAAGGTTGGTGGGAAGAGATCAACTAATGAATTTATATGCAGATATATATAACTTGTGGATACAGACAATGGAGTTGTGAAGGCCTGAGGATGGGGGGATGGAAGCGGGCTAGAAGTTAATGGAATGAAAAGGAAGACCTGTGTAATAATTTCAACAATAAAGGTTTTTAAAATTTTTTCAGTGTGTATATTTATTTGTAACAAACTACCACAAATTGAACAGCTTCAAACAACACACACTTAGTATACATCTCAAAGTTTTGTAGGTAGCAGCTCAGTTCCTGGGTCAGAAATCTCACAAAGCTGCAAGCAATGTATCAGGTAGCTGTATTCTCACATGGAGCTCAGGAGCTCCTTCCAATGCCATGTAGAATGCAAATAACATAATGCAGTTCCAGAAATTGAAAGACTGAGGTGCCCATTTTCTTGCTAGCTGTTGGCTAGGGGTCATTCTCAAGTTGCCATTAGTTCTTTGACATGCTATGTGGCTCCCTCCGTCTTCAAAGCCAGCAAGGGAGAACCTCCCTCTCACTCTTTAAATTTCTCTCAGCAGGAAAAGTCCATCCCATGTAAGGATTCACCAGATGAGGCTTGACCCATGGGGGATAATCTCTCTATTTTCCGAACAAATTATTTAGGACCTGAATTACATTTGTTAAAATCTCTCCAAGCAGCACCTAGATGAGTGGTTGGTTAATTGACTGGTGGGAAATGTGCGTACACGGGGAGTCAGGAATCTGGTAAGCCAACCTGGAATTCTGCCAATCGGTGTCCCCTATATTTTTAATTAAATGCTTTACCCTTTGAAGGTGCACAATAGGATAACTATTGTTATAGATCAAGCATGTCAAACTCAAAGGCTAACACGGGCCAGATAAACAAGATTTAAGTTTTGGTGGGCCACAAAACAGAAAGCTTGAATTTTCATGGAAATGTACGTTTATTTTGGAAGAGACATGCTGAGTAAAAAGGGCTGAAAGAAATGAGTCATCATTAACAAAATAGTAGAACATTTTAATAAAAATTAATATTTTTTCTTGAACAACAACTTACCAGTCACTGAATAACTGCACAAATTAATAAGCATAACACAAACCCATTTTTCTTGGTCTCCAAAAACAAAATATTTCCTGTTGTGCACACCAAACAAGTCAGAACAAGACTAATGATGTGGTCATCGGCTGCTAAAATATTCGCTGCTGGTATTAGTGGAGAGAAATGGTGCACCTGCACATAAGGTGTGTAAGGGAAATGAATGCAACAGGATTCTAGTAATCAGTCATTAGTGAATGTTTTAGTTCCTTATTAATAATTGTGTTTAACAGGATATTGTAAAAATTAACTTAAAATTTTATTAAAATGTTCCTTACATACGTTATATTGGCTGGGCCACAATAACATTCGCTGTGGGCTGCATGCACTCTGTGGGCCATGAGTTTGACATGCTTATTATAGGTGATTATCTCAAAATAATCTGGGGCGGAGGTGGATATAGATGAAACAAGGTTGGCCATGTATTGATATGGCTGAAGCTCAGAAATGAGTACCTGGAGCATCGATTACCTTATTATCTATACTTTTGCAAAACATATCAATTTTGTCACACAAATCATTACAGAGCATGGAAAATGCAACAAAACTTCCAAAAGTTTTTTTATGAACCCAATATAACATCAATAAATAGATCAGGTAAAGGTAGTTCAAAATTATTACTTTATTATTATATTACTTGAGAATATTATTTAGTTGCAATATTACTTAAGAACATAAGTAGAGGCATTATCAAAACATTACTTTGCAGAATTTGACAATATATAACAAAACTAAATATGCATTTACCTGTGACCTAGTAATTTCACTTTTTAAGACTTACCCTGAAGACACACCCACAGTGATAGGATGATACATAAATACTAATCAATACATTGATTGAAAAAACAAAGGATATCTATAATAATAAAAACATACTATGCTAATTAGACTGTATGTCCTTCCGGAGCACCTTCTAGATGAAGTCAGGGCTGCTATGGAACCCGGATCCCAGATGCCAGAGGAAAACCAGTGGCGGCAGCCCAGGGAAGGAAGGTCTACTCTTGCACGAATTTTATGCATCAGGCCTCTAGTGTAGCTACAAAAAGGAATGAGTATAACCTTTGTACATGAATAGGGGGTGCTTTCCTATAAGTATATATGATGTGCAGGGGGGTTGGCTAAGGTCTATGATACCATGCCCAGTGCCTTCCCATTTCATCAAGGGGCTTTGCGAGATAAGAAACGGAGGGCCTGAGGCAGAACTGTAGCAGGGCTCCCTAATTGCTGCCCTGAACAATTTGCATTCCAGGACATGTCCTGAAACTCCTCTCATCCCTAGTGAGCTCTGGGGCAGAGTCTTCACTTGCTGCTTAAAGAAAGCAGCCAACCTTGTAACTAGTGAGGAGCCAAGAGGGGACTCCTAAGAACATGGTTCATAACACGTGTGTGTGCCTGAACGACAAGGAGAAATTGGACATTTAACCTTTTCCTTTTTCTATTTTAAAGGTTGTTCCTTTCATGTAGACTTGTATTTAGCTCCAGAACCTAAGTGTATGAGTGACATGGATCACACATTTACTGCAGTTTGTCAGGTAGAAAAATGTGAAATTTTGGTGTTATGGAACAAATTGAAAATCCTTGGGTCATTTCTTGTCATTTGGAACAAGATAGGATGGTATTGGAATATGGATTTTATGTAAAAGGAAATTACCCCAGAGTAAAGTCGGTGTGATCATGAGATGTGAAAAATAATGGAAAATGTAGCTAATTGTTGGTTTGTTTTATTCCTTTCAGTATCTTTGTAAAATTGCAGTATAAGTATCTGGATTGGCTTAGCTTCTTCAAGAATGGAGGAGAAATTAAATCCTAGTAATTTTGGCTTCCTGTACATCGGGTCTTTCCATGTCCAAGTATTAACTTAATATCTGCTCTTTGGAAGGCTCTTGGCTAGTGCTGGGGATGCTAAGAAAAAGAGACCCTGCCTGCACTGCTCATAGAATTTTAGAGTCTACGAGAAGCTTTCTTATAATATAGGTGGTGAGATACTCTTAATATATACAGAGCGTAAATTGATTGGTCAGAAGGTGGAGAAAGATGAGTCTTGTGTAGAATCTGTGAAGCAAGGAAGTTAGAGACTTGGGGAAAATGAAAGTCATGCGGTGGGCGGGAAGCTTAAGTCCACAGCATGGTGGACAAGTCGAGGCTGTAATAATGGTGGGCAGTGGCCACACCCTCAGACTGTGGTTCTCAAAGCTGAGAAACTTGCGCTTAGAATTGGAGATTACTTTACAGTTACTTTGGAATTATGAGTGAGCCAGAGAGCATCTATCTCCACTTGGGGCAGCATTGGGATGCACCTCGTGCTCCTGTCCCATGGCAGGTGAGGAAAGTGCACAGAGTGAGTGTTTGATGCACATCATCTTCAGGGCGTTTCCGAGGATAAAACATGATAATCTATGACTGGAAACTTGGAATCCATTGCGTTGACCCTTTTTTGCTGTGGGTTAGGGAATCTGAGCCCATTCTATTAAAATGACATTAAAAATATTTAGGTGAAGACTTGCAGTGATGGTGTAATGAATGAAAATAGGGGAGGTTTTCATTAATGGTCAGCTAGGACAGAAGAAAGTGTTAATCTTTGAACCAAATTCTAGAAAACTTGTATTTAGCTGGGAAAATATACACACAGTTTAAGTATCATTTAATGGGGAGGAAATGTAAGAGTTTCTTTTTTAAGGAGCATTTTGGACAGATATTTGATTATGTGTCCTAGAGTGGCACATATTCTCTGATCACACACACACACACACACACACACACACTATGTAATAAAGAGATAATATGCAAATTGACCATCACTCCAACACACAAGATGGATGCCCCTATGTGGACACAAGATGGCCACCACAAGAAGGCCAGCAAGGGAGGGAAGTTGTGGGTATTCAGATCAGCAGGGGAGGGCAGTTAGTGGTGACCAGGTGTGCAATGGAGGGCAGTTGGGAAGGACCAGGCCTGCAGGGGAGGGTAGTTGGTGGGGAGAAAGCCTGCAGGAGAGGGCAGTTAGGGGTGACCAGACCTGCAAGGGAGGGCTGTTGGGAGTAACTAACCCAGCAGGGGAAGGCAATTAGGGGTGACCAGGCCAGCAGTGGAGGGCAGTTAGGGGTGACCAGATCGGCAGTGGAGGGCACTTAGGGGCAATCAGGTCAGCAGTGGAGCAGTTAGGTGTTGATCAGGCTAGCAGGGGAGTGGTTAGGGGGTGATCTGGCTGTCAGGCAGAAGCAGTTAGGGCCAATTAGGCAGGCAGGCAGGAGAGTGGTTGGGAACCAGCAGAAACTCACAGTGCTAAGCTGACTACAGCTCCTACCTGCCACTCCCGCTCATCCTGGCCCCACTGTGCCTGCTGCAGGCTCGTGCCTGATCAGTTCCTATCCAGTGAGGCTTGCACTGTAAACTGGTTCTTCAATATCCCCCGAGAGGTCCTATATTGCAAGGGGGTGCAGGCCAGACTGAGGGATCCCACCAGTGTATGATTGGGCCAAGGAGGGACCATGCGAGGGCTCCAGGGGCTTGTCTGGCCCATCTCAGTAACCATCAGTCGGACCCCAGCAGCAAGATAACCTACTGGTTGGAGCATCTGCCCCCTGGTGGTTAGTGTACATCATAGCAACTGGTCGACCAGTTGACTGCCCCCTGGTGGTCAGTGCATATCATAGCGAGCAGGTGAGCAGCCTTAGCATATCATTAGTATGGTATGCTTTGATTGGTTATACTGCCATTTGGTCTATTTGCATATTTTATATGTATATGTGTGTGTATATATGTACATATATATATAATATTTTATAAAATAATATATATAGAATTATATATATATATATATATATATATATATATATATATATATATAACTATATATATATATTAATTTCAGAGAGAAAGGACGAGATAAAAAACCTCAATGATGACAGAGTACCATTGATTCTCTGCCTCCTGGATGCCCCACACTGGGGATTGAGCTCACAACTCTGGCATGTGCCCTGACGGGAATCAAATCATGACCTCCATGTTCATAGGTCAGTGTTCACTGAGCCACACTGACTGACAAAAATATATTTCATTTAATGCTTTAAGTTGAGTGGTATTTTCTGGTGATGAAATCATCCTAATCGGAAACATATCAGACATTGTGAAAAATCTCAATGCGTTCCAGGCACACTGCCAGGCACTATACACATAATTCACCCCAATCTACCAGCCCTATAAGACAGGGCGTAGCAAAGCCCCTTCATAAATGCAGAACCCCAGGCTCACAGAGTTTGCTAATGTACCTGAGTTCACACAGCTAATCAGTGACAGAGCTGGGAGAAGAACCACTGGTCTGGATTTATCCAAAGCTCATATGGGCACACTCCTTGCAGCTGACCATGAGCCAGTTAATTCACTTTTGTCTACTACTAGAAAGTGTATCTCAAGTGATAAAAAGAAGGACTCTGGGACCAAAGGAGTTGATTGGGCAACATATAACAATAAAAATAAAAATCACAAATACCGTATTTGCAGGCGTATAAGACGATTTTTTGGCCCTGAAAAATACATATTTGCCGGCATATAAGACGACCCCCTAACATTTCCACTAAAAATACAGAGTTTGTTATATACTCGCCGTATAAGACTACCCCCCACTTGGAGGCATATTTTTCAGGGCCAAAAAATCGTCTTATACGCCGGCAAATGTGGTAAATGAGACTTGAGTAAAAGTGATAAGAGATCATAGTGAGAGATAATATGATCATTGACATATGTGAAATCAGATGCTCTCAAAAAACAGGACTCAAAAACATCTGGCTCTATCGCCCTGCATAAAGAGTGAATCATTTGCAACTTCCCTAAGCCTGGCTGGTGAAGAGAGAACGAATGTGTCAGCTTTCTTTCCTCTGATATCGGTTTTTTAATCTTACATCACTCGTGAAATGGGACCCATTTTCTGCAAGATGCGAAACAGGGAAATTGCTCAAGCGTTTGCAGGGAGCTGGCATTCCCCAGGACGCCTTTAATCAAGAGACAGAAGCCAGGACGAGGACTCCCATGAAAGAGGGCAGAGGAACGCACGCCGAAATAGAGGGGCCAAGCAAAAACCTAAGCAGGGTGGCCCCCGAGCAGTAGGAGTCCGAGGCTCTGACAGACAAGGAGAAGGCTGTAAATGAGCAGGAGCAGGTTTCAGGCGGGACAGTGAGGTCCTAGAGAGACGCGTCCCTATGGGCTCTTCCTGCAGGCCTGGAAGGGAGGGCCATGATCACATGGCTGAACCCTGACTCCAATGTGGAATTCTCAGAGCGGAATTGTGATGAGCGATGTCAGGCAAGCAGAGGGCGGGGTTACGGGACTGGTCAGCTCGCACAGTGAGGGCCCTGATGTGGACTAAGGGTAGCCCGCCCTGCGAAAGGAGGTCTCACAAGATCTCCCCTGCCGTCCTCCCTGCAGAGCCCCTGACAGCCATGTCAGGCTGATCAGAGGCTGGGAGGCCTCTGGGACACCAGGGCCTCTGACTAAGCGGGGCGGTTTCCACTTTGCAGAAGAAGGGACTGTGTCTTTAAGAAGAATGCAACAATGGGAGGATGTGTAATGAGGGCACCCCCGAAACCAGAAGGGGCTGGAGGGTCTAGCACTCTGCTTAGCCCTGGAAGACCCCAAAGAGCAGGAATCCATGCATTCCACCCATGGGGTCTCAGGGACGGATCCAAGGCCAGGTGTGCAGAGGCAAGAGGCTTGCACACCCCAAACCGCCTCAAGGCCAGGGCACTGGGCACTAAGCAAGAGCATGTCTCTCCCAAATGGAGGCTCCGAAGCCCCGCCCCCTTCCCGCCCAGGAGGCTCAGGCCCCGCTTCAGAGGCAGGGCTTCCTCACTGCCTGCCTCCCTGGGTCTTGGGGGAGGGAGGACTTTGTGGGGGCCAGGCCCACCCGCTTCAATAGAGAGAGGAATCCAAACTCTGCAGACACAAACGTGGGGAGGCTGAGTGAGGTCTTGGGGCCCACGGACTCCCTAAGCCCTCAGGCTCCCGGCATCAGGCGCGCCCTGGACAGCCCCGCCTCGGGAAAGGCCCCCCCGCCACTTCCACTGGGGCTTCGAGGACCTTCCAGCAGGTGCGCGGGTGTGGCGGCTGTCTGGGGCTTTGCAGTACTGGCTTCGAGTCAAGGTGAGGGCCTACGTGCTAACCGCAGAAGCCACGTTCCCCCAAAACGAATGTGGATCTCCAATCCCTCCTCTGCAGTGAGCCCTGAAACCAAATGCGGGCGGCGGGGGAGGGGGGGGGAACATAGGGGGGGGGCACTATCTGGGGCGGAGGCCGATCCTATGCCCCAAAGGGATTCAAGATGAAGGTCTGGGGATTCAGAGCCCCCCTCTCTCCGGGAAAGGGCCCCGTGGGGCAGCAGCCTCTGCACTCTGCTCCAGGGAGCGCCCCAGCCTCCCCTCTGGCGGTCACCCCGCCATACTGCCATGGCGGCCGGAGCGGAGCCGGCAGCACGCGGCGCCCTTATTCCTCGGGTGAATGTCTCAGACAGGCCAGGGGTTAATTTATTGGAGGAGGGGACAGAGAGGGACCAGTCTCTACCAGGATTCGGGGTTGTCACACTGAGGGAGGCTGTGGGAGTCACCCCTGGAGGGCTAAGGCCTGCCGCCATGTTGATTTGCACTCCCTTCCTTCCAGGCCATCTCGGGAGCTGACTGCTCAGGACAAAGAGGCAGCCGCAGGTCAGCGGAGGGAGCATTCCGTGTTCTGCCAGGTTTCAGGGACAGGCCACTGAGGGCTGTGGGGATGCGCCGTCCTGTACCAGTGTGGCCCCCAGGAATCCTCCCTGCCTTAGCCAGTGTGCCCCTGGTTAGAAGATCGGCCAGCCCTGGCGAGGCCTGGAGTTGGCATAGGTCACGGGCACGTACCTAGGTGGAGGGTGGATACCTTGCCAGGTTTGGTTCATGCAAGAGGCAACCAATCGCTGTGTTGCTCTCATGTCAATGCCCCCCCTCCTTCTCTCTCTCTCTCTCTCTCTCTCTCTCTCTCTCTCTCTCGCCCTCCCTCCCTCCTTCCACTCTCTAAAAAATCAATGGAAAAATTATCCTCCAATGAAGATTTACAAAACAAATAGAAAAAGAGTCCTCTCTGTTTTCAGCTCTAGCACACCTGGAGGACAGATGTCAGGCAGGAGTGTCACCAGTCCTCACTCAGGGTTAAGCAGGCAAGTGAGAGCCTTGGTCAGAGGGGCGGTACTCCAGGCCAGCAGAGCAGAAATGCTGACCTCAGCATACGTCCAATTTCCACCTCATGGGGATCTGGTGACTTACATAATATTGCCAAATTTTTATTGTAGGCATTAAAGTCCTTGGTGTTTAGAATTATCATCCGCTAATATCATTTCTGAAATGTTTCAGAATCAACACATTGCTTTTAAAGTCATCTGAATTTCCTTTATCCCAGGTTGCTAAACACCAATAAAACTTCATTGTCGCCGAAACCGGTTTGGCTCAGTGGATAGAGCATTGGCCTGCAGACTGAAAGGTCCCGGGTTCGATTCTGGTCAAGGGCATGTACCTTGGTTGCAGGCACATCCCCAGTGGGGGGTGTGCAAGAGGCAGCTGATCGATGATTCTCTCTCATCGATGTTTCTGGCTCTCTTTCCCTCTCCCTTCCTCTCTGTGGAAAAATCAATAAAATATATTTTTTTAAAAAAACAAAGAAACTACATTGCCCAGGGGGAGTAAAAAAAATGAACCACCTATCCTAGAACCTCAAACTGTTTTCCACAGCCCCCACTCTCGGGAGACCACTTTCTGTAATTCAAGGTGATCTTCATTTCCTCTTACTGGGACTCATATAGGTTGGCTGTTACTGTGAGGAGGTCTCTCCTTGTAATCCAATGGAGGAACCTGGGAGGCTTTTCAAGAACCACATCCCTCCAAGGCTTGGGAGTCTGATCGCTGCTTCTCTTTCTCTGGGTCTGTTTTCATTAATCAGTTTATGTTGTTCATTATTTCCTCTAGATGTGTGAGATCATGTGATCTGAGAAATGCCCTTGTAAGAACCTAAACTGAGACAAGCCTTAACGGTTATGCTGAGAGGCAAATGAATCAGTCTGCAGGGAGTTCCTTTCTGGGCCAACAGTTCTTTTGAGTCCCAATTTCAATGTCAAATAGTTCCTTATGTGTGCGAAAAGATCAACCAAAGGACTTGTGTGCATGCAGATGGGCCTAGCGGCCATGGACAACAGGGGGTGGGGGCATATGTAGGGAGGGGCTTGGGATAGGAATGGGGGGATGAGGACAATTATGTGATATTATAATCAATAAAAAAAATTAAAAAGAAGAATAAAAGCTAGTTTGCAAAGTGTTAAAAAAAAAAAAAGGAACCACATCCCAAGGCCCCTCAGGGAAGGACTGTCATTATGCTAAGGTGACCAGACATCCCGCTTTTGGCGGGACAGTCCCGATTTTTAACAATTTGTCCCGAGTCCTGTGGTGTTTTTTAAAAGTCCCAAAACCCCACGGGACAAATTGTTAAAAATCGGGACTGTCCCGCCAGAAGCGGGAAGTCTGGTCACCTTACACTATGCATCCCCCTTCACTTACCTTTTTAAATATGTATGTCTGTATTGATTTCAGTGAGGAAGAGGAAGAGAGAGAGAAACATCAGGGATCAAGGATGTGAGAGAATCACTGAGCGGCTGCCTCCTGCATACCCCACACTGGAGAGATTAAGCCCGCTTTCCAGGCCTGTGTCCTGACCGGGATTCGAACAGCATCCTCCTGGTTCCTAGGTCAATGTGGTGTGAAGCCATACAAGGAGCTTGACTGACAGCCGGGAATCCAAATGAACGCAGGACACAAAGGACCCCACTAAGCTCTCAGCTCTGGGTGTCCCCTGATATGGAGGTGCAATGAGGCTCCCCATCCGGTTCCTTTTCTCCTGAATCCCGGGGCGCACTGAGATGTCCACATCAGAGTAGCAGAGGGGAGGGCACCCGGGCTCTGCTCACAGTTGACATGGTAACACTGAAGATGAACCGAGAGGACCCCACATCCCGGAAGAAGGGAAGCAATGCTTAACTCACCTGTTGCCACCTTAGTAAAGGCAAGGCAAGGCTGGGAGGATGTAGCTTGAGACACACTCTAAAGCAGTGGTTCCCAACATGGGGCATATGCCCACCGAGGGGCAATTTGAATTTTAAGGGGAGCAATTGGAGAATGAGTTATTAACAGTGGGGTTTTTTTTTTTTTTTTTTGCATTATTGTTCTAGCGGCCTCATATACAATAATTAAATATATATTGTGACATCTTTATGCATTTCAGTTCTCTATTATATGTTTTGAAACTTTATTTGGATTTTTTTCACATCTCTTCATATTATTATTATTATTATTATTAATATTTTAACATTTTCTTAGTGATTTACTCCTGGGTACTTCAACTGTCCTTTTGTTCTTTTATTTTTCGCTCTCACTGATGCCATGTTCTTTGGATCTTGTGTAGACCAAGTTAAGGGCCTTTTAGGCTGCTTCTACATGAATAGAAGCTCACTTTTTTAATAATAAGAAATATATGTCACGGGAGTGGGGCATCAGGATCTTAAAGATGCTTATTGGGGGCATGGCCAAAATAAGGTTGGGAACCACTGTTCTAAAGGTTCTGTGATTCGCTGAAACCGGTTTGGCTCAGTGGTAGAGTGTCGGTCTGCAGACTGAAAGGTCCCAGGTTCGATTCCAGTCAAGGGCATGTACATTGGTTGTGGGCACATCCCCCAGTAGGGGGTGTGCAAGAGGCAGCTGGTTGATGTTTCTCTCTCATCGACATTTCTAGCTCTCTATCTCTCTCCCTTCCTCTCTGTAAAAAATCAATAAAATATTTATAAATAAATAAATAAATAAATAAAGGTTCTGTGATTCCACTGTGGGATTCTTTTTCTGTTTGTTTGTTTTTTGTTTTTAATTTATTTTTATTGATTATGGTTTCACATAATTGTTCTTATCCCCCATTCCCATCCCAAACCCCTCCCTACATATTCTCCCACCCCCCTGTTGTCCATGGCCACTGGCTAGGCCCATGTGCATGCACACAAGTCCTTTGGTTGATCTCTTCCCCTTCCCCCCACCCTCCCCTACTTTCCCTCTGAGGTTTGAGAGTCTGATTGCTGCTTCTCTTTCTCTGGGTCTGTTTTTGTTCACCAGTCTATGTTGTTCATTATTTCCTCTAGATGTGTGAGGTCATGTGATCCAAGAAATACCCTTGTAAGAACCTAAACTGCGACAAGCCTTAATGGTTATGCTGAGAGGCAAATGAATCAGTCTGTAAGTGAGTTCCTTTCTGGACCAACAGCTCTTTTGAGTCCCAATTTCAATGTCAAATAGTTCCTTATGTGTACAAGTCAGCCATGATATTTCAGATCTGGTTGGTGGACAAATGGTGGTAATGCAGGTCCGACCATCTCTGGTTTGGTCCTGGGCATCCTTCAGCAACACGCAGCTGCTGTCTGCTGGTATGGTGAGGCGTCCTCAGCATCTTCCATCTCTGAATTGTGTCTCTTCTGTCTTCATGGCTGGAGCACTTCTGTCTATTCCTCTCTGTTACCGGATTCCACATGGTCTCAGAGTTGTTTCCTGAAAATATACAAACATATTCTCGACCAAAATTTAAGAAAAGGATATTTTCTTTAAATTTGGCTTGGGATTCTTTTTCATCCCCCCCCCGCCCCCCAAATAATTTTCCTCTGGCTTATTTTGACACCATGTGTGTATTTTTATGGGTATCTTGCTGTTAGCGTTTCAAATAAAAGTTAATTTTTCTAAAGTACAAAAATTTTTTTAGCTGTAAATTATTCTCAGGACATTTTTCCTTACATGATATTCTTCCACTGTCACCCCCTTTTTTACTTAAATAATAGGAGACTTTTGGAAATTCTATAGTGTAGTCTTGAAAGCTTTCACATTTTAATTATTTGCACTACACTATGACTGCTTTAGGTTCATAACATGTGCAATTTTACCATGATACGCTCTGCCAATAAGAATTTTTATTAATACTATAGGAACAGCTTTTTGTACAATACACTCAGTTTTTCTAGAATATTCATATATTTCCATTAGCCACATTGATTTCCTCTGAGAAATTGGGGACTATTCATCTGTCAGACTCAACACTCTAGCAACAATCTTATTTACCATGTGTGTATTAGTGGAATTGATTGATTGGCTTCTTGAGAAGGGCCTGAGCATTCCTGCTACTAGGCTGGACATAGATATTAAAAACCCACTTGCCCACACCATGGGTACAAGGCCTCTCAAGTCTTGTTGCAGTGAAATGGCAGCTGCTGTCAGCATCTGGGTCCCAATTTGCTGTGCATGGGAAGGAAAGCAGCCATGGGGGCAGGAGACCTCCCTCAGAATGGGAGAAGGTTCAGGCGCCTGCCAGGTTGCAGGAGGGGTGGTAAGGGTCTATACCTCACCTCTGTTGACCCCCAAGTTCTCTCCTAATGGCCCCTCTGCGACTGTGCCTGTCTTAGGTTGTTCCTTCCCTGAGGAATATTACCCTTCTCTGGCTAACCAGTCATCCTCCAGGGCCAAGCAGTGTGATGTGAGGTTCAGTTCTGTCTCCTTGGTAGCCTATGCCCCCATGGCATCCACGCCCAGCACCTGCCTCGGGAACCCCTCACCTGCTGGCGAGGCATGGGCATTGATCTCATATTTTTGGGACCCCATGTTTCTTCTCCAAAGAGGGTCCAGCTCCCCCCACTGGGCGGGCGGGAGATCCATGGTACCAGCCACCTTGGTGCTTCAGCCTCGGCATGAACTGAAAGGTCAGGCAATAGTTGTGGGCATCTGGACCATGAGAAGAGGTTCATTTTTGGCCAAAAGGACAATCCGGACCAATATAGAATGCTCAGGTGCCTTCTCAGGGGCCCTCTGCATAGTGGAAGGGATGAGGTCCTTTCATGTCCGTTTTAAATTGCTGTCAGACATTCAAAGGATTGGTTTGTATGTTTGTTTGGGATAATTGTACAGTCTGCTGTTGTAATTCTAAAATATCTATAGCTGTGTTACCTTTGTCTCCAAGCACCAACAATATATATAATAAAATAAAATAAAGGATTTTTTATTGATAACCCTTGGTGGGAGATACTATTATAGGTAATGGGGATAACCCAAATCTGGGGAAAATTATAATGACCTTGTAGAATAATATCATGTAAGGATATTCTTTGCTCCAGGCCATGGAAATTCCATTTTAAACTGGCTGTCAACTTTTTTTTTGTATAGACAAGATCTTTGTTTCATTTTCTACACCTCTCCCAGGAGGAAGTAATGATGGTCCCTTCCTTTGGTTTCCTCACCAGCCAGAAACCTCTGTTTAATTTTACATACAAAGGAGCAGTGGTTTAATTTTGTGTCCTACTGAAGGGGAGCTGGGTGGTGAGCCCTATGTAATTATACTTCCTTGTCCCACCCGTGGTCCTCCTGGATGACCAAGGTGTCTGGTATAATCAGTGGCTACTTTGGGCAGGAGGATCAGCCCAGGTAAGGACTCCCACCCATGAAGGATTAGGAACATAAGTCCAGAAGTACTTACCCAGTAGTCCCAGGTTATATTACCGTACAGCTGATGCCTGCGAGCCTGGCAGTAAAGGCGTTCTCAGGTGTTCTTGGGGTTCCGGTTACCTCACACTTTCTTCTCTCTCTCTCTCTCTCTCTCTCTCTCTCTCTCTCTCTCTCAATATTGTTATATTATTATTATCATCATTATTATTTTACATATGTGTTCTTATCCCCTACCCTCCACTTATACTCCACCCTCATGTTAACTGTGGCCATTGATGAGCCTCATATGTATGCCCACAAGTCTCTTGGTTGATTTCTCCCCCTTACTCCCAGTGATCCCCTCCTTCCCTGGGGTTTGGGATTCTAATCAGTGTTACTCAGTCTCTGGGTCTGTTCTTATTAGTCAGTCTATGCCATTCACTATATTCCATAAATGTGTGATATCATGTGATCTTTATCTTTCTCTGCCTGGCTTATTTCACTTAGCATAATGGTCTCCATCTCCATCCATGTTGCTGCAAACGGTTGAAACTCTTTCTTTTTTACTGCAGCATAGTATTCCATTGAGTAGATGTACCATAGTTTTTTAATCCATTCATCTGTTGATGGGCATTTAGGCTGTTTCCAAATCTTGGCTATGATGAATTGAGCAGCTATGAACATAGGGGTGTATATATCTTTTCTGATTCGTGTTTCCAGTTTCTTGGGATATATTCCTAGAAGTGGGATCACTGGGTCAAATGGGAGTTCCATTTTTAGTTTTTTAAGGAATCTCCATATTGTTCTCCACAGTGGCTGCACCAGTCTGCATTCCCACCAGCAGTGTACAAGGGTTCCTTTTTCTCCACAACATCGCCAACACTTGTTGTTTGCTCTTTTGTTGATGATAGCCATTCTGACCGGTGTAAGATGGTACCACATTGTTGTTTTGATTTGAATCTCTCTGATGATTAGTGACTTTGAGCATCTTTTCATATGTCTCTTGGCCTTCCTTCTGTCTTCTTTCGAAAAGTGTCTATTTAACTCAGTTGCCCATTTTTTTTATTGGAATGTTTATCTTCTTTTTGTTAAGTTGTATGAGTTCTCTGTAAATTTTGGAGATTAAACCCTTATCATTGATATCTTTGGCAAATATGTTCTCCCATGTAGTGGGGTTTCTTGTTGTTTTATTGATGGTTTCCTTTGCTGTGAAAAAGCTTTTTTATTATGATGTAGTCCCATTTGTTTATTTTCTCTTTAGCTTCCATTGCCCTAGGAGCAGTATCAGTGAAGAAGTTCTTTTGGCATGTGTCTGAGATTTTCTTGCCTGTGGATTGCTCTAGTATTTTTATGGTTTTCTGTCTTATGTTTAAGTCCTGCATTCACTTTGAGTTTATTTTTGTGTATGATGTAAGTTGGTGATCTAGTTTCATTTTTTTTGCATGTATGTGTCCAATTTTCCCAGCACCATCTGTTGAAGAGACTGTCTTGACTCCATTCTATGTTCATGCCTCCTTTGTCAAATATTAATTGAGCACAGTGGTTTGGGTCGATACCTGGATTCTCTATTCTATTCCATTGATCTATATGTCTGTTCTTGTGCCAGTACCAGGCTGTTTTGAGAGCAGTGGCTTTGTAATACAGCTTGAAACCTGGTATTGAGATCCCTCCTACTTTATTCCTCTTTCTTAGGATAGCTGTGGCTATTCAGAGTCTTCTTTTATTCCAGATGAATTGTTGGAGTGTTTTTTCTAGGTCTGTGAAGTATGCTGTTGATATCTTAATAGGGAGTGCATTAAATCTATAGATTGCTTTGGGTAGTATGGACATTTTAATGATGTTTATTATACCAATCCAAGAACATGGTATGTTCTTCCATCTGTTTACATCTTCCTCTATCTCTTTTTTCAGTGTCCTGTAGTTTTCTGTGTATAGGTCTTTTACCTCCTTGGTTAAGTTTATTCCTAAGTGTCTTAATTTTTTTGGTGTGATGGTAAATGGGATTGCTTTTTAAGTCTCTCTTTCTGTAAGTTCATTATTGGTATATATAAAAGCCATAGATTTCTTGGCATTGATTTTGTATCCTGCTATCTTGCCGAATTCATTTCTTAAGTCTAATAGTTTTTTGATGGAGTCTTTAGGGTTTTCTATGTACAGTATCATGTCATCTATGAATAAGGACAGTTTTATTTCTTTCCCAATTTGGATGCCTTTTATTTCTTCTTCTTGTCTGATCTCTATGGCTAGTCCTTCCAGCCCTATGTTGAACAGGAGTAGTGAGAGTGGGCATCCCTATCTTGTTCCTGTTCTTAGAGGGAATGGTTTTAGTTTTTGCCCATTGAGTATGATGCTGGCTGTGGGTTTGTCATATATGACTTTTATTATGTTGAGGTATGATCCTTCTGTTCCTACCTTGCTAGTTTTTATCAAGATCTAGTTTCTTGATAAAAATCTAGTTTTTATCAAGAAAGGGTGTTGGATTTTGTCAATGCTTTTTCTGCATCAATTGATTTGGCTATGTGATTTTTATTTCTCAATTTGTGATGTATCACGTTTATTGATTTGCAAATATTGTACCATCCTTGCATCCCCCGGATAAATCCTACTTGGTCATGGTGTATGATCTTTCTGATGTACTGCTGGATCCTATTTGCTAGAATTTTGTTGAGGATTTTGGCATCTATGTTCATGAGGGATATTGGCCTGTAATTCTCTTTCATTGTGTTATCTTTATCTGGTTTTGGTATTAGGGTGATGCTGGCTTTATAGAAGAAGCTTGGACGTGTTCCTTCCTCTTTAATTTTCTGGAATAGTCTGAGGAGGATAGGTTTTAATTCTTCCTTGAATGTTTGATAAAACTCCCCTGTGAAGCCATCTGGCCCCGGGCTTTTGTTCGCTGGAAGCTTTTTGATGACTGCTTCAATTTCATCCATAGTTATCTGCCTATTGAGATTTTTAGTATCTTCTTGATTAAGTTTTGGAAGGTTGTATTTTTAAAATATGTGCCTTTATTATTGAAAGTGTTACAGATGTCCCACTTTTATTTCCCTGTTGACTCTCTCCACCTTGCTCCCACCCACCCCCAAGGCCTTCACCCCATCATTGTTTGTGTCACATCAGTTCCTTAGTTAATCTCTCCCTCCCCTCACAGCCCGCACCCTTCCCTCTGAGCTTTCTCAATGTGTTCCATGCTTACGTGAGTCTAGATCTATTTTGTTCATTAGTTAATTTTTTTCCATTAGATTCTACATATAAGTGAGATCATGTTATACTTGTCTTTTTCTAACTGACTTACTCCACTTGGCATAACACTCTCCAGGTCTTTCCATGCTGTCCCAAGGGTAATACATGCTTCTTTCTTATAGCTGCATGGCATTCTATTGTGTAAATATGCCAGAGTTTTGTTATCCATGTACCTACTGATGGGCACTTGGACCATTTTCAGAACTTAGCTATTGTAAGCAGCTATAAACATAGGGATGCAGACATTCCTTCTAATTGGTGTTTCAGAATTTAGAGCATTATTGTGGGATCCTACAATAATATCCAGCAGGCTTCAAAATAGCCAAGGGGGACTCTACCTGTGTAAGGTGCTCACATCATCTCTTTCTCCACCCCTCAGGTGCCCAAAGCGGGTGTCCATTCGCCAACACCATTGTCTGCTGAACTGAACAACAGCCATCATGCCTCGTGGTCATAAGAGCAAGCTCCGTGCTCGTGAGAAACAACGCCAAAACAGAGCTGAGAAACAAGGTGATATGAGTGCTCAGGCCCCTTCAGAAGAGAAAGGAGATGCTGCTTGCTCCTTCTCTTCCATTTTGGGGGATGCTCCCCCAACCTCCACTGGTGCTGGCATTCTCCAGGCACCTCCGAGTGCCCCAGCCACCACCAGTGCCGCTGCAGGTGCTTCCGGTGAAGGGTCAGCTGTAAAAGCCAAGGGCCAGGTTCAGAAAAGTAAAAAAGCCTCCCAGGCCTCAGCCTCCACTGGTGCTGGCATTCTCCAGGCACCTCCGAGTGCCCCAGCCACCACCAGTGCCGCTGCAGGTGCTTCCGGTGAAGGGTCAGCTGTAAAAGCCAAGGGCCAGGTTCAGAAAAGTAAAAAAGCCTCCCAGGCCTCAGCCTCCACTGGTGCTGGCATTCTCCAGGCACCTCCGAGTGCCCCAGCCACCACCAGTGCCGCTGCAGGTGCTTCCGGTGAAGGGTCAGCTGTAAAAGCCAAGGGCCAGGTTCAGAAAAGTAAAAAAGCCCCCCAGGCCTCAGCCTCCACTGGGAGCTCTGGCCCCGACCTTCTAACTCAGAAGGCAAATTTGTTAGTTCATTACATGCTGTGTCAACATAAAAAGAAGGAGCCCATCCGAAAGGGAGACATGCTGAAGATCATCCACAAGTGGTTCAGGAAGGACTTCCCCGAGATCCTCGGGAGAGCCTCGGAGCGCATGGATCGGTTCTTCGGCCTGGAATTGAAAGAAGTCAAGCCCAACGGTAACTACTACACCCTTGTCGACAGTGAAGATGCGCGTCTGAGCAAGGGCTTCAGGTTTCCTACCAAAGGGATCCTCATGCCTGTCCTTGGTTTTATCTTGTTGAATGACAACTGTGCCTCTGAGGAGGAGGTCTGGGAATTCCTGAACATGATGAGTGTGTATGATGGAAAGACTCACTTCATTTTTGGGGAGCCCAGGAAGCTTCTCACCAAAGATTTGGTGCGAGAAAGATACCTGGTGTACCAGCAGGTGCCCAACAGCGATCCTCCACGCTATGAGTTCATGTGGGGTCCAAGAGCGCACGTTGAGACCAGCAAGAAGCAAATCCTCGAGTTTTTCTCCCTGCTCAATAATAATATCCGCACTACCTTGGCATCCCATTTTGAAAGGGCTTTGAAAGAAGAAGATGCGAGAGTCCAAGCTGCAGCCGGTGCTGCCACTCCTCCCGAGGCCAGTGGGTGCTCCGGGGCCACATCCAGCCACTAACTTCACCTGAGTGAACCTGAGGTGGAGTCCTTCCAGCTTTTCAGTTGGAAAGGCCATTTAAGCAGTTTTCTAATGTGCAAAATATCTTGTTGGCTTATCGTTGTGTGGCTTTTCTCTGTTTGCATTTTCAAATGGTATTCTTTTAGTCAGAATGTTTATTCGAACCAGAATATAAGTCTATAAGTGTATGTATGACATGCATCGCACATTTATTGCTGATGATTAGGTTAGGAGGAAGAATTTTGGTTTTGAATTATAAACTGGAAATCCTTCAATCACTTTTGTGATCCAGAACATTATAACAGGACTTTAGAATAGGAATATCTTTTAAAATGTGAAAGAACTTTATACTAAAACAGTAGGGAACAGTAGATAGATAATGGGTAGGTAGGTAGGTAGGTAGATAGATATATAGATAGAACAGTAGATAGATAATGGATAGGTAGGTAGATAGATAGATAGAACAGTAGATAGATAATGGATAGGTAGGTAGATAGATAGATAGAACAGTAGGTAGATAATGGATAGGTAGGTAGGTAGATAGATAGAACAGTAGATAGATAATGGATAGGTAGGTAGGTAGGTAGGTAGGTAGATAGAACAGTAGATAGATAATGAATAGGTAGGTAGGTAGGTAGGTAGATAGATAGATAGATAGAACAGTAGATAGATAATGGATAGGTAGGTAGGTAGGTAGATAGATAGAACAGTAGATAGATAATGGATAGGTAGGTAGGTAGGTAGATAGATAGAACAGTAGATAGATAATGGATAGGTAGGTAGGTAGGTAGATAGATAGATAGATAGATAGAACAGTAGATAGATAATGGATAGGTAGGTAGGTAGATAGATAGATAGATAGATAGAACAGTAGATAGATAATGGATAGGTAGGTAGGTAGATAGATAGATAGATAGATAGATGATAGGTATATGATACAATAAAATGTGTCTGCTTCTGTTTAAAAATATTTTAAATTACAGTTAGCATACAATATTACATTAGTTTCAGGTGTACAACATAGTGTTTGGACATTTATATAACGTACTATATACACATTTCCAGAAGTCTAGTACTCATCTGAACCATATATAGTTACTACTTTGTTCTTGACTACATTACTAATGCTCTACCCAGCATTTCCTGTCACAGCCAAGACATGGAAGTATAGGTGAGTGGATAAAAAAAATTATGTAGGACATATATAAACTGGTTACTTCTTGCTTGCCTTACCACATTTAGTCTTTTGTAGATTTTAAAAACATGTGGATTTGCTTTTGTTTTTTCATAAGGTTTGAGAATATAAATATTAATGGATCAGACCTCTAGTTTCATGGTTTTTATTTGACCTGATACGATCATTAATTGCGCATCAGCTCCTTGGAATTCTTCATGGTTGCAGTAGGAATGTTTAGGCAAAGAAGGCCCTGCCCCTGCCCATGCAATTATAGATTGTAGGAGAAGCCATTGTTATCAAAGAGGGTGAGATACTATCCATTTCGTAAGGAACAAATGAGAAGGAAAGGAAAGAGGGGGTGGACATAGCATAGAATGTAGTTTTCATCGATAAACAAAATGCAGTCCCCCCAGGTGAGCTGTGTGCCCCAAGGGGGCCGGGTGTCCCGGGAGAGCCGTGTGCCCCTGAGGGAGACATGTGCCCCGAGAGAGCCGTGTGCCCTGGGGAAGCAGTGGGACCCAGGGGGAGGGGCGGTGTGAACCAGAGGAGGAGCAGATTCTATTTGTGTGGTCCTGAGATAGTCACCATAAAACAAGCAGATTGTCAAATGACAGCGCGGAGGGGAAGGAGACCTGGGGGGAGATAAGAGAACAACCCAAGGACTGGTATGCATGCATATAAGTACAACCAATGAACACAGAACTCTGGGGAGGGAGGGCATAAATGGGAGGTGGGGGGGGGCAATGGTAAGCTATATACACATATAATACCTTAATAAATTTTAAAAAAGAAAAATAATGCAGTGTGCCATCCAGGACCACAGCCAGTCGCTTCTCTCAACCCAAGCGAGGTCTGACGTGGATTCTTCACATTGTGCTTGGAAATGTTGACCAGTATTCCTGATGAGCATAAATTCCTTGTCAACTTATTTTTTAAGGTAATTTTTAATTAGTGGTGTTTCAACAGAAAGTTTATTTAGATTCAGAATGTAAGTGTATGAATGGCATGGATCACACATTGTAACGTGCCAGGTTTAAGAAGGAGAGGTTTGCTTCTAGAAATAAATGTACACATTGAAAATCTTTAGATCATTTTGTGGTCTTGAACACAACCACATGACACTAGAAGGAGGATATCCTTATTAATGGGAAAAGAAAGAGGCGGGCCAAAATAGATGGTATCACAACTTAGGGAGAAAAAAGTAAAAGTTGTTCCATTATGGGTTTGCCTTACTCCATTCTGACTTTCTTGTCCTAAATTTAAAAGTTACATATCTGGATGTGCTTAGATTATTCAAGAATGGGTGAGTTCAGGGGAATGGGAATTTGTGTGGCCAAAGTGAAGACATTATTGAGATACCTCAAAAAATTAAATAACATGACCATATTATCCAGCAATCTCACTACTGGCTATCTAACGAAAATGAAGCCACTAGCATGAAAGAATAAATGTGTCTCCATGTTCACTGTAACATTATTTACAGTAGTGAGGACATGGAAAAAAAAAAACCTACGTGTTCTTTAATGAATGATTTGAAAGAGAAATTGAACACATACACACACACATACACACACACACACACATACATACACACACACACACACACACACACACACACACACACACACTCTGATATCATTCAGCCATAAAATAGAAAGACATCCTGCCATTTTTAACAGCATGTGAAGAACTGTATGGCATGCTAAATGAAACGGGTGGCCATTTTCAAGCGGCGTTCATTTAAAGAAAGTGTGTAACCCCTGGCACAGATGCCAGACTGATTAGAACCTGGGAAATCTCAGCGAGGTAAGGGCCTCCATCTAACGTGGGGGATGTCCATTTTGCAAAGAGTGGGACTGGGTCTTTCACAAGAATCAATCCAACGTGAAGACGTGAGGATCCTGAGTTCCACGAGGAGAGCGGAGGGGGCCATGTAGAGTCCAGGACTACTTTTGCCCGGGGAAACCGAGAAGAGCCGCCACTGAGGAGCCCGCACATCGCACCCTTGTGGTCTGAGGGAGGGATGCAAGGCCAGGTGTGCAGAGACAGGAGACTTGCACATCACAAATCTCCCCAAAGCGAGGGCGCTGGGTGCTAAGTGAGAGCATGTCAATCATAATGGAGGCTCCCGCAGCCCCGCCCCTTTGGGCCTGTGAGGCGCTGGCACCCCCCCCCCCCCCTTGAGAGGTAGGGCTTCCTCACTGCCTGCCTCCCTGGGTCTCAGGGGAGGGAGACTTTGTGGGGAGCAGGCTCATTCGCTTCAACAGAAGGATGAGTTCAAACTCTGCAGACACAAAAATGAAATGGGAAAGCTGAGTGAGGACTTGGGGCCCTCGCACTCCCTAAGCGCTCCGGATCCCGGCATCAGGCGCGCCCTGGACAGCCCTGCCTCAGGAAAGGCCCCCTCCTACTTAAACTGGGGACCTTCCTGCAGATAGCCATTTTTGAAGGTGACCTGGCTGAGGGAGGCTTCGCAGTACTGGCTTCCAGTCAAGGTGAGGGCCTACGTGCTAACCACGAAAGCCAGGTACCCCCAAAATGAGCGTGGATCCCCAATCCCTCCCCTTCAGTGAGCCCTGAAACCAAATGCGGCCTGGAAGGCTTTGGGGGCGGCCGGGGGCGGGGGGAGGGGGGAGGGGCCCTACTATCTGGGGCGGAGGCCGATCCTAGGCCCCAAAGGGATTCAAGATGAAGGCCGGGGGATTCAGAGCCCCCCTCTCTCCGGGAAAGGGCCCCGTGGGGCAGCAACCCCGTCACTGGGCTCCAGGGAGCAGGGCCCCGCCGAGGAAATAGATGAAGAGCGCCCCGCCTCCCCTCTGGCGGTCACCCCGCCAAACCGCCATGGCCTGAGCAGAGCCGGCAGCCGCCATACTGCCATGGCAGCCCGGAGCGGAGCCGGCAGCCGCCATACTGGCCATACTGCCATGGCGGCCCGAGCCGAGCCGGCAGCCACCATACTGCCATGGCAGCCGGAACGCAGCCGGCAGCCGCCATACTGCCATGGCGGCCCGGAGCAGAGCCGGCAGCAGAGCCGGCAGCCGCCATACTGTCATGGCGGCCCGGAGCAGAGCCGGCTGGCAGCCGCCATACTGTCATGGCGGCCCGGAGCAGAGCCGGCTGGCAGCCGCCATACTGTCATGGCGGCCCGGAGCAGAGCCGGCAGCAGAGCCTGTAGCTGCCTTACTGCCATGGCGGCCGGAGCGGAGCCGGCAGCCCGCGGTGCCCTTATTCCTCGGGTGGTGGTGTCTCAGACAGACCAGGGGTTAATTTATTGGAGGAGGGGACAGAGAGGGACCAGTCTCTACCAGGATTCAGGGTTGTCACACTGAGGGAGGCTGTGGGAGTCACCCCTGGAGGGCTAAGGCCTGCCGCCATGTTGATTTGCACTCCCTTCCTTCCAGGCCATCTCGGGAGCTGACTGCTCAGGACAAAGAGGCAGCCGCAGGTCAGCGGAGGGAGCATTCCGTGTTCTGCCAGGTTTCAGGGACAGGCCACTGAGGGCTGTGGGGATGCGCCGTCCTGTACCAGTGGGGCCCCCAGGAATCCTCCCTGCCTTAGCCAGTGTGCCCCTGGTTAGAAGATCGGCCAGCCCTGGCGAGGCCTGGAGTTGGCATAGGTCACGGGCAGGTACCTAGGTGGAGGGTGGATACCTTGGCCGGTTTAGTTCATGCAGGAAGCAACCAATGGATTGCTGCTCTTACATCAATATTTCCCCTCTCCCCTCTCCCCCCTATTTCTCCCTTCTCTCTTCTCCTCTCCCCTTCCCTCCCTCTCCCCTCTCCCTCCCTCTTCACCTCCTTCTCCCCTCCCCCCTCCCCCTCTCTCTCCCTTCCCCTCTCTCCCTCCCTCTTCCCCTCCATGTCCCCCTCCCTCTCCTTCTCCTCCCTCTCTTTTCCATTCCACCCTTCCACTCTCTAAAATAAAGCAATGGAAAAACTGTCCTCCAGTGAGGATTAACAACAGCCATGAACAAAACAAGAATCCTGTCTGTTCTCAGCACTACGTTAGCACAGCGCAAGGATAGCTGTCAGGCAGGAGCGCCCATCAGCCCTCCCTCAGGGGGATCAGGGATGCTGGTGCCTTGGTCTGAGCGAGGTAGTCCCAGCAATGGTGACCTCAGCAGGATTCCATTTGAGACCTCAGATTTGGGTTCTGTGTGGAACCACCGCATAGGACCTCGAGCTGCTGGCCACAGCCTCCATACTTGGGACACCATGTTCAGTCACATAAGGTCAGCTTCATTTCCTTTTATTGGCGCTCAGGTAGTTTGGCTCTTACTGTGAGGTAAAACCAAGCAACGGAGAAGCCAATGAAACATAAACAAAGGGGCCATCAAAGGATCATTTAAACCCTTTGCTAGCCGAAACCGGTTTGGCTCAGTGGTAGACCGTTAGTCTGCAGACTGAAAAGGTCCCGGGTTCGATTCCGGTCAAGGGCATGTACCTTGGTTGCGGGCACATCCCCGGTAGGGGATGTTGAAGAGGCAGCTGGTCGATGTTTCTCTCTCATGGACGTTTCTAGCTCTCTATCTATCTCCCTTCCTCTCTGTAAAATATCAATAAAATATATTTTTTTAAATAAAAATAAATAAACCCTTTGCTCAGGGAATCCCGGGGAAAGGCTGTCAGCTTGAGGATCCCCCCTCACTTCATTATATCAAGTTTAAGGGAGGTGAGGAGATCCTTAGGCTGAAGTTCCATTCACAAGTTAGGGGAGCAGCGTCAAGCCTTACAAGGAGCCAGGGGGAGCAGTATCAAGCCTTAAAAGAAGCCAAGGTGAGGAGCTTGAGTGGCAACTGGGGATCCAAATGACCCCGCTATGATCTCAGCACTGGGAGGCTCTTGATAGGGAGGGGGACTGAGACTCCCCTCCAGTTCTTTGTCCTGGGTCCCCGGGAGTGCCAGGAGGGAGGATTCCCAGGCTCAGACTCGAGGGGACATGATAATACTGAAAACAAACCAAGAGGACCCCCACATTCCAGATCCGAGGGTGTTGCAATGGCATTACCTACTGTCACCGGAGTAATTTCCATGTAGGGCTGGTATGATGTAGCATGCGACTCACTCTAAAGTAGCTCCGGTTGGTTGTTCGGTAGGATGCTTAGGACACAGAACAGGAGTCTAGTTGGAACCAAGAGTCGTGCCTTGAAGGAAGCCTGAAGAGGCAGCCTTCAGTGAAGAGGAAGTGGAATCTACCTGTGTAAGGTGCTCACATCAACTCTTTCTCCACCCCGCAGGTGCCGAAAGCAGTGGTCCGTTCACTCACACTGGTGTCTGCTGTCCTGAACAACAGCCATCATGCCTCGTGGTCGTAAGAGTAAGCTCCGTGCTCGCGAGAAACGCCGCCAGAACAGAGCTGAGAAACGAGGTGAAATGAGTGCTCAGGCCCCTGCAGGAGAGGAAGGAGAGGCCGCTTGCTCCTCCTCTTCCATTTTGGGGGATAGTCCCTCAACCTCCACTGCTGCTGGCATTCTCCAGGCACCTCCGAGTGCCCCAGCCGCCACCAGTGCCACTGAAGGTGCCTCAGGTGAAGGGTCAGCCGTTAAAGTCAAAGTCCAGGTTCAGAAAATTGAAAAAGCCTCCCCGGCCTCAACCTCCACTGGTGATGCCGTTCTCCAGGCACCTCCGAGTGCCCCAGCCACCACCAGTGCCGCTGCAGGTGCTTCAGGTGAAGGGTCAGCTGTAAAAGTGAAAATCCAGATTCAGAAAAGTAAAAATGCCTCCCAGGCCTCAGCCTCCACTGGTGATGCCGTTCTCCAGGCACCTCCGAGTGCCCCAGCCACCACCAGTGCCGCTGCAGGTGCCTCAGGTGAAGGGTCAGCTGTAAAAGTCAAAGTCCAGGTTCAGAAAATTGAAAAAGCCTCCCCGGCCTCAACCTCCACTGGTGATGCCGTTCTCCAGGCACCTCCGAGTGCCCCAGCCACCACCAGTGCCGCTGCAGGTGCCTCAGGTGAAGGGTCAGCTGTAAAAGTCAAAGTCCAGGTTCAGAAAATTGAAAAAGCCTCCCAGGCCTCAACCTCCACTGGTGATGCCGTTCTCCAGGCACCTCCGAGTGCCCCAGCCACCACCAGTGCCGCTGCAGGTGCTTCCGGTGAAGGGTCAGCTGTACAAGCCAAAGGCCAGGTTCAGAAAAGGAAAAAAGCCTCCCAGGTCTCAATCACCACTGGTGATGCCATTCTCCAGGCACTTTCGAGTGCCGTTGCCGGTGCTTCAGGTGAAATATCTGCTGTAAAAGCCAAAGGTCAGGTTCAGAAAAGTAAAAAAGCCTCCCCGGTCTCAACCTCCACTGGTGATGCCATTCTCCAGGCACTTTTGAGTGCCCCAGCCACCACCAGTGCCGCTCCAGGTGCTTCCGGTGGCGAAGAGTCTGCTGAAACAGCCCAAGGCCAGGTTAGGAAAGGTAAAAGTTTCTTCCAGGCCTCAACCTCCACTGAGAGCTCTGGCCTAGATCTTATAAGTAAGAAGGTATCTCTGTTGGTAGAGTACCTGCTGTGTCAATATAAAATGAATGAGCCCATTAAAAAGGCAGACATGCTGAAGATCATCCACAAGTGGTACAAAAAGGACTTTCCTGAGATCCTCGAGAAAGTCTCTGAGCACATGGATCTGGTCCATGGCCTAGAGCTGAAAGAAGTCAAGCCCAACGGTAACTACTACACCCTTGTGGAGAGTCAAGATAACACCAGCGATGAGAGTGTAGGCAGTGGCTTCAGATTCCCTACCAAAGGGATTCTGATGCCTCTCCTGGCCGTGATCTTCTTGAATGGCAACCGCACCTCTGAGGAGGAGGTCTGGGAATTCCTGAATATGATGAGTGTCTTCGATGGAAAGACTCACTTCATTTTTGGGGAGCCCAGGAAGCTTCTCACCCAAGATTTAGTGCAAGAAGAATACCTGGTGTACCAGCCGGTGCCCAACAGCGATCCTCCACGCTATGAGTTCCTGTGGGGCCCAAGAGCCCACGCCGAGACCAGCAAGATGAAAGTCCTTGAGTTTTTGGCCAAGCTCAATGATACCAGGCCCAGTGCCTTCGCAACCCAATATGTAGAAGCTTTGAAAGATGAGGAAGAGAGGGCCCAGGCTGTATTCAAGGCTGCCCCTCCTTCTGGGGCCGATAGGTGCTCCGAGAGCACATCCAAGGACTACCCACAGCCGGAGTGAATCCGAAGTGGCGTCGTCAGTTTTGGGATGGAAAGGCCTGATAAGCAGTTTCCTAATGTGCAAAATAATCTTGATAGCCTATCTTTGTGTGTTTTATTATTTTCGCACTTTCAAGTGGTGTTCTTTTAGACAGAATGTTTATTTAGATCCAGAATATTAGTATCTAAGTCTGTGAATAACATAGATTGCAACTTCATTACTGTTTTATAGGTTAGTAGTAAGAATTTTGTTTTTGAAATAGAAATTGAAAATCCTTCAAACTTCATTTGTGATCCAGAACATGATAACATAACTTTAGGATAGGAAAATATTTTACATGTGCAATAACTTTACACAAAAGTTGGTGGTAACAATAGATAGATAGATAGATGGATAGGTAATAGATAGATGGATAGATAATAGATAGATAGATAATAGATAGATAGATGGATAGATAATAGATAGATGGATAGATAATAGAGAGATAATAGATAGATAATAGATAGATGGATAGATAATAGATAGATGGATAGATAATAGATAGATGGATAGATAATAGATGGATAGATAATAGATAGATAGATGATAGATAGATAGATAGATGATAAATAGATAGATGATAGATAGATAGATACATAGATACATAGATAGATAGATAGATAGAAGTATAAAGTGAAAATTGGGCTATTGTGTTGTATGTTTTTATTCAATTATACTTGAAAACAATATTATATTAGTGTCAGATGTTACAACATAGTGATTAGATGTTTATATTACCATGTGCCCACTCTCATAAGTCTAGTACCCATCTGAACTATAAGTAGCTATTACAATGTTATTGACTATGTTCCCTATCCAGTATTTGGCATTGCCTGTTTCAGCCAAGACATGGAAGCAAACTAAGTGTCTATCTGTCAACGAAGGAATAAAGAAAATGTTGTTTATCCATGAAACTGGTCACTTCTCTTCCCTACTACATTTAGTGCTTTGTTTTGTAAATGTCTAAGATATATAACCTAGATTTGCTTGTGTTTTTCAAGAAGGTTTGAGAATATAAATCTTAGCGAATCAGACCTCTTCATTCATGGCTTTTATTTTACACAATCGTTAATTGAGCATGAGCTCTTTGGAATTCTTCATGCTCACATGGGGAATGTTTAGTCAAAGAAGACACTGCCCTTGACCATGCAATTATAGACTGTAGGAAAAGCTATCAATATAAAAGAGGGTGATATACTCTCCAGTTCATAAGGAACAAGTTAATAGGAGGGTAAAGAGCAGATGGAGATAGCATATTACATAAATTTCATTGCTAAGCAGAATTTAGTCCCCTGGCCAGCCCGGCCCCCAATCGGCCCCAACCCTATCCCAATCAGGGGCAGGGCCAGCCAACCTCCCATATCCTCTGCCACCAGGCCTGATAGGCCCCCATTAGGGCAGGCTGAATTAACCCCACCCATGCATGATTTTGTGCACCAGGTCTCTAATATATTTCATTGCTAAGCAGAATTTAGTACCATTGGACCGTCACCTGGTGATCCAGGGCCACATCTGGTTTCTTGCCCCATGAGTGAGGTCTGAGATGGATTCTTCACATTGTGGTAAGAAATGCCTGTTCATCAATATTCCTGATGTACACAAATACCTTGTTGACCTATTTTTTGAGGAAATTTTCAATTAGTGGTGTTTCAACAGAAAGTTTATTTAGATTTAGAATATAAGTGAATGGTATGGAACACACTGTTGTGTATCAGGTTCAGTAGTAAGCATTTTGTTTCTTGAAATATACATTGAAAATCTTTAAATCACTTTTGTAATGTTCAACAAGACTGCATGGCATTGGAATTGGGATACATTTGGTAATGAGAAAAGAAAACTCATACTAAAATAGGGGGATCAGAACATAGGAGGAAAAAGTTATGGGTTTGCTTTATTCCATTCGGTCTATCTTTTTCAAAATTTAGAAGTGAAATACCTGATTGTCCTTAGATTATGCAACAGTGGAAGAGTATTGGGGAATATAAATTAGCAGAGCCACTATGGAAGACAGTATAAAATTTCTTCAAAATATTAAAAATAAAATGACAGTATTATTAGCAATTACACTACTGGGTAATTATCTAAAGAAAATAAAACCACTGACCTGAAAAAGGGCATTATGCTAAATGAAGTAAGTGGCCATTTTCAAGCAGTG
The DNA here is from genome assembly GCA_963924515.1 of Vespertilio murinus. Lineage (NCBI taxonomy): Eukaryota > Metazoa > Chordata > Mammalia > Chiroptera > Vespertilionidae > Vespertilio > Vespertilio murinus. The sequence continues at coordinate 17,393,353 of OZ004710.1, forward strand.
GTGTTGCCACATAAAGTTTTCAACACATGCAGAAAGACAAATGCTGTATGGTATCACATGTGGAAACTTTAAAAGGAAAACTTTATATGAAAATGAATGCACACATACACATAAGAGAATGGTGCTTACCAGAGGCAAGGTGTGCAAAATGGATGAAGATAGCCAAAGGATACACACTTTCAGTTATAAGTAAACCCGGGAAATATAATGTACAGAATGAACATTAATAGTTGATAATACTGTATTAGATAAATGAAAGTAGCCAAGAGAGTAGGTCTTAAATAACTAATTACAGGGACAAAACAGCAACAAAAAGACAGAAGCTGCAAATAAAAACTTTTCAGTATGTATATTTACTTTATTTAAAAAAAACTATCACAAATTTAACAACTTCAAACTATAAACAGTATCTCAAAGTTCTGTAGGGGAGAAGTCTGAGCAGGGAGTAGCTGGGTTCCTCTGTCAGAAATATCACAAAGCCGCAAACAATACATCAGCTTTATTCTCAAATGGAGTTCAGGAGCTCCTTCCAATGCCATGCAAAATGAGTTAATAGAATGCAGTTCCAGAAATTGGAAGACTGAGGTGCCCATTTTCTTACTTTGTTGGCTAGGGATCATTCTCAAGTTGCTATTTTTTTTTTCATTTTTTAAAAATTTATTAAGGTGGTACATGTGTACATAGCTTACCATTGCCCCACCCCACCTCCCATTTATGCCCTCCCTCCCCAGAGTTCTGTGTTCGTTGGTTGTACTTATATGCATGCATAACAGTCCTTCGGTTGTTCTCCTATCTCCCCCCAGGTCTCCTTCCCCTCCCCGCTGTCATTCGACAGTCTGCTTGTTTTATGGTGACTATCTCAGGACCACATGAATAGAATCCGATCCTCCTCGGGTTCACACCGCCACCCCACCCCCGGGTCCCACTGCTTCCCCAGGGCACACGGCTCTCCAGGGCACATGTCTCCCCCAATGCACACGGCTCTCCCGGGACACACGGCCACCCTGGAGCACACGGCTCACCCAGGGTATGCAGCCCCCAGGGGCACATGGCTCACCCGGAGCAACCAGCTCCCCTGGGGCACATGGCTCACCCGGGGCATGCCGCCCCCTGGGGGACATGGCTCACCCAGGGGACATGGCCCCCTGGGGTACATGGCTCACCCGGGGCACACAGCCCCCTGGGACACACGGTTCACCCAGTGCACACAGCCCCCCTGGGGCACACGGCTCAACCGGGGCATGCGGCCCCCTGGGGGACATGGCTCACCCAGGGGACATGGCTCCCTGGGGTACATGGCTCACCCAGGGCACACAGCCCCCTGGGACGCACGGTTCACCCAGTGCACACAGCCCCCCTGGGGCACACGGCTTAACCGGGGCACAGGGCCCCCCGGGGCACACGGCTCACCCGGGGCACATGGCTCCCCGGGACACACGGCCCCCTGGGACACCTGGCCCCCTGGGGCACACGGCTCACCCGGGGCACAGGGCCCCCTAGGACACATGGCTCACCCAGGGAACATGGCCCACCCTGGGGCACTGGGGTCATGAACGGGAGGCGCCGCTCCGGCTCCTTGCTTGCAGGGCAGGCGGGCTGGGAGGGCTGCGGGTGGGCTGAGATAGCTGCGGGCGGAGATACTGCGCTCAAAGGTGTCTCGTTCGAGGCAGGAGTGGAGCGTCTGGGGACGTGGATGCCAAGCTTTGAAGCCGCCCAGTCCCTGGGCCCGGGGCAGAGTGAGCTCCTGTCTCTGTGGTCTTCCCCCACTCGCTGCGGCAGCGGGTGCGCCAGCGATGGTGGCTCAATCTCCATTGTAGTTTCAAAATCCACAAGGCAGCAGCGGCAGAAGCTCCGGCCCGGTCATGCAGCAATGGACAAAGGACTCGCAGGGGCCATGAACGGAAGGTGCCTCGCCAGCTCCTCACCAGCATGGTGGGTGCAGAGGCCGGGCTGAGATGGCTGGGGGCGGGGAGACCGCATTCAAAGGTGTCTTGTTTTGGGCAGGAGCTAAATGTCTGGTTCCACCGTAGTTTTAAACTCCACATGGCGGCAGCGGCGCCTTGCTTTGTCTCTAGTTATAGCCTTCCCATTCCACCAGCTTTCCTGTGGGTCTGATGTGATCCCTTTTGATTTTAGCTGTTGTTTTTTTCCAAATTTTTGATGACGTGGCAGCTTAGGAGACTACGTAGGCCACCATCTTGTTTTGGTCTCTCTCAAGTTGCTATTAATTCCTTGGTATGCTATGTGGCTCCCTCCATCTTCAAAGCCAGCAAGGGAGAACCCCCCTCTCAATATTTACATTTCTCTCTCCAGGAAAAGTCCGCCCCATGTAAGGATTCACCTGATAAGACTTGACCAATGGGGGATAATCTCTCTATTTTCCGAACAAATTATTTAGGACTTTAATTACATTATTAATTACATTTGCAAAATCCCTCATAGCAGCACTTAGATGAGTGTTTGATATATTAACCCGTGGGAGATGTGTGTACACAAGGAGTCAGAAATCTGGTAGGTCATCTTGGAATTCTGCCAATCAGTGTCCCTGGGGTATGGTGATTATGTCTGTAATTAAGACCTTCAGCATTTAAAGTTACACAATAGTATCTATTGTTATAGATGGTTGTCTCAAAATACTCGGGAGGGAGATTTAAAATGATGGCAGAGCCGAAACCGGTTTGGCTCAGTGGTAGAGCGTCGGTCTGTGGACTGAAAGGTCCCGGGTTTGATTCTGGTCAAGGGCATGTACATTGGTTGCGGACACATCTATAGTGGGGGGTGTGCAGAAGGCAGCTGGTCGATGTTTCTCTCTCATCGACCTTTCTAGCTCTCTATCTCTCTCCCTTCCTCTCTGTAAAAATATCAATAAAATATATATTTTTAAAAATGATGGCAGAGTGAGTGGATACTGCACAGACACACTCCCAAGGACAAACTTGGATTACAACTAAAATACAGGAAAACTTCATGAATAATCAATGGAAAACTCATTTGAGAGAACTTTCATATTTGAGGACTAAAAGTGAAGGCCACATAGAAACTGGTAGAAGGGGTGGAAGCAGGAAAGGGCTGGCTGGGTACTCACAGACAGCAACTTAAGTTCTAGAGAGAGATATTAGCTGTGGGGGATTGCCACTGAGAACTCTGTGGTCTAATACCCAAGCTGCCCCCACTCCCATCAGAGATCACCAAACTGGCTGTGAAAAGCAGCACAGTTGCTATATTCCAGAGAATGATGGCTGGAAATTCAGGCACCCTCTTAAAGGGCTAATGCACAGGAGAAACAAAGATGAAGGCATAGGTAAACACCTGAACTTGCTGCCTCACACAACAACTTCAAAACTACAACTAAAACACAAAACGGACATCATCCAGAACCACAGGAAAACTGGCTGAGTGGAAATTCTACAACTAGAAGGAAAGAGAAAAATACACTGACTCAGAGGAGGTGTGGAAGGTAGAAGTATGGAGGTATGTGCTCAGAGATGGCTGGCAACTGAGTATGTGGCTGGCTTTTCCAAAGCAAGGGAGACACTAGCTCCCGACTTCTCTGAACTCCAGTTCCAGGCAAGACTCTGGGGACCCAGACTCATACCGGGAGAAACTGGACTGTCTGGAAGTAGGTGGAACTTGAGGGCAGCTTTCTCTCAGAGGTGCTTGCAGCAATTACTGCGGGACAGTGAGACACAAGGGCCTCTTAGAGCAGGGCTTATGGGAAGCTATTGTTGTTTGCTCTGCCCTGAGACTCTGCCTCATCCAAGCTGTGAGTAGAGATTTTTGCATATGAATGGCCTCATCCTTTGAAATCTAAATTTACATATCAAATTACAGCTATCTTAAATATATCTGAGTCATAGAGACCCAGAACATCCAAAAGAAGGTCCAAGGTCCCACAGAAGCTTGCATTGCTTCACAGCTGGGCCTCATCTGGGCACCTTCAAAACCCAAACAAAGAAGAGGAATCTGCAGATCTCTCTGTAGCTCCTGTTGGGTGGCCTCAGTCAAAGGCTAAATTAGCATCTGCTTGGAGATCCAAGAGCCAGTGTACCCAGGGGTTAGAGTAGGACCATCCACATTACAACTCCTCAGATCCATAAGGGGCACACTCAGGGGGAAGACTCAGTGAGCACCAAGGCCCTACTGAAGCAAGTCTTGCCTCATAAGAGTGTTTCCAGCACAGAAGTTCTCCCATCGTAAACACAGCTTATCCTTGCAGCCAATTGACCTAGAAGTCAATTCCTCCCAGTGATACCAGCAACAGTCAAGGCTTAACTACAACAAGACTGTGCACACAGCCCATAAAGGGGTGTACCAAGAGTGTCCACCTCAGGTAACTGGGGAGGCCTATCCACTGGGCCATATAGGACACATAGCATGCAAAGTATTCCATTGTGTAGATAAGTACATACAACAAAGTCAAAACAGTCTCTCCAATAAATGGTGTTGGGAAAACTGGACAGATACTTACCAAAAAAATGAAACTAGAACACCAACTTACACCATACACAAAAATAAACTCAAAAGGGATAAAGGACACACCCCTATGTTCATAGCAGCACAATTTACAATAGCTAGGATTTGGAAACAGCCTAGGTGCCCGTCAGCAGATGAATGGATCAGAAAACTGTGGTACATCTACACAATGGAATACTATGCTGCCATGAAAAGGAAGGAAATCTCATCATTTGCAGTAACCTGGATGGAATTGGAGAGCATCATGCTGAGTGAAATAAGCCAGTCAATGAAAGAGAAACACCACATGACCTCACTCATTTATGGATATTAAAGAACATTATAAACTAATGAACAGAAAGATAGATATAGTGACAGTAAAAACAACAAGCAGACTGTCAAATGACAGCAGCGGGGGTGGGAGGGTAGGGAGATCTGGGTGAGATAAGAGATCAACCGAAGGACTGGTATGCATGCATATAAGTACAACCAATGGACACAAAACTCTGGGGAGGGAGGGCATGCATGGAGGGGGGCAATGGTAAGCTATGTACACATATTATACCTTAATAAAACAAAGCTGATTTGTAATGACATCACTTGTTTAACTAGCTTACTAGTACTCAGTACAGTGTGTATTGTCTGAGAGACAGTTACAAAATGTTTTCATCATTGCCAATCCCAAAAAATGCCATTGTTCATTAAGTCCAAACAATGGTGGTCGAATTCTAACAACTGATCAACAATGCAAACTTTGATAAGCAGTTCTCAATAATCAGTTCTCAACAATTATTTGTTATTAAAGTTTAACATTATAAAATTAACAAAAATAATATAAAACTCATATCCTGGCTACATAACCACATTGACTGCTGAAAACCGTATATTCCCTTCCCGTTCTCCCATTGTTCCCTAGCTTGTGGTGCTTTCTTTCCAAAAATCAGGACTTTTTAAAACCCCACAGGACAGGACTAGGGACAAATTGTTAAAAATCGGGACTGCCCCGCCAAAAGCGGGACGTCTGATCACCTTAGCCTAAAACCACCAGAACGTGTGTCCCAGGGGGCCATGTGCCCTGGGTGAGCCGTGTGTCCCAGGGGAAGCAGTGGGACCCAGGGGTAGGGGCAGTGTGAACCAGAGGAGGAGCGGACTCTATTCATGTGGTCCTGAGATAGTCACCATAAAACAAGCAGACTACCAAATGAGGAGCAGATTCTATTCATGTGATTCTGAGATAGTCACCATAAAACAAGCAGATTGTCAAATGACAGCGGGGAGGGGAAGGAGACCTGGGGGGAGATTAGAGAACAACCGAAGGACTAATATACATGAATATAAGTACAACCAACGAACACAGAACTCTGGGGAGGGAGGGCATGAATGGGAGGTGGGGGGGCAATGGTAAGCTATATACACATATAATACCTTAATTTAAAAAATTAAAAAAAATAAAAAAATAAAATCATCAGAAAACACAGATATTTACATTACAATTCATAACAGTAGCAAAATTACAGTTATGAAGTAGCAATAAAAATAATTTTATGGTTGGGAGTAACCACAACATGAGGAATTGTATTAAAGGGTTACAGCATTAGAAAGATTGAGACCCACAGTCCTAAGGCAGTGGAAAGAAACTAAGGAGAAAATAAACAAATGGGACTACATCAAAATAAGAAGGCTCTGCACAGCAAAAGAAACAAAACAAGAAAGCCCACTGCATGTGAGAACATATTTACCAATGTTATTTCTGATAAGGGTTTAATCTCCAACATTTACAAGGAACTCCTACAACTGAACAAAAGGAAGATAAACAATCCAATCAACAAATGGGCAAGGGACTTAAATAGACCCTTTTAGAAAGAGGACATTCAGAAAGCTGAGAGACATATGAAAACATTCTCAAAGTCACCAATCATCTGAGAGATGCAAATGTAAATAACGAGGTACCACCTCTCACCTGTCAGAATGGCTATCAACAACAAATGACAAGTGCTGGAGAGGATGCTGAGGAAAAAGAACCCTCATTCACTGTTGGTGGGCATGCAGACTGGTGTAGCCACTGTGGAAAACAGTATGGAATTTCCTCAAACAATTAAAATTTGAACTGCCATTTCACCCAGTAATCCCAGTTCTAATACTATATCCCAAGAAAACAGAAATACCAATCAAAAAGGATATATGTACCTCTATGTTCATAGCAGCACAATTTACAATAGCTAGTATTTGTAAACAGCCTAAGTGCCCATCAGAAGATGAGATTACACAACTGTGGTACATCTACACAATGGAATAGTATGCTGATTTAAAAAAGAAGGAATTGCCAAAACCAGTTTGGCTCAGTGGATAGAGCGTCGGCCTGCAGACTGAAGGGTCCTGGGTTCGATTCCAGTCAAGGGCCTGTACCTTGATTGCAGGCACATCCCCCGTGGGGGGGTGTGCAAGAGGAAGCTGATCAATGATTCTCTCTCATTGAAATTTCTAACTCTCTATTTTCCTCTATGTAAAAAATCAACAAAATATATATTTTTTAAAAAGAAATCCTTTTTTTATTGTTTTTTTACAGAGAGGAAGGGAGAGGGACAGTGTTAGAAACAGCGATGAGAGAGAAACATTGATCAGCTGCTTCCTGCACACCTCCCACTGAGGATGTGCCCCAAACCAAGGCATCTGACCTTGACTGGAATTGAACCTGGGATCCTTCAGTCCCCAGGCTGATGCTCTATCCACTGAGCTAAACCGGTTAGGGCAAAAGAAGGAACTCCTACCATTTGCAACAACATGGATGAAACTGGAGAGCATTATGCTAAGTGAAATAAGCCAGTCGGTGAAAGAAAAATACCACATTATCTCACTCATTTATGGATAATAAAGAACATTATAAACGGATGAACTAAATAGACACAGAGGCAGAGAAGCATCAAACAGACTGTCAAGCAACAGCAGGAAAGCTGGCAGGGTTGGGGGTGGGGGAAGTTTAGAGATCAACCCAAGGACTTGTATGCATGCATATAAGCCTAACCAATGGACACAAGATACTGGGAGGGGGTGAGGGCATGTGCGGGGGGGGCGTGGGGGCGTAGAGAAGGCTGGGGAAGGTCCATTGGGAAAATAAAGCAGACAAATGTACTACTATTTGTAATATTTTAAACAATAATAATAAAAACGTCAATCCTTTGCAACTTCCCTAAGCCTGGCTGGTGAAGAGAGAAAGAATGTGTCAGCTTTCTTTCCTCTGACAACCATTTTCTAATCTAACATCACTCGTGAAATGGGATCCATTTTCTGCAAGATGCGAAACAGGGAAATTGCTCAAGCGTTTGCAGGGAGCTGGCATTCCCCAGGACGCCTTTAATCAAGAGACAGAAGCCAGGACGAGGACTCCCATGAAAGAGGGCAGAGGAACGCACGCCGAAATAGAGGGGCCAAGCAAAAACCTAAGCAGGGTGGCCCCCGAGCAGTAGGAGTCCGAGGCTCTGACAGACACGGAGAAGGCTGTAAATGAGCAGGAGCAGAAGGTTTCAGGCGGGACAGTGAGGTCCTAGAGAGACGCGTCCCTATGGGCTCTTCCTGCAGGCCTGGAAGGGAGGGCCATGATCACATGGCTGAACCCTGACTCCAATGTGGAATTCTCAGAGCGGGATTGTGATGCAGATGAGCCATGTCAGGCAAGCAGAGGGCGGGGTTACGGGACTGGTCAGCTCGCACAGTGAGGGCCCTGATGTGGACTAAGGGTAGCCCGCACTGCGAAAGGAGGTCTCACAAGATCTCCCCTGCCGTCCTCCCTGCAGAGCCCCTGGCAGCCATGTCAGGCTGAGCAGAGGCTGAGAGGCCTCTGGGACACCAGGGCCTCTGACTAAGCGGGGCGGTTTCCACTTTGCAGAAGAAGGGACTGTGTCTTTAAGAAGAATGCAACAATGGGAGGATGTGTAATGAGGGCACCCCCGAAACTAGAAGGGGCTGGAGGGTCCAGCACTCTGCTTAGCCCTGGAAGACCCCAAAGAGCAGGAATCCATGCATTCTGCTTGTGTGTTTTCAGGCCAGGTGTGCAGAGGCAAGAGGGTTGCATGCCCCAAACCGCCTCAAGGCCAGGACACTGGGCACTAAGCAAGAGCATGTCTCTCCCAAATGGAGGCTCCGAAGCCCCGCCCCTTTCCCGCCCAGGAGGCTCAGGCCCCGCTTCAGAGGCAGGGCTTCCTCACTGCCTGCCTCCCTGGGTCTTGGGGGAGGGAGGACTTTGTGGGGGCCAGGCCCACCCGCTTCAATAGAGGGACGAATCCAAGCTCTGCAGACACAAACGTGGGGAGGCTGAGTGAGGTCTTGGGGCCCACGGACTCCCTAAGCCCTCAGGCTCCCGGCATCAGGCGCGCCCTGGACAGCCCCGCCTCGGGAAAGGCCCCCCCGCCACTTCCACGGGGGCTTCGAGGACCTTCCAGCAGATAGCCATTTTTGAAGGTGACCTGGCTGAGGGAGGCTTCGCTGTACTGGCTTCGAGTCAAGGTGAGGGCCTACGTGCTAACCGCGGAAGCCACGTACCCCCAAAATGAACATGGATCCCCAATCCCTCCCCTGCAGTGAGCCCTGAAACTAAATGTGGCCTGGAAGGCATTGGGGGCGGCGGGCGGGGGGTGGGTGGGGGAGGAGGGGTGGGAAAGGCCTTGCTGGGAGTAGTCCGATCCTACTGAGGGAGGACTCCTAGGCCCCAAAGGGATTCAAAATGAAGGCAGGGGGTTCCGAGCCCCCCTCTCTCCATGAAAGGGCCTCGTGGGGCAGTAGGCCCTGCACTCAGCTCCAGGGAGTGGGGTGGGGGGTGGGGAGTGGGGGGAGGGTAGGGGGTGGAGGGTCGGCTCCAAGGAAATAAAGAGCGCCCCAGCCTCCCCTCAGGCGGTCACTCCGCCATACTGTCAGGGTGGCCCGGAGCAGAGCCTGTAGCTGCCTTACTGCCATGGCGTCCCGGAGCAGAGCCGGCAGCCGCCATACTGTCAGGGCGGCCCTGAGCGGAGCCGGCAGCTAGAGCCGGCAGCCGCCATACTGTCATGGCGGCCCGGAGCAGAGCCCGGCAGCAGAGCCGGCAGCCACCATACTGTCAGGGCGGCCGGGAGCGGAGCCGGCAGCCGCCATACTGTCAGGGCGGCCCGGAGCGGAGCCGGCAGCCGCCATACTGTCAGGGCGGCCCGGAGCAGAGCCGGCAGCAGAGCCGGCAGCCGCCATACTGTCATGGCGGCCCGGAGCAGAGCCCGGCAGCAGAGCCGGCAGCCGCCATACTGTCAGGGCGGCCCGGAGCAGAGCCGGCAGCCGCCATACTGTCATGGCGGCCCGGAGCAGAGCCGGCAGCAGAGCCGGCAGCCGCCATACTGTCATGGCGGCCCGGAGCAGAGCCTGCAGCCGCGGCTGGAGCAGAGCCGGCAGCCCGCGGCGCCCTTATTCCTCGGGTGGTGTCTCAGACAGGCCAGGGGTTAATTTATTGGAGGAGGGGACAGAGAGGGACCAGTCTCTACCAGGATTCGGGGTTGTCACACTGAGGGAGGCTGTGGGTCACCCCTGGAGGGCTAAGGCCTGCCGGCATGTTGATTTGCACTCCCTTCCTTCCAGGCCATCTCGGGAGCTGACTGCTCAGGACAAAGAGGCAGCCGCAGGTCAGCGGAGGGAGCATTCCGTGTTCTGCCAGGTTTCAGGGACAGGCCACTGAGGGCTGTGGGGATGCGCCGTCCTGTACCAGTGGGGCCCCCAGGAATCCTCCCTGCCTTAGCCAGTGTGCCCCTGGTTAGAAGATCGGCCAGCCCTGGCGAGGCCTGGAGTTGGCATAGGTCATGGGCACGTACCTAGGTGGAGGGTGGATACCTTGCCAGGTCTGGTTCATGCAGGAAACAACCAATCGATGTGTTGCTCTTACATCAATATTTCCTCCCTTCCTCTTTCCCTCCCCTCCTTGGTCTACCTTCCCTCCCTCTCTTTAGCCTCCCTTCTTTCCTTCCAGTCAAAAAAAAAAAATACTGGATAACTATCCTCCAGTGAAACAAGAATTCTGTCTATTTTCAGTCCTGTCACATCTCAAAGATAATGTCAGGCAGGAGTGCCCGTCAGCCCTCACTCAGGGTTAACGGGGAAGGTATTGCCTTGGTCTGAGCAAAGTGGTCCCAGAAATTGTGACCTCAGCATGAGTCCATTTGAAAACCTCAGAATTGGGTCCTGTGTAGCTTGACTGACAACTGGGAATCCAAATGAACGCATGACATAAAGGACCCCAATAAATTCTAAGCACTGGGTATGCCCTGATGGGGCGGTGAACTAAAGCTTCTCTCCAATTCTTTCTCCTGGGTCCCAGGGAGCATTTCCGGTGGCAATATCAGAGTAGCATATGGTAAGTTGTCTAGGCCAGGCGTGGGCAAACTAAGGCCCGCGGGCCGGATGGCTGTTTTGAACTATTGAAATTAAGAAAGAAAAAAAAAACTGACCGTACCCTTTTATGTAATGATGTTTACTTTGAATTTATATTAGTTCACACAAACACTCCATCCACGCTTTTGTTCCGGCCCTCCGGTCCAGTGTAAGAACCCATTGTGGCCCTCGAGTCAAAAAGTTTGCCCACCCCTGGTCTAGGCCTTTCCCATTGTTGGTACAGTAATACTGAGGATAAAGAGAGATGATCCCACATGCCAGAATAAGGGGGGATACACTGAAATCACCTACTGTTATAGAGTAAATTCAAGGCAGGGGCTAATACCGTGCTTCCCCGAAAATAAGACATCCTCCGAAAGTAAGACCTACTTCATGGAAACATAATACAGCCCCTGAATATAAGACCTAGCTCATCTTTGGGAGCAAAAAATTAATATAAGACACTGTCTTATTTTCAGGGAAACAGGGTAGTACATAGCGTGGGATTGACTCTAAAATTTGTCTGGTTTCTCAGTGGGATTTGTAAGGGCCAGACTAACCAGAAAAGCAGGAGATTTTGCAGATCCTAGAGTAGTGCCCTTAAGGAAGCCTGAAGAGACACTCTTCCTGAAAGGCAAGGTGAAATCTTACAGTTAAAGGTGCTCAAGTTACCTTATTCTCCGACTACTAGGTGCCCAAATCACCTGGCTGCTTCTACACAAGAGCCATCATGCCTCGTGGTCGTAGAAGTAAGCTCCGGGCTCAGGAGAAACGCCGCCAGAACAGAGCTGAGAAACGAGGTGATCTGAGTGCTCAGGCCCCTGCAGGAGAGAAAGGAGAGGCCGCTTGCTCCTCCTCTTCCGTTTTGGGGGACGCTCCCCCAACCTCCACTGGTGATGCCGTTCTCCAGGCACCTCCGAGTGCCCCAGCCGCCACCAGTGCCGCTGCAGGTGCCTCAGGTGAAGGGTCAGCTGTAAAAGTCAAAGTCCAGGTTCAGAAAATTGAAAAAGCCTCCCCGGCCTCAACCTCCACTGGTGATGCCGTTCTCCAGGCACCTCCGAGTGCCCCAGCCACCACCAGTGCCGCTGCAGGTGCCTCAGGTGAAGGGTCAGCTGTAAAAGTCAAAGTCCAGGTTCAGAAAATTGAAAAAGCCTCCCCGGCCTCAACCTCCACTGGTGATGCCGTTCTCCAGGCACCTCCGAGTGCCCCAGCCACCACCAGTGCCGCTGCAGGTGCCTCAGGTGAAGGGTCAGCTGTAAAAGTCAAAGTCCAGGTTCAGAAAATTGAAAAAGCCTCTCAGGCCTCAACCTCCACTGGTGATGCCGTTCTCCAGGCACGCCCGAGTGCCCCAGCCGCCACCAGTGCCGCTGCAGGTGCCTCAGGTGAAATATCTGATGTAAAAGCCAAAGGCCAGGTTCAGAAAAGTAAAGAAGCCTCCCAGGCCTCAGCCTCCACTGGTGATGGCACTGCGCATGCGCTTCAAGAGACCCCAGCCACCCCCAGTGCCGCTGCAGGTGCTTCGGGTGAAACATTTGCTGTAAAAGCCAAGGGACAGACTCAGAGCAGTAAAACCACCCAGGCCACAACCTCCACTGGTGATGGCACTGCGCATGGGCCTGAAGAGACCTCAGCCACCACCAGTGCCGCTGCAGGTGCCTCATGTGAAATATCTGATGTAAAAGCCAAAGGCCAGGATGGGAAAAATAAAAAAGCCTCCCCCTCCAAAGTCTCAATCTCCAGAAAAGTAAAAAATGCCAAAGGCCAGGCTCAGAAAAGTAAAGTAGCCTCCCAGGCCTCAACCAACGCTGGTGATGGATCTGCGCATGCGCTTCAAGAGAGCCCAGCCACCACCAGTGCCGCTGCAGGTGATTCAGGGGAAATACCTGCTGTAAAAGCCAAAGGCCAGGCTCAGAAAAGTAAAGAAGCCTCCCCGGTCTCAACCTCCACTGGTGATGGCACTCTCTTGGCACCTCAGGTTTCCCCAGCCACCACCAGTGTCGCTGCAGGTGCTTCAGGGGAAATATTTGCTGTAAAAGCCAAGGGACAGACTCTGAACAGTAAAACCTCCCAGGCTGTAAAAGCCAAAGGCCAGGCTCAGAAAAGTAAAGAAGCCTCCCAGGTCTCCGCCTCCACTGGTGATGGCACTGCGCATGCGCTTCAAGAGAGCCCAACCACCACCAGTGCCGCTGCAGGTTATTCAGGCAAAAAATTTGCTGTAAAAGACAAAGGCCAGGCTCAGAAAAGTAAAAAATCCTCCCAGGGCTCAACGTCCACTGGTGATGGCATTCTCCAGGCCCCTCATGAGACCGCAGCCACCACCAGTGTCGCTGCAGGTGCTTCAGGTGAAGGGTCAGCTGTAAAAGCCAAAGGCCAGGCTCAGAAAAGTAAAAAAGCCTCCCAGGCCTCAGCCTCCACTGGTGATGCCGTTCTCCAGGCACCTCCGAGTGCCCCAGCCCCCACCAGTGCCGCTGCAGGTGCCTCAGGTGAAGGGTCAGCTGTACAAGCCAAAGTCCAGGTTCAGAAAATTGAAAAAGCCTCCCCGGCCTCAACCTCCACTGGTGATGCCGTTCTCCAGGCACCTCCGAGTGCCCCAGCCCCCACCAGTGCCGCTGCAGGTGCCTCAGGTGAAGGGTCAGCTGTAAAAGTCAAAGTCCAGGTTCAGAAAATTGAAAAAGCCTCTCAGGCCTCAACCTCCACTGGTGATGCCGTTCTCCAGGCACCTCCGAGTGCCCCAGCCACCACCAGTGCCGCTGCAGGTGCCTCAGGTGAAATATCTGATGTAAAAGCCAAAGGCCAGGTTCAGAAAAGTAAAGAAGCCTCCCAGGCCTCAGCCTCCACTGGTGATGGCACTGCGCATGCGCTTCAAGAAACCCCAGCCACCCCCAGTGCCGCTGCAGGTGCTTCGGGTGAAACATTTGCTGTAAAAGCCAAGGGACAGACTCAGAGCAGTAAAACCACCCAGGCCACAACCTCCACTGGTGATGGCACTGCGCATGGGCCTGAAGAGACCTCAGCCACCACCAGTGCCGCTGCAGGTGATTCAGGGGAAAAATTTGCTGTAAAAGCCAAAGGCCAGGCTCAGAAAAGTAAAAAAGCCTCCCCGGTCTCAACCTCCACTGGTGATGGCCCTATCCAGGCACCTCCGAGTGCCCCAGCCACCACCAGTGCCGCTGCAGGTGCCTCATGTGAAATATCTGATGTAAAAGCCAAAGGCCAGGATGGGAAAAATAAAAAAGCCTCCCCCTCCAAAGTCTCAATCTCCAGAAAAGTAAAAAATGCCAAAGGCCAGGCTCAGAAAAGTAAAGTAGCCTCCCAGGCCTCAACCAACGCTGGTGATGGATCTGCGCATGCGCTTCAAGAGAGCCCAGCCACCACCAGTGCCGCTGCAGGTGCTTCAGGGGAAATATTTGCTGTAAAAGCCAAGGGACAGACTCAGAACAGTAAAACCTCCCAGGCTGTAAAAGCCAAAGGCCAGGCTCAGAAAAGTAAAGAAGCCTCCCAGGTCTCCGCCTCCACTGGTGATGGCACTGCGCATGCGCTTCAAGAGAGCCCAACCACCACCAGTGCCGCTGCAGGTTATTCAGGCAAAAAATTTGCTGTAAAAGACAAAGGCCAGGCTCAGAAAAGTAAAAAATCCTCCCAGGGCTCAACGTCCACTGGTGATGGCATTCTCCAGGCCCCTCATGAGACCGCAGCCACCACCAGTGTCGCTGCAGGTGCTTCAGGTGAAGGGTCAGCTGTAAAAGCCAAAGGCCAGGCTCAGAAAAGTAAAAAAGCCTCCCAGGTCTCAACCTCCACTGGTGATGCCGTTCTCCAGGCACCTCCGAGTGCCCCAGCCCCCACCAGTGCCGCTGCAGGTGCCTCAGGTGAAGGGTCAGCTGTACAAGCCAAAGTCCAGGTTCAGAAAATTGAAAAAGCCTCCCAGGCCTCAACCTCCACTGGTGATGCCGTTCTCCAGGCACCTCCGAGTGCCCCAGCCACCACCAGTGCCGCTGCAGGTGCTCCGGGTGAAACATTTGCTGTAAAAGCCAGGGGACAGACTCAGAGCAGTAAAACCTCCCCGCCTGTAAAAGACAAAGGCCAGTCTCAGAAAAGTAAAAAAGCCTGCCAGGCCTCAACCTCCACTGGTGATGGCACTGGCCAGGCCCCTCAAGAGAGCCCAGCCACCACCAGTGCCAATGCAGGCGCTTCAGGTGAAATATTTGCTGTAAAAGTCAAAGTCCAGGTTCAGAAAAGTAAAAAAGCCTGCCAGGCCTCAACCTCCACTGGTGATGGCACTGCGCATGCGCCTGAAGAGACCTCAGCCACCACCAGTGCCGCTGCAGGTGATTCAGGGGAAAAATTTGCTGTAAAAGAAAAAGGCCAGGCTCAGAAAAGTAAAAAATCCTCCCAGGTCTCAACCTCCACTGGTGATGCCATTCTCCAGGCACCTCCGAGTGCCCCAGCCACCACCAGTGCCGCTGCAGGTGCTTCGGGTGAAACATTTGCTGTAAAAGCTAAGGGACAGACTCAGAAAAGTAAAAAAGCCTCCCAGGCCTCAACCTCTACTGGTGATGGCACTGCGCATGCGCTTCAAGAGACCCCAGCCACCCCCAGTGCTGCTGCAGGTGATTCAGGGGAAATATTTGCTTTAAAAGACAAAGGCCAAGCTCAGAAAAGTAAAAAAGCGTCCCAGGCCTCAGCCTCCACTGGTGATGGCACTGCGCATGCGCTTCAGGAGACCCCAGCCACCCCCAGTGCCGCTGCAGGTGCTTCGGGTGAAATATTTGCTGTAAAGACCAAAGGCCATGTTCAGAAACGTAAAAAAGCCTCCCAGGCCTCCACCTCCACTGGTGCTGGCGTTCTCCAGGCCCCTCATGAGACCCCAGCCGCCACCAGTGCCGCTGCAGGTGATTCAGGTGAAATATCTGCTGTAAAAGCCAAGGGACAGGCTCAGAAAAGTAAAAAAGCCTCCCAGGCCTCAGCCTCCGCTGGTGATGGCACTCACCAGGCACCTCCGAGTGCCCCAGCCCCCACCAGTGCCGCTGCAGGTGCTTCCGGTGAAGGGTCTGCTGTAAAAGCCAAAGGCCAAGTTATGAAAGGTAATAATTCCTCTGGGGCCTCAACATCCACTAAGAGTTCTGGCCAAAATATTCTAAATCAAAAGGCGCTTATGATAGTAGAGTACCTGCTGTATCAATATAAAAAGAAGGAGCCCATTAAAAAGAGAGACATGCTGAAGATCATCCACAAGTGGTTCAGGAAGGACTTCCCCGAGATCCTCGGGAGAGCCTCTGAGCGCATGGATCGGTTCTTTGGCCTCCAAGTGAAAGAAGTCAAGCCCAACGGTAACACCTACACCCTTGTGGGCAATCAAGATGACACCAGTGATGAGAGAGTGGGCTGTGGCTTTAGGTTTCCTAACAAAGGAATTCTGATGCCTCTCCTGGCCGTGATCTTCATGAATGGCAACCGTGCCTCTGAGGAAGAGATCTGGGAATTCCTGGGTGACTTGGGCATCTATGATGGAAAGGCTCACTTCCTTTTTGGGGAGCCCAGGAAGCTTCTCACCCAAGATTTAGTGCAGGAACAATACCTGGTGTACCAGCCGATGCCCAACAGCGATCCTCCACGCTATGAGTTCCTGTGGGGCCCAAGAGCCCACGCCGAGACCAGCAAGTTGCAAGTCCTGGAGTTTTTAGCGGATCTCAATGATACCCTGCCTACTGATTACTCACCCCATTATGAAGAGGCTTTGCAAGATGAGAAAGAGAGAAAGCAAGCCAGAGCCCAAGCTGCATCCG
Organism: Vespertilio murinus; assembly: GCA_963924515.1. Lineage (NCBI taxonomy): Eukaryota > Metazoa > Chordata > Mammalia > Chiroptera > Vespertilionidae > Vespertilio > Vespertilio murinus. Next base: position 17,409,966 of record OZ004710.1, read on the forward strand.
TGGCTGCCACTCCTCCCAAGGCCAGTGGAGGCTCCAGTGTAAAGCCCAAGGCTCCTAACATTTGAGATTGAGAATATGTCCAACTGCTGCCCACACCCTGAGTGAACTCGAGGTGGAGTCTTCAGTTTGGGGATGAAAGGTCTGTTAAGCAGTTTCCTAATGTGTAAAATACCTTTGTTTTGGGGGTGTTTTGCATTTTCAAGTTGTGATCTTTTAGACAAGGTGTAGGGATCCTTTTTTTTTCTGCCATGTGCTGTTTGGGTATTTAGGGCATTATTCGTGAGTCATACAAAATTATCAACTTAAAAAATAGCCTGCTGCTTTTAGTCAAATGTTTAATTAACTCACTTCTTACGCCTTGACAGGGCCAGCCCAAATCATTTTGAGAGTGTTATATGACCCACAGGCTGGAAGTTTTGTACCCCTGTTTTAGACAAAATGTTTATTTAGATCTAGAACAAAGTATCGATGTTTATGAATGACATGAATCGCACACTTATTGTTTATGTAGTTAGGAGTAGAGTTTTGTATTAAAAATAGAAATTGGAAGTCCTTCAAATCAAAATGTTGTGTGATCCAGAAGAAGATAGTATTTTAAGATGTGAACGAAATGTACACTAAAATATTTTGGAGCAGTAGATAGACATATAGGAGGATAAAGTAAAAACTGGCTACTTGTGTTTTAATTTTTTGTAAAATTACACTTGACAACAATATTAATGATATATGTGCAGCATGGTTATTAAACATTTCTATAACTTAAAAGTGTTTACCCCTAGAAGTTTAGTATCCATCTAAACAATAAGTAGTTAGTTCATTACTGATTATATTACCTACTCTGTACCCAACATTACCTGTTCCAGCCAAGACATGGAATTGTTCATCTGTAGACAAATGGATAAAAAAGTTGTGGGACATGTATAAAACTGGTCACTTCTTGTTTGTCTTACTACATTTAGTCTTTAAAAAAATTTAAAAACATATTCCTGAGTTTGCTTATGTTTTTCCACAATGTTTGAGAAAATAAATCCTAGTGGATCAGACTTCTTGTTTCACGCCTTTTATTTCACATTTATTAATTGAGTATCAGCTCTTTCAAAGTCGTCATGTTCGCACTTGGGATATTTAGGCAAAGAAGCCCCTGCCCATTCAATTATAGGTTGTGGGAGAAGCTCTAATTACAAAAGAACGTGATATATTCTTCACTTCATAAGAAACAAGTGAAAGGGGGAATGAGATGATTGGAGATAGCATATTACTTAATTTTCATTGCTAAGCAGAATTTTGTCTTATTAGGTTTATTTTTTTTTTCTGGAACACTACATATCTTCTGAAATCTTTTTTATGTAAAAAAAAAAAAAATACTCCAGCCGAAACCGGTTTGGCTCAGTGGATAGACCATCGGCCTGCGGACTGAAGGGTCCCAGGTTTGATTCCGGTCAAGGGCATGTACCTTGGTTGCAGGCACATCCCCAGTAAGGGGTGTGCAAGAGGCAGCTGATCGATGATTCTCTCTCATCGATGTTTCTAACTCTCTGTCCCTCTCTCTTCCTCTCTGTAAAAAATCAATAAAATATATTTTTTTAAAATAAAAAAAAATACTCCAGCTAGATGGGTGATAATATCTGAGGTCAGAGATAATCTTCCATACTAATAATAGCATAGGGCTGTCATGACCAGATGGACGACTGGTCACCAGAAGTGCATGGAGCACCTCTGGGTCCCACCCCCGTGGCCCACAGGCTCCTATCACACCAAGGCTGATGGCCTGGTGGGCAGGCAAGGCAGGTGCAGAGAGTAGGGCCTGCCTTCCAGGCACCTGGGCCCGTGGACAGAAAGCAGGGCCTGGCTTCCAGGCGCCGGGGCCTGCGGACAGACATTAGGGCCCGGCTGCCAGGTGCTGCCACAAGCTATCGAACAGGCCCGCTGCAGACAGCAGGGCCTGGCTGCCAGGTGCCGGGGCCCGAGGACAGACAGCAGGACCTGGCTGCCAGGCGCCATGGCAGGTGAGAAGGCCTGCAGACAGCAGGGCCTGCCAGCCACAGTGGGCCAGCAGTCCCACCTCTGAACTTAACTGCATAGGAAATAACTTTGCTGATCGCTCATTGCTAAGCTCCCCGTATGCCACTCACAGTGTTCTTTGGTAACTGGATAATGAGAATACAATAGGTGATCTAGGGTTTTGCCACCTCACTCCTGGAAGAAAAAATGAAGGTCTGCTGCTGGAGGGGCTAAGAAATGTCATATCCTGCCCTAGCCTGTTTGGCTCAGTGGATAGAGCCTTGGCCTGCTGACCCCGGGGTCCAGGTTTGATTCTGGTCAAGGGCATGTACCTAGGTTGCAAGCTCCCCCATGGTCAGGGCCCGGGTCAGGGCTCATGCAGGAGGTAACCAACCGAAGTGCCCCTCTCACATTGATGTTTCTGTCTTTCCCTCTCTCTTCCACACTCATCAAAAATCAATGGAAAAATATCCTCAGGTGAGAATAGGAAAAAAAACACACACTAATATCCTATGAAAGAGACATCTTGAAAATGCCTAAAGAAAGTTGTCATTTTTGATGGTGAAGGGACTGGAATCTGTGTTCATGAAAACACCTTGGTGGCTGTGGCGGCCAGCACTGGCAGCATCAGTGGGGTGATGGGGGCAGCACATTCCCCTGATCAGCCCAGTCACTTCCTACAGAGGGAGGCCAGACTGTGGCTTAGACCTAAGCCATCAGTAGGACATCCCCTGGGGGCTCCCAGATTGGAGAGGGTGCAGGTCGGGCTGACGCACACCCCCCCTTCCCATGCACAAATTTTGTGCACCAGGCCTCTAGTCATACTAATAATTGCCATTCACTAATGTGAATACAAGACAGGCACAGTGACATATATTGTTTTCTATCTGTTACATATATCACATCAGTCCTATAAGGCAGTGCTTGTCAGAATCACTGTATAGTGTAAAGCCTGAGGCTCATAGAAGAATTCACCAGGCTCACAAAGGACAAAGCTGGAAATAGACTCCACGTCTAAATTACAGTAAGCCCACACTGTTCTCTCCTCCCACCCTGAGACACACCCTGTGCTTCTTATTTCATTTTTCTTCTCATTACTTGAAAATCTGTTTGAAGTGTTCAAAGGAATGGCCCCGTTCCCAAACTACTGGATTGGAAAGCATAGCCAGAACAATAAGAATGCCATTACCGTTAAGAGGTAGGCTTAGATAAATGAGAGATACAGTGTTTTGTGGCAGTATGATCGTCTACATTTGCAATGTTATATAACCTCAATAGGTCAGGGGTTCTCAAAATTATCCTGGACAGTCTCTTCCCTGTAGAAAGTAAACCTGTCAGAACATAACTTACATGAAAATCTTCATCTGGCTGATGAGGAGAAAAAAATAGTTCAATGCATTTTTCCCCCAGACAACCAACTACCTTCTCAGGGACTCCTACCTTGTGCTACTCCTGGAGAAGGACCTATTCTCTGTCAGGTGTGTAAAGTGGAAACTGCTTCAGAGTTTGCAGAGAGGTGGAATTTACCAGGAAGCCTTTAATCCAAGAGATAGGAACCAAGATGAGGGCCTCACATAGAGGGATAGGGGAAACCAACACCCCAGAATATAGGAGATCACAGGGACACTGGTCCCATGTGCTCCCAAACACAGAGGGTCTCAGAAACAACTGTCAGGCTGAACATACCCTCCCGTATTCTGGCTTCCTAGGGGCATAAGAGCCTTGGTCTAAGAGCAGAGTTCTCAGGTCACTAGAGGAAAGAATACCAGGTTCTCATAGAAATGGCAGCGATAAACCTTAATGAGGATTATGGCAGGACCCAGCCAGAGCTGAAGGATTCCATACGGTCCCATCCCAATGGCCAGCCCCGTGGTGTTCAGTCGTCAGCCCTGTCAGGTCCTTTGTAGCTAAAACTGATTTTCCAATCAGGTCCCTGGAAAGTGAGTATTTTTCTGCAGGCTCCGTTCAGCGGAGTTGAATCCCAGGAAGGGTGCAGAGTCAAAGTAAACAACTTGAAAGAGTACAAAATAACCCACAATTGGCAGGGCTACAATTAATCCCTCCTCCACTGTTATCACTGGGAGGCAGGCTGGAGTCCTCCTTGCTTTTGCCTGCAGGGTTTCAAAGAGATGAGAGCGTTGGTGTACAGACGGGATCATCAGCAGAGAGTGAAACCCCAGGCATGCCAGTGTCATGGCAAAAATCCCGTATGTGGAATTAGGCAACCAACTGCTCCATAGCAGGTATGTCTTTAGAATGTTCCTATCTGTAGTTGGACCTAGAAGGTCAGAGGCGGAGCTTCCAGGTGAAGGTTAACCCTCATTTCTTAAAAGGGGGTGGTCTCAGGGACTTAACATCCTTGGACTAATGGGGGAGGCCTCATTCAGTAAAGGAATGGTTTCTAGCAGGATTCAGCATGATGACATGGAATGGGTGTACCCCCTCCCCCGAAAGAAGGGGCCACATACAGCACTGTACTTGTTCTCAGACTTGATAACGTATCACCTAGTCATGGAGGCGTGATTAGTCATGCTCATTTTCTCCCAGAAGTCTCAGGGAAGTGAGGAACTTCTTCAAAGTGGGCAGCCACAGATTCTCCCACAAATTATATATTGTATCCTCTGATGAGGATTTATTACAAAATTATCCTTGCTAAGAAGCATTTTTGGTTGTTGCAATTTCTGTGTTTTGGAGTTTGGTAATATGCTCAAGTTCACAGGACTAATAGATGGCAGGGCTGGCACAAGGCTCCTGGCCTGAATTTCTCTAGGGCCCAAATTGTTCATTCTACTCCTGTCTACCTACAGCAGTCCTAGGGTTCCTTAATATTCCAAAATGTACCTCAGGGAATAACAATAAGGACTCTGCGCTCAAAGAATTGGATTGGGATACATAGCAAAAGCAACTAAGAACACCGCAGGAAAGCGAAAGTTGCGAATAAAAAGGAGAAGCAGATCATATTCAATGACAATGCAGCCATTTCTGTCTGCAGAGACAGATAACTTCAAAATCAGGGATCCCAGACCCCTCCTGGACAATTCCTTGATGTTAGGAGCTAAATCGATTGTAACAGGAGTGAGATGGCTAACTGACTATTGAAGGAGAGATCGGGGTCATGTTTCTCTAACAGCCCATCCCTATGGTGTGCCCCCTGCCTTGTGTTACAGTTTGCCTATCTCACAGGTCTGGCACGTGAACCTGCAAGGTTTGGACACTGCTCAAGGATTTGCAGGAATGTGACATTTCCCAGGAATCTGTTCAACTAGGAGACAAGAGACAAAATGAGGATCCCTGTGAATGAGGCCTGGGGAGACAACCACTCCCAAATGTAGGTGGTCATTCAGAAACCTGACCAAACCTAGAATGCCCGGGGCAGAGCATTCTGACTGCGCACCCCATCTTATACTCATAATTCTCAGTGAGGTGAAGATCTTGGCTAAGGAGAGTAGCTTCATTTAAGGAGAAGGTAGATCCTAGATTGGACAGATATCAAGCTGAGGACGCTGAATGAGGGATGTGGGGACCGCTAACTCCAGAACGGTGCTATTCCACGGAGACTGAGCCTTACCATCGCCCTCTCAGGACCCAAACATCGCTGGTCTAATGAGGTTCACTCTTCCTTCCACATGGGAGGTCTCCACAAGGAATGGACTTTGACCTGAGTATAGTAACATTGGGTCAGGGAAGGTGGAATCCCAGAACTTCTCAGGAGCACAGTGAAGTCCCTGAGTGAGGAAAGAGGGGATCACTTGTCCCATAAGTGAGAGAGCTTTACAGACTCCCACCACAATTCTTTTTTTTTTTTTTTTTTTTAGTGTTGACTATGATTAAAATTTTTTTAAATAAATCTTTATTGCTCAGATTATTACAATTGTTTCTCCTTTTTCTCCCCCATAGCTCCCTTCCACCTGATTCCCACTCCACCCTCTGCCCTTACCCCCTCCCCCCACTATTGTCCTCATCCATAGGTTATACAATTTTAATCCAGTCTCTGCACCCCACACCCCTTTCACCCTGATAATTATCTATCCACTCCCTTTCTTTGCCCCTAATTCTATTATATTCACCAGTTTATTCTATTCCTGAGATTTTTAATTCACTTGACCTTCTTCCTCTTCTTAAGTAATACCTTTCAGCATTTCATATAATACTGGTTTGGTGGTGATGAACTCCTTTAGCTTTTTCTTATCTGTGAAGCTCTTTATCTGCCCTTCAATTCTGAATGATAGCTTTGCTGGATACAGTAATCTTGGTTGTAGGTTCTCCCTATTCATCACTTTGAATATTTCTTGCCACTCCCTTCTGGCCTGCATGGTTTCTGTTGAGAAATCAGCTGATAGTCGTATGGGTGCTCCCTTATAGGTAACCAACTGCTTTTCTCTTGCTGCTTGTAAGATCCTCTTTTTGTCTTTTACCCTTGGCATATTGATGATGATGTGTCGAGAAGAATTTTTCTTTGTATTCCTCTTGTTTGGGGTTCTGTAGGCTTCCTGTACTTGTAAGTCTATTTCTTTCACCAGGTGAGGGAAGTTTTCTGATATTATTTCTTCAAATATGTTTTCAGTATTTTGCACTCCCTCTTCTTCTGGCACCCCCATAATTCTGATGTTGGTGCGCTTGCAGTTGTCCCAGAGGCTCCTTACACTATCTTCAACTTTCTGGATCCTCTTTTCTTCTTCCTTCTCCAAAGGAGTGTCTTTTGGCTCTTTGACCTGATTCTTGTGTTCTTCCATTCTGCTGTTGGATCTCTGCATAATATTTTCCAATTTAGTCAGTTTATCTATACTTTTTAGTTGGGTCTCATGAAGTTTATCGAGCTTTTCTAGGATATTGTTGCATAACCTTAGAACCGTAGTTCTGAACTCTATATCCTCCATCTCTTTTGTTTGAGATCTATTTCCTTGTCTCGGCATTATCACTCTATTTCAGAGTTGGTAGGATGGCTTTGTGTGTTTGGTGTCCTATATGGCCCAGTGGGTCAGCCTCCTCAGTTACCTGAGGTAGACACTCTTGGTGATCCCCTTTGTGGACTGCGTGCACAGCCTTGTTGTAGCTAAGTCTCTATTGTTGTGAATTGACCTTCAGGCCAATTGGATGTGGGTATCAGCTGTGTCTACTCTGGGATAACTTCTGTATTGGAGGCAGTCTTATAGGATCAGACTTGAAAAACTGCAGAAGCCTCTGCTCAGCTTGGATGGGGTGGAGTCTCAGGGCTGAACTGACAGTCTTGGCTTCTGCCCTGCCCTTGTGCACTCGCCTGAGTTTCCGCCTGACCGGCCCAGTTTCCCCGTGCAAGAGTGTGGGTGCCCCAGGGGCTCACCCGGACTTGGGCTGCTCTCTGTAGTCTGGAGCTTCTGACTCCTTCCGCTACAGAGAGGCCGCCACCTTGTACAGAGAGGCGGCGGCAGCCTCCGCGGTCAGACCTGGAGCTTCTGACTCCTTCCGCTCCGGAGGGGCGGCGGTCAGACCTCAGCGAGTACTTGCTCCTGTGCGCGCGCGAGTCTGTAGACCCTGCCGGCTGCGGCTCCGGTCCCTGGTCTCCCAGTCTCTGAGTCTCTGAGTCTCTGGGTGCCTTTCTCCACAGTCCAGACCACCCTTATGAGCCTGGGACCACGGAATGTCAGCCGGGGCTGGGGTTCAGTACAGTCGGAAAGGGTTCCGTGCAATCGGGGAATTCCTCCCCTCCCACCACCAGGCAGGTATTCGGAGGCCGCGTGCGCGAGCGTCTCCCTACCTCAGCGCTTTTCGGCTCCCAGTCCGATCCGTGAGCCTCTCTCTTTCTTTCTAGTTGTAGCTATTCCACTCCGCCAGCTTTCCTGACGTTTTGGTGAAGTCCTTTTTTATTTTAGTTGTTTTTTAAATTAAATTGTTGATGAGGCGGCAGCTTAGGAGACTGCCTAGGCCGCCATCTTGGATGTTCTCGGACTCCCACCACAATTCTTAACCGTGAAAGACGGGAGTGGGGGGGGTTGGGGGGTGGGGGGGTGGGAGGCGGGAGCTAAAAGGCTGGGAAGCCTCGTCATTTCTGCCTGCTGATCTCAGGGAAGGATGGGCTTTGTCTAACAGGATGGGATCCCAGTTCTGTAGCGGGAGGCTCAGAATCCCGCCCCTGTTGTCAGGCTTGGAGGGCAGACATCATAAGCACTGTGCCCTGTCTACCTCACTGCCTTCTCAGGAACATGAGGGCTTTGTCTGGGGTCTGGAAGCCTCGAGTTAACAGAGGTTCCCAGGCTCACAGAAACCGAGGTGCGGACCACCCAGTCCCACAGAGTTCCGGCCCTGCTGTCAGCTGTTGGAGACCGAAGGCAGCCATAGCCGGATGTAACTAGCCCAGACTTCCGGTTCGGCATCAAATAACGGGCCGCCATTTTTTTTTCCCCGTTGAGGTTGGAGTCATAGCACTGGTCTGTGTGGTCTGCTGAGACCACGCCTACTCCCATAACAAAATTGACCCTATTTGTCCCACCTCTGTAATCCGCAGTGGAAGGTCTCCAAGAGCTCTCAGGCTAACGTCTGCCTGGACAGGCCTTGTGTTCCTGAGAAGGCCTTGGACTAAGAGAGTAGTTCTGATTCTTAAGAATAAGGAAACCCAGGCCCTAACTAGAGTCAACGAGAGGGTCTTCCTGGATGCTAATGATGGGGTCGCTTCCCATAAAAGATGACAACTCAAAGCAGCACCCCTATTCTCAGTCCTGGGAGTCTCCTGGCAGGCTTAGTCATTTGGCAGGCCCCAACTTTCGCCCAAGGAACTCAATGAAGTGAGGCCTTTGTTTGCAAGCTGATGGAATCAGTTCAGTAGAGGGAGGAGTCTCCAGCTCTGATAGGTATTTAATGAGGACCCTAAGTGAGAGCTTAGAGACCACCAGAATATGTGTCAACCTGAGCCACCACTATCATTTCTGTCTGGAACATTCTGGCCGGTTAAGAGTGTTAGACTCATTGAGAAACCCTAGTTCTGCAGGGAGAGGAGACGCAGGGGGAGGTTCCTGAATGGATACTGGTGGTACCACTCACAACCCCAGCCCCCCCAAAATAGCAGATCACAGACAGTGCCCCCCTTGAAGCACTGAGGAAACCAGGCATGGAAGTCAGGTGTATGTGACCCTCTTTTATTTGATGGTATTGTATGGGTGAGAGCTTTTCTGAGTGTATGGACATCAGATCTGCATAGACAGTGTCCCAGGCCTTAATTAGAGTGAAGTTGAAGACCCGGAATGAGTACTGAGGACCCCAATGAGTCCAGGGCAGTGTGTCCCATGGAGCTGTCAGAAATGGGTGCACTTTGGCAAGGACAGTAGTCAGAGGTGCCCCTTTATTTCCCCTTAAGATGCCCCAAGAAGATGAGGATCTGAGTTTAAGGTATATATTTAGAACAGCATAGAAGAGGGGGCACAGGCCCTGCCAAAAGTTGATGTGGTGATCTTGAACGGAAACTGGGGGACCCCGCACTCCATAGAGCAGGGGCTCCGTAAGACTAGTGCTGCCTACTGTTGCACTAAATGAAGCCTCTGAGTGAACAAAGAGGGGATTACTAGTCCAAGCAATGAGGGGTTTGTACAGGCCCCCACCACAATTCTTAACGATGAGATACCCCAGAGGAGCTAAAAAGTAATGAGAATCCTAAGGGAGAGTTTAGAGACCACCAGACTACCTGTCAACCTGAGCCACCCCTACCCCCCCAGATGCCTGGTCTGAAGTCTTAAGGTGAGGATCTGAGTGTGGACTGCTCAGAACATTCCTGCTCCCATAACAAAAATGACCCTAAAAAGGCCCACTTCTGTGACCAGCAGTGGAAGGTCTCTAAGAGCTCTCGGGCTAAGGTCTGATGGACAGTCTCAGGGAGGACTGCCCAGCTGCAGCCTGATGCTCACTTTAATGATTCCCACACAGTTCTCATAGGATGGATTGATTAGAAGAGGAGCCCTGTAAGTTTCTAGAGCACTTCCCTCAAGGACAGCGTCTCCTCTCCCTGCAGAACTGGGGCTTCTCAATGAGTCTAACACTCAGAAGTGGCCTTCTTTATGTCAAAGTAGCATATCCCTGATGTAAGTGCTCACACCCTCTCATCCTCTATTCTCTCAGGGTCAGATGAATTGCTGCCCTACCTGCACTTCTACCTTCTGTACTTGGCAGTCATCATGCCTCGGTATCAAAAAAATAAGCTCCACATCAGTGAGAAAAACGATCAGGCCCAAGGTGTGACCCAGGGTCTGAGGAATGCCAAGGAAAAAGCATTGCCCTCCTCACCCCCTGCTCCTCTTGAAACTGTTTTGCAGAGCAAGCCTGCTACAAGGTCGTGTAGCATTCACAATTGGCCTCACCGAGCCCTATCCGCCATCACTAAGTCTGCCGGTGTTTCTCCCACAAGATCATCTAAAGGAGTCAATTGCAAAATGAAGAAGGAGAAAAGTTCCTCCAACGCCTCACCTTCCGAAGTGCAGTCTCAAAGAGACCCTCTAACTGAGATGAGTGGTATGTTGGTGCGGTTCGTTATGCAGATGTACAAAATGAAAAAGTCTATTAGGAAAGCAGATATGCTCAAGATTGTCCATAAAAAGTACAAAAGTCACTTCTCTGAGATCCTGAGAAGAGCAGCTTTCAGCATAGAGGTGGTATTTGGTGTTGATTTAAAGGAAATTGAAGGTAAGAAGCATTTCTATGATCTTGTCAGCAAAATGGATCTCCCCAACAGTGGAAGGGTCAGCCGTGGCAGGGGATTTCCCATGACCGGTCTCCTGATGATTATCCTGGGCGTGATCTTCATGAAAGGCAACTGCGCCACTGAGCAGAAGATCTGGGAATTCCTGAATAAGATGAAGGTATATTCCGGAAAGAGGCACTTCATATTTGGAGAGCCAAAGAAGCTCCTCACCCAAGATTTTGTGAAGCTGAAGTATCTGGAGTATCGCCAGGTGGGCAACAGCGATCCTCCATGCTATGAGTTCCTGTGGGGCCCAAGAGCCTATGCCGAAACCAGCAAGATGAAAGTCCTGCAGTTTTTGGCCAAGATTAATCAAATCACCCCCAGTGCCTTCACATCCTGCTATGAAGAGGCTTTGCAAGATGAGAAAGAAGGAGCCCAAGCTACAATTCCAGTAGGGGCTGAAACCAATGCCATGCAGTGAATGATTCAGGCTCACATCCAGAAGCTCCTCCCACACCTGGTGAAGTTGAGGGACATTATTTTGTGACTGAAGGGAAAGAGAAGTCATGTTCCAAGTAGTGGAGAGCTGGGTGATGGAGGAAACACACTGTATGATACCTTAGTGTACCTATTCTGCATGGGCAATTTGGACGTTTCTCTATATGTTCACTTGTTCCTGGTTTTCGGTGCTGTTACTTCTAAATAAAAGTTTTCTAGCATTGCAATTTAAGTTAATTATATTAGTTATTCTTGTTATTTACCATGTTTAAAAATAAGAGTGTTGCTGTTTTGTAAAAGCAAATTTGGAAAGCTTCCATCTTATTTAGTAATGTAGTACAAGATAACATGGCATTGGAATATATATTTTCTTGAAAACGTAAAGAAATGAAAAAGTAAAATATATGGAAGCATTAAATAGAGAAAAAAAGTAATATCAATTGGGGCTTCCAAATCCCTTTTACTCTGTGTTTTATAAGGTTTTAAATTACAGTATGTACTTGAATGTAGAATTAAATGATAGTAAATATACTTCATGCTCATTGGCTCATTTATTCCCCTAACAGTAATTGCACATCTGCTCTTAGAAGGCTCCACACTAGTACTGGGGGAGCAGAAAAGAAGAAGACTTAAGCCACAGACCATAAATATTATAGAGTTGAGAAGCATCTATCAGATTGGGAAAATGGTAATATACACTCCAAGACTGAAAAACCAAATGAAAAGATTGGATAAGAACAGAGGAGAGCAGTCAAGTGTGAATGACCTGAAGCAAGGCAGTGTTGGACCTAATAGAAGTTCCCTGATGTGGGGAATTTCCTATAGCTGCATGGTGGGCTAGATGATGCTGTGAGAATCTTGAGCAGAAGCCAGACCCTCAGATAGATGGTGGGCCACATAGTGTAAAGACGAAGATTAAATGAAAAACTCTAATAATAGAGAAATATGCAAATTTGTCCATTACAGCATCACATCACGATCAGATCAGCAGACTACGTCCCTGCTCTCTGCTCAGGCAGCTGCAAGACTAGAGGTAGGATAGGATATGATAGGAAGGGATAAGAAAGGAGAGGGAGAGGAAGGCAGGCCTGCATGCAGACAGGCCAAGAAGAGAAACAGAAATACAGAAAGGGAACAAGAAAAAGATGCAGGAATGGAAAAGGGAAGGAAACTGCACTCGGAAGGGGGTGGTGACCAGGGGGATGGGGGAGTACTGAGCAGGTGCACCTGATGAGGGGTGGGGTACAGGATGTGGGGAGCGGGGAGCCCTGCCCAGATTCAGGGAGGCACCCACAGGTTCAGGATGGAGTGAAGGACAGTCTGAGGCCTTCTGGGCAGGAGTACTACTGCTTCGGGGCAGCACTGCCCGCCCGGGGCCGCATGGGCCTCGGCCACCCTGGTTGGGCTGGATGCCCTAGGTGGGGAATGGGAGCAGGACAATGGCAGGGAGGCTGGGGAAGGGGGTGGTGGTGAACACCTGGCCAGGGCTGAGCCCCAGGCTGAGGGTTAAATCCCCCCTCAACAAAAGTTTTACAAAGGGAGGGATGTAGGGAAGAACATTATAAAGGAGTCAGTAAAGAGCAGAGTTAAAAAAGGAAAGAGGATGTGTGAGTGAATTGTAGGAACTATGATGAAAATCAAGTATAGTTGTGTACTTGGGACACATTTTATTTTTATTTTTTTAATTTTTTTATTTAGTAAGGCGTTATATGTGTACAGAGCTTACCATTGCCCCCCCCACCTCCCATTCATGCCCTCCCTCCCCAGAGTTCTGTGTTCGTTGGTTGTACTTATATTCATGCATACCAGTCTTTCGGTTGTTTTCTTATCTCCCCCCAGGTCTCCTTCCCCTCCGCGCTGTCATTTGACAATCTGCTTGTTTTATGGTGACTATCTCAGGACCACACGAATAGAATCCACTCCTCCTCTGGTTCACACCGCCCCTCCCCCCGGATCCCACTGCTTCCCCGGGGCACACAGCTCTGCAGGGACACACAGTCTCCCTGGGGCACCCGGCTCACCCAGGGCACACGGCCCCCTGGGACACACGCTTGGGACACATTTTAAAAGCAAGAGTCAGAAAAGAAAAAAAGAAAAAATGATAGTGAATAATTAGGCAGGTAGATAGATATTAAAACAGTGGAAGTAAGTAGAGAAGAATGTAGATGAGAGAAAGAGGGAGGAAAGAAAATTTTTAAAGGGGATCCAATAGAGCTTAAAAGGAGAATGGGAAGAAGAAAAAAATGGGGGAGGGAGCAAATCAGGTCCAAGGGAGGAAGTGAAGAAAAAAAAATAAGGTGAGAAAGAAGGAAAAGGGGAGGGAAGGGTAAAGATAAAGGAAATATGGAATGTGAGGTGGGAGGGAGGGAGGGTAGGAGAAAGATGGCAAGAAAGATTATGGGCTGAAACCGTTTTTGGCTCAATGGGTAAAGCGTCAGCCTGGGGACTGAAAGGTCCCCGGGTTCGATTCCGGTCAAGGGCATGTACCTTGGTTGCGGGCACATCCCCAGTAGGAGGTGTGTAAGAGGCAGCTAGCTGATTGATGATTCTCTCTCATCGATGTTTCTAACTCTCTATCCCTCTCAATTCCTCTCTGTAAGAAATCAATAAAATATATTTTTTTAAAAAGAAGGATGATGGAACAGAAGTAGGAAATAAGGACAAAAGAAAAGTTTACAAATGACGAGTCAGTGGGAAAAAGTGTTACACAGAGAGAAAAAAATGTGTGACAGGGAGAAGCCAATAAGGAAGTCAAATACAATTGTGTGTGAAGGGGATAAGATTTTTAAAAAGTTAATAGGGGGATCAGGCTGGCAGAGGACACCAGTTAGGGGGATCAGGCAGGCAAGCAAAGTGGTTAGGGCATGCAGGCAGGTGAGCATTTAGGAGCCAGAGGTCCCGGATTGCAAGAGAGTTATCCAACTGCCAGTTTAGGCCTTATCCCCCAAAGGCTTCCAGATCAGAGAGGGTGCAGGTCCAGCTGAGGGGACCCCCACCCCCTTGCACTGGGCCTCTAGTAAATAAATAAAAATAAAAGAAATCACTGCACAGAGCCCCTCTCCTGCTGTCAGTCCTATATACCCTAGAGTAATGCAGGCTGAGGTAATTCCGCATTTTTGCCTGGGAAGAAGGTAGGTTCAAATGGAAAGGCCTTTATCTAAAGTGGACAATTCCATTAGGCAGTGGAAGGAGTCTCGGCCTTCAAACGATCAAAGGTATGATGCTACTAAGTAAAACTCTCCTCAAAATAGGGCACTGCACAGAGCAGCATCCTGGCTAGGTAGCCAGCTGTGGAGTACTCAGGGAAGTTAGAGCTTTGAACTGAGGCTTGTAGACTAAGGTCAGTATAGAGAGGAATTACAAATTCCTGAATGAGGACTGAGGGGGCCACTGATTCCAGAACAGTGGGGTCAGAGAGCCTGTACCTGTTGTCAGCAGGCATAGGCCACAATTATTCTGTCAACTTGGATCCCAGGTATATGAGGATTTCTGTCTGAGGGTCATGGAGTCAAGTCAGCAGAATATGGAGCCTCAGGAAATGTGTGGAGTCAAGGTGAAGATCCTGAGTGAGGAAATGCAGACCACTCATTACATAACGGAGAGAATTATACTGGTACCTGATACCACCCTTGCTGTTAGCCTTGGGAGTCTCAGGGAAGAGCTGGGAGGCTCATATACCCCTGATTTTTTCCTGCAATGTTTTAGGGGACCTTGATGCAAGGGCTGGTTGCCCAGATTGAGAAAGAGAGAGAGAGAGCCGAAACCGGTTTGGCTCCGTGGATAGAGCATCAGCCTGTGGACTGAAAGGTCCCAGGTTTGATTCCGGTCAAGGGCATGTACCTTGGTTGCGGGCACATCCCCAGTAGGGGGTGTGCAAGAGGCAGCTGATCGATGTTTCTAACTCTCTATCGCTCTCCCTTCCTCTCTGTAAAAAAAAATCAATAAAAAATATTAAAGAGAGAGAGAGAGGGAGAGAGAGAGAGAGAGGAGTCCTAGGCCATGATAGACGTCAAGGTACAAATCTTGTATCAGGAATCAGACAACCAATTATCCCAGAACAGAGAAACCCACAATGTTCCCCCTTTACAGTCTGCCTTGGGAAGCCAAGTTTAGAACTCTCAGGCTGCAGTGTCCTCTCATTTCCTCCAAGGGTGGTCTCAGGATCATAAGGGATTGGGTATAATGGGAGAAGCCCCATTCAGCACTGGAAGGAGATCCAGTTCCCAACAGGAGTCAAGGTGGTGACACTGAGTGAAGATGAGGCAACCTCTCCCAGAAAGAAGTGAACCACATAGAGCCCTGTCCCTACTATTAGACCTGGGTGACCTTGTACCTTGACATCTATCATGGCCTGGGACTTTCTCTCTCTCTCTCTCTCTCTCTCTCTCTCTCTCTCTCTCTCTCTCTCTCTCCCTCTCTTTTTAATATTTTTTATTGTTTTTTACATGATGAGTCTCCTTCACTTCTTCCCAGGACATCTCGGGGAGGTGAGGAACCCTGTCAATCATTGGGAGTAACTGCAGGTCAGCAGATAGAGAATTAACAGGTAGTTCCAGCATCAAGGACAATTTCACTTCTTCCCAAAAGATTTAAGATAGCTGTGGGCCTGCCAAAAGTTGATGTGATAAATCCTGTATGTGAATTAAACCCAGAGAGGACCCACACTCCCAGCCCTCTTGTCATCTTAGATCAGTCATAGGCGGGGCTGGCATGTTCTGAGGTACACTCGCTATAATTTCCTCCGCTAGGTTATCAGGGGACAGGACAACCAAAAACAAGAGTCGTGTGGGTTTCTAGAGAAATGCTCTCAAGGAAACCTGAAGTGGTGGCTTTTTAAAAGCCAAAGTGGTATCCCCCTACTGAAGGTGCTCACATATTTTCCTCTTCCCTCCTCAAGGTTCCCTCCTACATAGCATACACTCCTGCCAGCTGTCCGTGACCACAGTTATGCCCCAGGGTCAGAAAAGTAAGCTATTAGAACTACTGTCAGCACTGATCCCTGAATAATTATCATGAGCACGACCTTCCTGCTGATCTGCTTTGAATACATAGTGTGAGGGAAAAAAATGTGTTTCAAGCCTCTAATATTTGAGGGGATGCTTGTTATAACAGTGTAAGCTATCCTAACCTGACAGATACATCAGGTATAAAATAAGTAATGGCAAGAAGATGCTTATAACCAAAGGATGATTGAAGTTAATGACAGAAGGAATGATCATTGTATGGTGGTTAAAGATTACTTTCCTGAGGAAATAATATTAAACCGTGGGATGAATGATACAATAGTTAACCAAGCAAAGAATGTTAAATGGAGAAGTATTGCCTGTCTTCTAAGGCTGAGGATTAAAATGATCTAACATATTAACTATGACCTGCTGAGCACTATAGTAGATGCTTAATAAATACTAGGTCCTTTTTCTCATAACCTCCTAATTTGTTCCTGCCTAAATATTTTTTTTTTATTCACTAGACATGTCTTAGACCTCTGTTCATCCTTCTCAACCTCTTTCAAAAGTAGCCACCTTTGCCTTGAAGCATAGGATAATGATATCTTGGATAAGCAAAACATTCTTTAATTGTCCATAGGAAAAATAATCCACTCCCACTAATAGCTGAAACCTGGTCTTAAATAATCTTACACTGTTCCTTTTTAAGACCTTTTAGGCAGACTGTCAAAGAGCAGTCTCCTCAAATCACCACAAGCACTTCAAAACCAGTATATTAAAAGAGAAGTTATGGCCAAAACCGGTTTGGCTCAGTGGATAGAGCATCGGCCTGCGGACTCAAGGGTCCCGGGTTCGATTCCGGTCAAGGGCATGTACCTTGGTTGCGGGCACATCCCCGGTAGGAGGTGTGCAAGAGGCGGCTGATTAATGTTTCTCTCTCCTCGATGTTTCTGACTTTCTATCCCTCTCCCTTCCTCTCTGTAAAAAAAATCAATAAAATATATATATTTTTTTAAAAGAGAAGTTATGGGCTCTCCCCCGAACCAGGGTCTCCTCCAGGCCTCGTGCCAGTAAATGGTTCTACAATCTACTCTGTTGCTAATGTCAGAGACCTAGGCATTATTACTCTTCCTCATTACCCTCCCAAACTATCACCAAGAATCAAGGCCTATTGAGTCTACTATTAAATATTAGTTAACTAGAGGCCCGGTGCATGAAATTCGTGCACTGCAGGAGAGGGTTTCCTCAGCCTGGCCTGGACCCCTTACTTCTTACTACCCACCTGCTCGCTGCTCCTTAGGGTTTCTGCAGAAGCAGGAGAGGCTCTCGCCACTGATGCTATGTTTGCCAGCTGTGAGCCCAGCTTCTCACTGAGCAGCATTCCCCTGGGAGCACACTGACCACCAGGGGACAGCTCATGCATTGAGTATCTGACCCCGAGTGGTCAGTGTGCATTATAGCGACCAATCGTTCTGATCATTCTGCTTAGGCTTTTATTACATAGATATTTTCCAAAGTATCTTAATTTTTACTAAACTGTCCTCACCATCATTTCTCCTTAATTTCTCCATTTGCCTTCTAAATACTGATTTCCATGCACTGATTTTTATGCATGCCTTCCAATCCTTTTTCCTCAAGCTTTATGGCCTGCATTGCAGCACTACCTTTGTGCTTCAGTTTCAACCTTCATGTTCATGAACTTGAGATATTTTCCAATGATCACGTCTGATTTTGCGCTTTACCATTTTGGGTCCTTGAGTATATTATAGAAATCTCTCAGAATTCTAGAATTCTACTTAGGGGATTTTGAAATCCATAAATAGATTGAATGTCTAGAGGGTTGGGTTTGAAAAGAAGAGTATTAGCATCATTTCTCAATTTAACACAGCCAGATGACAGTGTTGTTTCTTGGAAGATAGTCATCAGAGGTTTGTAGGTGTGGAACTGAGATAAGAGTTTAACCTTTGGCATTTATTATTCTGTTGAATTTTATATATCTGTGCCTTATTTATCCCTAGTCATGACACTGAAACAGCAATACAAGCCTGATGCCTTACTTTTTAAAAATGGAATTTACTTTTTTTAACTTTTAAAAATGTTTTTTCTTTATTGATTATGGTATTACATATGTTTATTAAACACACCCCTGATCCCCTGGATAAAAAATATTTCCCTGAAATAAAGATTGTATGAGGAAGAATTAAAATACAGTTCCTGGACATCCTTCCTCTGAAAAGACTCATTATCACATCTGCAATTGGAGTGTCACTGCAACATATTCTTGAAAACTGATTTGAAATCTACAGTAAAATAATACTTTAAAGCAGTTTAGTCCAATCCATATAATTTTAGGGTAATTAGTGAAATCCAGATTAATCAGAAACTTGCTAGGCAGTGGAGGGAATTGATTAACAGCCTGGGAAGATACAAAATAACTGGGTAATGAAGTGGATCTTACTGTAACATGCAAGATTGCTTCTGGGATTGTACAGAAATTCATTATTTAGACAGATGCTATATCTTGTCTTCAAGAGATCTTTAAAACTGGAAATATTGTATCTTTCCCATCTGATTCTGCTTCATGCTCCCATGGACCAAGGATTGAAGGGCAACATTAGAGAAGGGAATAATTTAGGAAACTCTTTGCAGCTCCAATCTGATATCTGTATTTGGTGTTACTCTAAGCCCTAGGGCTTTATCACACATCTTCTTATCTGACCCTCATAAAAAAACAATCCCTGTCTCAAGCAGGAAGAACAGTTTATCACTCTCATTTTCTCACTGGTGATGAACTTGAAGCTGCCAAATGTGAGATGTTGTATTTGAATGTAATTACTAACCGCACATAAAGACAAGTTTCCTTTCATTAGCGATGACTCTGGTGGTTGCCAAGTATCCATAGCCAAGATGAAGCTGAAAAATCCTCACTTTAATTTTTCTTAGGCAGAGTGCAAAACTCCATGCACACATTATTAAACTAATCATTAGCTTCACGGATAACATGAACACATTTTTCCCAGTGATATTCTCAGAGACAAATAAGAGCAAGCAGCATCCACTGCTTTCTTAAAATGAGGAATTTTCACCCTAACAAGAAGAGTTAGCCTTAGGCAGGAAGGAAATAGGCATCTGTCTTTGTGGCGAGATTCAGGAAGCATCTGAATGGTCTCCCACTATAACCCTCTACGAGTCCAAATAGATCTTTGTCCTTGCTATTGCTACTTTCTCAGGTGGGAGAGCACACTAAGGCCAGAGGTAAATGGTGCTGTTCTTATAGCGCACCATGGGGACGCTTGCCCAAATGAATGGGTGGGACATTTGAGAAAAGGAGAGGCAAAGAAGCAGAAAGCAAATGTCTAGGCTTTGAGACTTGAAATATAAGTAGAGTGAGGTTCAACTTCCCGGTGAGGAATTAGCAAGGAAAAGCAAATCAACAACAACAATAATAATTTAATTAATTCCTTAGGAATTACAAGACACTATTTTGGTGGTATGAGGTATACGAATAAGAAAAACATAGTTCTGCCCTCAAGTTTATAGTTTACCTTGAGAGACAATACATATGTATATAAAACTACACCTTAACTGCCCAAAGCAGTGCACTGCAAGTGTGAAATGACTGATCCCAGTAAGAGGAGCTTTGTTGGTCTTTTTTTCTAAATGCTTATTTTGTGATTTGGGAACACATAGGAATTATCCTGGGGTTAAATTTTAATGTTTCAGCCAAAACTGGTTTGGCTCAGTGGTTAGAGCATCAGCCTGAGGACTGAAGGGTCCCAGGTTTGATTCCGGTCAAGGGCATGTACCTTGGCTGCGGGCACATCCCCAGTGGGGGTGTGCAGGAGGCAGCTGATTGATGGTTCTCTCTCTGATGTTTCTAACTCTCTATCCCTCTCCCTTCCTCTCAGTAAAAAAATTAATAAAATATATATTTTTAATTAAATGTTTCAGAAGAGGATGGGTGGATACTAAAAATGAAAAGGTATTGTTTATTTCTTAAAACCAAAACAAAGATACAAAGGATCTGACTCCCCTCTCATTTCTCCAAGCCTAACTATAAATCCCATAATTCAACCAGCAAGAATTGATTGAATACCAGGTATAGGTAAAATTCCCTATATTTGTGTAGCACATAAGAAATTACAAAAAAAATACATGCATTTTTCCATGCAATCTTATAATTGCTCTGCCAAGGTAAGTGGGGCAGAGATTACTCTGGCGATTTATGGTTGAGACCCCTGAATACACTATCAAAGTCAAAGATTGACTTGACCACACTGATACTCAGGAGATAGATAGTTCTGCCATCAAAGACCCTTGCCCCAGTAGAAATGGAGACATAAGTCATACTTGTGAGAAAAAAGAAAGATATAGGGAAACAGTAGACTTAAAAAGCACTTGACTATAAATCAGAAGATTTGGGGTTGTGACCTGATGCTACTGCTTACAACGAGAGAACCTAAAGAAGTTACTAGACTTCTTGGAATCCTATTTTTCATCCACAAAGCTAGACAATGGCTTGCTTGAAGAGTTTTCTTAGAGGTTCAAATAAAATGTCCCATGTAGGTAGGTTATAGAAACAGTAAACTTTTACATGAATGTGTGGCATTAATAGGAAAAAAGAATGAAAACTTTTGAAGAGAAATATTAAATGAATAGTAGAACAACAATAGACATACATTGATTATTTCCAAAAGCTGTGATAAGCTGCTATTTCCAAAAGCTGTGACAAATTATCTACATTAATAAAAGAGAAAGATGCAAATAGACCCTACCTTCATGACACCCACCAGCCAATTATGAGTGAGAATGCAAATTAACCTTGCAAAGATGGCAGGTTAATTTGCATGCACAGGCCCTGAGTGGCCAGGGGCAGGACACTTGCTTCCTCGCCATGGCAAGGAAGCAGGCATTCTGCACCATCCCAACCACTCCAGGCCTCTGGGCAGTGTGGCAAGGCAAAAAGGCAGCTCTGTGCCACAGTGAAGGCAGTGCTGGCAGCCAGGGAAAGGAAGGCCTATTATTATCTTCGTGCATCGGGCATTGTGTGTGTGTGTGTGTGTGTGTGTGTGTGTGTGTGTTTATTAGAGGCCCAGTGCACGAAATGTGTGCACTGGGGAGGGGGAGGTAGTGGTGTTCCTCAGCCCAGCCTGCACCCTCTCCAATCTGGAACTCCTTGAGGGATGTCCGACTGCCCAATGGGATCAAGCCTAAATGGGCAGTTGGACATCCCTCTCACAATCCAGGACTGCTGGCTCCCAACTGCTTGCTTGCCTGCCTTCCGTATTGCCTCTAATGGCTTCTGCCTGACAGCTTGATCACCCCCTAACAACTCCCATTCCAGCCTGATTGATGTCTAACTGCTCCCCTGCCAGCCTGTTTGTCCCAAACTTCCCTTCTCTGCCAACCTGGTCACCCCTGACTGCCCTCCCCAGCAGGGTTGATCGCTCCCAACTGCCCTCCCTTGCAGGCCTGGTGCCTCCCAACTGCCCTCCCTTGCTTGCCTGATTACCCACAACTGCCCTCCCTTGCAGGCCTGGTTCCTCTCAACTGCCCTCCCCTGCTGGCCATCTTGTGGTGGCCATCTTGTGTCCACATGGGGGCAGGATCTTTGACCACATTGGGGAAGCCATCTTGTGTGTTGGAGTGATGGTCAATCTGCATATTACTCTTTTATTAGAGAGGATAGAGGCCTGGTGCACAGATGGGGACCAGCTGGTTTGCCCTGAAGAGGGTCCCAGATCAGGATAGGGATTCCCTTGGGGTATAGGGTGTCCTGGTCAAGGGGCCTGTGGTGGTTTGCAGGCCAGCCACACCCCCTGGCAACCCAAGCAGAGGCTTTGGTATCTGGAATTTATTTACCTTCTACAATTGAAACTTTGTAGCCTGGAGCCGAGCCAAGCCTTCTGCTTGCTCCATGGCTGCTGCCATTTCTGTTTGGATTTGTTTACCTTCTATAATTAAAGCTTTGTAGCCTTGAGTGGAGGCCTGGGCGGGCCAGGGTTGCAGAAAGCTTGGCTTCCTCCATCTCCTGGGAAACTCAAACTTCCCTCCTTCTCTCTGTGGCTGCAGCCATCTTGGTTGGGGTTAATTTGCGTACTCACTCTGATTGGCTGGTGGGAGTGGCTTGTGGGTGTAGCATACGTATGGTCAATTTGCATATTACACTTTTATTAGATAAGATATTGTGTATATATATCACTTCATATATGCATATATATACATACATGATATATGTATATATATGTGTGTGTGTGTATATATATATATATATATATATATATATATATATATATATATATATATAAACTTCATATATGTATATCCAAGGTGGGGTAAAAGTAGGTTTACAGTTGTGAGTATGTGAAACACAAAGTTTTCTTATATTATTATTTATTTATTATTGTATTATTTTCCATACAAACAACTGTAAACCTGTGTATTTTAGAAATTTTATATACATTTATACATAAACATATGAAGGCATATATTTTATATATACTTTATGCTTA
Source organism: Vespertilio murinus (assembly GCA_963924515.1). NCBI lineage: Eukaryota > Metazoa > Chordata > Mammalia > Chiroptera > Vespertilionidae > Vespertilio > Vespertilio murinus. The sequence continues at coordinate 17,432,567 of OZ004710.1, forward strand.
TATTTTATATTTAAAATGTAAAAGTTCTATGTATTTTATATATAAAACTAGGAGCTCAGCCGAGACCAGTTTGGCTCAATGGCTAGAGCGTCAGCCTGCGGACTGAAGGGTCCCAGGTTCGATCTCAGTCAAGGGCATGTACCTTGGTTGTGGGCACATCCCCAGTAGGGGGTGTGCAAGATGCAGCTGATTGATGATTCTCTCTCATCGATGTTTCTAACTCTCTATCCCTCTCTCTTTCTCTCTGTAAAAAATCAATAAAATATATTTAAAAAAAAAACCTAGGAGCTCAGAGTACAATATGAAATCATATGGTGCCACCTACCCTCAAGTAGTCGGTCTGGCTCTGCCTCGCTTCCCGGGCCCTGCAGCTGCTGTGGCCACTGCTCGTCTGGCCCTTGAAGTAGCCTCAGCCACTGATGATCAGGTCCACCCCAGCACAGGAAGGTGAGGCTTGACAGGGGACCTCAGGCAATACCCCCCACCCAGCAGGGCTTGACAGGGGACCTCAAGGTGCACCCTAGTCCTGGGTCAGGGGAACTCAGGCTGCACCCCCTGTTGATGGGGCTTGACAGGGGACCTTAAGCCATGCCCCTTGCTCTAGCACCAAGCCGGGGGACCTCAGGCCATGCCCCCTGCTCAGTGGGGGTTGATGGGGGATCTCACGGTGTGCTCCCCGTCCTGGTGCTGGGCTAGGGGACCTCAGGCTGCTCTCCCTGCCTCAGCATCAGGCCAGGGGACCTGAGACTGTGCCCCCTGCCTGGCGAGACTTGACAGAGGACCTCGGGCTGTGCTCCCCACCCAGCGGGGTTTGACAGGGGATCTCAGGCCCTGTCCCCCATCTGGCAGGGCTTAATGGGGAACCTCAAGACATGCCCCCCCACCCTGGTCTGGGCTGGGGGACCTGAGGCTACACCCCTTGTCCTGGCACCAGGCCAGGGAACCTGAGGCTAAGTCCCCTGCCTGGTGGGGCTTGCCAAGGGTGGGACTGGCTGGGTCTGGATCTAGCCCAATGGGGGCAGGGCTTGCTGGATCTAGGTCTCACGTGATTTTGAGGTGCATGTGGGTGGGCAGGGACTTGACTCTGGGTCCCACCGCAGCACGCCCCAGACTCTGACAGGAGGGAGATTTTCATATACATTTCACTATTTTTTTTAAATCGCTGACACTTCTATTACAGAGAAAGGGCAAATGGTAATATTAAATTATTTCCTCTAATGAATCCCCTTTTAATGTGCACAAATTCCATGCACTGGGCCACTAGTATATTTAAAAAAGGCTAATATGCAAAGTGTCCCCTTGGGAGTTTGACCAGGAGGTGGGGAGTTCAATTGCTCGCTATGATGTGCGCTGATGACGTAGGGGGAGCGTAGAATGAAGGAAGATCCAGGCTGGCAGCCAAAAGGTCCCGATCGGATTTGATCATTGGCCAGCCCTCTAGAAAAGTTATAAAACAGGGAAGAGTCCAAGTGAATGCAATTTAATTTAATTAAAGACAAATGTAATTTGTCTTCCTGGAAAATGGACTCTGTAGTCAGTTCTACATACCTCAGTTGCAATACCATTTCAAAGAAAAAATAATGTAGAAAAGGAATGCTTTAGGAAAATACAGTTACTTTCACAATAGCAGAGTAATGCGTGAATGGAGAAAAATTACAAATAATAACCATCATGAGGCTTAACAAATTTTCATTTTTCACAATAAATGGACTGACATTGTCCCTATAATGATGTTAGCTTAGTGAAGTTAGATATTTAAAAAGTAGGCTATGGCAAAACCGGTTTGGCTCAGTGGATAGAGCGTTGGCCTGCGGACTGAAAGGTCCCGGGTTCAATTCCGGTCAAGGGCATGTACATTGGTTGCGGGCACATCCCCAGTAGGGGGTGTGCAGGAGGCAGCTGGTTGATGTTTCTCTCTCTCATCGATGTTTCTAACTCTCTGTCCCTCTACCTTCCTCTCTGTGAAAAATCAATAAAATATATTTTTTTAAAAAGTAGGCTATACTTTACATTTCAGAATAATTTTAGAAAGTTAATATCTATATTTATTCTTCTCAATTGTGGAGATATGATAGTGTAAAGTAATTGATGATTTGACATCATTCTATTCTACATTTAAGTATATCTGGTACTAAAGAAAGGGAAAAATAACCACACATTGGAGCCATGTGCCAAAACACATATGCCCTTATAATAAGCAGTATTATAAAAAACCACTGTGGAAATAAAATAATGTGCTTCAGTGACTGAATTCTATTCTACCACCTGCATTAAATTCACATAGAAATATTAAAGTGATGGAATTAATTTTAGCCATGTATGCTGGTTATAATTAAAATATACTTTAGCCGAGGTTGGTTTGGCTCAGTGGTAGAGCTTCGGTCTGCGGACTGAAAGGTCCCGGGTTCGATTCCGGTCAAGAGCATGTACATTGGTTGCAGGCACATCCCCGGTAGGGGGTGTGTAAGAGGCAGCTGGTCGATGTTTCTCTCTCATCGATGTTTCTAGCTCTCTATCTCTCTCCCTTCCTCTCTGTAAAATATCAATAAAATATATTTTTAAAAAATAAAATATACTTTATCTCTGAGGTTGAGCACTGGTTTTTTACCTTATTCAGAAGTTAAGATTTATCTTAAAAGTATTAGCTTTTTTAAAAAAAAAAAAAAACAAACTAGCTTTTAGTTTCCAGGCTAGTTACTGCTTCCTAGTCACCCATTCATTCATCTCCATGAGCAGCCTGTGCCTCTGTAGGTTTATAGTATGTCAGTCACCAGCGGTCACTAAATCAAGTCCCAGCAGAGCAAGGTGACCCGCATCCTGGATGGGAAGCACATCTAGTACCAGCAATGTACATCTCCCAGTAAACACCCTGTGGGATGAGATGCAAGACTTTACTGGCAACCTCAAGCCCCCCCCCCCCCCCCAGATTGTCAAGGAGGACCAGCACTATGGGGACTATGAGCTCTTCGTGGAGGCTGTGGGACAAAACACACTGCAGCAGTTCCTGAAACTGGCCTGAGTCAAGCCCAGGCTGGCCCACTGGAGTCTGTGAACAAATTCTCCAGCCACCACTGGCCACGAGGGACCCTGTTATTCCTAATCTCCTGACCTCGGAGCTCCTCCTCCCAACCCAAGCCTCTCCTCTTCTTCCCTCTGACTGTAGCCACCTTCCCTCCATTCAGAGGCTACATTCCTCACCCAGTAAGCATTCTCAGAAATTGTCTTAAACAACAGCCCAAGTGCTGACTGTCCTTAGCTGGGCCCTGGGACTGCCACCCTGCCTGGTACTGGCTAATGGGCACTTTCTCCAATGCCCTGCAATGCCCAACCCAGAAGCACCCTACAGACAATTAAATGTCCCATCCTATTGGCGGGGGGGAGACTAGCTTCTATCACTAAAATATGCCGGGAGCCATAAAAACAAGAGTTCAGTTTCACTTCCTGGTCAGCCCCTTTTCCTAAGAAAGCCCGCCAAGAATTCCTGCGGGCGGCAAGATTGCCCGCCAAGATAACCAGCATACCAAACAAAGCCCCCGGGCCCGCCAAAGGCTAGAAGAACCTCCCACATCAGAATAACCAATCAACTGAAGACATACCCAGTCCCCAACCAATCACCCCATGACAATCCCTTACCCTGTCCCTCCCCTTACGAGCCTTTATAAACAGTTACACTTCAATAAAATGTGAGGGTTTGATCGGATTTCTAAGACTTACCCTCCTTCCTTGCGCCCCTCTCTTGTCTCATTCTCTTAGGATTCCTGAGGGCCCACATTGTTGCCCCGCAGGCCGGGGCAAAAATATATTAGGTAAAACAAAGTATCTCATCTCTGACCTTCCAAGTGGATATTCTTTGGAATTTCTCTGAGATTTATGGTCCCTAAACTGCATTGATACTGTCTACATCTCTCTGTCCAACACCTCCCATGGCTTCTACCGTGTTTCCCTGAAAATAATACAGCCTCTGAAAATAAGACAGGTTTCCTTCTGAGTGAAATATAAGGCACCCCCCCGAAAATAAGGCCCCCAGGCTCTGTCTCAGAATGAAAATTAATTTACCATAAACTGGTCGCTAGGGCCGCCCCGACTGGTGTCTAGCAACCAGTGATGTTACTCGGAGTCCTGACCTCACTGTGTGAATGGAGAGAAATCAGCGTGGAAACTTTGTGAAACCTAAACTGCAAGAAGTTGTGACTTGGGTGAAGAATTCATGAGAGAAAATCACTGACAGTTGCATTGCAAATGCACTGCGAGCAGGCTACCTTGACAAGAAGTACTCATTTAAAGACAGTGCTATTGCTAAACATGAGAGATTTGGTCCACTGATTCTGAAAGAAATGGAGTCACAAGAAATTCACCAGGAAATTCAGGAATTGGATTGTTATGATGATGTTCCAGAAGATGATGACATGATTGTCATTGAATAAATGAGTAAATTCTTGATACTGTAGGATTCACAGTTTGTCTGGTTTGTGTTGACAACTACCGTACTACCGTACTGTATACAGGTAATAAATTTCCTTTATTTTCATTTAACAATAAATGTGTACCGTATTCTTCTTTATGGAAATATAAGACATCCCCAGAAAATAAGACCTAGCGCATCTTTGGGAGCAAAAATTAATATAAGACACTGTCTTATTTTCGGGGAAACAGGGTAGCCAGTCTCAGCTTGGCTCCTCTTTGGATCGCTAAACAAGAGGATTTAGCTTTTGCATTTCAGCATGGCCTCCTCACCTTCGGAATATTGTTGCTCCCACTTTCTGAGGTCTCCTGCCACATGGCCTCCACATTTTTCTTAATGGAGATCCCCAATAAGTTCTACCTCATCTCAGCTGCATGTATCAGCCTTGATGTTTAGAGTTCATATATTGTATTTGTTTCCTGCTGTGTTTTTTTTTTCTACAACTATTTCTGTTATTGTTTTAGGTGATTTGAAGGAGAAAAAAGAAGATGGTGAACTATGGTATTGTGGTCATTTAATGTCAGAAATGGTTGAATGTGTTGATTATCATGAAGGAATTCGTAACCAAAATAATCTAATAAATGTAATCAAATTATAGTCCTACAAAAGTTGATATGCTTTGAAATAATATTGTATTTCCAATAGGATGAGTTTTAACTAGGAGAAAATGTTGAGATAGTACTTTATTTACTAAGATAATTACAACTGGCAGAAACCAGTTTGGCTCAGTGGTAGAGCGTCGGTCTGCGGACTGAAGGGTCCCGGGTTCGATTCTGGTCAGGGGCATGTACATTGGTTGCGGGCGCATCCCCAGTTGGGGTGGTGCAAGAGGCAGCTGGTCGATGTTTCTCTCTCATTGACGTTTCTAGCTCTCTATCTCTCTCCCTTCCTCTCTGTAAAATATCAATAAAATATATTTTTAAAAGATATTTACAACTAATAAATGCATATAGGCAGTTTCTTGAATTCAGTGGGGGTGAAATTATCAAATAACTTCATTTTTTCCACATACACGTCTTTAAATATCTTATCTTTATTGCTTGGATTTCAGAGCTTTTACCGCATGAGCACGTTTCAAACCTCTTTCAGTTACTCTTCCTTATGAACAGTCTTAATTTTAGGCATTAAAATCTAAAACCTAAATCTGAGTATCTCACTCAATTGATAGGTTCTCCAGCTTTGGCTGAAATGAGGAGGTAGAGGAGGATGTGGTGGACATGCAAAGAAGG